>NC_061161.1:49504851-49967351 GCF_022113875.1 Hydra vulgaris | reverse complement strand
CCTGCTTATAATGTAGTAATTTAAATAAAATGATAAAGTTAAAATAAAAGGATTTATGCAGAAATTAATACATATATAAATGTTGCCTGCATGTTAGTAACATTTAAATAGAACAAGGCAGCAACGAATATATCATTAATAATAAATTATAATTATAAAAAAAACTTACTTCTTTGTCTGGGCTATCTGCATAATATACAAAATCATTTATATTGCCAGTCAAACCTGCTTGAACCTGCTAATTGAATAATTATTGCTGAATAATTTATATTGCCAGTTAAACCTGCCTGCTTATAATGTAGTAATTTAAATAAAATGATCAAGTTAAAAAAAAAAAGATTTGTGCACATATTTAAATGTTACCTGTATGTTGGTAATATTTATATAGAATAAGACAGCAACAAATAAATTATTACTTATAGATAGTAATTTAAAAAAAGCTTACTTCTTCACCGTCCAAAATATCTGAAAGATGTCCAGCATCCCCAGTCAAACTTGCCTGGGTGTAATGCAGTAATTTATAAAAAGTTGAGATAAAAGGACATATACACACACTCTTAATTGAATAATTATTTATATTTTTCTTTATTATTTAAAACATAATAAATATAAATATGTGTGCATAAATTAATTTATTATTACTTAAGACGAGCACTTCACATTAGTTAAATATATTAAAGTTAGTGTTTTATGTACAAACATTCTTTTATATGTTTACATTTAACTGTGAAGTAAACTATTTTGCATTAACTAACTTCCCTTTCTGATATTTTGAAAACATTACCGTAGTTTTCCTTCTGCACATAGTTGTTCTTGGAGCATCATTACAAGTTGAATCCTATAGGTTAAGCTTATATCTTTTTTAGTTAAATTAAACTCAATTCACTATTTTAATTAGATAGCTTTTTAACTACCTAAAAAAATACTAAATGCATATAAAAACTAAGCTTATCATACACTGCTTATCTAATCTTATCCAATACACTGCTTATCTAATCTTATCCGATATACTGCTTATCTTATCTTATCCAATACACTGCTTATCTAATCTTATCATACACTGCTTATCTAATCTTATCCGATACACTGCTTATAAAAGCTTATCCGATACACTGCTTATCTAAGCTTATCCGAAACACTGCTTATCTAAGCTTATCATACACTGCTTATCTAATCTTATCTGATACACTGCTTATATAAGCTTATCCGAAACACTGCTTATCTATGCTTATTATACACTAGTTATCTAAAGTACATTAAAACTAAAATATTTGTAGTAAACCAAGTAAAAATTAAAATTCAAACTGGTTCACTTTGTAATACATACACATAAGGAGACTCGACATTCTTGCTATACTATTGCAAGTTATGCAAAACAAGCAAAGCTATAGGCAATATCTAGAATAAGATAAATGTATGCACTTTATAATGCATCATTATATGGTAATATTCGGATTATGTGACTAGCTATGTGTTGTGAAATTTTTAAATTAATCATATATATTATATATCATTATTAAAGAATTTGAAGACAGTACTTTAGAGGTGAAAAAATTATCAAAATCTAAATTCTACAAAAAGTTACAGCGTTTTTAGTACAACATTTTTGATATATGGATTTGTTAAAGAAACTGTGACCAAATTTTAAGTTTTTTTAACTTAAAATGTCATAACTTTGTCAATCCTTATCAAAATTCATAAAACCTTGTATCAAAAATATTATATTATATCATAATACATTATTAATGTTCAAATGTTTATTATGATACGCCCTCCCCCGACTACCCGTGCGTATGGCGGGACTGAAGTCAAAATGGTACCTATTTTAGGTTAGTTTGTAAGGTGTCTAGGGTGCTTTTTTTCATAAAATTTGGCAGGTAGCAATAAAAAAAAGTTTTTGCTGATTTCTGAATATATTAGAAAAAAGTCTCAGCATTCCTTTAATGCATACCGGATGCACAAACAACAAGGAAATTTAAACAACAATAAATTCATTATAAATAACAAATAACAAAATTTTCCAAAAAATATTTCCGTACAGATTTAAAGTTAAACTTTTCTATTACTCAAAAAAAAAATCTATGTTGGTACGAATTTCTACAAAAATAACACATGCAAAAACATTTTCATATCATGCTATTTCTAAAAATACTGAAAAAAGTGTGGAAAAAATTGGGACGAAGAAAACAGTTCCGTTAATGTCGGATTTACGCGTACCCATCAGAGATGTAAAGATCGTAAACCAAGATGTTATGACTCAATATCAATATTAAACCAAGGCTCCAGGCTTCAAGACCGTTAAATATGAGTCTCAGGACGATTTGGGACCAAGGTTTAATTCCCGAGACCTAGATCTCTGATAATATCATATTATGATGCATTATAAAATAAATTTATCGTATTCTAAATTTATCGTATTCTAGCTATTGCAAGTATGTCTAGTTGTTTATGTATGTTTATTTTGAATCATATTAAATGTGATGCATTATAAAAAACATATAATTTATAATCTTATTAAATTTGAAAAAAAGGGACAATGCAAAATATATTATTTTCTCAAGTTACAAATGATTGTAACTCCACGAGTTACGACGGCATCTTTAAATTTGTAAAATCCATGGTGCAACATGAGCTCTGAAAATAAACCATGATTCACCCACGGAAACTTCATGGGTTTCAATTTCCATAGAAATTTCCCCGTGGAAATGCCATGAAATTTCAACTTCCATAGGAAAACCATAATTTTTTTATAGAATTCTATGGGATTTCAGTGAAATACCCATAGAATTCTATAGAATATTTTTGTAAAGGTATTCAGTAAACAAAATTATGTTTTTCAGAAGATAAAAGTCCTGAGATAAAGATAGCTGATAAGTTTTGGAAAAAAAAATTGAATATTAAATTTTTAGTCTGCAAGTGAAATTGGGTTAAAAAATTAATTGGAAGAGTCAAGCACCGTTTGAAAAATGTTACTTCAGTGGTTGCATAAAAGTCACTTTAGTGGTTGCATAAAAGTCACGTGGTTGCATAACAATTTGCAAGAAGTTTACGAGAATAAATGAAGATTAAATGCAGTTTATTTTATTACCAGAAAGGAACAATATTATTTTTACTTTAGCCTAGCAAAATAAACTTGATTGGACTTTTTTTTTAAAAGAAAATATTCTTGTACATGTTTTTTGTTGGAACATCTAGAGTTGTAGTAGTAGAGCTTTTAAACTAATATTAAAAAAGTTGGCTAGTAGAATTTTTTTGCTTTTAAACAATATATATACATTATAAATAAAAGAAGCTTAAATAAATTTATACCAAATATGGCGCCCGGTGGGAAGCGAGCTAGCGATTAGCTAGCGACTAGCTAGCTTTATAGCGATATTTTTGAGCGATTTTTTTTTTCTTATTTAATTTTTTCCTTAAGTCTTTAACATCATTGAAAATTCGATTTTTAGTGTTGGATCTATTATAATTATGAAAATAATTGAACTTTAAACAATGCGACATTGTAACGATATATCGCTAGCTATATAACGCAGTTTTATAGACAGCGATTTTATTACGATATAACGCTAGCTACATATCGCATTTGTTTAGCTGGCAACTAGACAGCGATGTATCTATAGCTATTCGATAGCTACATATCACAGCTTCTTAGCTATCGATTTAATTACGATTTATCGCAAGTTACGTATCGTAGCTTTATAGCTAGTTACAAGATAGCCACAAATCGATAGCTAGTTGATAGCCACATATCGCAGTTTTTAGATAGCGATTTTATTACGATTTATCACTAGTTACATATTGTAGCTTTGTAGCTAGCAACAAGTTAGCCACAAATCGATAGCTACTTGCTAGCTATATAATCCAGTTTTATTGACAACGCTTTTATTACGATTTATCGCTAGTTACATATTGTAACTTTGTAGCTACCTACAAGGTAGCCACAAATCAATAGCTACTTGCTAGCTATATAATGCAGTTTTATTGACAACGATTTTGTTTCGATTTATCGCTAGCTTCATATTTGTAAGCCTTTTTAGCTAGCTACAAGGTCGCCATAAATAATGCTAACTTTAAAAGTAAGGATTTTATTACGATATGTCGACAGCTACATATCGCAGCTTTTTAGCTATCGATTTGAATGCGAAATATCGATAGCTGCATATAGTTGTGATTTAGCTAGCTAGAAGATACCGAAAAGTCTTTAGCTACATATTGCGGCTTTTAAGCTATCTATATTTTAGCACGAAATGTCGATAGTTTTTTAAACAGTTGTAGTTTATGCGCACTGTTCCGAACGTGTGGAAATAAAATGTTGGTAAGATGGTAGATGAGCGTGGTAAGTTTTAACTATAAATAATAATATTTTATTTAGTTAAGTTTAACTATGAATAATAATGATGTATTTAGTAAATTAAAAAAACTGATGGTGATTTCAATTTACCAAATACAATCCCGTCATATATATATATATATATATATATATATATATATATATATATATATATATATATATATATATATATATATATATATATATATATATATATATATATATATATATATATATACAGGGGCGGGTTTAGCTTTTTAAAGAGGTTGCGGATTTTACTGCCCCCTCCCCACGAAAGGACGGGGGGGGATGAAGATAAATTACAAAAAAAAGCACCTACCCCATTTGTTTGATAAATAAGTTATTTGCAAAGCCTTCAAAAAAGCGGCTCAAATGGGGTTGCATATTTAATATATATGTATATATATATATATATATATATATATATATATATATATATATATATATATATATATATATATATATATATATATATATATATATATATATATATATATATATATATATATATATATATATATATATATATAGTATTAAAACTAGCAAGGATCCATTAAATCTACAAAAATAAAATATTGTCTGTGGTATTAAAATACTTTGTGGGCATCATTATTGTGTATAATTGTAACATATATAAATAATACACCTGTATGGAGTATAACAAATCATTAATTAAATAGGCAAGGTTTGCATAGTTAGGTGACTTGCAAATAGAATAACAACTTTGTAAAAGTAAACAACTACAATAACATTAATACCATAATTATAAAAAAATTATAATGTAATTGATTAATATGACTATCATACTATGAGAAATGCAATAACACAAAAGCAATAATATGATAACTAACCATAAAAACCCATTTTGTTATTTTATTTCATTGGTAGATATGCTATATAATGTTAAACAATTGTAATATTAATGTTCGTAAACAAAGTTATGCTTACAGTTAATTAAATTAAAACCATATTTCAACTCAAATGACCACACAAGGTAGAATCTCAAGGTAGAGCTGAAAAAAAGGAGAAAAAATATATAATAGACAATAAATATAATGCTCCTAATTAAAATACCAAAGATAGAGTACATAACGGTACCAGTTTCGATTAACAATTGACAGGTAAAACTAAAGATAAATATAGAAAAAAAGAATACAATAAAAATTAGACATGTTTAAATTTATAAAGATAATAAAACTTCATGAAAAAAATAAAATAACAACTAAAATAAAATAAATAATCCTTTTAAATAAATAAAATTGTAAAAAATAAAATAATTATATTTTTTAATTTAAAAATTATACAAACTTTCTATTTGAAGAAGATCTTAAAGATACTAAATAAAGATTAGTATATACAGTGTATACAAACCTTTATTCAGTATCTAATTTACAATGTAAAAAACACATAAATTCTTCCCTAAAATCATAGGAATTGTCTATTAATCTAATTATTAAAGACAATTATTCCTGATTGGAGCAGTCAGAAGCTTCATCAGCAATGACTGAAAAAATTCGATTTTCTTTTATTTCAGAAATCAAAATATTCTGGATGTCCTTTCCCCAACAACTTATTAATTCATTCTGTGAGGAATTAGAAATATAAGATGCATTCTTTGCACAGCTGTTAAGATAAAGTTCAAGAATTTTATCCCCACCTCTGATTCTGTAGTTTAAAAGTTCAATAAAATTACCTACTCCACCCACTAAAGAATATTTGCCAATGACCATCACAATGACCTCTGAAAGCTATATTAAGTTGACCTAAGAAAATGATTTTCTCACAAAACAACTTCTTACAATTTAAAGCTATCTCATTTTCACATTCTTTATTAAAATATCTATATTTTAAATATTTCTATTCATAGTATTTAAAACTGCGGAAAATATGGTCCAGGTATTATAATGTAGAATTTGTACTGCGTGACGATGTTCATAAATATTTCAGCTGAGTGATATTCATAATTATTCCCACTTTTCCCATGGTAATGTCTATTAAAAGTGCTCACAGCATCTGGCCTATATTTGAATGACTGAGAATACAAATTTTTAAATCTAGAAGTTTTTGAAAGGTATTTATATCTAAACAAAAGGCAACACAAACAAAATGCTTAATCTTCAGAAGGTAAATATCTAAGCCATGAAAATTGTTTTAATGATAAAAGTTTTTAAAGATTGACCATTTTTTTTTAAAAAAGAAGTTTTATCAGGAACAAAAACATTTTGAATCAAATTTTATATTTGTAAATCTTTCAAAGTAGAAGCCTTCGAACCAAGCAACAAGTTAACAATATCTGATGATGAACATAAAATAAGGTTCAATATTAAGATTAAACATAATTTTATATTTTAGGAAAAAACTGTTCTATAGTAACACTTAACTCTTGTAGAACACACAGTTGAAAGAGCAAGAACACAAAGAAACACAGACCATAAAAATTCTTTACACATATGAAATGTTTCTTCCTTAACAAGGTCATTTTTTAATTTTCCTGAGTCTATAAAATGTGTGGATACAGACACTGCTAACAAATTATCAATTGATAAAAACTTATTTGGATACATTGAGCACAAGGTTACAAACAATGGTTGATTACTGTAAAAAGAGACATTTAAATATAAATCAATTGCTGTCAGCATTTTTAAATCCATTGCCAGACTATTATCACACAGATAAATCCAAAATGAGCTAAATAAGCAATTGTCAGTTGAATCAGCTGAATCAGATCTGTAACAGAGCTGTAACTGATCAGAGCTGTAACTGATCAGAGCTGTAACTGATCACTGTAACTGATCACTGTAACTGATCACTGTAACTGATCACTGTAACTGATCACTGTAACTGATCACTGTAACTGATCACTGTAACTGATCACTGTAACTGATCACTGTAACTGATCACTGTAACTGATCACTGTAACTGATCGCTGTAACTGATCACTGTAACTGATCAGAGCTTAAACAGATCTGATCAGATCTGTAAAAAGGGCAATTAAAAATTTTTAAAGTAAAAAAAATTCTACAATAAGCTCAATGGAAAATAAACTTGGATTTAATCATTAATTTACAATAAATCAGTTTGGTAAAAAGTTGAATCTATTAGATCAAGGCAAAAAATGTATTTCATAATATTATTACTATATAAATTTACATCCCCAAATGAACGAACGCAGGGATAATATGTTTACAAATTTTAAATGTAATTTTTTATTTTACTTGTTAGGATAAATAAAGTAAATCTTACTTCACCGCCTAGTTGTTCTTGACTCCTGAGAAATGTCGTGCTCTACTCTTTATTGACTTATGAACAGTCAACAACTGATAAAAATCTGACTTATGAAGGAGATTAATCTTTACTGACAATTCTGAATAAAGAGTTTGTAAACTTTCAATAAATCCATTTTCGAGCAAATACCTTACAGATTGTAAATACATGCCAAATCAAAAATTATTTAAAATTTATTTAAAAACATTCAAAGAATTATTGTTAGAAAAAGCTTCTTTTAAATTAGTCAGGGGGCAATCATCATATACTTAATTCGACTAACTTGGCCTAAAGTTACGCTACCGAACGACAAAAATAAAACAATTTAAATTGCTTTAACAAGTTTTTAAAATCTCGTCAGCCGAATAAAAGGGCCAGATAAGTCGCAAGATTTTTTTGACTAACTTAGCCTTAAGTTACGTTACCGAACAGTAAAAAAAAAAAATTTAATAATTTTTTGAAATCTCGTCAGCCGAATAAACGGGCCAGATAAGTAGCAAGATTTCTTGACTAACTTGGTCCGAAGTTACGCTACCGAGAAAAAAAAACTACAAGACGGGGCTATTGCGTGCGCATATACTTATCATAGTTTAATTGGTATAGCTGTTTAGGCCAAAAAAATAGAGATTTTATTTAATTTCAAAAATCTCAAAAATATATAACCTATTTCATTAGCCTGATCGTTGTTTAGTTTAGTAAAAAAGATGTTAGTCAATGCGCCTAACAAGACTAACCCTAAACCCGCCCCTGAATATACATATATATATATACATATATATATACATATACATATATATATATATACATATATATATATATACATATATATATATATATATATATATATATATATATATATATATATATATATATATATATATATATATATATATATATATATATATATATATATCTAAAAAAAATTTAAAAAACTATATAAACTTATATATATATATATATATATATATATATATATATATATATATATATATATATATATATATATATATATATATATATATATAGCTATATCTCTAAAAAAAATTTAAAAAACTATATAAACTTTAATTTTTATAATACAGTTGGGTTGGATTTCTATATTATAATAAAGTTTATTTTTCATTTAAAAAATCTAAATATTTTTGTTTTCTCGATTAAAAACGCATTAATGCGTGTCATGAAATTGCTGTCTAGAAGTTTTAATTAACATACTTTAGTATACCGCAACACTCAAAAAACTGGGATAGACCAAAAAAATAACTTTATTCGGAAAGCAAATGTTGAACCCAATACTGTTGAAGGCATTCAATTTATAGTGAACTCCATGAACAGAAAACTTTGTGGGTTGGAAACAGAAATGCGTTCCATGCATTCAATTTTAGACACTAATCATGGTAATAAAGAAAATGTTAATATAGATTATTTACCAGCTTATTCAGTTGAAGAGTTTGACTCACTAGAAAATAAAATAATTAACTCTAATGATAAAGATATCATTTGCAGAAAGTTAAAGCAAATTAATGGGAGAAATGTAAGTGACTTTTTAAAAAATGCTTTAAAAACTTGTTTAACAGACAAGCTGTGCTGCAGCATTAATTGACCTGGTGCAGATAAAAAGCGTAGGTTTATAGGACCAGTCGAAAGTTTGATTTTTGATGCAGCTTACTGTTTATTTCCAACTGCCACTTAATCCAGTATGACTACAACAATTGCGAAACACTTGAAAAAGTCTAAAGATCGTTATTTTGCTGCAAGAAAGAGAAGTTCTTCTTCAACAAGTGATATACAAATACACAGTCCTGTTAGAAAAAAAAGAAATTTAAACACTGACTCATGTAGTGATTCCAGTTAACTTATTTTTTTTTTTTATTTGTTCTTTTATTTTTTATTGACTTTTTTTTTTTTAGATATTTTATTTGTTACAACTTTTTTAGCAATTATTTTCGAAAATTGATAAATTAAAAAAAAAAACTAAAATTTGACAGAAATTTTATTCTATTATCTTTTTAAATATCTTTTGAAATTATTAATCATGAGGATCGCCACATGAGATCGCCACGAGGATCGCTAGCTTATAAAGCTAGCGATCCTCGTGGCCAAATCGCTGTCTTTATCGTAACGACTTAGTGCTAGCTATTCGCTAGCTTATTTACCTAGCGATCCTCGTGGCCATATCGCTGTCTTTATCGTAACGAATATCGCTAGCTATTCGCTAGCTTGTTTAGCTAGCGGATCACTAGCTTATAAAGCTAACGATCCTCGTGGCCAAATCCCTGTCTTAATCGTAACGAATATCGCTAGCTATTCGCTAGCTTGTTTAGTTAGCGGATCGCTAGCTTATAAAGCTAACAATCCTCGTGGCCAAATCGCTGTCTTAATCGTAACGAATATCGCTAGCTATTCGCTAGCCGATTTCCCACCGGGCGGGAGGAGTAAACTCGTTTACGGCTATATTGCATTTTTTTTTTATTATTATTATTTTTTTTTATAAATACATTGAAAATTTTGCCATAAATAGTAAAAAAAATACGTTTTTTTTATTAATGTCATTTAATTTTGGATGTTTTGAAAAGTCCAGACCGGAGAACATGCCCCCATCCTCTTATATAAATATGCTTTTATAAATGTTTATTTTACAACATGGTATAAAAGTGAAAAAACATAAATCAAACTCATCTTTTTAATTAAGTGCTATATATCTCCTTACAATACCAAACCGTCTTTAATACCAAAAACTGTTTCAGAAGTTTTAGTTACCTAAAAAAACTGCTTGTTTTAAAAACAACTTTAAGACAGTAAAGTTAATTTTATTTATATTTTTTCAATTAGCAATAAACATGGTTCAGGATAAAAAAAATAACTTTGCTTCCACTACCATCAAACTACCACTATTCATACTCCATTACCACTACAACCTTAACTTTGTGATTAACAGGAAAATATGAAGCTATCATCAGACGATCCAAAATCATTTCCATTGGCTCGTAAGCCACTTTTTATGTTATAAAGTTAGTATATGTGGTTGCACATAAGATTAATTTATGAAGTAAGTATGAGCTGGGAGGTAGACTTCCAAACTCCTAAATTTTTTTAACTTCCAGAAATTTAATTTAGCGAATTTCCGTTCAATTTTAATTCGTCAACAAATTAATATAGGCAGCATGATTTTAGAAAGAAACCTTTATGTTAATGATCTCACAAACCTTTTATATATTTTCATTTTGAAGCTTAATAAGGGTAAATTGGTTCAAGATGAATCGCAGCCCATAGAACCACAAAGAGTAAACTGATTCAAAATACTTAACAATTAGTTCTATGTTTTTTGATCATCTCCCTCTAATGTATACTTGCTTAACCACGATAAAAGTAAGAAAGAATCTGTGTTGAGCCACTTCTTATGGTTTTCTCGGTTTGCCAACCCCTTGGTAAGAATTTCATAAACTACTGTCCGGTAATATTTTATAAGCTTATATCTGATCTAAAGATAAGATAATTCTTTCTTCACCAAGGTCAAATAAGCAAGTACTTCCTTAAAAATGTTCTTTTTTTCAATTAAGTTACTTAGCAACTTTCCACTGATTTCCGGAAAAATCTGTTTTTGAGGTTGTTTTACAACCAAGCTATTTATTCTAAATATGTCAAAAGCGAAGTTTATTTGTGAGAATAGAAAATATTTGTCATTTTCTTTTTAATTTTCTTGATAATTTAACCTCTGAACCATAACACCTCTATTATGGAATGTATTAGTAACAAGCTATGGCATCCGCTGAAATCATATTGTAAAGCTGCTCACTTTATTCTCTCACCTTTTTGAACTTTTTTATTTAGAGTTGGTGTCAATTGATCTCTGAGCATTTTTAATACTATCTTGTTTACATCTGTTCAACGACAAAATTCAAAGTATCAGAGCTTTTAAGCAAAACCTTACAATTTGAAATTCTTAACGGTATTTTTGGTGTATCAATATTGACTTAATGGACCATTGATAAAAATTTAAAGTTTAGTGATCACATTAAAGCTCTATGCGGAGAAGCTAATAATAAGTGCTTTGCCCATTCTCGAATAAGAAGTTTTTTTATCTTATAAACAAGCTGCTCTATTATTTAACGTGTTATGTATTATGTAATATATGTCTATTTTTTCTTGATTTAAATGTTTTGATAAAAATTCAATTATAACCTAATTAATAAAATTCATAAAAAAATACTCCACATAATCCATAAAAGAATTGATTTGTTTTTGAATGAATTGTTAAAACTAGAAAATAATCCAAAATCCTTCAAAACTTGCGGTTTCTAATGGTTGAGGTTTTTAAATCTCTTAATATTTAAATCCTGAATTTATGAAGAGCTATATTAAAAAGAATTAAAGTCCTATTATAAAAAATTATAAAAAAAACATTTATTTACATTTGTTCCCTTGGAACAAATGCAAACAAGTGCTATATTGTCTCTTACGTCATTGTAGCGACGTCTAATCGATATTTTTTCTCTCCCTCTATCAAACACTGGACAAAGTATAGCTCTTTTTTATTACTTTGTAGATAAATAGGTTATCTTTAGTAACATCAGATATCTGAGTCAAAATCATTGAAAAACAAGTCGGATTGCTCAATAATCCGATAAACAGATTTAATTCGTTTTGAATGAGGATGTTAGATATGCCATCAATTTTGAAGAAGGGATGCAGGTTTTGCTGTACTTTAATATATTCAAGAGAAATTTTAATGCTGACCTTCTAGCAGCGTTTATTTTATTATGAAGTGAGTTATTATAAAAACAAATTTCTGAGCCGTATGATTGATTCGGTGCAGCCAGAGACTTGAACAAATGTACTATAGTTAAAGGTTGACAAAAACGAGATTTTATAAGAGCTCTGGAGGTTGATTGAAACTGAATAATACGTTTCGTTTACATTTGCTGTTTGAAGTATAGCTATATTTTGTTTATGATTTTGATTATCACATAGGAATCCAGGGTATTTCAGTTTATTATTGAGGCGTACGGAAGTGCCGTTTATTTGAATTGTGTTTTTTGTAATTGAATTTTTATCGGAAATAATAAACTCGGTTTTTTCAATGTTTAGTTTGATAAACCAAACTAAACACTGAAAAGGTTTTGGCATTGTGACTGAACTTTATAAGTTAATTATTGTAAACCAGAAAGAGAATCCGCAGGATTATGTCGTCTGCATAAGCAATAATACCAGTGTATACACCTCTTACTGTTGTTCCAACTTTGCAATTTGAAACAATTTGATTTTATATACTTTGAGTGAATATATTATACAAAAGTGATGATAAAATTGATCCTTGTCGCATGCCTTGAGACAAACGGAAACGATTTGATTTATGCCTAAGGTACGATATATTAGCAGTATCTGATAAGTAAAGTGGTTGTAATGCGCGATCTACTGGTAGCGGTAACCTTTTGTTGTAATAAGGTTTTTCAAACAACAAACCCCAGTTACAGCTGTCACAAGCCTCACTTGCAAATACATACTGATAAGTTATTATCATTGTAATATTTTATTGTTTTACTTAAAAGGAACTCTGCATGAAGAGTGGAGCTATTGCGCTTGAAACCAAATTAATGAGAGTGGCTACCTGATGTTTCAGGATATTTTTCCATAATAATAAATTCAAAGAGCTTTGTCAAAATAGGCATGTTACTAGTTCCGCGATAGTTATCGAGGTTATTAAGAGAAATTTTTTACAGGATTTTACTATAGGAACAATTATGGATCTTGATAGGTACTCCGTCACCGTTCCGTTATTGAAGATATTGTCATAAATTTTTGAAAGCCATTTAAGTAGGTTGTTGTTCTAAGAGTATTTAAGATGTTTTGCAGTAATTCCGCAAGAGTCACGTGATTTATTAGATCTAAGCCTAAGAATACAAGTTTCAATGTCGGAAATTGATACAAGTATTTTATTAGGCTCATCTATGAGTTGTGGAATATGACGGTGTTTGTAATTATTGTTGGCAATTGTGGGAGTGTTGAGAATGGTACTGAAGTTTTGTCTATTTTAATTTTTCTACAATTTCTTTTTTATCTTGTTTTTTATTAATAGTAAAAATACGAGTGTTTGGATTTGATTTATTTCTTCGGATATTGTTCCAAAACATTTGTGGATTACTTTTTTGAAGGTAATTAATATTTTTGGTAGTTTTATTGATTTTCAAATTATGATCTGCTTTTACAACTTTGCGGAAATTTTTACGAGCTACCTTGTATATGATAAATGAAATGCGATTTTGCGATCTGATGTAGTTATATCTTTTCCATTCCTTAAAATGGAAAGAGAGAATATGTTTGCATGATTTAATTTCTGGTGTCCACCATGGTTTAGAGTAAACTCCTGATGGAAACAGTCTTCCTTTGCTAAAATAGTATCATTTTTTATTTTTGTGCAGTTTATTGTGCTGATTTTAATTAGTTTATTGAAGAATAAATTTATTTCCAATATTGTTGTTTTCAACAGCTTGAAACATGACGCCGATGGAAGTTTTTTGAGAAAAAATTTGTGAACGATCAAATGGAAATATACCAGTATATTAGAAATTACTCCGTGCATTTTCAGGTTTAAATCCACCATTTTGGATGAGATCTTTAAACATGGCAGGAAAATATTGATTTGTCAGAAAAGGTGCCCCAAAGGGGGGAGTAGTGGGTATCTAGCCCCCTACTTTGCTAGTCAGTATATTGGATACTGAAGTCGGTATAATGGGATCTATAGTTGACAGTCGGCAAATTTCAGGATGGATCTTTGCCAACTTTTCTTTCTTTTTTTTTTTTTTGTGTAGATCTTAGTTGGCAAAAAAGTTTTTCTTGGCTTCGGCTTCGGAATTGATTTGGGAAAAAATAAATAGGTCGACCAATCCCCTACCCCCTCCTTCCCTTTAAAATAGATTTTTAGTCAAATAACTTTTCGACTGTTTGCTTTCATTCACTTTTTACTGTTTTGAAAACGCCATCATTTAATAGCTCTTAGAAATGGCTAGTATGAGCAAGCAAACACCAAAATAAAATAGAATTTCCTAGAGCTTTTTTTTTTCAATACTAAGCATATATTTAAATCATGGACATCAAAAATTAGAATTTTAAAAACCTGAAAGTTTATTTGCCTAAGACGATAAAACTATTTTAAACCATTACAAAAAATTATTAGATTCCACCCAGCATAAACTTACGTTATAATCAACATTCTCGGCACCACCTTTGCACCAGTTTTTCACAATATGTTAGCCTTTATAAATGATTTGATGGGGTAAAAAACTGCCAAAAGCGTTGCAAATTTGATGGGGTAAAATTTGATGGGGTAAATGTGATGGGGTAAAATTTGATGGGGTAAAAACTGCCAAAAGCGTTGTCGTCATTTGCTTTTCAATTGAACTTGCTAGGTTTTTAGGATTTTTTGCACCTTATCGCTTAAATTATAATCATTATAGTATATATAGTTTCTAATTGTTCAAACCAATTCTTAATTATATCTGGCTGTGTGGCCACTTCTCTAATAGTTTGAATCAGATAAATTTCTTTACGAAATTTATTCATGAAAACGGAGTGCTATTTTCTAGTCGGTTTTCCGTCTTTGGATAAACTAATTTGATTTGATTCTTTTAAATAAATTTCAACAACAATCAACAGTCTTTTCTGTTCAAGTTTAAGCCTTTATTAATCATAAATTTTAATAAATTAACCATAACTGCTTAAGTGATGCTGCTCATCTTTCTTGGCGCTCCTCGATCATTAGATGACCCTTTTGTTCTGTCAAAAAGAGTAAATATTGCCGCATTATAACATTTAGCAGCTTATGCATATTGCTTTTTTTTTCTTTCAAGAATAGCTTAAATAACTAGCTAGATTTAACTCTCGCTTTCCTTTTTGTTAGTTTATCTATATTCTATAATTCAGTAATACAATAGCACCTAGGTGTTTTATACGCATAAAGTTAATGCATAGGTACCTATGAATCAACTTTATGCATATAAAATAATGCATATCTATATCAGGATTTAAATGTGTACTTTTTTTTGCTGGTGACTATTTATTATTTTTTTTTTTTCATGTACATATGCCTGTATCCGGATTTATGGGTCTACTTTTTTTTGCTGGCGGCTAATTTTTTTTTAGTTAATACAAATTATTATTTAATAACTTTTTTATTAAAATAATCAGTATAATATTCTGCACAAAATAGTATTTTTACTTTTAAATTCTTTTTTTTGCAAAAAGTTATTTTTTTTTCTTTTTTTTAATTTAGTTATGAACAATTTTTCATGATTGCAATATTTTATCTAATTTTTATTTTATATTATTTGGCTAGTCATATTTAGACGTTTATTAAGTAAAACAAATATTTAATAAATTAAAAGCGAGTTTTGCTTTTAATTTAAACCAGGTTTATATCCGGAATTTTACGGGAATTTTACGGTTTACAATTTTTCTAAATTAAAACTTTTTTAACTAGCCAAAAAATAAAAAATAAAAAAAAGGATGGGGAAAGGGGATTTTTAGTAATAGTAATATTTTTAAATAAGTCTTTATAGATTACATGACAAATAAATAAAAAAACAATCCAATAAACAGATTAAAAAACAAAAGCAATTTTTTTTTTTATTATTATTATTATTTTAGATTATTTTGTACGCATAAGTATTTTGGATGATTTTGGACGATTTTTAATTTTTTTAATTTTGGATGATTCCTTATTATAAATGATAAAGTACAAGTATGCTTTATTATTTATAATAAGGAATCGTCCATAGAGTGTGCAGGTCAAAATTTTAGAAACTTGACACCCCTCCCGTGTTGCCATGCGTACTTTAATTAATGTTTGTGATTGTTTTATCTAAAATAAAATTGGCAATAACAACCTCGCAATATGTAGCGGGTATATAAACAAAGAGCTTGTTTGTTGCCCAAAACTGGATAGCAACTCTTGCACCACAATATTCCTAAAACTTCAGAAGTTTTTACTTGAGTGATTATTGCAAATAAAATTAGGCAAAGCTAGAGATACGCGGGCTAAAATAATTTTATTCTATCGTTTGTTGCGCTTTCATGTGGAGACTTGCTCAAAGTATTGACTTTTTAGTATAAACATAAAGAATATCTATTGGTTTTAGTACATACATCGACTATATTACAGCCTGCTGCTACAAAAGAGTGTTGATATATCGACTATCTTATAGCCTCTACAAGGAAGTGCTGCTTTTTTATAGTTTCTACAAGGAAGTGTTGCTACTTTGACTGAGCATAGGACAGCAATCTTTTTTCTTTTATTATTTCAATTAAAATTTCTAATGTTTAAAAACTCTCCACTATCAAGAGCGCAACAAGCGAAAAATTATGAATATTTTAGAGCGCTAAAGTTTAGCTTTTGCTAAAATTACATTTTATTCGTTAAGAATTTTGTATTTTGCCGGTTTACCCATAATTCTTTATTGACCTATAGGGCAATGATTTTTTGATTTAATTTACAGTCTTAAGTAAATAAAATAAAATATAAATTCCGGCCTGAAATATTATAATTCCGCCAGGAACCAAATTCAAACAACAAAATTCCGGCCGTAACGGAATTCCTATGCATCACTAATAAATACTTATCGTTATGTTATAGTTAGCTACAATACAAATAATACAAATAGTGTTTTTAGCTAACACTATTTGTATTATTTGTCATAATACAAATAGTGTTAGCTAAAAAGCAATATGTAACCATCGGCTAGCTACAAAGCAATACTTTATAATATAAAAGCTAACAACGCTCATATTATAAGCGTTGTTAGCTACAATGTTGCGATATGTACCTAACGACGTATTGTAGTAATATCGATAGCTACAATGCTACGATATCTAGATAGCTACATGGTGAAGTAAAAACGTATTAATTATTTTAAATATATATTATCAAAAATTGCAATAAAGCTATTAGCTAGCTCATTCCCCTACTTATAATATGTAAAATTAAAAACCTATACTTATACTCACAAAAAGTCGAATAGTACTCATATGCATAGTGCAATTATTGAATATTAACAGCTTTGACAAAAACTTTTATGATTTTATGAAAATCATTTACGGCATTGTTAATGTCTATCTAGCATTTATGATTGAGATTGATCGCAACCAGCATTTATGATTGCGATTGATCGCAACCTGTAAGATTGTTTTCTGAGTTTTTTATAATACCGAAAAAACATAAACTCCGGATTCGCAAATACAATTCTAGGCTTGAGAATAAAATTTGCAAATTGTAGACGACATAATATGAATTCCCAATCGCATAATACAATTTTTTAACTAGGTGTTTTTTTTTACACATCTTTTTCATCAATTACATCTTGAAAAGACATAGCAGCTCAGATTCACAATTATGAAATACGTACTTAACAAAAAGCTTTTAACTAAAAAAATATAAACGTTATAAAATTGCGAAAGAATGTATTTTTTCTTCGTTTAAAAAACCAACGCAGTAATTATTACAGCAACACAGCTTAAGATAACAAAATTATAGATTATGGAGTTTATGATCGCATTATCTATGCAATCATAAACTCCATAATCTATGCAATTATAAACTCCATAATCTATCCGATCATAAACTCCATAATCTATGCAATCATGAACTCCATAGTCTATCCAATCATAAACTCTCCATAATCTATATAAATATAAACTTCATTGTATCATCTAGTTTGTTTGCAATTCTAATAATCGTTGTATAGTAAGCGTTTCTTTACAAAGTATAAACGACCCAGTCATCTTTTAAATCTTACTTGAACAATGACTAAACGAGACAGCATTTTGAACTTACTAAAAACCATCCCGTTATCTTTTTTCCAACTTCGAGCATTACTAATAATAAATATTATTAACACGTAGTTCTAGATAGGAATTAAACTTTAAATGAATTAAAAAAATAACTTTAAATAAATTTCTTTACTTTATAGTTTTCGGTTTAAACATTGTTTATAGATAATACCGTTTTTTATATTTTTTGCTAATCCGAATTCTATTGAGTTTTCTTTTTTTCGAGTTTGTTTTAAGAAAGCCATTAACGTTGTCGAACATTTCTTTCACTTTTATTTTATTTTTTCTTGCGCTTTTTAAAGAACGTAAATTTGCATCTGAATCAGAAACAGATTTTCTAAAACTTTTGAAATTCTTTTCATTTAAAGACTTGGAAAATAATAAATTATCGTTAAGAGCATCCGCCATTACTTGGTTTAATGATTCTTTTTCAATTGTAACAGAAATAGGATTCTCTTTTTCCATTAGTTCATTATTTCCACCAATCGAAAAATCAAGTGGCACTTTATACACATTAGATTCAACAGTACTACCTATATCTAAACCAGTTAACAAAGAATCTAAGGATTTACAAGTATCTTTAAAGTTAAACGTTCCCCGCAAAACATTAGAAGCATACTGAGATGCAACATTCCCTCTTGGCTTATATCGAGCAACAACATAAACGCAACTCATTCCATTTAATTCTAAAGTGGCTTTACCCATACCAAGAGAAGTACTTTCGCTCCAGATGACCTAAACAAATAATGTTAAATTTAGAATAAAAAAAAAAAAACAGTTTTAAAATATCAGGTATATAAATAACAACTAAACGTCGCATATATAAATAACAACTAAATGTCGGGTATATAAACAACAATTTAATGTTGGGTATATAAACAACAATTTAATGTCGGGTATATAAACAACAATTTAATGTTGGGTATATAAATAGTAACTAAACCTTAGATATATAAAATTCATTTAAACCGCATTTTTAAATAAGAGATTAATTAAAAAAATAGACAACAGCTAAAGACATTATGACCACCATAGACATATATTACAATTTTACACAATCCTAAAAAACAATTAAGACATGTATAAAACATACAGGATTAATATACTTTTTAAAAAAATACAGCATCAATATATTTTTCTAAAGAAACTAAGAAATTCTTTGAGTTACTAAAGATAATTAATTTAAAAAAAAGTATTGAACTTAAAAAATATTAATTAGCAATATTGTTTATTTCAATTTACATATTAAATTAACAATATTGTTTATTTTTATAACAAATATTTAGAGTTCCTCAGAAAATTAAAACCTCATTAAAATAACTTAAAAACATTAAAAAATCTAAATATTTCTTAAAAAAATAGTATCTCAAAATTTTTCTCTACAAAAACATAAAAAAAAGCAATAAATCTAAATGTTTCTTAATAGCATGAGTATCTCAAAATTTTTTAATAATATCTTTATTAATAACAACATAAATTAACATTAGTAAATCTAAATGCAGAATAATTGCATAAGTGTCTCAATAATTTATCAACAATATTACAAAGTATTTTTAGAAACAGTATTGCTTAATGAGAACTCAAGTTTTATTTCATTTTAATTTATGAATAATTAATTATATTCATTACTTATTCTAGACATTTATCATGAATATTTTTATCTGATAATTATTCAGTATTTCTAGGTCTATTTATAAATCGCATTTTCCTCAGTTAATTTTATAAAATCTACTTTAATTAACTTTTTTAAACTTTTTAATTGACAAAATGTAGTCATTATTGATTTAGAAATATAAAGACATACTTGAGTGAAATGTGAAGTGTCCGGAGAACCCTCACTACCAAACTCATACTCTTTATTGCAAACTTCAGAATACCTGGATATATACTTAAAACTCTATATACAACTTTACAATAAAATTAAAAAGTTCATTTAAATATATATAAACCAATAATAATATTAAGCTTCAAAACACAACAAATAAATATCATAACATTATATAAAATAAAATTAAGTAGGAGTATTAAAGAGAACGTTTTTTCCGTTAATCTCCATAAAATTGAACTATCACGGATTGAAACTTTAAAAAGTGTGTTACACCAATAAATAAAATCAATAAATAAAATAAAAAAATATAATATTTTATATATAAAAAGTAAATAAAATATATAAATAAAATTAGATAAGAATAGATAAAAAAATGCCTTAACTAAAACAATAAAAAACAAAAGATAAATCACTAACCAATCCTTCACAAAGACTGTAGCAGAAACAAACTTTTTATCAGAGAAACATTGGTAAGCTAAATTTTCACCTAAGTCTAGATTATTTGAGTGCTCTAAACGACCAATAGTAGACAAATAAAAAGCATATCTTTGAGCTGAAAGAGATAACTCAGCACTTAAATGAAGATCCGAAACACCATGAATTTTACGAAAAACATTATGAGCCCTCAAACCAACTTGATCGAATTCGTTAGCATTTAAATCAATTCGTGTTCCAAGTGAGTTTAATGTGCCACCACCGTTTTGACTATCCAATGTGCCAGTTGCAGTATCACCAGCTGCTATGCCAGCAACCCAATTGGAACTACTGACCTGCATCACACTACTTGCTAAACTCTCTAAATTGCTGCACGTACTGCTTGAATCAAAAGAACCAGCTAGCACGTTTTCTTTGTATTTGGAAACTATGTTGCCTCGCGGCTTATATCGCGCAACAAAGTAAGTGCATATCAAGCCGTCTTTCTCTGAAGTCGCTTTACCCATTCCAAATAAGGTGCTACTTTTCCACACCACCTGAAAAAACAAATTCGCTTTTTGAAAAATATTTTTCGAATCAATACGTAAACGAAAACATCATCTTAACTCAATTAAATGTTAAACCGATCATATTGCATTGAATATTCGCACGCGGGATGTTGCATTTATAACTATGACCATGATCGATAGCAGAGATGTACATTAAACAACAAATAAAAAGTAAGAAAAACCAACGCAAAGTACTTGCAAACTCTTTTTTCTAAAATGCAAAGGTATTAGAGAGTAAACTTACTTGGGTAAAATGTGCAGTGTTCTGAGAACCCTCACCACCAAAATTGTAACTATGTTTGCACACTTCAGAGTACCTGAAAAAAAATAATTCGATGTCACCAAATTCAATATTTCCAATAAACAGTGCGCTTTCTCTTCTACAATTTCTCATTAATTAATATAAAAAAAATCTCATAGAATCGTTACTTCTCATATTCACTTTGTAAAACTGAAACAGAACGTAAAAAACCAGTCAAGATTTAACATGGCGAATAACAAATCAATCAGTTAATACACTAAACAAAGTCTATGCAACAAAAACAAAACCGAAAACAAAAAAACCCTAAACATATCATTTTATTGATCTTTTAAAAAATGGCACATTTGCCCTATCACTAATTTGTGTTAAGTATAGAAATGGAAGCAATTAAAAAACTAACCACTTCTTCACCATGTCTGCTGCAGACGCTTCCTGTTCGCCAGAGAGACATTCAAAGCCTAAATTTTCTCCTTGGTCTGCAACATTTGAGTGCTGCAACCTTTGAATACCAGATAAATACACAGCATACTTCTGGGCAGATGCAGACAACTCGGCATTCAACTGTAACGAAGGAACGTTGTGGATTTTGCGAAATACATTGTGAGCTCTCAGCGCCACTTGATCGAATTCGTTAGCATTTAAATCAATTCGTGTTCCAAGTGAGTTTAATGTGCCACCACCGTTTTGACTATCCAATGTGCCAGTTGCAGTATCACCAGCTGCTATGCCAGCAACCCAATTGGAACTACTGACCTGCATCACACTACTTGCTAAACTCTCTAAATTGCTGCACGTACTGCTTGAATCAAAAGAACCAGCTAGCACGTTTTCTTTGTATTTGGAAACTATGTTGCCTCGCGGCTTATATCGCGCAACAAAGTAAGTGCATATCAAGCCGTCTTTCTCTGAAGTCGCTTTACCCATTCCAAATAAGGTGCTACTTTTCCACACCACCTGAAAAAACAAATTCGCTTTTTGAAAAATATTTTTCGAATCAATACGTAAACGAAAACATCATCTTAACTCAATTAAATGTTAAACCGATCATATTGCATTGAATATTCGCACGCGGGATGTTGCATTTATAACTATGACCATGATCGATAGCAGAGATGTACATTAAACAACAAATAAAAAGTAAGAAAAACCAACGCAAAGTACTTGCAAACTCTTTTTTCTAAAATGCAAAGGTATTAGAGAGTAAACTTACTTGGGTAAAATGTGCAGTGTTCTGAGAACCCTCACCACCAAAATTGTAACTATGTTTGCACACTTCAGAGTACCTGAAAAAAAATAATTCGATGTCACCAAATTCAATATTTCCAATAAACAGTGCGCTTTCTCTTCTACAATTTCTCATTAATTAATATAAAAAAAATCTCATAGAATCGTTACTTCTCATATTCACTTTGTAAAACTGAAACAGAACGTAAAAAACCAGTCAAGATTTAACATGGCGAATAACAAATCAATCAGTTAATACACTAAACAAAGTCTATGCAACAAAAACAAAACCGAAAACAAAAAAACCCTAAACATATCATTTTATTGATCTTTTAAAAAATGGCACATTTGCCCTATCACTAATTTGTGTTAAGTATAGAAATGGAAGCAATTAAAAAACTAACCACTTCTTCACCATGTCTGCTGCAGACGCTTCCTGTTCGCCAGAGAGACATTCAAAGCCTAAATTTTCTCCTTGGTCTGCAACATTTGAGTGCTGCAACCTTTGAATACCAGATAAATACACAGCATACTTCTGGGCAGATGCAGACAACTCGGCATTCAACTGTAACGAAGGAACGTTGTGGATTTTGCGAAATACATTGTGAGCTCTCAGCGCCACTTGATCGAATTCGTTAGCATTTAAATCAATTCGTGTTCCAAGTGAGTTTAATGTGCCACCACCGTTTTGACTATCCAATGTGCCAGTTGCAGTATCACCAGCTGCTATGCCAGCAACCCAATTGGAACTACTGACCTGCATCACACTACTTGCTAAACTCTCTAAATTGCTGCACGTACTGCTTGAATCAAAAGAACCAGCTAGCACGTTTTCTTTGTATTTGGAAACTATGTTGCCTCGCGGCTTATATCGCGCAACAAAGTAAGTGCATATCAAGCCGTCTTTCTCTGAAGTCGCTTTACCCATTCCAAATAAGGTGCTACTTTTCCACACCACCTGAAAAAACAAATTCGCTTTTTGAAAAATATTTTTCGAATCAATACGTAAACGAAAACATCATCTTAACTCAATTAAATGTTAAACCGATCATATTGCATTGAATATTCGCACGCGGGATGTTGCATTTATAACTATGACCATGATCGATAGCAGAGATGTACATTAAACAACAAATAAAAAGTAAGAAAAACCAACGCAAAGTACTTGCAAACTCTTTTTTCTAAAATGCAAAGGTATTAGAGAGTAAACTTACTTGGGTAAAATGTGCAGTGTTCTGAGAACCCTCACCACCAAAATTGTAACTATGTTTGCACACTTCAGAGTACCTGAAAAAAAATAATTCGATGTCACCAAATTCAATATTTCCAATAAACAGTGCGCTTTCTCTTCTACAATTTCTCATTAATTAATATAAAAAAAATCTCATAGAATCGTTACTTCTCATATTCACTTTGTAAAACTGAAACAGAACGTAAAAAACCAGTCAAGATTTAACATGGCGAATAACAAATCAATCAGTTAATACACTAAACAAAGTCTATGCAACAAAAACAAAACCGAAAACAAAAAAACCCTAAACATATCATTTTATTGATCTTTTAAAAAATGGCACATTTGCCCTATCACTAATTT
Organism: Hydra vulgaris; assembly: GCF_022113875.1. Lineage (NCBI taxonomy): Eukaryota > Metazoa > Cnidaria > Hydrozoa > Anthoathecata > Hydridae > Hydra > Hydra vulgaris. The sequence continues at coordinate 49,943,027 of NC_061161.1, read as the reverse complement.
GTGTTAAGTATAGAAATGGAAGCAATTAAAAAACTAACCACTTCTTCACCATGTCTGCTGCAGACGCTTCCTGTTCGCCAGAGAGACATTCAAAGCCTAAATTTTCTCCTTGGTCTGCAACATTTGAGTGCTGCAACCTTTGAATACCAGATAAATACACAGCATACTTCTGGGCAGATGCAGACAACTCGGCATTCAACTGTAACGAAGGAACGTTGTGGATTTTGCGAAATACATTGTGAGCTCTCAGCGCCACTTGATCGAATTCGTTAGCATTTAAATCAATTCGTGTTCCAAGTGAGTTTAATGTGCCACCACCGTTTTGACTATCCAATGTGCCAGTTGCAGTATCACCAGCTGCTATGCCAGCAACCCAATTGGAACTACTGACCTGCATCACACTACTTGCTAAACTCTCTAAATTGCTGCACGTACTGCTTGAATCAAAAGAACCAGCTAGCACGTTTTCTTTGTATTTGGAAACTATGTTGCCTCGCGGCTTATATCGCGCAACAAAGTAAGTGCATATCAAGCCGTCTTTCTCTGAAGTCGCTTTACCCATTCCAAATAAGGTGCTACTTTTCCACACCACCTGAAAAAACAAATTCGCTTTTTGAAAAATATTTTTCGAATCAATACGTAAACGAAAACATCATCTTAACTCAATTAAATGTTAAACCGATCATATTGCATTGAATATTCGCACGCGGGATGTTGCATTTATAACTATGACCATGATCGATAGCAGAGATGTACATTAAACAACAAATAAAAAGTAAGAAAAACCAACGCAAAGTACTTGCAAACTCTTTTTTCTAAAATGCAAAGGTATTAGAGAGTAAACTTACTTGGGTAAAATGTGCAGTGTTCTGAGAACCCTCACCACCAAAATTGTAACTATGTTTGCACACTTCAGAGTACCTGAAAAAAAATAATTCGATGTCACCTAATTCAATATTTCCAATAAACAGTGCGCTTTCTCTTCTACAATTTCTCATTAATTAATATAAAAAAAATCTCATAGAATCGTTACTTCTCATATTCACTTTGTAAAACTGAAACAGAACGTAAAAAACCAGTCAAGATTTAACATGGCGAATAACAAATCAATCAGTTAATACACTAAACAAAGTCTATGCAACAAAAACAAAACCGAAAACAAAAAAACCCTAAACATATCATTTTATTGATCTTTTAAAAAATGGCACATTTGCCCTATCACTAATTTGTGTTAAGTATAGAAATGGAAGCAATTAAAAAACTAACCACTTCTTCACCATGTCTGCTGCAGACGCTTCCTGTTCGCCAGAGAGACATTCAAAGCCTAAATTTTCTCCTTGGTCTGCAACATTTGAGTGCTGCAACCTTTGAATACCAGATAAATACACAGCATACTTCTGGGCAGATGCAGACAACTCGGCATTCAACTGTAACGAAGGAACGTTGTGGATTTTGCGAAATACATTGTGAGCTCTCAGCGCCACTTGATCGAATTCGTTAGCATTTAAATCAATTCGTGTTCCAAGTGAGTTTAATGTGCCACCACCGTTTTGACTATCCAATGTGCCAGTTGCAGTATCACCAGCTGCTATGCCAGCAACCCAATTGGAACTACTGACCTGCATCACACTACTTGCTAAACTCTCTAAATTGCTGCACGTACTGCTTGAATCAAAAGAACCAGCTAGCACGTTTTCTTTGTATTTGGAAACTATGTTGCCTCGCGGCTTATATCGCGCAACAAAGTAAGTGCATATCAAGCCGTCTTTCTCTGAAGTCGCTTTACCCATTCCAAATAAGGTGCTACTTTTCCACACCACCTGAAAAAACAAATTCGCTTTTTGAAAAATATTTTTCGAATCAATACGTAAACGAAAACATCATCTTAACTCAATTAAATGTTAAACCGATCATATTGCATTGAATATTCGCACGCGGGATGTTGCATTTATAACTATGACCATGATCGATAGCAGAGATGTACATTAAACAACAAATAAAAAGTAAGAAAAACCAACGCAAAGTACTTGCAAACTCTTTTTTCTAAAATGCAAAGGTATTAGAGAGTAAACTTACTTGGGTAAAATGTGCAGTGTTCTGAGAACCCTCACCACCAAAATTGTAACTATGTTTGCACACTTCAGAGTACCTGAAAAAAAATAATTCGATGTCACCAAATTCAATATTTCCAATAAACAGTGCGCTTTCTCTTCTACAATTTCTCATTAATTAATATAAAAAAAATCTCATAGAATCGTTACTTCTCATATTCACTTTGTAAAACTGAAACAGAACGTAAAAAACCAGTCAAGATTTAACATGGCGAATAACAAATCAATCAGTTAATACACTAAACAAAGTCTATGCAACAAAAACAAAACCGAAAACAAAAAAACCCTAAACATATCATTTTATTGATCTTTTAAAAAATGGCACATTTGCCCTATCACTAATTTGTGTTAAGTATAGAAATGGAAGCAATTAAAAAACTAACCACTTCTTCACCATGTCTGCTGCAGACGCTTCCTGTTCGCCAGAGAGACATTCAAAGCCTAAATTTTCTCCTTGGTCTGCAACATTTGAGTGCTGCAACCTTTGAATACCAGATAAATACACAGCATACTTCTGGGCAGATGCAGACAACTCGGCATTCAACTGTAACGAAGGAACGTTGTGGATTTTGCGAAATACATTGTGAGCTCTCAGCGCCACTTGATCGAATTCGTTAGCATTTAAATCAATTCGTGTTCCAAGTGAGTTTAATGTGCCACCACCGTTTTGACTATCCAATGTGCCAGTTGCAGTATCACCAGCTGCTATGCCAGCAACCCAATTGGAACTACTGACCTGCATCACACTACTTGCTAAACTCTCTAAATTGCTGCACGTACTGCTTGAATCAAAAGAACCAGCTAGCACGTTTTCTTTGTATTTGGAAACTATGTTGCCTCGCGGCTTATATCGCGCAACAAAGTAAGTGCATATCAAGCCGTCTTTCTCTGAAGTCGCTTTACCCATTCCAAATAAGGTGCTACTTTTCCACACCACCTGAAAAAACAAATTCGCTTTTTGAAAAATATTTTTCGAATCAATACGTAAACGAAAACATCATCTTAACTCAATTAAATGTTAAACCGATCATATTGCATTGAATATTCGCACGCGGGATGTTGCATTTATAACTATGACCATGATCGATAGCAGAGATGTACATTAAACAACAAATAAAAAGTAAGAAAAACCAACGCAAAGTACTTGCAAACTCTTTTTTCTAAAATGCAAAGGTATTAGAGAGTAAACTTACTTGGGTAAAATGTGCAGTGTTCTGAGAACCCTCACCACCAAAATTGTAACTATGTTTGCACACTTCAGAGTACCTGAAAAAAAATAATTCGATGTCACCAAATTCAATATTTCCAATAAACAGTGCGCTTTCTCTTCTACAATTTCTCATTAATTAATATAAAAAAAATCTCATAGAATCGTTACTTCTCATATTCACTTTGTAAAACTGAAACAGAACGTAAAAAACCAGTCAAGATTTAACATGGCGAATAACAAATCAATCAGTTAATACACTAAACAAAGTCTATGCAACAAAAACAAAACCGAAAACAAAAAAACCCTAAACATATCATTTTATTGATCTTTTAAAAAATGGCACATTTGCCCTATCACTAATTTGTGTTAAGTATAGAAATGGAAGCAATTAAAAAACTAACCACTTCTTCACCATGTCTGCTGCAGACGCTTCCTGTTCGCCAGAGAGACATTCAAAGCCTAAATTTTCTCCTTGGTCTGCAACATTTGAGTGCTGCAACCTTTGAATACCAGATAAATACACAGCATACTTCTGGGCAGATGCAGACAACTCGGCATTCAACTGTAACGAAGGAACGTTGTGGATTTTGCGAAATACATTGTGAGCTCTCAGCGCCACTTGATCGAATTCGTTAGCATTTAAATCAATTCGTGTTCCAAGTGAGTTTAATGTGCCACCACCGTTTTGACTATCCAATGTGCCAGTTGCAGTATCACCAGCTGCTATGCCAGCAACCCAATTGGAACTACTGACCTGCATCACACTACTTGCTAAACTCTCTAAATTGCTGCACGTACTGCTTGAATCAAAAGAACCAGCTAGCACGTTTTCTTTGTATTTGGAAACTATGTTGCCTCGCGGCTTATATCGCGCAACAAAGTAAGTGCATATCAAGCCGTCTTTCTCTGAAGTCGCTTTACCCATTCCAAATAAGGTGCTACTTTTCCACACCACCTGAAAAAACAAATTCGCTTTTTGAAAAATATTTTTCGAATCAATACGTAAACGAAAACATCATCTTAACTCAATTAAATGTTAAACCGATCATATTGCATTGAATATTCGCACGCGGGATGTTGCATTTATAACTATGACCATGATCGATAGCAGAGATGTACATTAAACAACAAATAAAAAGTAAGAAAAACCAACGCAAAGTACTTGCAAACTCTTTTTTCTAAAATGCAAAGGTATTAGAGAGTAAACTTACTTGGGTAAAATGTGCAGTGTTCTGAGAACCCTCACCACCAAAATTGTAACTATGTTTGCACACTTCAGAGTACCTGAAAAAAAATAATTCGATGTCACCAAATTCAATATATTTAATAAACAGTGTTTTTTTTCTACTATTTCTTATAAAATAATATTTAAAAAACTTATATAAATATTAATTTTCATATTTATTTTGTAAAACTGAGGTAGAATGTAAATTATCAGTCGTGATGTACAGGGTTTATGCAAAATATAAAACATTTTTTTGAGAAAATATAAAACTTTTGTTAGTAAAATATAAAATATTGTTTAAGAAAATATAATACATTTTTAAGAATATATAAAATGTATAAGAATATATAAAACATTTAATTAGTTAATTAAAAGTTTTATATTTTAAATATAAAACATTTAATTAAGTAATTACTCTATAAAACTTTGGAATTGAAAGGTTCTTTTATAACAGAAAAGAACTATAAAAAAAAAAGGACGTTGGTTGTTAGTTGGTAATTAGGATACATATAGATTTAACGTGTAAAAAATTAGGCGTTAATTCTATATGTATTGATTTATTTTAAAGTTAAAAGTATTATTCTATATAATTAAAAATTTTAATGATAAATTGAAAAAAGAAGGCTAGAGAATGGGAGGTAGTAACTGAAGTTTTAATTATACTTTGAACTTGATGTTTAAATAAACAAATTTGTTCCTCTGTGCAGCAGCCTTGTTTATAAAGATTTGTGTTTAGGAGTTAAAAATTTAAGAGAAGATTGTAACCATAAAAAGGTAGCCTCTTCGACTGTAGTGGGTTTATCTGGCCACTACTACTCATTTAAATTCACCTTGGGAGGTGAATAACATAAAAGATTAAAAAATCGATAAAAACTTAAAAATAAAATTTTTATTAATAATATGTTTCCAAATGATTAAAAAAATCATTCAAAGAAAAAACAAAAAACATATTCGTTTAATATAAATTTAAAGATTTTTAAATTTTATTTATGACACGGTTATTACCGTTAGTCCGGTTAAAAATTACGCCACTTTCATATAAAAACTAGCTTAATGAAGGTTAAGCATTTCTTTTTCAAAACAGAAAAAACAGTATAAAATAACATTAAATCTTTTTACCTATGTGTTAGCCTAACAAATGATTCAAATATTAGTGAACCTGCTATGATAGCTGTTATTGTTGGTTATAATAGTTAATAATAATAGTTAATACTAATTTAGTTAATAATAATAGTTAATAATTGTTTTAGTTAATAATATTATAGTTATAGTGTTAAAGTTGGTTATAATAATTCATAGTTTTATTAAAAATCTTTAAAAAACCCAATAAAACCCAGATTTTCCCAGGCTTTATTGAGTTTTTTCAGGCAGGTTTTATTGGGTTTTATTGTGCAGGTTTTTTAATGCCAGCTGTTTAGTTGGTACCTGAACAGGATAATTTTTTGAGCCAACTATCAATTTTTTTATCATAATTTAAAGTTTAGAATCAGAATTTTAAGTTTGGAATAAAAGTTTTATATTTATAAAATATTTAGTTTTAATATGGTGAATAATGTTCATTTTAGTTTTAAGTTTATATTAAGTACAATTAAAAATATAAAAATAACTATATCCATATTAAATAAATGCTTTTTTTTATCCAAAGAAAACTTTTTAAATGCAATATACAAGCAATCATGCCTTACTATGCTTATAAATAAAATATATTATTCAAGCTTTATTTTGTTGTTTTAATCAATAAATGAAATATGAAATAGAAAGAAAAAAAAAGTACATTTATTACAAAGGATATTGTAAGAACCATAAGAACAATAAGTCAATTCTTAAAGAAATAAAGTTAAAAGAAATTGCAGAAGAAGTTGAAATATCAGTTTCTGTAACACGTTCTATTTCCAATAAAATCAGTTAAGTGACTTAGTGATGATGAAATTGCATCAGTAAAAAAAGAAAGGCACATCTCTTATGACGAGACACTAAAATCTGAAATTCAATTGTTAATTGAGCGAGATCCATCTCATACATTAGCATTATTGAGAAACATTCTTGTTAAAGGGAATATTAATGCATCAATACCAACAATATCTAAGTATTTGAAGTTGATGGAGTTAACTAGAAAACAACTTACAATGGCATCAAAAGAAAGGAACTAGCCGCAAGACGTTGATTTAAGACAAATTTTTGCAGGACTATTATTTCGATTCCTGACAATAAATTAATATTACTAGATGAAACAGGCTTTAACTTACATACATCTAAGCAATATGGCTATTCTATAAAGAATACAAAATTTTTTGATACAGTGCCAGTAAACCATGGAAAGAACGTAAGTCATATAGCCGCTATAACAGTTAATGATATTCTAAGCTTTAAGATAGTGGATATGATGGCAATCTTTTTTGCGATTTTATAACCAACAATTTAAGACTGTATTTCCAAATAAATCCCCATTCTGTTCTAGTATGGGATAATTGTTCGTTTCATCGTCAAAGAGATATAATCAATTTGTTTCAGTTTACTTTTTGCCACTTATTTACTGCAATTGAACCTGAACGAAGAATAGTTAAGTTGTATTAAAGATAATTATACTTCTATAAGGTCGTTTCAACAAAAATAGCAAACAAGTAAAGGCTATATTAAACTTGCTTATACCAAGCATTAACATTGATTTTTGTGGATGGTAGAGTAATATGAGAAGATGGGTTTTAAAAGGCATAGCAAGATAAGAATTTTAATAAAGTTAATAATTTGTTATATATAACATATCTTTAAATATAATGAGTTATAGTTATACAAAAACTCTTTATTCTTTATAAATTTATGAATAACATTATATATCATAAATGCACAACATCAAAAACGAAAAAAGTTTTATATTTTCTTAAAGACTCTTTTATTTCTTTTTGAATGTTTTATAATTTTTTAAAATTTGTTAAAAGACTTTTTAGAAAATGTTAATTATATTCTTAAAAAATAATTTAAACTTTTTTAAAAAAGATTTTAAATTTGCTTAATGAATGTTTTAAATTTTCTTAAAAAGAATTCATATTTTGCATAAACCCTGTAACATGGCGAAAAACAAATCAATACGTTAATACACTAAACAAAGTTTATGCAACAATAACAAAACCGAAAACAACAACCCAAAACATAGCATTTTATTGATCTTTAAAAAAAAATGACACATTTGCCCTATCAACAATATGTGTTTAGTATAGAAACGGAAGCATTTAAATAACTAACCAGTCCTTCACCATGTTTGCTGCAGACGCTTCCTGTTCGCCAGAGAGACATTCAAAGCCTAAATTTTCTCCTTGGTCTGCAACATTTGAGTGCTCCAACCTTTTAATACCAGATAAATACACAGCATACTTCTGGGCAGACGCAGACAACTCGGCATTCAACTGTAACTCAGGAACGTTGTGGATTTTGCGAAATACATTGTGAGCTCTCAACCCCACTTGATCGAATTCGTTAGCATTTAAATCATTTTGATTTCCAAGTGAGTTTAATGTGCCATCACCGTTTTGACTATCCAATGTGCTAGTTGCAGAATCACCAGCTGTTATGCCAGCAACCCCAACTGAACTACTGACCTGCATCGAACTACTTGCCAAACTCTCTAAATTGCTGCACGTACTGCTTGAATCAAAAGAACCAGCTAGCACGTTTTCTTTGTATTCGGAAACCATGTTACCGCGCGGTTTATATAGGGCAACAAAGTAAGTGCATATCAGGCCGTCTTTCTCTGAAGTTGCTTTACCCATTCCCAATAAGGTGCTACTTTTCCACACCACCTACAAAAACAAACTCGCTTTTTGAAAAAGATTTTTTGAATCAATACATAAACGAAAACAGCATCTTTACTGAATTAAATGTTAAACCGATCATATTACATTGAATATATGCACGCGGGATAATAGTTATATAACCATGATATCGATCATGGTTATATAACTATAACCATGATCGATAGCAGAGATGTAAATTAAAGAACAAATAAAATGTAAGAAAAACAACACAAATTATGTGCCAACTCTTTTCTCTAAAATGCAAAGGTATTAGAGAGTAAACTTACTTGGGTAAAATGTGCAGTGTTCAGAGAACCCTCACCACCAAAATTGTAATTATGTTTGCACACTTCAGAGTACCTGAAAAAAAAATTGAATGTCATCGAATTAAATAATTCGAATAAACAGTGTGCTTTCCCTTCTACAATATCTCACAAATAATATTAAAAAAATATCATAGAAATATTACTTCTCATAATTACTTTGAATAACAAAAACAGAACGAAAAAAACCAGTCAAAATTTAACATATTGCGAAAAACAAATCAATACGTTAATACACTAAACAAAGTTTATGCAACAATAACAAAACCGAAAACAACAACCCAAAACATAGCATTTTATTGATCTTTAAAAAAAAATGACACATTTGCCCTATCAACAATATGTGTTTAGTATAGAAACGGAAGCATTTAAATAACTAACCAGTCCTTCACCATGTTTGCTGCAGACGCTTCCTGTTCGCCAGAGAGACATTCAAAGCCTAAATTTTCTCCTTGGTCTGCAACATTTGAGTGCTCCAACCTTTTAATACCAGATAAATACACAGCATACTTCTGGGCAGACGCAGACAACTCGGCATTCAACTGTAACTCAGGAACGTTGTGGATTTTGCGAAATACATTGTGAGCTCTCAACCCCACTTGATCGAATTCGTTAGCATTTAAATCATTTTGATTTCCAAGTGAGTTTAATGTGCCATTACCATTTTGACTATCCAATGTGCTAGTTGCAGAATCACCAGCTGTTATGCCAGCAACCCCAACTGAACTACTGACCTGCATCGCACTACTTGCCAAACTCTCTAAATTGCTGCACGTACTGCTTGAATCAAAAGAACCAGCTAGCACGTTTTCTTTGTATTCGGAAACCATGTTACCGCGCGGTTTATATAGGGCAACAAAGTAAGTGCATATCAGGCCGTCTTTCTCTGAAGTTGCTTTACCCATTCCCAATAAGGTGCTACTTTTCCACACCACCTACAAAAACAAACTCGCTTTTTGAAAAAGATTTTTTGAATCAATACATAAACGAAAACAGCATCTTTACTGAATTGAATGTTAAACCGATCATATTACATTGAATATATGCACGTGGGATGTTGCATTTATAACTATAACCATGATCGATAGCAGAGATGTAAATTAAAAAACAAATAAAATGTAAGAAAAACAACACAAATTATGTGCCAACTCTGTTCTCTAAAATGCAAAGGTATTAGAGAGTAAACTTACTTGGGTAAAATGTGCAGTGTTCAGAGAACCCTCACCACCAAAATTGTAATTATGTTTGCACACTTCAGAGTACCTGAAAAAAAAATTGGATGTCATCGAATTAAATAATTCGAATAAACAGTGTGCTTTCCCTTCTACAATATCTCACAAATAATATTAAAAAAATATCATAGAAATATTACTTCTCATAATTACTTTGAATAACAAAAACAGAACGAAAAAAACCAGTCAAAATTTAACATATTGCGAAAAACAAATCAATACGTTAATACACTAAACAAAGTTTATGCAACAATAACAAAACCGAAAACAACAACCCAAAACATAGCATTTTATTGATCTTTAAAAAAAAATGACACATTTGCCCTATCAACAATATGTGTTTAGTATAGAAACGGAAGCATTTAAATAACTAACCAGTCCTTCACCATGTTTGCTGCAGACGCTTCCTGTTCGCCAGAGAGACATTCAAAGCCTAAATTTTCTCCTTGGTTTGCAACATTTGAGTGCTCCAACCTTTTAATACCAGATAAATACACAGCATACTTCTGGGCAGACGCAGACAACTCGGCATTCAACTGTAACTCAGGAACGTTGTGGATTTTGCGAAATACATTGTGAGCTCTCAACCCCACTTGATCGAATTCGTTAGCATTTAAATCATTTTGATTTCCAAGTGAGTTTAATGTGCCATCACCGTTTTGACTATCCAATGTGCTAGTTGCAGAATCACCAGCTGTTATGCCAGCAACCCCAACTGAACTACTGACCTGCATCGCACTACTTGCCAAACTCTCTAAATTGCTGCACGTACTGCTTGAATCAAAAGAACCAGCTAGCACGTTTTCTTTGTATTCGGAAACCATGTTACCGCGCGGTTTATATAGGGCAACAAAGTAAGTGCATATCAGGCCGTCTTTCTCTGAAGTTGCTTTACCCATTCCCAATAAGGTGCTACTTTTCCACACCACCTACAAAAACAAACTCGCTTTTTGAAAAAGATTTTTTGAATCAATACATAAACGAAAACAGCATCTTTACTGAATTGAATGTTAAACCGATCATATTACATTGAATATATGCACGCGGGATGTTGCATTTATAACTATAACCATGATCGATAGCAGAGATGTAAATTAAAGAACAAATAAAATGTAAGAAAAACAACACAAATTATGTGCCAACTCTTTTCTCTAAAATGCAAAGGTATTAGAGAGTAAACTTACTTGGGTAAAATGTGCAGTGTTCAGAGAACCCTCACCACCAAAATTGTAATTATGTTTGCACACTTCAGAGTACCTGAAAAAAAAATTGGATGTCATCGAATTAAATAATTCGAATAAACAGTGTGCTTTCCCTTCTACAATATCTCACAAATAATATTAAAAAAATATCATAGAAATATTACTTCTCATAATTACTTTGAATAACAAAAACAGAACGAAAAAAAACAGTCAAAATTTAACATATTGCGAAAAACAAATCAATACGTTAATACACTAAACAAAGTTTATGCAACAATAACAAAACCAAAAACAACAACCCAAAACATAGCATTTTATTGATCTTTAAAAAAAAATGACACATTTGCCCTATCAACAATATGTGTTTAGTATAGAAACGGAAGCATTTAAATAACTAACCAGTCCTTCACCATGTTTGCTGCAGACGCTTCCTGTTCGCCAGAGAGACATTCAAAGCCTAAATTTTCTCCTTGGTCTGCAACATTTAAGTGCTCCAACCTTTTAATACCAGATAAATACACAGCATACTTCTGGGCAGACGCAGACAACTCGGCATTCAACTGTAACTCAGGAACGTTGTGGATTTTGCGAAATACATTGTGAGCTCTCAACCCCACTTGATCGAATTCGTTAGCATTTAAATCATTTTGATTTCCAAGTGAGTTTAATGTGCCATCACCGTTTTGACTATCCAATGTGCTAGTTGCAGAATCACCAGCTGTTATGCCAGCAACCCCAACTGAACTACTGACCTGCATCGCACTACTTGCCAAACTCTCTAAATTGCTGCACGTACTGCTTGAATCAAAAGAACCAGCTAGCACGTTTTCTTTGTATTCGGAAACCATGTTACCGCGCGGTTTATATAGGGCAACAAAGTAAGTGCATATCAGGCCGTCTTTCTCTGAAGTTGCTTTACCCATTCCCAATAAGGTGCTACTTTTCCACACCACCTACAAAAACAAACTCGCTTTTTGAAAAAGATTTTTTGAATCAATACATAAACGAAAACAGCATCTTTACTGAATTGAATGTTAAACCGATCATATTACATTGAATATATGCACGCGGGATGTTGCATTTATAACTATAACCATGATCGATAGCAGAGATGTAAATTAAAAAACAAATAAAATGTAAGAAAAACAACACAAATTATGTGCCAACTCTTTTCTCTAAAATGCAAAGGTATTAGAGAGTAAACTTACTTGGGTAAAATGTGCAGTGTTCAGAGAACCCTCACCACCAAAATTGTAATTATGTTTGCACACTTCAGAGTACCTGAAAAAAAAATTGGATGTCATCGAATTAAATAATTCGAATAAACAGTGTGCTTTCCCTTCTACAATATCTCACAAATAATATTAAAAAAATATCATAGAAATATTACTTCTCATAATTACTTTGAATAACAAAAACAGAACGAAAAAAACCAGTCAAAATTTAACATATTGCGAAAAACAAATCAATACGTTAATACACTAAACAAAGTTTATGCAACAATAACAAAACCGAAAACAACAACCCAAAACATAGCATTTTATTGATCTTTAAAAAAAAATGACACATTTGCCCTATCAACAATATATGTTTAGTATAGAAACGGAAGCATTTAAATAACTAACCAGTCCTTCACCATGTTTGCTGCAGACGCTTCCTGTTCGCCAGAGAAACATTCAAAGCCTAAATTTTCTCCTTGGTCTGCAACATTTGAGTGCTCCAACCTTTTAATACCAGATAAATACACAGCATACTTTTGGGCAGACGCAGACAACTCGGCATTCAACTGTAACTCAGGAACGTTGTGGATTTTGCGAAATACATTGTGAGCTCTCAACCCCACTTGATCGAATTCGTTAGCATTTAAATCATTTTGATTTCCAAGTGAGTTTAATGTGCCATCACCGTTTTGACTATCCAATGTGCTAGTTGCAGAATCACCAGCTGTTATGCCAGCAACCCCAACTGAACTACTGACCTGCATCGCACTACTTGCCAAACTCTCTAAATTGCTGCACGTACTGCTTGAATCAAAAGAACCAGCTAGCACGTTTTCTTTGTATTCGGAAACCATGTTACCGCGCGGTTTATATAGGGCAACAAAGTAAGTGCATATCAGGCCGTCTTTCTCTGAAGTTGCTTTACCCATTCCCAATAAGGTGCTACTTTTCCACACCACCTACAAAAACAAACTCGCTTTTTGAAAAAGATTTTTTGAATCAATACATAAACGAAAACAGCATCTTTACTGAATTAAATGTTAAACCGATCATATTACATTGAATATATGCACGCGGGATAATAGTTATATAACCATGATATCGATCATGGTTATATAACTATAACCATGATCGATAGCAGAGATGTAAATTAAAGAACAAATAAAATGTAAGAAAAACAACACAAATTATGTGCCAACTCTTTTCTCTAAAATGCAAAGGTATTAGAGAGTAAACTTACTTGGGTAAAATGTGCAGTGTTCAGAGAACCCTCACCACCAAAATTGTAATTATGTTTGCACACTTCAGAGTACCTGAAAAAAAAATTGGATGTCATCGAATTAAATAATTCGAATAAACAGTGTGCTTTCCCTTCTACAATATCTCACAAATAATATTAAAAAAATATCATAGAAATATTACTTCTCATAATTACTTTGAATAACAAAAACAGAACGAAAAAAACCAGTCAAAATTTAACATATTGCGAAAAACAAATCAATACGTTAATACACTAAACAAAGTTTATGCAACAATAACAAAACCGAAAACAACAACCCAAAACATAGCATTTTATTGATCTTTAAAAAAAAATGACACATTTGCCCTATCAACAATATGTGTTTAGTATAGAAACGGAAGCATTTAAATAACTAACCAGTCCTTCACCATGTTTGCTGCAGACGCTTCCTGTTCGCCAGAGAGACATTCAAAGCCTAAATTTTCTCCTTGGTCTGCAACATTTGAGTGCTCCAACCTTTTAATACCAGATAAATACACAGCATACTTCTGGGCAGACGCAGACAACTCGGCATTCAACTGTAACTCAGGAACGTTGTGGATTTTGCGAAATACATTGTGAGCTCTCAACCCCACTTGATCGAATTCGTTAGCATTTAAATCATTTTGATTTCCAAGTGAGTTTAATGTGCCATCACCTTCTTCTAATTCAGCAACCCTTGTGAAACCACTGACATGTTTTGTACTACCAGCTATGTTGTCTAAATTATTGCATGTTCTTGTTGAACTAAAGGAACCGCTTAGCACATTGTTTTTGTATTCAGAATCTATGTTTCCTCTAGGTATATATCGAGCAACAAAGTAAGTGCATATCATGCCGTCTTTTTTGGATGTTGCAGTTCCCATTCCAAAATAGATGCTACTTTTCCATACTACCTTTAAAAAAATTATAAAAATTTTTTTTAAATTAAAAAGGAAATGAAAATGGCTGACCTTCTGAAACAAATGTTAAACTTATTATATTAAACTTAAAATTAATGTTTTTTTTTATTGTTTTTTATTTAGTCACCTCTATCAAGGGTGTAAGCAACGATTGTTGAGTTAGGACATACTAAAAAAAAATATTTTGTTGAAGGGCAAGGAATTGGTTGAAAGAAGACTTGAAAACTTAAAGGATGTATGAGTCTGGAAATATGACAGTAAGTAAGTGGAAACTGTGAGACAGTGGAAATAAAGTGAGTCCTAAGGCATTAAAAGGAGTTAATGTTTTCAGATTAATAAGAGATTTGTAAATTCTAGAGTATGAATTTAGGAATTAAAAATGGTGAGCAAGATGAAAAAAAGGGTCTTTAGCATAAGTAAAATAAACAATAAAGAATAAAGAGAAAGGTGAGGTGCTAAAGGGAAGCACATAGAAAAATGGTCAGAGGATTCAAATTTGATTCCTCATAAAATAGGTCACTTGATGTAAAAATATATCCCAAAGCAAAGCATTGACTATTAGAGTCTTTGTAAACCAAAAGATAATAGTCATCAATACTGAGATTGAAAAAAAGAAAAACAAATTTGTCTCACAAAGAAGAACAAAATTCAAAATAGTCTCACAAAGAGCAAGTAAGTCTGGAAAATAATTTAAGTTAAAAATTAATAAAAGGAAATTAATTTAAGTAAATATTACAAGAAGTAAAATTCTACTAATATCATAGTACCATAAATATTTGTATAATATATATTGAAATAATAGGTGGTGGTGATGGTGGTCCTTTATGTTAAACACTTTTGAGATCTTTAGTTATGAATAAAGTTAAAAAATACATGACTTTATCATAAATAGAGAAAAGCACCCTCAGAAATAAGCTATGTAATTGATTCAGTTATGCTAATTAGCTTTAAATTATAACTTAGGGCTGCTTGTGACCTTGACAATGCACATCAAAAAGATTAACAGAGGCACCATAATTTCACAACACAGCACTGTCTATACTATGATATTTTACAGCTGTTGATTTGAATCAACCTCTTTGAGAACTACCAGAGAGTTCATAAAATCTTACCAGCACCCAGTCTCAGAAACATTAAACTGAGTTTTAGAGCTGTACACTCATTAGGAGATAATAAAAAGAGTTGCGTAGCCATTATTAAAAAAACATCAGCAAAAATCTGAGCTGAAAAAATCCAGCATTCATCATCCTAGGTTAGAGAAAATATAACATAGGTTTATCTACACTGACTTAATAGGTGAAAAAAGGGTGCATGGCTGGTCAATCCCAGCGGGCATTTATTTTTAAAAGTTACATTCTAAATGTCTTCTAAACATTCTTACATAAAGAACGTTTAAAAAACATTTAAAAGACATTTAGAACTTAACTTTTAAAAAGAAATGCCCGTAGGGATAGAAATACTCTGCTTACCCCTATATTCTTTGTCTAAAAGACATACTACAAGATAGTAACAGGATGCAGATGACATCTTCTCTAGATGTGTATTTTAATTACGACACTATCTCCATACTTTAGTTAACCAAGAGACCCAAAACAGGGTTTTTTAAGTCAGAGTTTATTTATCCTTACCAAAAAAAACGAACCTTACAAGCCACCAGAACATGAATACACAGGCAGTACAAGATGTTACCAGTAGCAGAATGATTATTTTGATCATGAACCTGAAACTAACTGAAATGTAGATAAAGGAATGTGATATACCAGACAAGACCTGGAATGTGAATTATCTGGACGGATAGTAGATTTACATTAAAATTGAAATAAAAAGTAAGAATAAGAACGCAAATTACTTGCAAACTCTTCTATTTAAAATGCAAAAGAATTAGAAAGTAAACTTACTTGGGTAAAATGTGCTGTGTCTTGAGAACCCTCACCACCAAAATTGTAATTATGTTTGCACACTTCAGAGTACCTGAAAAAAAAATTTGATGTCACCAAATTACATATTTCCAATAACAGTGTGCTTTTCGTTTTATAAAAACATCATATAAATAATACTTCTCATATTTACTTTTTAAAACTGAAAAAAAACGTAAAAAAAAACCCGTCAATGATTTAACAAAAATTTAATTGATTTAACAACTCAAAAAACAAATTAATCTAAAAAAAAAAAAATAACAAACCAAAAACAAAAATCATAAAGATAACATTTTATTGATTATTAATAATTAGCAATATGTGTTTAATATAGAAAAAGAAGCATTTAAATAACTAACCAGTCCTTCACCATGTTTGCTGCAGACGCTTCCTTTTCGTCAGAGAAACATTGAAAACCTAAATTTTCTCCTTCCCCTGCAATATTTGAATGTTGCAAGGTTTGAATATCAGATAAATACAAAGCATATTTCTGGGCAGATGCAGACAACTCTGCATTCAACTGTAATTCAGGAACCTCGTGGATTTTGCGAAATATATTGTGAGCTTTCAACCCTACTTGATCAAACTGATTAGTATTTAAATCATTTTGCTTTCCAAGTAAGTTTAATGAGCCATCACCAGTTTGACTATCGAATGTGATAGTTGCAGAATTACCTACTGCTATGCCACCAACCCCGTTAAAACCACTGACCTGCATCACACTACTTGCATAACTGTCTAAATTGCTGCATGTTCTGGCTGAATCAAAGAAACCAGCTACTACATTTTCTTTGTATTTGAAAACTATGTTTCCGCGTGGTCTATATCGGGCAACAATGTAAGTGCATATCAAGTCATCTTTTTTAAAAGTTGCTTTTCCCATTCCAAAATAAGTGCTACTTTTCCATACCACCTAAAAACAAATTTGCTTTTTAAAAAAAAACTTTGAACAGGGCCATAAAAATGGCAGCTTTACTGAAATTAATATTAAACCAATCATATGATATTGACAATTTTTAAGTGGTAAGTTGTATCTCTAACTCAGCCCCTAGAGTTGGCATTTGGGAACACTGATCTAATTGTCTACCTGACAGTGTCTGACGTTGATAATTTTTTTGTTAAACTAGTTTTTATGTTGTTGTGATGTAAATACTACTTTTCTTAAATTTTAAAACTTTCATTTACTTTTATAAATAAAGATAAAATTGCAAAACAAACTTTTTTTATTTAAACTTTAAATGAAATAATAAAAATAAAAAATGGAAAAATAAACAGTTTATTAAAGTTCTGAATAAAATAATTAAAACAGCAAAACAAACATTTTATTATAATAATTAAAACTTTTTAATATAACAATTTTTTAATATAATAATTTTTTTTTATAATAATTGAAACAAAAACAGAAAAAATAACTTATTATTTATAAAATAACTTACACAAAAGTTTTAGTTTTACTCTTATAAGGAACTTAAATGTTATAATATAAGTTCCTTATAAATGGTAAAAATCTGTGTTTGTTTTAAAAATGTTTAGGCAAACGTTAATGTTTGAAAGAAAAGTTAGCAAATTCAGCATTTGTTTTTTTTTCAGTTTTATGCTAAACATTTACATGTTGGTGAATTTGTCAAACTTGGTTGCTAAATTTTGTGTTGACCTGATGATACCAACCTAAAACTATTTTAGGTCAGCAATTTTCTGCCAACTTAATTTCTCCTAATTTTGAGGAATGTTAACTAGAAAACTGATCAATAGTAATACGTGATCCCCACCACGTCCCTGGTAATGAGCTCAACTCGTTTCTCCGCGCAGCGGCCTTGTTTGTCAAGGTTCGTGTTTCGGAGTTATAGAGTTGAGAGAGGGTTATAGCCACAAATAAGTAGCCTCCTCGTCTGTAGTGGCCTTCTCGGCCTTGAGAAGGTGAATTAAAATAAAATAAAAAAATATGTATCAATACATAAAAAAAAACAGCATCTTTACTGAATTAAATGTTAAACTGAACATATTACATTGAAAATTTGCATGTGGGATGTTGCATTTATAACTATAACCATAATTGATAGCAGATGTAAATTAAAATTGAAATAGAAAGTAAGAAAAACAATGCAAATTACTTGCAAATTCTCTTCTTTAAAATGCAAAGAAATTAGAAAGTAAACTTACTTGGGTAAAATGTACAGTGTTCTGAGAACCCTCACCACTAAAATTATAACTATGTTTGCACACTTCAGAGTACCTGAAAAAAAATTTGATGATACAAAATTAACTATTTCCAGTAACAGTATGCTTTTTCTTCTACAACTTGCCATTACTTAATATAAAAAAATCTCTATAAATATTCATATCATTTTCACTTTGTAAAACTGAAACAAAAAAAAAAAAACAAGTAAAAAAACATGAAAAATGGATCAACTTCATTTAGTTATTGCAATAAAAAATGTCTATGTAATGTAGAAGTTACACAGACATTTTTTACAAAGAGAGTGGGGTGTTCAAGAAAGCGTGTACATACATGGCTTGCTTATTTTTCTCATGAATTTTTTCAAAAACTCAATTATTCAATCTTTTTTAACATAAAGCAGTGTATTCTAGGAGTGTTCAATTTCACTTTCCTTCCAAGAGAGTGGAAATTTTTTAAATAATTCATGTTTTTATAATGAAAAAATAAATTGTTTCAATTTATGTGACATAAAAAAAAGGTAAGTTTTTTTGTGTTTTCAACTTTCTGGGAAGTGAAAATAGTTTGGATTCAATCTATTTCCAATTTCTGGAAACTGGAAAACACATATAAAGAAAAATGTTAACAAAATTGTAATATTACTATTAATTAAATTTGATTTTACTTCCTAACACTTTCCAATCACTTTTCATTGGAAAATTCCTTAAAAAGTCTTTAAAAAAATTTATTTAATTCTTAGCTATTTTATCAATTTCCGACCACCTGGAGCTTATTAAGACCTGTCCTAGTTTATGATTTTTCAAAGAAAAAAAAGTTTTAATGTAAAATTAAGAACTACTGTTTGCTAAATGAGCTGACTTGATTACGCAAAGATGTTACGCAAAGATGTTATGCAAAAATAAGTATCTATTATACCTCATAACTGAGCTTAAAACTAAAAATGGTTTATTGTTAATTTTAAAAAATAAATATATTTATTTCCGTTTATGACTTAAAATTTTTTTTTATCATATAACTAAATATAATTTAATTATTTATTTAGTTTTAAAAAATACATTTAATTTACGAACACTTTCCAAATCAGAGGAGGTATAAAGCAAAATCAAACACCCCTAGTATTTTCTAGTTTTTAATCCATTTGCCAGAAACTTTTCTTATAATGTTCTTTTGCCAGTCTCTTAATTAGTTATGAAAATTGTCAAATGTTTTGTTGAATCAACAAAGCGTTTTGGTTTTGTTTGTCTATAACTTTTTGAAGTTTTACAGTGAAAAATCTCTATTTTTTAGCAAACACTAAATGCATACATAGAGGGGTAGGAGTCATTGAAAGCATATAAGGAGGAAGAAATACATAGAGGGGTAGGAGTCATTGAAAGCATATAAAGAGGAAGGAATACATAGAAGAAGGAATACATAGAGGGGTAGGAGTCATTGAAAGCATATAAGGAGGAACTTTGTATAAGGAGGAAGGGGGGAGGTCAGTAGTTTTACTTTGTAGGTACTTTATGGATGCTCCCGATTGAAAAAAAATATTTGTTAAAATGAATGAATTGCCTCAAAAATTATTCTATACCTATCAAAAAAATAATAATAAAGCAAGAAACAACAAATCTGAAAGAAAAAAATTTAAAACTATGAACAATTGTGCTGGGTTTCACAATAAAAATCATGTTGGGTTTCACAATTTTTTATTCAACTGCTAAAGTCTTTATCTCAAATATAAATAAAGAATTTAGTTTTAATAAAAGATTTAAAAACCATTTAATGATTTTTAGTAAGGAGGCTAAAAAATCTTTTTATCCTAAATGTTTTCACAGAAAACCATCACTACCAGTATATAAATTATATACTTAACTTCCTACAAACATGTAGATAAAAAAATAAATTGCAAAAATGAATTTTTCCAGAAAAAATCAATTGCATAATAATGTGAAAACTAATTGTGATTTATGATTGCCTTGACCACTCAAAATTTACTGCTTTAGTTATTTTTAAACTTTAACTCTTTGACAGCTTGTGGTCATGACAGCATTCCATCAGTCATTAAAAATTGTTTCCAAGAATTCTCTTCAATAATCATAAAACTATTAAACAAGTGATTAATTTTGTTTTTCTGTTTGCATAAAAAACATAAAAAAATACTTTATACAAAGTGTTTTCTATTCTCTGCTTTCTATAACAACTACAATTTAATTATAAATGTTTTAAATGTTTTCTTTTCAACTCAAAATGTGAATCTATCAACAGAGAGAAATACTATTTGTCACTTTAAATGTACTGATATAAATAATAATAGGAAGAGTGGACATCCCTGCAATACATCAAAGGCTGAAGACAAGTCAATTATGCTTTCAAGTAAGCAAAATAGATGTGTAACAATCCAGAAAATAACATCTAACTTCAATGCTGCTAATAATAAAACTGTTTTAGAAATGTACAACTTCACTTGAAAACTTTTGGCTTGAATAGTGAAGTAGCTGTTTAGAAAATTCTTTTAAAAGCAATAAATTGAAAAAATCGCTTTAATGGGCTCTAGGACATCAAAACTGGACAAAAAATAGACTAATGAAATGTATTGTGAACAGATAAGTCTAAATTTCTTGTTTTTAATGCAAAGCAACAGATCTATGTGTGACAAACAGCTATTGAAAAATTCAATCAACATTTTATACAAACTACTGTCAAACATAGTGGAGTTTCAGTAAAAGTAAGGAGCTGCTTTGCTTCTAATCAGTTTGGTTACCTCGTGAAAATAAATGAAATTTTTAATAAGAACGGACATCATAAGATATTATGTAGAAATACCGTATCTTATGAAAGGTGTATAATCAGCCACAGGTTCAACATGCACAAGACACAAATTTAAGTATTGTACAAACTATTTGCAAAAAAAGAAAATTGCAAAGACATTTATGACATGTATGTCACAACCAGCTGATCTCTACCTAAATGAGTTACTATGGAAACAACTAGTCTTTTAGGTACTAAAAGAGTAGTTGTCTTATATCAACAACTTATTTGTCAATTTTTGAGTGTGGATTGATATTGCTCTTATTTATTATAACTTAATCAAAAGTGCCTAAAACTTGTACGTTCAGTATGGTAATTTTTTAATTTCAAGGATTGATTTATAATAAAATAGCAGACTTCGACGGGAAGCAAGAGCTTAATTATAATTTGAAAAAAAAGATAATTTTTTTATAAAAATAAAGCACTTTTTTTTTTCTTTATTTTGAGATATTGATTAGAAAAATTAAAAAAATTCTTGTACAAACTACATCGAATAAACAAAAAAGAAAGTTCCAATTGCAGATTGATTTTTTTTTAATACTTTGTTAATATTAAAATGTGATTGTTTATTTTCAGTAAAGTGCTAATAAATCACTGGATAGCTAGTGTGAAAATCTAAAGAAAATGCTCATCTATAGAGTTTTTTTCATAGCGCAATAAACAACACTTATTATGCTTATATTCTGTTAACCTTACAAGCTAATACTTGTAACAAGAATAAAATTGAATTTTGTGTTTAATAAGTAATTTATTTAATAAGTTAACAGATAGCTCGACTAAAAATAGAAAGCTCTCATTAAAAGCTGTTTAGAGGAACAGCTCGCATGGCACGCTTGTTTCATGAGAGCTTACTTTTTACTTTTTTTACTCCTGCCGGGGCTTGAAATAGCATATGTATATATAAACAAAAATAACATATAGCATTTTTATACATATAAACTAAAATAGCATATATGTGCATATAAATTGAGAGTCAAAAAAGGTCTTAAAGATTCATAAGCCTGGTTCATTCATAAACCAAATTCATAACAGATTTTTTGTACAACAATTACTTAAAGAAAGAATTTTGTAAAACAATCACTTTAAGCTAAATTTATACATACATACATATTTTGATTAAAAAAATTTATTAAACAAAAAATCAGAACTAATTTCTGCAGACATGAAAATAAAGTAGCTAAAAAATTATAAAAACAAACATATATTATACTAATCATTTTTTTTTTTTTTTTTAATTTTACTTTACCTCCTCAAGGCCGAGAAGGCCACTACAGACAAGGAGGCTACTTATTTTGTGGCTATGACCCTCTCTCAACTCTATAACTCCGAAACACGAACCTTGACGAACAAGGCCGCTGCGCGGAGAAACGAGTTGAGCGCGGTACTACCAGGGACGTGGTGGGGATCGAACTCCGAACCACTCATTTATGAAGCGAGCGCTCTACCACTACACCACTACCGCACATTTAACCTAAAAAACGTACATATTTAAAATCTTAATAAAATTTGAACGAGCGATTGTGATAATAAGATTTTTTTTTATAAAAAAGAATCATCGGGCTTGGTTTTTTCGCTGTAAACATTTATATTTTATGATACCGTAAAATTTATCATTTTTATTATTTGTCTTTTTTCATTCACAGACGTGATCACTTAACGGAAATATGTCGTAGTCAACAAAATATCATACAGACACTATACTTTAAAATTGCCTTAACTACACCGAGTAAAAATTGCCATAGAAATAGAAGAATTAGAATATTTTATTGAGATTTTTAACAATGTTTTTTTTGGGTTAAAGATTTGGCTCAAGACAAAGAACTAAAATTGTATAAATATTTAATTACTGTTATGTATGCTAACAAATAGATATTAAGTTTTTACTTTTCAAAACTAATATTATACATATTCTAAAAAATTAATTTTGACAAAAATACTGTAGTAAATGTAACTTTCTAATTACAGAAAAATACAGAATTTTTTACAAAAATTACAAAACTTTTTACAAAAATCATAGTATTTTTAGATTCAAATCCTTTTTTTAACATAAAAAAATAATTAACTTTTTAAAAAATTATTTATAACAACTTATAACTTTTTTATTGCATCAAACTCTGCCAATTAATAGAAGAAGGCCGAATTTCAGAAAACAACTTGATATATTAGCTGAACACCTTAATATTATAGAATGACAAAATTGGTTTAATATGCTTTTTTTTGATAAAAGGCACTTGAAAACCTAAAATAATCACTGGTAATGAAATACTGTTTTTATATATCTTTTATTTGTTTTATATATCTTTTATTTGTACTCACTAACTTTTTAAAAATGAAAAATAAATATTAGTTGCAAAGCCAAAATTACAAACTTAAAAAAAATAAGCATAATTTAATTATTTTAAACATTTTAATAGAGAGAAAGTAGTTAAATAAAAGTATAATAAAAAAAATGTAACATTTAATTTATTTAATATTATTAATTATTTTCATTTATTTATTAATTAATATTAAAAAAAAATCTATAATATTCTTAAAAAATTTTTTATATTGAACTTGTTTTGCATTAATTTATTATATAACAATACTTTAAAATTTAAAATTTAAAAAAAACCTGTTGAAAAACTAACCTAAGATAATATTTGTGACATTCTCAATCATATATATTACAGTAATATTTGTGACCAGATCTCAATCATTTATATTACAGTAATATCATTTGGTTATTTTGTGTCAATGCCGTCGCAAAACATGATAAAAAAATTTTTCATTGAACTTTTTACCCAAAAATATATAAATCAGTGATGGCGATTGCTTTAAATAAAATATTTTCAATCAATAACTTTGGCCAATCACAATTTGCAATTCTTGTTTGCTTAATTTGCCACTATTTTTACTTAGGTAACAATCGCGTTACTTAGGTAACAATCATGTTACTTAGGTAACATTCATGTTATTTAGGTAACAATCATGTTACTTAGGTAACAATTACGTTACCAACATCTTACTTTCTAACGACTAATAAACTATTTTGATCAAAATGAAGTTTTTAAAGATCAAGAAGAAGATCAAGAACTCCTCAGAACGAGATCAAGAACACCTCAGAACTAGATCAAGAACACCTCAGAACAAGATTAAGAACACCTCAGAACAAGATCAAGAACACCTTAGAACAAGATCAAGAACACCTCAGCAAAGTTTAAAAAAGTGTTATAGTAAAAGCTGAATGAATGAATGAATGAAATAATTGATCTAAATAAATAATTGAAAACTTTAACTTGTTAAAAAAATACAGAGTGGTAATAATATTTTAAAATATTTCTACTTAAAATGACATCATATTTTACATTCCAATATACCATCAAGCATTTATCAGTATATCAAATATAATAAGGCATATTAGTTATCCATTTCAGGCAAGCCGTATAATAATGTAGTAACATACAGGGTGTTAACACCAACAAAATTTGGTTTTAGCAACAGAGTATTATTGTATATTTATTTAAAATTTACATCATTTTTAAAAAAACCAAACATTACTTTAGTCAACAAAATAATAAAAAATTAATTGAAAGAAAAAAAATTAGACAACTTAAAATGAGACACCTTACAGTGAGACAACTTACAATGAGACAACTTACAGTGAGATAACTTACAATGAGACAACTTACAGTGAGATAACTTACAATGAGACAACTTACAGTGAGACAACTTACAGTGGGACAACTTACAGTAGTAACTTAATGGTTTAGTTTACAATTAAAAATAGTTTCATGATTTAAAAAATGTAAGTAATTTTATTAGGAAACCTTAATTCTTTAAAATGGTTTTATATATAATTCATTGCAATTAAACTGTTAATAAAATTTTAAAAATTTTTCAAAAGACCAACCATTCTTTAACAGCATCTTCTGCAGTCATTTCCTTTTTGTCACATTTGTATGCCAGGTTTTCTCCTTCATCTTTAATGTTTGAAGGTTTCAACACTTGCAATATTGCTAACTTAGCAGCATATTTCTTTGCATTTTCAGATAACTCCATATCCAATTGCAAATCAGCAACACCATGAATCTTACGAAAAATATTGTGCAACTGTAATCCTTGTTGAAAAAATGTTACTTGATCATTTTCTTCAATTCTAATTGCATTTGATTCCTTGCCACTTTCATCTATCACTTGATAATCATTTATAATAGAAACATAGTTCAAATTTTTACTTTGGGCTAATAAACTTTCTAGTTTATTGCATGGATTATTAAACTGAAATAATCCAGGTAAAACATTTTCTTTATATTGTGACATAATATTTCCTCGGGGTTTGTAAAGTGCAACAATATAAGTACAAAATAAACCATTTTTCTTAGAAACTGCTTTTCCCATACCAAAATACTTGCTGCTTCTCCACACTAACTAAATAAGAAAAAACCATTTTGTTAAATGATTTTGTTAAAAGTAGTAAAAAAATTTCAAATTTAAAAAAAAAAAATTACAAGTTTTTTTTTTTAAACATATATTCAAATCTTTCTTATTTTATTCCAGCTTAAATGACTTAGAAATGAAACTAAACAGATTAAATAGCTTGCTAACTAAGGACTACTTTTATGCTAACTAAAGACTACTTTTATGTTAATCTTGAAATACTTTTGAAAATATCTTTGAAAATGTTTTGCCATGTCTGTCAGGACTCGCATCTAAGATAAACATATTATGAATAGGGACTCATCCTATCAAGCTCTTAGAATGTTACACCATTTCCAAATCAACCCCTTTGATTTATTTCTAGAACCATAATTTCAATCTAAACTAGCTAAGCCCTATACCACTTGCAAAAGATTAAATTATGTCCAACTCATAAAACTTGCAAAAGATTAAATTATGTCCTACTCATAAAACTTGCAAAAGATTAAATTATGTCCAACTCATAAAACTTGCAAAAGATTAAATTATGTCCAACTCATAAAACTTGCAAAAGATTAAATTATGTCCAACTCATAAAACTTGCAAAAGATTAAATTATGTCCAACTCATAAAACTTGCAAAAGATTAAATTATGTCCAACTCATAAAACTTGATTAATTTTGTTCTGTTTGTGCTATTCTTCTTATTGTAACTTTTTTGCTCATTGACACACCCTTATAGAACAAACCCTTATGTAATACACCCTTATGGCCCAGTAATACCTACCCTTACGGTTCAGTAATATCAAACTCTGCAATAAAACACTTCAAAATATTATTATCCATAAATCATGTTTAAGCTTTTCATATTTTTGTATTTTTGTGAAATAATAACTTGTTGTTTAATATTTTAAGTTTTTAATTTTAGTAATTTTTATATATACAAGTTAAAAAATCAATATGATATAAATTATATGATAACTAAATGATGGATTAAGCTTCATAATGCTAATAAAAAATAAAATATATTGTTTAATAATATTATTAAGGAATCCTTAAAGTGAACAAGTTGTGTTCATAATAAAAAAAATGTTTAAAAAAACATTTGGGCTCCATTTTTTTTGATTAAAACTAAATAATAAATACATATCAATAAAACAAAAAACATTGTTTAAGTTATAGCTCATCTCCATTTTTTCTTGGTTCTTGAAGTCTTTATAATAAACACCGCAACTTGCACACTGCGTAATTCATGCGCATTTAATTCACAACAGTTTCAGTATATGATATTATTGTAGATTTTTTAAGAAATCAAAATATTTTTTGTCAGACAATCAGAAAATGAAAAAAAAAAAAAAAGAACTGGTATAAGTGCAAAGCCGTAGCAAAAAATGGCATAAGTGCACATCTGGCTTAAGTCCTATCTAAAAAGCAAGATCAAATCCTCCATCAAAAACTATTTTGTTTAATTATTAATCTTTTATTCAAAGTAGTTTTATGTTTTTTAACTAACATTGTTGTGTATTTATGGTTACATTACATTATATTGTTGTTAATTATAGTTTATTTAGGTAGTCGCGGTCGGATGTACATATACTAACGTACTTAAATAAGGATCGTTGCAAATAATAACTAAAAATCAATCGGCGCAAATAATAACTAAAATATAAAACAAAATTTTGTCATTTTAAAAACTTCAAATAGTAAAATAAACAAATTTTACAAAATATTCTTATACTGATAAATAATTTATATTTCGTTATAATATATACTTATATATAATATATATTTATATATAATATATATTTTGTGAAAGTCAACATTTTAATATAAAAATCTAGATAAAGATTTTTACTTACAACTGTTAAAAATTATATTATTTTATTTTTAATTGTATCATAAAATTGTTTCGGGATTTAATAAAAAAATTTAATAAAAAACTATACAAATAAATATGATTTGCTGATTGTGCCAAAAAAAAAACTTTGATATCTTAAAAAAAAACTCCATAATGACACTGTATACTGAAACTGTTATGAATTAAACATGCATGAAATAAATTATGCAGTCTTCAGATTGCAGCATATATTATAAAAACTCAGGGAACCAAGAAAAAATGGAGATGAGCTTCAACTAAAACAACCATTTCTGTTTAATTGATATGCATTTATTATTTAATTTTAACCAAAAAAAAAGAGCCCAAACATTGTTTTTTTAAACATTTTGTTTAATATAAACACAACTTGTTTCAGCACTTAGGGATCTCTTTAACAAAATTAAACTTGATTTTTGATTGAGATCAGAAGGTAGCTTACTTCGATTTGCTGTCTATATTAAAATCTTTTGCTACTTTTTTTAAAAGGAGGCAGTATTCTGTCTATTCAAATAGCAAATTTTTCTGGCTACTCCAAATTTTTCTGTGAAATGACCAAATAGCAAAAGCAAAAAAATATTTTCTTTTGCTATTTGGTCATATCACAGAAAAATTTGGAGTAGCCAGTATAAATTTGCAATGGTGGTTGAGTAGATGAGACATACCATAATTAAAGATGAGAAACAGAAGTTGTTACATAAACCATGATGTACACCTCTACGGCCAATCTAACTCTAAATTTCCAAAAACAACTTGCTGTTTTTGATTAGAGAGATGTGCATTTATATATTGGCAATGTACTAGCTGAAACCATAGGGATCTGAAACTTTTAAAGATGTAGCAAATGACTGACTTCATTAAATGCCCTGGCAAAGTCAAGAAAACCTACAACAGTGTTGACTCCTAAATTTGTCAAGCAAGATTTACCTGGGGTAAAAGTATGTTGGTTTGTGTCAAGACGGTTGTTGGAAAGTTTTAAGTATTGCATCTCTAATCAATCTTTCCATCACTTTGCATAAAAGAGATATAATTAAGAAGGGCAGTTTGAGGGTTAATTTTTTGACCTTACTAGTAGATAGGTGTAATACTAGCTAATTTCAGCTATTTGGAACAAAACTTGAGAGAAAATTGTTGTGGGAAATGATTGAAATGATGATCGGAAATTGAAAAATGCATTTCATTTAGCATATGAGGATGAAATTTATCCTACAGATTTTTGTTTGTCAAGCACTAACAGCTGAGTTTTTACTGTTGCTATTGAAAAAATTTTTCTTATAATATTTGCATAAAAAGCAGTGTATGTATCAAAAGATAGAATTAGATTGAAAAGACAACTTTAAAAAAAAGAAAAGAACTGCTGATTTAAAAGATTCTAAATTTCTACTGTATCAGAGATTATTTTTCCAATTAGGTCAGCAAGAGCATGAAGATGCACTTTAATTGAACCCTGCTTGTTTGTTTTGCTAAATTAGCTTCATATTCTTTAGAAACTTTAAATAAAAGATACAACAAGAATGTTGGTATACAACAAGAATGTTGGCTTAAGTAATGTTTTGATAGTGGAACCGATAAAAAAAAGATGAAAGTTTATCAAAAGTTTATAAAGTTTTTGTGCTTTATAAATTTAATGATTAAAATATTTCAAGTTGGTATTTTTTGCATGAAAGGTTGGACAGTGAATAGATACAATTTAACCATAACTATATGGTAAAATTTGGTAGCACTCTTCAACATTTTTATGGTTGAAAAGGGTTTTCCAATTCTGTATGAAGAAGTAGGAAACTATGCCTTGTTAGGATTTGTTAAGAAGGACTAAACATTCATGTACAAAATGGCAATATGCGTATGCATTCAACAGTTTTACATTATAAGAAAACTTTTATCTTTAGGAATATTTAAATTATCTTTTGATATCGTTTGTGATGTGACACTTTTTCCAAAAATATTAAACTGCAAAACTATTAAGTGCAATTGTGAACTTTTTTGTTAAAGAAATATAATAATTTAATTAAAAAAAAAAATTTTAAATCAAAACTTTAAATTAAATAAGATTTTGAGAATTAAAAAATTAAATTTATTTTTGAAGGAATGCAAAATAGTAAAATGTAGAATGTAAAATTTGAAATTAAAATTTTGTAAAATTTTGTAAAATGTAAAATTTTGCAAATTTTTTCTTATCATCTGCTACTTAATTCATTACGTGTAAATGTTAAAACAGTAGTTTCTATATAAATCATAGATTTAAAATGTGTGAAACTAAAAAACTTTTTTTTTTTGGATTAAGGAGGGAGAAGAGTGCTTTTGTTCAAAAAAATTTTTTCAAAAATGGTTTTAAACATTTTTGTTTCTTATTAATTCAATATCGTGTAAAGTTCAGTTGTAAATTTAATTCATGAACATAAATTGTGTCTATGAATAACTAACTGGTAACTGATGAAATTTATCTATAAATTATCTACAGTCTTTATTAA
This sequence comes from Hydra vulgaris, assembly GCF_022113875.1. NCBI lineage: Eukaryota > Metazoa > Cnidaria > Hydrozoa > Anthoathecata > Hydridae > Hydra > Hydra vulgaris. The sequence continues at coordinate 49,912,915 of NC_061161.1, read as the reverse complement.
AAATAGTTTATTTAACACATCAAAAAAAAAAAATTAAATTGTGATAAAGCAAACAAAATATTGTATTTTATTTAATATTATTTAAAGAAATAAATTATAAAGAAATATAATCTTATTCAAATACCAAATTTTGACTTCATCAATAATTTTTGTTGTATTGTTTAAATTTTATTGATTTCTAAAGCGGTTCAAAATTCTTATTTATTCTTGATTATGTAGAGAAACAATAAAACCTTAAGAAAAACCAAATTATATGCGCCCAGAACAAAAATTTATGTACCAAACAAGATAAAATGTGAAACATGCTCGAAAGCCACTACGAGAGGTTTGCGGTCAAAATTTTAAAAAATAAAAAGCCGCTATCAGTGGCTTGTCGTAGTAAAAGAGTTATTAATTATTATCATATGCCTTAAAAAGTTTGATATATTAAATTTGTCATAAATTATATATATTTAAAATAGAATCATATCTTAATTATTATTTTATTAAAAAATGTTAACACCCTTAAAAATACACTTTTGCTTTCAGTATAAATATTTCCCGTAAAACATAAAAATACCATTTATAACTACTCACTTGATAAACCTTGAACTCAAAAGGTCACCACAGTTGAAAGGGCTACCTTTCAAGTTGAAAAGGCTTTTTCAGTTAATTTACTTTTTTTTTTTTTTAATTTGAAACTCTCTGTTAACCCTAAACTCCATAACAGGAACCATTTCATTCAACCACAAGCGTTGATCTGCATTTATGACTACTGTGTATAGAAATAGATTAAATGCGGTGGTTCCCAAGGCTTAGGGTGGATTTAAAGCCCAAATTTCTTGATTGTGAGCCAAAACTTCCATCACTAGCCTACTACCCCATTAAATAAAACTCATATTTCAAAATTTTTTTTCAGCACTCTCTCTCTTCCTGATAAAGATGTTGGTTGTCAAAAAATTAAACTTTGCAATATACTGCAACATATCTTGAATTAAATATTCCATCAATATAAATACTTTGCTTTATTCGTTGTTTAATTCTCTTGCTGTTTTCTTAAGAATTCTTTACTAGAATGTGAGTGTGGAGAGAATTAAAAAAAAAAACTTTAAATAAATTTAAATTAAATGATTACTTGTTCATTTTTTCATTATAAAAATTTATTAACTTATTAGTTGCAATAAAATTGTAAATAGCTGAACAACCTATTTACCAGGGAAATAAAAACTTTTGAAAGGCTTTTTTGAAAACAGATATGAAAATATCAATTAAATATATAGCACAATAACAAAAAAGTATACTAATCTGCAAATTGTGTGCTATTCTTTGATTTTAATAATGGAATCTCTTCATTGGCTACATTTGAATCACATCAAAGCTACAAGCCACCTGCATCTTTGTTTTGCATTTAGAGTTTTAAGGTGCTTACGTTACTTTAGACACTGACGCTCATTTAGATACTGCTTCTAGCCTATTATATACTCTACTAAAAAGTCTAACCCTTCTTTTTAAGCTCTTGTTCAGACTCTGACTCATTTGTTTCCCAGACTATGTTCTCTCACATGGTTCTTTTTTTAGAAACTACCACAAAGGCTTCTTTATTTCTATGGCTACAGTTAAAAGAATTTTCCTAATTTAAAAATTATTTAATTAAAAATCCTAAGAAAATTTGCTAGATTGAAAGATATAATAAATTTTAACAACCACGGAAAACTATTTTTGTTTTAGTTTTTAAAAAAGTTCATTTATAATAACTACTAGATTTGCTTGAATTAAACTTTTTAATTTGCCCGAACTGAAAACCTTTCCTAACCCAATCAAAAAAAAAACTTTTATTAGGTTTTTTTTTACAATTACAAATAATTTTTAATTGTCTTTTGTTCTGAAAAACAAGAAATGATTGTGTTAGTAAAACCGTGCTATTTACATTATTTTTATATAACTTTACGTAAATTTTAAAGTTTGCTAAATAACATTGTATGGCATTCACAAGCAAAGATCAAAAACAAACATACTAGAAAAAACATAAAAAAACTCTTAAAATTATGGCACATTACCAAAATGCTTGTTTTGAAATTGTATAAATATCTCAATAAAAAAACATTTTTTATTGAGATATTTATACAAGAATAAATTGTTGTTCGATTGGATGAATGATAATAATGATATTTGTAAAGGTAAAACATAAAGCTTACTTGTGTAAAATGTTTGTTTTCCGATGATCCCTCGGTTCCAAAGACATATTGTGATTTGCACACTTCAAAGTACCTGAATTTGAGATTAATAGATTAATACTACGCAAATATTCAGAATTAGAACTCAAAAAAATATTAAAAGAAATTAAAAAATTATAATATCACTAACAAAAATTATGATAGTTCAGATAAAAATGAATGGATATCATAATAGTATAGACATAAAATAAATTAAAAAAGTATTTTGTATACATATGTAGAGAGTAGATGAAACCTAAAGTATATACATGTATGCATATGTAGAGTGTAGATAAAATCTAAAGTATATATGTGTATACTTATGTAGAGAGTAGATAAAATTCAAAGTATATATGAGTATGCGTATGTAGAGAGTAGATAAAATATAAAGTACATATGTGTATACATATGTAAAGTGTAGATAAAATTTAAAGTATATATGTGCATAGGTATGTAGAGAGTAGATTAAATCTAAACTATATATCTGTATACATATATATGAGTGTATAAATATCTATGTATAATATACCTATATTATACATAGATACATACATACATTCTGTATTATTTAAAACCTAAACTATATATATGTATTTGTATGAAAAGTCTAGATAAATCTAAACTATATATGCAGGCTTGGCCAGAAAAGCATGTGATTTCATGTCTTAATATGACTACGCAAATACTATTTAATTTTGAAAACTTGACCACAGCTGTTAATATGCTTTGAAAATTTGTAAACATTTTAAAAATGTGCTGAAAAAATTATCTTAACTTTGAAGAAACTTAAAAAAAAATTTATTGTAAAAGAAACAAATAAATCTTGGTAAAAAAAAATAATGAAAAATAAAATAAACATAACATAACTAAAACTAAAATGAAAAAAATAAAATTAAAACTTAACTAAAACAATAATAAACTATAATGATTAGATTATTTAAATTACTTTTGGAATAAATAACTTTGATCATTTATCATTTATCTTTATTAGTATTTTAAAAATATATAATTTTATGCGAAAGCCTTTTTTAAATAAAGAAACAACTTACATTTAACAATTGTTTAATAAATGCGCACATTTGAAAGTTAAAAAAAGATTCTTAACAATTCTTCGCAGTTAACAAAAGAAAAAATAGTTAAATCATTTGTTTAAAAAGTTAGTATAATTTTTTTTTTAAAGACATTTATAATAAAAAATACATACTTATTTAGATATAAAAAATATATATACAATATTTGGATGTGTATTAGGATGTGTGCAAATATTATGCTTATAGTTTAACTATGATTTTAATTTTTGCATTTTACATAAAACCATATTAAGTGGCCACTTTTGCACTACAAATTTAACTTTTTAAAAACTCATAAAACTATTTTTAAGTTAAATAATTTAATTTTTTCAATATCAAAACTGCAAACTATTCAAATTTCAAATGACACAATTTGAACAAATAATTTTATTTATTTAGTGTGCTTTATTATGACATTTTTGTTTTTATTAAGCTTTATTACATTTTTGTTTTTAGTGTGCTTTAATATGACAATTTGTTGCTATTGTGCTTAATTATGACACTTTTGTTTATTGTGATTTATAGACAATTTTGTTTTATTGTGCTTTAATAGACATTTTTGTTTTTAGTGTGCTTTTATATGACACTTTTATTTTTATTGTGCTTCAATATGACACTTTTGTATTTAGTGTACTTTAATATGAAATTTATTCATAGCGTTTAAATAGACAATAAAAAATTTAAATACCTTACCATTTTATTACTGCTTCTGTTGTACTAATATCACTTTCATCTGAATAACATCCATATGCCACATTACTTCCTTCATCTGTGACTAAATCAGGTTTTAATGTTTGAATACTTGCTAAATAAGTAGCTTGTTTTTGTGCAATAGTAGTTAGCTGAGTATCAATTAACAAATCAGCAACACCATGAATTTTGCGAAAAATATTATGAGCTTTAAGGCCAACCTGATCATATGTACCTTTTTCTGATTCTTTCAAATGTATTAAAGAATTTAACAAACCATCCTTTTCAATATTTTTTATGCCCATTGGAGAATTCAAAGGTTCAATTAAATAATTTGCTTCATCATTATTATTACCATTAAAATACGCATTGTCTTCATGGCTATTGTACATTAAAGTATTGTCTCCATATTTACTGTACATTAAATAGTTTATATCATCACACGGAGTTAAAATTGAATCTGTATAAAGCTGATCCTGGCTGAGTCCTGCAGATTTATATCGCTCTGCAATATATTTACATACTTTAGCGTGATTGGGTTTCCATTTTTCCTGAAATAACAAATTATATTAGTAACTATTTATATTACTATATATTACTGTTTAACATTGTTTGCAATTATAGCATTACAAAGTTTTTAATGTGCAAGTTTTTGTATATTTAATTCATAATTTTGTTAATTGATTAAAAAAACTTTAATGAGGGTTACAAAACTCGAACCCATTAACATACAATAAGAAAGTAAAAGAGTATGAACAAAACCCAACAGAAATTCTATTATGGATGATTGAAAAGTATTCATGGATATGGCAAGTATTCATGGATATGGCAAGGACATTTAGAGCATATATCAGACTAATTATTAAGTGAAATGTTTGGTAGTTTAAAACAAAAAAAAAAATAATATTCAAAAATACCTTGCCTATTATTTCATCAAAACTAAATTTGTTTATCCAAATTAATATCTGAACACATAAATATCAAGGATATCTGAAATAAATATTTATTGGACAAAGCAAAAATTAAACAGACAAATCTAAAGATCAATATTGAGTGTAATGAGGACACTCGAGCTGTCTATTACAATGAATCAAAAAAATATTTAATTTTGGAGAATGAAAACTCATACCGGCACCAATAAGTCTTTAATTGATTTTGCACTAGTAACAGAAGAGAACCAAGCAATATAACAACTATATCCACTAAGACCACATTTTCCACTTCAGACGCCAAATATTATCACAGGCTTTTGCAGGAAGCAAGAGTATTAGCTCTCACTATTGCATAGACTTCGTTGTGGTTTATGGGAGCAATTTACGGCTCTCGCAGAAGTTTAGTTTTTTTGTATTAAAAAAAAATAATTTTATTGAAAAAGACAAAGTTTGAGTTTCAGATTGACATTTTTTTAGAGGTACACCAATGCATTGGCATCAGCATTGACCATTTAGCAAATGGATTGGTATTAGCATCTGTCTTGGTAACCATCAATCAATGCCAATTGTATTGAAAAATCAGTTTTTTTATTTTTGTATTTTTATATTGAATGCAAAAATATAATAAATGAAAAAGTATGTATGATATTATATAGATACATCTGCAACTACTAAACCTTTAGATAATTTTTGAACCATTTTTTATCAGGAGCTCTCGGCATTTAGTGTCTTTTAATAATTTAGGGAAGTAATTATATGACATACTTATTTACTACCACTGAGGCCTGTAATCATATTAAACAAAGCCATTAATTAAAAAAATATTATATTATTGTGAACTCTTTATTATTAGACAAAAATAATAATAATAATAACATAAGATAAATAAAGCGCTGATAAAAATGTGTAAAAATTAAATCTGTTTTAAAATCAAAAGAAAAAATAAATGAGAAATCAGTGGCAATATAAAATCTATTTCAAAAAAAATGAAATAATAAATCTCTAATGATGAACTTATTAATAAAGAAAACAAAACGAGCATATACTAACAAGCTTTTATGATGAGCATAATAACAGAGGAAAAACAAAAATTTACTCAATATCTAAAGGAGGTTTTAACAAGATTTATTTATTTCTATTCTATTATTGTTATTATTTATACTAATTAAAAATGTTATCTGATTTAAACGTCAGTCAACGTTCCTGAAAAACTTATCACTTTTAATTATAAAAATGTTATATATTGTACAAGATATGTTATGCATAAAAAATTGATTTCTTTTAGAGAGATTAATTTTTTATGTGTTTTCAATGTTAATTTTGTTGCGTTCAACTTCAAAAAATAAAAATGCTCTTTACTATTAAATAAATGTAAAACTTATGAACTTTTTTGATTTGCTTGGAACTTTCAAAAAAACAGTTTTTCTAGTTTTATTAAAATGAATTTTATTAAATTAAATCAAACATAAAGGTAATGTAGCCTTTATAAATAATTTTAATTCTTATCGATAATAATATCATAAATTTTTATAATTTTTATAAGTTAATATGTATTTCTTTTTAAAGAAAATCATATACAAAAGGGTTTTTTTAATAGAAATTATAGTTTTTAAATCAATCATTTTAAACTAACAAAAAATACTTTTAAACTGTTGTTATAAAAGTAATTTTATCTTTGAAAATTCGATGTAAATGTTTTAGTTCTAACAATCCTCTGTTTACTTATATGATTAAGACGTTAAGACACTTTACTATTGACATTAGGACAAAATAATTTTGGTTATTGACACAGACATGAACAATACAAAATGTTTTTCAGAAAACATTCAATTAAAAACAACAGAAAAAATAGCATTTATATCATACAATATATTTTAGGTGATTCTAAAACTTACCATTATTTATTAAACATTTACATTTAAAATTTTTAAATTTATTATACATTACTTTGGTAATGTATAATAATACCAACTAATACCAAACGTGTCAAAAATTTTTTTTTTCAAAACAGGCAAAGATTTTATGTTTATACATTTTGCCATTATTTAAGAGACTTTTGTTAAAAATATGCGACTCTTATATCCTTAACAAGTTGATTTATTTGCATAAACCAATTACCAACAATTATAATGTCATTCCGAAGATCAAATAAATCTTTCAAAAAATGCCATATAGATAAACAATTTTTTTCCAATAATGTCAAATAAATAAATAAACTTTTCAAATGTTGTATAGATAAACATTTTTTTTTTATCTAAACACACCCTAATATATTAATGGAAAAAAGAATGTTTATTACTAAACACGTTTATTATTAAACACATTTATTACTAACACGTTTATTATTAAACACATTTATTACTAACACGTTTATTACTCAACACATTTATTACTAACCCGTTTATTATTAAACATGTTTAATACTAAACACGTTTATTATTAAACACATTTATTACTAACACGTTTATTATTAAACATGTTTAATACTAAACACGTTTATTAGTAAACTATTAGCACTAAAATTAAATATATTAAAATACAAAATTATTTCCTCATATTTAGTATTTATATGCTATTGTTTATTATACATTATTTGTTAGTTTTTATTTTAAAGTACTCTTTTTAACTTATTTGCAAGTTAACTAAATAATGTATAATGCACTCATATTACAAACTTGATTTGGATGTTGAATGCTTAAATTTCATTTGCTTGAACAAAAACTATTCTTTTATGTATATTAGAGTGGTTCTTAAAACAATATTTTTTGAAAATGTCTGATGTTAACCTCTAAATGTGTCTAAATGTGTATAATAAAATATTAATTTTTAAAAATTTTTGAAAAAAATATTTTAAAGGGTAGCTCAAAACATCAGATAGGCCCTTAATATTATCAAAAAAAAGGTAGCTTAAAAGTAACTTAATGTTTGGTCTCAAAAGAAATGAAATTCATAAAGAAACTAATAATTATTTAAAAGAAAAATGGTACTTTTTAATTAAAAGTGAAATATATAAAAATTTTATTATAATTTTTTTTAATGTTTTTTTATAAAATGATGATTATTTTAGAAATTTTTATATAAGTTCACTTATTTTGAGAAGTTGTTTCAAGAGACACCCTATATTATGCCCTATGTATGTATGTATATATATATATATATATATATATATATATATATATATATATATATATATATATATATATATATATATATATATATATATATATATATATATATATATATATATATATATATATATATATATCTTATACTGCTGAGTTAAGTGAGCATGATGATGTCATAATCACCTAACATCAAATAGCCTGCTGCCGGGGGCTTCAGTACATACGTCGACTGACAAATAGCCTGACTCGCCGTGGAGTGCTGCTACATCGACTGAGGGTTTGGTATGGGTCAGCAACATTTTCATTCATTATTCTTCGTTTTCCCTCATCATTTTCTAAAAATTCTCACTTAATTTAGAATAGCAAAAAAAGTGAGCAATAGCGCATATAAATATGCTATAGTAGATATGTATATATATATATATATATATATATATATATATATATATATATATATATATATATATATATATACATATATATATATATATATATATATATATATTATATTTATATTTTTATTATTCATTAAGTTAGTTAGATTTTTAAAGAATTTTAGTATTAATAATGCTATTGTTAACATTAATTCACAATGTGCTTGTTTTTAATTAATAGTTGTTAGGAAAATAAATTTATTGTCGTTGTTGTTATAGTTGTTATGTTGTAATACTTGCTGTAGTCTTGAGTCCAAAAGAAGTGACGTTTCTTTCCCAGGATGATAAATCTAGGGTGCCAATTGGATTGACAGCTGCAAATTTAGTTATTGAGAGCAAATTAAGTTATCGGGACAGCTGCAAATTAAGTTATCTAAAGCTTTCGACAAAGCTTGGCATGCTGGTCTTCTCCATAAGCTTGCTTCATATGGTGTTTCTTGGAAAGTTTTTGAGATTATCAAATCATTTCTTTCTAACCGGTTTATTAAAGTCATCCTTGAAGGCCAACACTCTTCTTTATTTCCAGTAACTTCTGGGGTTCCCCAAGGTTCCATCCTGGGCCCTGTTGTGTTTCTTATCTGCATAAATGATCTTCCTGACAACCTTTCATCTAAAGTAGCTCTTTTTGCTGATGACTCAACTTTATACTCCTGTTTTGACAAAAAGTCTTCTCTTTTCGATCGTCTAGAACAAGCAGCTGATCTTGAATCCGATCTCACTTCAGTAATAGATTGGGGTTCACAGTGGCTTGTGAATTTCAATTCTAACAAAACCCAGCTGTTTACTGCAAACAACTACCGTAATATGGTCAACATTCCTATATTAATGAATGGCAATCCTCTTACTGAGTACTCCTCTTTACGTCTGCTTGGATTATTGCTTACTACTGACCTTTCATGAAAACCATATATACAATTGATTGCTAAATTAGCTTCTGCTAAGGTTGCTTCTCTTTATTGTGCTCGCCATTTCCTTACTTCTGATTCCATTCTCTACCTCTACAAATCTCTTATTCGTCACTGTATGGAATACTGTTGTCATATTTGGGCTGGTTCTTCTAACGATTCACTTTCTCTTCTTGACAAGGTCCAAAAACGCATTGTAAATGTTGTTGGACCTGGACTATCTGATAAGCTTGAACCTCTTTCCCATCGTCATAAAGTTGCATCTCTTTCTCTTTTCTACAAATACTATAATGGTCACTGCTCAAAGGAGTTATCATCTCTAGTTCCATCAACTAAAATTCATTCTTGTTTTACTTGTCATTCAGCTAAGTCTCATTCATTTACTGTATCTGTCCCTGCATGCTCTAAAAACTTTTATTCATCTAGTTTTTTTCCCCGCACTTCAATCCTTTGGAACTCTCTCTCATCTTCATGTTTTCCTGACTCATACAACCTTCAACTTTTCAAGTCCTCTGTCAACCGTTTCCTTGCTCTATAACTCTGTTCTTTTTTTTCCTAGTAACTCCCAACTTAATAGTGGTTGCTTGCAGCTTTGTTGGGAGTGAATGCAAATAAAAAATAAAGAATAAAAAAAAAAAACAAGCACTAATCATGATGCATATGGAGTACAAGGTGACTTTAGCTGATCATGATTTTGTAATTGCTCCTCAACACAAACTTATTCCTTCAGTAATTGCAGCCATAAAAATCAAAAAAGATTGCATGGAAAAACAAGCAGTCACATACTCTGGCCCAACATACATAGCAATCAGAAGTGCAAAACATGATTCATCAACAGCACTTAGTCACTTAGAAGACATTAATAGAATCAACCATCTTCCTGCATTTGAAAGCAGCTTATTTAGTGAAAATGGAGTTAGCAAACAAGTCATGATTATAACTGTTGATGGTGGGCCAGACGAAAATCCAAGATATGAAAAAACAATTCATTGTGCCAAGACTTATTTCAAAGAGCATGACCTTGATGACATGTTTGTGGCAACCAATGCTCCTGGCAGAAGTACCTTTAACAGGGTAGAGAGAAGAATGGCTCCACTAAGTTATGACCTTGCAGGAATTATACTTCCATTTAATCATTTTGGAAGCCATCTTAATTCAAGAGGAGAAACAACAGACAAACTTATGGAGAAGGCAAATTTTGCCAAAGCTGGCGAAGTTCTTGCACAAATTTGGTCCAGCACAGTCATTGATGGATTTGAAACTATTGCAGAGTACAAAGAACCAAACAGTGAAAATCATGTACAATTAAAGCAGTTTGGAGCAGAGTGGGATACTAAACATGTCAAAGAAAGTCAATACTTGCTTCAAATTGTAAAATGTAATGATCAAAACTGCTGTGGTCATCGTCGCAGATCACTGTTCCATCTTATTCCAACTGGTTTTCTTCCTCCACCAATTTCTTTGTTCCAAGGAGAAAATGGCCTTGAGTGCAATAATACTAAGAATAACTTTGCAAGCCTCTTTTTAAACTTATCACTAAGCAAAACAATTTTTCCCAAGACAATTACAAAAAAGTTTCCTAAAGGATAAATTGCCATACGACTACTCCTGTCCGAGCATTCAAAGTTCCTTACCAAAAAGAATTTGTATCAATTGTAGTCTATATTTTGCCACTATCAAATCAATGAAACAGCACAAAACAGTTTGCTCAAGTATTGGATTATCGAATGAGATTCAAAAAATTAAACCTCATTGCCTAGTTGCTCAACGTCTATCTGAACTCATGTGTGTCTTTTTAAATTCAGACAAAGAAACAATTGAATGGCATGATCAGGACGATGTTGATACCTCTGATCTCAACTGGCCTTCAATAATTATTGAAAAGCATGGAACTCCAATACTTGGTCAAAGGTCAAAGGTCAAAGTCCAATTTGGGAAACAAATTTAGGGCATATTTCTCAAACAGAATCTTGTCAATTGTATTTTTTTTAATATGAACTGTTACAATTAAATAGAAAATTCCAAACTTTTGTCTTTGTCACGTCACACAGTGGTGGGGGTGGGGGAGTTTTTAAAAATGCCAAAAAATGTCACATAGGGGAGGGGGGTCTCTAAAAATGCCTAAAAAAGTGTCACGTATTATTTGAACAGCGCCCAATTAGTTTTTTCTTAAAGAAAAATCTTAATTTTAGCGATTATTTTTTTTTCTAAATTAGTATATTTTTAGGCCATTCTTGAAATTAAAGTTAAAAGTAATGTTTTAGTTTAAGTTTTTCATTAAAGGTCATAAAGTATGTCATGCTAAATTTATCTTTTGTATAGAAGCATGATCATTTGCTTTCTTGCGCAGAGATTTTTATTTAACATAAAGCCCTTTTGAAGTTAAATTATTTTAAATCTCTGCGTGGAAGCTAATAATATTTTAAAGTTATATTTAGCTTGATTTACTGAATGCAAAAGTTCATTGCAGTAAATTTACCTATAAACTAAATCAAAAAGTTAATTCACCACAGTTACTCAACTATTAAATTTACTTATTATACTTAAAGACTTGCAAAAGTTAGTTATAGAAATATTTCTATTTATATCTTATATGCTGTTGTCACATAATATGGATGACTTAGCATCATACCAACCTATACAAAAATATATAGAAATGAGATAATTAGACGCAAAGTTTAAAGGTTTTTAACAAAAGCCTATAAACCAAAAAAATTATAAGTAACAGCAGTTCAGTGTACTTAAAAATTTTAAGTAAAGCAGGTGTTTGTGAAGAAACTCTACAAAGTCATTTTTAAATATAAAAATAATCTTTATCATAATAATTTTCAAACATTTTCTATAAATACACAAGTTATTTTTAAGAACTTTTCGAAAAAATAACAAAATATGAACAAAAGAATTTTAGTCTTTTAAAATTCTTTAATTCAAATAATTTTGCAATTGAAAATTAAAATTAAAAAAATAATTAAAAAATTTTAAAAGAATTTTAAAGCTCAATAATTATAATTTTTATTGCAGCAGCGCCCTTAATACCCAGTGACATAGTGAAGATCATTCCTGAAAGTTAAACGTATATCTAGCTACAGTAACAATATCAGATTTAAAATATAGTGCAAGTGAGAAAAAAAATTTTTATTTAATTCATTTTTAATTGTTAATTATTTTTTGTTTCTTGAAAAAAGTTTTAAAAGTAGAAACATTCTATTGAAAACATTAAACCAGTGATTATTGCAAACATTAAACCAAAAATTAAATTATAAAAAATTTAAGTTAAAAAAACTTAAATTTTATTTGTGTTCGAAGAAATTTTTTTAAAAAAAATAATTTAAGCATATATTAAAATTTAAGGAAATATAATTCGATTTATTAGACCAAACTTTTTTCCTTCACTTTTTTGTTGCAATCCAATTAGAATGAAAAAATTGAATGAAAACATCAACTTAAAAACCATTTGAATGAAAAAATTAATTATACTCAAATTTTTAATAGTACCGTAGATCAAGAAACAAGTTATGAAAAACGTGGTATCGAATGCTTTTTTGCTTCGATCTTACCTTTGATCTTATCTTTAATCTACAGACTCATATGGTCTTCATATGGCATGTTTGTGTGCAAATATGAAGTTTAATATTTTATGAAAATGTTTTAATTTATTAATTAGAACAATTCTATTCAACCACTTCATTTTATTTTAAACCCATATCACACCTTGATTGCAGTGTTATTAAATTGCTAAATAAGCATGCTTATTTAGCAATAAAAAAAACAATATTTATGTGCCTTTTCTTCCCAAAAAGACCTGACCCTCTCTAAACTTCGCGGGAAGTATTTTTTGTGAATAGCCTTTCAACCCAAATGCTGTTTTGTTGTCAAGTTGTTTATACGCATCACTCTTTCCATTTTTCTGTTGTGCATCTTTTAATAGGTGTCATATACTCAGTGATACTGCCTATTGCAGGCATCTTGCTTCCTGCCAAGGAAGCGGTAGGCCTGCAATAGGCAGTATCACTGAGTGTATATATATATATATATATATATATATTTATACAAAAATATATATATATATATATATATATACATATATATATATACATATATATATATATATATATATATATATATATATATATATATATATATATATATATATATATATATATATATATATATATATATATATATATATATATATATATATATATATATATATATATATACGTACAGAGCCAGCTTGTGAGCATTTCTTAGTGTGCGCAAAAAAAAAATTGCCACCCTTAATAATGATCAAATTTTATTAGAACAATGTATATTTTTTTGGCAATTTTTCATGAGGTTAGCATTAGGTCAGCAAAAAAATTTGACACAAAAAGGTTGCCATAAAACATAGAAATGAGGTCTGCAATTTTTGCCGACCTCAAACACCTCAACGACCTCAAACAAGGTGGGCAGTTAGGTTGGCATTGCCAACTAACTGCCCACCTAATTTGACCTAATTCCAAGGACTGCTATAAATATCTATTATTAAATTCATTTTAAATTTATTTAAAACAAAACAAAACAAAATAAAATATATAAATAAATAAATATATATATATATATATATATATATATATATATATATATATATATATATATATATATATATATATATATATATATATATATATATATATATATATATATTATATATATGGATTTGTAAATTTAAAACACAAAAACAAAAAACAAAAAAAAACAATAGTTTAAAATATTTATTACATACATTATGAAAGTGTTTAATTGAAAACACAAAAAAAAAAAAAAAAAAAAAATTTAAAACACAAAAACAAAAAACAAAAAAAAACAATGGTTTTAAAATATTTAGTACATACATTATAAAAGTGTTCATTTCCATCGTTAAAATTGTTTCCAATAATTTTCTCACAAAATTTAGAGTACCTAGAAAGTTAAAGAGTATAAATAGTTTGAATTTGATAAAAAAATGTTTGTATAGTTAGGAATTGATAGAAGAATGTACGTATAATTAAAAATTGATAGAAAAATGTATGTATAATTAGGGATTGATAGAAGAATGTATTTATAGTTAGAAAATAATAGAAGAATGTATGTATAGTTAGGAAAAGAATGTGCCTATATATAAGAATTGACTGAAGAATGTATGCATTGTTAGAATTGATTGAAGAATGTATGTATAGTAAAAAAGAATTATTAGAAGAATGTACATCAGTTGAACCTGATGAAATTCCTTTAATCGTAAACTACTCAAAAACTATTTAACTAATTGTTTGAATTTTTTTGCACATGGAAGCTTATGTGTTGTTGTGTGATTGTAATGGTAATAAGTGTTGGTTTTCATTGTTATTGGATTAAAATAAGTAAACAAATATTAAATCAAAAAAAAATTTTGGAAATTTTTCTTCAAACTCATTCATTGTCAAAAGTTGACATTGCAAAATTGATGGGTGTTTCTTGATCCTCAGTTGAATTTTTTTTGCAACAATATAAACAGACTCAATCTATTGAAAGAAATGCTGGAAGTGAAGAAAATAAAGGATTTAAAGATAAATATAAGGCTAAATCTATCATTCGCTCCATAAAGGCAAACCCATATCATTCGCAGAGAGATCTGCCAAGAAAATTTAAATGCAGCCAATCTTTGAAGGGAAATGTACTTAGATCTCAAGAATATAAACCATATCATAAAAAGAAAAATCCAAAGGGATCCATTGATAGAGAAATTAAAATAATTCATCTTTCAAAAAATATATATAAGTTTTTAGACAAGACAGCTTGTGCACAATTGAAGACAATGAAACCTATTGCAAAAAGGACTTTTTATGATAGCCAGGCCAGCAATATTTTTATTAGTCAAAAGGTAGATATGTCGCCTTAAAATTCTATTAAATTTAAACTAAGAAATTTGCTCCCAAATTCCTTATATGGTTACTCCTGTGGTTTGAAAAGTACACCATACAATACTCATGCAAATTTGTATATAAAAGAATGCTTAAGAAACGCCTTTTGCCATTTATTAAAAAGCATGATATGCCTGCAATCTTTTAGCCTGATTTGGCTACAATCCACAACTCCAAGAAATCTCTACAATGGTGTAAACAAAATAACATATCAATTTTTACCTATGGATACCTTCCAAATTCTCCTGAACAGCGATTTATTGAAAGTTATTGGTCAAATATAAAAGGTATCTTAGTGAAATGCAAGAAAAAACTTCAAATAAAAAAGATTTTAAGAAAAAATGGATAACAGCTTCAAAAAAAGAACTCAAAGCAAGATCCTGCAAATGATGTTAAGTACTGGCAAAAATACTCTGTTTATCTCTTAGCGCCCAATATAATATGTAAAAAACTATTGAAATAAATAAATAATTCAATTAGCTTCATCGTATTAAAAAATTACAAAAATCTATTGAATAGTTTTTGAATAATTAGTAATAAAAGGGTGCTAAATTTCATCAAGTTCAACCAATAGTTAGAAACTGTAAGAATAATGTACATATATATATATATATATATATATATATATATATATATATATATATATATATATATATATATATATATATATATATATATATATATATATATATATATATATATATATATATATATATATATATATACATATATATATATATATATATATATATATATATATATATATATATATATATATATATATATATATATATATATATATATATATATACATATATATAAATATATATATATATATATATATATATATCATTAGTGTACAGTCATGATCGCCTATTGGCAAATACCAGCTGAATCTTTTGAAAAGCTACTGGAAATATTATTATGATGCAATTGAGTTGCTAAATGAGCAACTTAAATTTTTATCTTTTTTCTTTCTTTCTATTAATTCAATAATTCTATAAATAAAAAAAATTTTTACATCCATAGTTGAATTTTTTATTTTTCATTCTAAAGAAGATGACTTTTTAACTATCTAACCTAATTAAGCAATAACATTTCTCGGTGTTAAAGTTTACTTTGTTTTTTCTATTATTGATTAGAGCAAAAAAAAAATTTCAAGAATTAAATTATTTAAAAATTAAAATAATTGTTCATGATGAATTATTTTATGAACTTTTTCTACATATTTAGATTAAAAATAATAGAAATAAATTTGTAAAAAATAGTTAAATGTACATGGGTCGCAGCATTAGATTTTTAGTGGTTACATATTTATATTATAAATAATATAAATCAATAATAAAATTATATATTATTTGTAAATTTTTTTTTTTTTTTTGTAATTCATCTCCCCAAGGCCCAGAAGGCTACTACAGATGAGGAGGCTGTTTGTGGTTATAACCCTCTCTCAACTCTATAGCTCCAAGACACAAACCTTGACAAACAAGGTCACTGCGCAGAGAAACAAGTTGAGCGCAGTACTATTAGGGACGTGGTGGGAAATGTTTTGTTGCTTAACTAAAAGATAACTACTATTTAAGTTAAAATTTACTTAAAAAGAACATATTTATTTAAATTTTGTAAACTTAATTTGTCGCTCTCTCATTTTGAGTTTTTTAGCATTATTTTTCCATAGCCATACTTCGATAGACTTTGATAGATAAAAAAAAAAGATTTTAATAAGAGATCATGATTTAAATAAATTCAAATATATAATATACCTATATTTATACTATATAAAAATATAACTTTTATACTATTTATATTTTGAAACCATCATTAGATACTGTTTAACAATATACAGTAAATAAAAAGTTGAATGATTACATTCATTAAAATTATTTAAAAAACAAATAAATTTAAATTTCGGTGCACATAAATTAGTGCTGTTTTGTTCTTCAAAAACATATTTTAGTTAAAGATTTAAATTATTACTAAATTTTAGTACATAGTATACACTATTTACATATATTGTATACTATATACTATATAGTATTTAATGAAACAAGTAGATGTTGGAAATATCCTATTGGCAAGGATATCCTGAAAGAAAACAAATTCACTGATTGGTTTTTATTGTACCATAGTTTAAGTTAAGCTAATGTGGAAAGAGACTTATGCGCAATGAAAAACATTATAACAAAACAAAAAACACAATTTGGTAATAAGTTACTAACAATACAATTGTGTATTAAGATTATTTGTAAAGAAATGATATCATACAATCCAGGAAAAGCCATTGATAACTGGTTATTATAACCACTGCAAAAAAATAAATCAGGCATTCCTAAAGATAGAAGACTTGGTTACATGGACAAGAAAATTCTTGTTGTCTTAGTTAAAAAGCCAAAACTAATAAAAAATTATTCCAAGAGCAATGATAATAATGATAATGATAACAATCATTTTTGAATTTCATTATTTGTTTTATTGCCTTAAAATCATAAGTTTTGCTTCCAACAAGGCTGCAAACAACCACTAATTAGTGTTGGAAGTTACTGGAAGAGAAAAGATGAAGACAGTAGAGCAAAATATCGATTGACAGATGACTTAAAAGATTGCAAATTAAATGAATCAGGAAAGCAAGATGAAAGAAGGAAATGCCAAAGAACTGATGTTCGAGGAAAAAAATAGACGAATAAGAGTTTTTGGAGCACTTAGGAACAGTAACAGAAAAAGGATGAGACTTAATTGAATGACGAGTAACACGAGAATGAACTTTAGTAGATGGCACAAGAGACGCTAGCTTTTTAGAGCAGTGCCCATTATAATATTTGTAGAAAAGAGAAAGAGAAGCAACATTACAACGATGTGACAGGTTGAAGGTTGGCTACAAGACCAGGTCCAACTATGTTTACAATGCGTTTTTGCACCTTGCTAAAAGAGAAAGGGCATCATTAGAAGATCCGCCCCAGATATAACAACAGTATTCCATACAAGGTCGGATTTGAGATTTATAGAGATAAAGAATAGAATCCAGAGTAAGAAAGTGTCGAGCTCGATAAAGAGATGCAACTTTAGCAGATGCTAATTTTGCAACGGATTTGATATAAGGTTTCCAAGAAAAATCAGAAGTGAGAGTTAATCCTAGAAGATGAAGGGTAGATGACTCATCGAGTACATTACCGTTCATAAATATAGGAAGGTCTAAATTATTGCGATAACGATTGGCTGAAAAAAAACAAGTTTTATCTGAATTAAAGTTCACCAGCCACCGTGAGCCCCATGCTGTAGCAGAAGTGAGATCCTTTTCAAGCTCAAATGCCCCCTGCAAGCAACCAGAAGGAGTTGGCTTCTTATCGTGACAAGAATAAATGGTAGTATCATCAGTGAACAATGCCACCTTAGATGTGAGAATATCTGGAAGATCGTTAATGTAAATTAAAAAGAGTATAGGGCCAAGGATTGAACCTTGAGGAACCCCTGAGGTTACAGAATAAGAAGAAGAGTGCTGTCCATCAAGAAGAGTGCTGTCCACTATATATACAACTCTAGTCAACCACTCTCAACTCCTTAATAAAGCTCTAAAATTAAATTATTTCTGACATAATAATTTGAACTCTAAAATACTCTTTTTTTAAACTGGGTGACTTTATTTAACTATTAAATTACCTTTTCCTTTAAAATCGAAGTCATAATAACCTCTTAGATTCACTGATTTTTAATTATTGGAAAAAATTGTAAATATATTATACAATCTGCTTGTAGCTTTAAATTATCTGTACAAAAATATCAAACTGTTCATTACGGCTATGAATCTATACAATATTAAAGCATTAAAATATGGAACAACCTCCTAGCCAAATACATACAAATTTATTACTAATTTAAATATCTTTTATTAAAGTTATTCTTTTATTCTTTTTTAAAATGAAATATTTTTATTAGTATTCCCATCATCACTATTTTTGTTATTATTACTATATTTTTATCATAATAAATATTATTCTTACTATTATTATTGTTATAATTATTGTAACTGTTATATTATTGCTTTTATTGCATCATTGTTATTATAGTATATAATTTTTATAACTACTACTTACTTTTTATAATTACTAATTACTTATTTGCATTATAATTCTTATAATCATCCCTATTTTTATTATTATCAAATTTGATTTATTTTATATTACTACTTATTACTATTTGTAAATACACTTGATGTAACAACTTCATGTAACAACTTTATTCAGAATAAATTTAATTTTTTATAAATGAAATTGCCTGAGGGTATTGTAAAACTTTTTTTCCTGAATAATATGATACTTTTGAGGTAGTTAAATGCATCAGTTTATCATAAACTATATGAACAGTAAATATGATTTATAAAGTTATTGTAATTGTATTTCACTCGTAACTGAAATAAGAAATTATTTTATTTATTTAAATGCATCAGTTTATTATACATTATATCAACAGGATATTTGATTCATACAATCATTGTAATTGTATTATGACAACACCTAGGTCTGCTCTTTCTCTTAATAAAAACAAGCAAGTCTTCTTACTGACTATAACAGCACTTAAGTCTGAACTATCTTTAGAAAAGCTATTGACTTTTATCAAGCAAAACTTCTGAGAAAACAATGTGTACTTTTAAATGTTCCATAATTATAAAAAAAGATTGTCCTCATTGTATGAACTTGCTAACCATCTTAGAGACTGTTATGATTCTTATGATTATAGATTCTTATAATTTTTATAGATATGGACTGTAGGTAATTACATTGTATATTAAACATGACATATTCAAGCCAATAAGAAAATTAGAAATCATAAAGTATAAAGCAGTTTACAGGTTAAAAAATATATTTTATGATTTAAATTAAAATTATTCAACAACCAGACAATAATATTTTTAAGAGTCAGCCGTATTTTTAAACTTAACTAAAAACAAATTAAATTTAAATGAACCAGAAACATAACTTGAGGTTACAAAAAGTTACTTAAAAAAAAAAATTACTTGAGGTTACAAAAGAGCTACCTGAGGGTAAAAAAATTGCTTGGAATTTCAAAAGAGCTCCCTGAGGGTAAAAAAATTACTTGTGATTAAAAAAAAACTAATTGAGGTTATAAAAGAACTAGTTAAGGGTACAAAAAAAACTGCTTAAGGTTACAAAAGTACAATAATTTTTCAATCTTCTAAGGTACAAAAGAACAATCAGAAGAGATGATGTACAAAAGAACAATCAGAAGAGAATAGGTACAAAAGAATAATCAAAAGAGATGATGTACAAAAGAACAATCAGAAGAGAAGAGGTACAAAAGAACAATCAGAAGAGAAGAGGTACAAAAGAACCAATTGATAGTGAAAAAACTATCTGAAATTACAAGTGAAGAATTAGATGAAGTTACAAAAGAATTACCTGAGTTTACAAATGAATTACTAAAGCTTAAAAAAAAATTAGGTAAGGTCACAGTAATATATAATTTTTTAAACCATTGAATCTTTCAGCCTATATTAAAAAAAGATTAGTGGGCAGTGGGAATTCGTCTATTCGTCTATGGATTTGACCCAACTTCTATTTATTTAAAATATAGTTTTTTATGTAAATATATACATATCCTTCAGTCCATTAGCATCTACTATTTGTTCATAAATTTAATTAAAAATATATTTATATATTTAGAGTTGATAAAATCATGAATTATTATT
Source organism: Hydra vulgaris (assembly GCF_022113875.1). Classification (NCBI taxonomy): domain Eukaryota; kingdom Metazoa; phylum Cnidaria; class Hydrozoa; order Anthoathecata; family Hydridae; genus Hydra; species Hydra vulgaris. Next base: position 49,891,948 of record NC_061161.1, on the reverse strand, counting down.
TATATTATACTATTTATAAGTTATCATTATTAGTATATTATTTATAGGTTATTTATTTTTATTAAATAAAAAGGAATTTGATTTAGCAATTTATAAAATTAACAAATAAAATTAATCTTATTTAATAGAAATGATTTTATTAAATAAAAATAAACTAGATACCAATCCTTTATTTTTGGGTCTTTTAAATCACAAGCATATGCTAAATTATCGATGTCATATGGATTTTTAAACTCAGCTGCATAATTTTCAAAGTTCTCATTATCGCCATAAGTTATTGGCTCTAACTGTATGTTAGGTTCCTTATAAATTTTGTTTAACACTTCATTTGCATTTTCCAAACCTTCTTCAACGTCACTTTTTCTACTGCCTTTAATATCGTTTTTACTTGATATTTGTTTATCTAAACTTTTTGTATATATTTTTCTAACAGAACTTTTTTTTTTATATGCTTTCTCAACTGGCCAAGACATTTTTTTAAAGTTGTTAAATTTTTGCATCATTAATTCACAATACTTTCCAAGTTTCTCAATTTTCTTCTGTTTTTTTTCCTGTCTAATATCTGTATGATCATTCATAAATTCATTTGATATGCCTTGCATGTTCCTTAATGGATTTAAGTTACAGATTCTTTTTAGTGAATTAAGTTTTATATTATCTTTTTTTATTTTAGAGTAACTCAAATATGACTTTGAGTTGTTTCTTTTTTGGTTTCTCATTTGCCATGTTATCCATGTAGAATAATTTTTTGCAGACTCTGCAACTGTTCTGAGTGACTTATTTCTACGCTTTGAACTCATGTTTTGAATTGGAATTGCTTTCAACTTTCTAAAAAAATAAAGGAATGAAAAAGAATACAACAAACTTTTAATTTAATTTCAAAAACCAAGTTTAGAGACAAAATGTATTTTTCTTATTATTAACTTTATTATTTGTTTTCACCCTAATTAATAAAAGTGTTTAATGATTTTCTGTGCAACATTTTAATGTGTGCATATATTTTGATTTAGCCCATGGAATAAATAACTTAGTAAATTAAAAGCTATTATCTGCTAAGATTTTATCAATTTTTAAATAATAAATTAATTCAAACTTCCCACATTTAATAACGTTTTTTTTTTGTTTTATTAATGTTATTCATCTTCCCAAAGATCAAGGGGTCTCTACAGTCAGGGAATTTTTTTTTGTGGTTACAACTCCAAAACATGAACCTTGTTGAACAAAGCAGCTGTGCAGAAACAAGTTAAGTGAAGAGAGTGCTCTACTATTACAGCATTACCACATTTTTAACTCCACCAAACCACTCCACCACTACAACATTTTTAACTCAACCACTCCACTTTTTGGCACTACACCACTACTTCATTTCATAAAAAAATTCAATTAACTCACTTTCTTAGTGTACCTCTTAAGTTGACTTAATGCTTTTGTGATTAAAAAAAAAAAATTTAAACGAGCTCGAAAATAGTAAGAACTTGTTCAGAAAAAAAATGTTTCTTTAATGCATAAAGAGATATGTATGCAGAATAATAGCTTGTTATTTCAGTTAATAAAAGAATTTGTAGCTTTGTTTATTTAAAACCTATACTTAAATATAAATAAAATTAGAAATATTTAAAAAACATATTTTAAAATAAAAAATTTTAAAACTTAAATTAAGCAAAGTTCAAGTTTTATCAATTTTAAAAAATATTTTTCTGCCTAAAATATTTTTGTAGCCTTTTTAAAAACATGTTTTTATTTTCATATCAAATTTATCATTTACTATAAAAAGTTCTTTGGTATTGTTTCTTAACTTGTAAAAAAAAAAAATCTTCATTTTGAACAGTATGGTAAGGATATCTTTAATGATGTAACATATGTGTAAAAAAAAAAAAATAACAACTACTAAAATTAAAAACAATGACAACTCCTTTAGGATATTGGAAATTTTAAATATCTTGGTTTTGATAGAGGATAGAGATCTCTAAAGATTATCATAAACATGTTTGATTTATCATTGAATTTTTAAACAAAAAGTAGAAGGAGTAAACAAGAATAATCTGAACACCTTTTTTGTGCTCAACCACCTTATCAAATGCAGTTTACCTTGGTTTTTAGCTTCAAACTTATCTACATTATTATTGAATTTATTATTATTGTGTAAAAAGTTCCAAGAATTTTAAAGTTACTTCAGATTAACAAATGGATTTGGAAGGTAAACCTCATAGGCAGAAGTACAAAAAACATCAATTAATCCATGCCTATTAAATAAGAATATGTATGAGAAAGCTATCAACATAGTCCCACCAACTAAATAGGATCTCTATGGAAGTAAAATTACTGATATTAACTTGCCAGTTTGTATCAGTAACAGAACTTTAATCTAGAAATGAAGTTAAGAAATGCACTAGTATGTTTTAGTTATTTTTAGCAAGTATATATTTTGCTAAACTTTATATGATTTTGTTACTATTGGTTTAAAATGATTATTGTTTAAGATTGATATTTTAACATCAAAGCTACTTTTGGTTACCCTACTATCTTAACTTTTATCTATTTCGTCTCCCTTCACTCTACATTACATTATTATGTTTGCTCATGATCCACTCTTGAAATGACGTGAAAACACTTTTAAACCTCATACATTATTTTAAAAAATATTAGCAAAAAAGTTCAATTTTTCAAACTTTATCATACTTGATAAATCAGTAATCAAATTTATATTTTGTTTGTTTAGTTCACACATATGAACAAACATCTAAAGCCAAAACGAAAACTTTAACAACAAATTAAAAAGATTTTTTGGACCAATGTCTTAATATCTCTTTGCATTCTTAATGAGACTGCAAATATAATAAAATGAATAGCCTTCTTAAATATAGTGACCCCCTTTGAAGCCTTTGAGGTCTGGTGCTTTTTATTCTATCTTCTTATTTGGTAATTTTAAAAGCTACTTGTTTTTATTTTATTTTTTTATGTAGTAATTTTTGTTTATTTTTAACTGTCTCCTCTTAAAATTGTAAATTTTGAAGAAAAGTAAAATATGGTACATCTTTTCTTGAAATCTCTATATACAAAAATTTAATGCATAATAAAAATAAACATTTTTTAATAAATTGTTTTATGTGTCTGAATTGATATTTAGAGATTTTTTTTAGCCCTAACAGCAGGGTAATGTTTTATGCATACTAAATAGATATCTTTTAAGCATGGAAAAAATTCAAACAAAAATATATTTTATTACCACATAATTTGATTGACATATTTAAGACTCACTTTATGTTAGAAGGGATACTTTTTTTAACATTATACAGATTCTTCATATTAAACATGGATTTTTTGTTTGAGAGTTTACTATCATCTTCTGTTGCATGAATCATGGATATTTCATGACTATTTGGATCATTATAAATCCCAGAGGTTTTCTGATCTTTCTGTGCTGAATAAATTCCAGATATTTCATCTTTATCTGGTGCTGAATAAAATCTCAATATCTTATATTTATCAGGAGTTGAATAAAGGTGATGATTGTTGTCAGCTAAATAATAAAAACAAGACACTAATGTTAGTTGAAAATAAAAAAGTCTGTACAAAAAAGCACAAAACATTCACAATACAAATTTTACAACATATATATATATATATATATATATATATATATATATATATATATATATATATATATATTACTTATGAAATATCTTTGTTAATCACCTCTCCAAGACAGAGGTGGTTGCTGCAGTCTAAAAAATACTCTTTTTTTGTTGTCGTTTTTTTTCTCTTCTCTCTCTTTTAACCAAATAACTTCAAAACACAAACTTCAAAGAACAAGGAGTTACAAAAAGAAACAAAGTAGGTGCTATACTTCCAGGGATGCTCAATCACTACAAGACTAACACATATTTACCCAAATTAAAAAATTAAAAATTACAAAGATAAAACTATACAGCACACGTGGGCATGGTAAAGTGAATAAAGTAATGCAGCACCTGTGAATCTAATGATCAGGTGAATATGAGTCTTAAAGAACAGAAAAACAAATAATTATCTAAGAAAGATTGAGAATAGTAAATGTAACTGGATGAGTCACAGAAAGTGAAAACAGTCTGTAAGTGTGATTGGGTATAAGCTCATAGAGTTTAAATATCATTTTAGTAGCTATAGAACATTTCCGATTGATTATATAATATTTTATTTGGAGTACACTGTGCACTACAAATACTCTATTCAATAGATATTTTGTTGTTGTTGTTGAACCCATATTAGTTTGAGAAGATTAAAAAATTTATTTTGAAAAAACTATTTTTTCAAAATAAATTTTCTCTGCTTTTATTTTTTCAAAATAAAAGCAGAGAAATCAAAAATTATACAATAATAACTAACAAAAGGTTCCATCTATTAAATGTTGTTGAAACTTTTGCTATTTTTAATTGATTAGGAAAAATTTCTTGTTGTATTGAACTTTTAAAAGCATTTTAAAATAAATATTTTTGTTGATTATGTACAAATCAATAAGAATCAAAAAATACGCTAGCATTGTTTTTTTTTTTTTTTTTTTTTTTAATGAGAATAGTAATTATTTAAATCAAAACCTATATCGTTGCTACGAAGTTGTTACAGACTCTAAAGGTCGGTTTCCATATATTGAAAATTGTCGCAGGACAGTCGCGCGACCATATGGAAACGTTATCATGCGACAATTTTTAACTTCCAAGTAGGGATGAAAACTTCCAGGAAAATTTCCAGAAATTTTGGAAATTTTCAAAAAAAGATAATTTAGTTTAGAATTAACGACAAAAACTTTATGTCTTATTTAGGCAGTTGTTATGGACAATCTTATGATAAAATATTGTGAAGTAGATTATAAAATGCCCCCTTTCATAAACACTTTTTTTGGTATTTTGTTGAATTTTTTTATTATAACTTAGATCATTTGTTTTCAAAATTTTCTAAAACTATTTTTTCCTGTTATTTGCTAAGCATATTAATGTTCATTGCCGTTGCAAGTTTTGTTTAAGGCTTAACATAATGCACACTCTTAAGGGGATGGATTTTTTCCAATATCTATTAAATTTGCCCAAGTCAATATTTAATAGATATTGACTCAGTCATTTTTCAATATCTATTAAATTAGCCAAATTATTGAAATCTGTAAAATCATATATAAAAAGATTTAATCGAATATTTACAGTATTTTACGGTTTTTTTTTTATTTAAAGACGTTATTGATTAATAAAAGGCAAAAAGTAAAAAAAAAAACTTTTTGCTAAATTTGAACTATTTAAAAATATAGTTAGCAATAAAAATAAAGAAATAATGGTTTTAAGGTCATAAATTCCACCGCTGTGTTCAAATTAGTGCTTTTAAAAATTAAGTTTCACTCGATCTATTGAAGAGAGTATTTGTAGTGCACAAATTTTATCAATGAAGAACCACAAAAATTATCCATGAAGAACCATTTTTTTATTGAAAATTTAAGTTATTATTTTCAATACCACACCTAAATGAGTATGTTTAACAATAATGTCACGTTAGATTCAGATGGTAGAGTTAATTTTTCTACAAAAGTCGTTTTTGCATAAATAATAATAACTTTTAGCCTCGTTCAAAAAATTGTTTTCGGTATTTAGTATCATTTTTTGAAATACTCAATACTTATTCGGCCATTTTGTAATGATTTATTTCACGCGTAAACAATTTCAATGTGTAATCAATTAAAAAAAAGGCGGTAAACTTTATAAACAAATAAATTTCATTTTCAAACTCGTTTCGTTTTTATATCGCTAGTAAATTTTAATTGACATTTTGTTTCTTTTATTTTTATCACAATAATTTAAAAGTAACATAAGTTACTTTTAACTTATTGTTATAAAAGCAATTATATCTGAACAATTAGTCGATACAAATAGCTATGGCTTCAGTAATGTATTAAGATGAATACATTTAGTTGTTTGCACAACGCAAAATAAAACATATATTCATTCCAACTGCTGTAAAAAAGTAGCAAATTTTTTTTTAAATATACCAATACAAATGTGTTAAGTTGTAATTAGGTTCATAAATTATGTCAAACAAACACTTCAATATATCTTTATAATTATATGGATATATCTCCTGCCAAAATGTTATTACAGACGCTTCGGTTTTTTATAATATTTTGCAAAGTAACCTTTTCGCAGTACAATATCTAAAAATTGTATTGCGAAAAGGTTACTGCTAATTAAAGATCAGAAATGTACACCTTTAGTCAGAAACGACATCAGACTCTATATAGCATTTATTTTATATCGTGAAATCTTATGGAAACCAACTAATGAAATGTATTTATTCAACAAACCCTCTGATTGACACACCATTAATAAGAAAATTATTGTCTTTTGATTGGTTTTGTCTAATTGACTAATTTCTTCATTTTGTTGGTAACAGTAGTTTACCAATACATTTCTGTAAAAAAGCAAAAATTGAACCTATCTATAACTACCTAGTAAACAAACTCATAACTCTGTATATACCAAATAAAAACATATCAATAGACGAATCATTATTGTTTTGGAAAGGTCACTTAAGCTAGAAGCAATACATTCCAAGCAAACCTTCAAGATTTGAAATTAAGGCTTTTGCATAATGTGAATCGGCTACTGGCTATATTTGGAATTGTTTCTTATACACTGGTAAGGAAATGACTGACAGTTTTTCTCCTGACACGGAAAAATAAAAATATCAACCTACTAAAATTGCTATTACGCTAATGAATAATTTAATTGGTAATGGATATTGTTTACACGTTGATAACTGGTATACATCTTAGGAAATTTGCAAGGTATTGCTGGATCATAATACTGATTGCATTGGTACATTACGTATTAATCGCAAACAATTACCGCAAGATATAAAGAATCCTAAAATTAAAACTGGCGATACTTTATTTCAATTTGATACTGTAACGAATACAATGTGTACCAAAAAGGGAAACAAAAAAGATTTACACATGCTGAGTACCTGTGTTCAAAATGATACAGTCATTGTTAATAGAGCTGGTAAAGAAAAAAATATATTTCTCTTGTGATACATGAATATAACAAACATGGGTGGTGTTGACCGATCTGATCAAATATTAACAACATACAAATCCAAAAGAAAAAGAGTGAAAAAATGTACAAGAAGATTTTCAAGCATTTGATTAGTGTTTGTACATTCAATGCAAATATTGTAAACAATAAAATATCACCTAATAGTACATCCTCGCAGTTTAGAGAGTCTATTATCAAAGAGAGTATTGTTAAATACTATGAATCAATTGAGAAATTAATTGAGAAATCAAAATCAATTGAGAAAAAAAGAAGTCGAACTCACAAGAAAATTTAGTTTAGTTTTAGTTCAGAGACAAATCTTTTACGCTGGTTACTAACAATACAAGACTCTACTGAACGACATAAACAGCACAGACTTACACATTACACCTATACACCCTTATGCACATACAGCCTGTTTACATCTTTTGCATGCTTTTTGTTCTTTCATAGATAAACTATCTTTGTTTGAACTCATCCTTATTTAGATAATATTTTCTTTTAATAGATACGTTGTTAAAATGTAGATACAGATTTGTATGTTATCTATATGTGTTTATCATGTGTGATTGAATTTTTCATTAAAGGATTCATCTGAATTTACATATAAGTATAAGAGCGATTCTTATAAACTAGCGGCATTCGACTTGTTTTTATGAAGTATGTTTTTCCTTGTTATTTTGTTATGGTCTCAAAGTTACATTTAATTCGGACCGTAGAGAAAACTTTATTTTTCGGAAATTTCGATTTAGATATGGTCTCAAAGTTTCTTTTAGTTCGGACCGTAGAGAAAACTTCACTTTTTAACAATTTTTTTTCCCGCTTTTTACATCGTTTTTATATCACGATTTATATCATTGTTATAATACCCACAACTAATTTTTTAACCACTCATTTGGCTTAAAATTATCTGGTTTTATTACAATATTTATTTAGTCTTATTTCTATATTCTTTAATATTTTACTTATCTCCTGATTTTCATTTTATTACTGTTTACAGAAACTTTCATGTTATATTATCTTGCTTTCATTACTCAACTTTGTTTTAATTTTCACATGCACAATTTTTACCTTTATTATTATTCAGAGAATATTTTTATATCCTTCATTTAATGTTTACACATATGTCGCTTACATTTTTAAGGTTTTTGTGCAACGTTCTTTTTCGCTATCATATATTATTCTATTATTGTTATCATTTTGGGTTTCGCGGGTTACTCATTTTCCTACACTTTTGATTGGTTATCATATTTCGAATGAGGTATCTATGACAGCGTTAGAGTTTATTTAAGGGTATTGTTTTGTTTATTAAAAAAAATTTTAATGAGGTATACTGCTTTCTGATTATCTTGGGCTTGTTTATGCTAATAATACCTATTTGGTTTTGTTTCTTAAAATAAATTGATTAATATTTTTATGTTTCTATTAGAATTTTAATTTATTTTGTTTTCATGTTTTCTTTTGGTGGTACGGTAAGTGTTTTATTTAGTTATTTTTATTTTTGTTTGTTCAGTAAATCTATACTTTTTATATCATATCATCAAGAAAAATATTGGTGCTTTACAAGTTTGGGCTTGGTTGGGTTTTGGCTATTTGTAGTGAGTCCTTTTTTACTGCAGTATGGAATAGGCGTAAGTCGCGGGGTAAAGCATAAGTGGCGATGACGTTTGTCTGATGGGATAAACTAGTTATAAATGCTGATCCTCATCGAAACGCCAGTAATAATAGACGCGACTCTGAGGAGATGTTTATTACTTATCACTACACTAATTATGTTTACACATTAGCATTAATGTTTTTTGTTTTTTTTCCATTATTAGTCCTTTCATTGTCGTTAGCATATTTTTAATTTGTTGAATAGTTTTTTGTTTTACAAATTTTTGACTGGTTATGTATTTCTTGTATATTTTAGTTCATATTGGTAATTATAAAACAATTTTTTTTTATTTTTAATTTTATATATATATATATATATATATATATATATATATATATATATATATATATATATATATATATATATATATATATATATATATATATATTTATTTTTAAATATTCCTCTATTAATCTTTATTTTTGTCTTGACAACTGTCAAAATATGCTTTGTCTAATAAATAATTCTCCTTTATTCTAATGTACTTCATTTCTTCCCTCAGGCGTTCACTGCTCGTGTGTGACCATTCGGCGAATTTTATATGCCAAAGTTTTTAAAGAATATAATAAACATGGGTGGTGTTGACCGATCTGATCAAATGTTAACAACATACAAATCCAAAAGAAAAAGAGTAAAAAAATGTACAAGAAGATTTTCAAGCATTTGATTAGTGTTTGTACATTCAATGCAAATATTATCTTCTCCTTTAAGATTAATAGAGCGTCATTTTGTTGATGCTATACCAGCAACAGAAAAAAATATGAAACCAAGTAGAAGGTGTGTTGTCTGATCTGAAAACAAGGTTAGATCAGATACCCGATATATGTGTCGAAGCTGTAATGTTGGTTTGTTTGTTGTGCCTAGTTTTAAGCATTACCATACAAAAAAAAAAACTTTAAAGGTTTTCGTAAATAGTTAGACTTTTGTTATTATATTTTAAATATTTGACAAATCTGTGTTTTATCTTTTTATTGCCTGTAAAATTTAGTTCTTCATTAATATTAATATCAAAAAATTTGAAATGCTCTTTTTTTTTTTTAACTTAAAGAAACAACAAAGAAATCACGAACAAAAATATTTTGCCGTAAATAACAACGTTACGTTTAAATTTACGCCACAGATAAGGGAAACGTTACATCCAATCCGTCAAAGTGCTGTTTGAACAGTTTTCAAAAATTCTAGACCCGATTACGACATTTACAATGTGATATAAATGTTATCAAATTGATATTAAACGAAAATATTATTAATAACAACATGATTAATAATAAATATTAAATACAAAAGTTATTAAATGTTATTAAAAATCTCAGAGTTTCTTTTATTTTAAAGTTAAAACTATATTTCTGTTGGAGATAGCATCGGTCAGTAAAATTTAGATTGCACTTTGAAGAATTGGATTTAGTGTTTTCCCACAGTTAAGGGGTTAAAACTAAATTTCGTGTAAACTGGAATATATTTTTTGGTTCAGTCTACACTAAAATATGCAGTTAAGTAACCAAGGATCATGGGTTAATTGGTCAAAAGTTGAATGATTTAATGTGTTAATATGTTGAAATAGGAGTTATATTTTTTGTTCATGAAAGAATATATGTATTTATACACATTCTTCATTCATTATTTTAATCTACAAAAAGATGCTTAATAAACCACTATGTTACCTCTTCTATACACACAGTTTTACATTTGAAATTGATACTTGCATTAATATCTTTCTTTTTAGCTAGAGATTTTGAAAGTTAATAAATATATCTTGAGATATCTTGTAAAATTTGTCATTTTTGATTTTCAAAAAGTCTTAAAACCTAAAATAATAAATTAACTTTAAAATCTCTAACTATTTAGTATAGATATTTTAAAGTTAATTAATTATTGGACCTAACACACTAAGGACCATTTGCTGAATTTTTTTATAAATGAAGTAAAAGATAAGTATAAGTTAAAATAAAAAAAAATGTTTGAAAGTTTTTGAAATTCCAAGTTTTATCTTTTTATCATTAGATCTTCATATTTGTTTATATTATTTATTAGTTTTACTTTTATATTTTTGTTTTGTTTTTTGTTTTATTTTGTATTTATGAATTTCAAGGTTATTCTCATTAAATTTTAAAATATTGGTGTATATCTTAAAAAACTGTGTTTCTCTCATTTATATTCATTAATATCCATTTATATGTTGCATATTCAAAAACAAAAACAATTTGTTGTTTGTTTTTTAAAGTTGATAAACATTTGATACAAGGTATAAGATATACTTTGTATGAGGTTATAGTAATCTGATACAAGGTATCAGATTATTAAAAACCTTGATGTTTGTGTTAAGGTTATCTAAGTAAAGCCATGATACAAGCAGGGATTAGGAGTCCCAAGAGGACTCCGGACTTGTATGTCACAAAAAGATTACTTCAAGTATTGTGAATTTCAAAATAGGTATCACAGATGTAATGACTTACAAAACTGCTCAGTTTTATGGCTTTTTATTAAAAAATTTGTGCTGCAAAGATCAAAAAGAATGTACAAGCAACAAATTTTTTGGTTCATTTTATTTCTGAAAACCCTTTTGCATTTTGACTATATCTCGATTTCAGAAATTATATTTGTTTAAATTATTTAATATATATTTTTTAGACTTGGATTTTATTTATATCATTTCAAGATATTTTCATATAACCTTCATAAAAAAGATATTTAAAATATGAAAATATTTTCTTTCTATTAGTTTTTATAAATATTACCTGTTATAAAAATATCAATAAGATGACACCTTTCTTAATGTTATGCTTTTTATTTTATTTTTATAACAAATTAAGGTGTAGATGTATCTAGTAGTTCTATTGGTTTAACTTAAACCTTAAACTTTAAGGTTAAGTTATTTTATTGGATTAAGAATAAATTATTCTATTGGTTTAAGATTAAATTAAGGTTAGCTATTTAATCCACAACATATCTAAAGTTAGGCTGTTCAACAAGCTATGCAAATTACAGTGTGTGTAGATTTATGAAATAGAATTTACAAAGTGAATGAAAGTAGAACAAGTATCATAAATTGATAGGACAGTTGTAAGTTTTTATTTTTGTTTTTTAGGTATTGGCAGGCTGTACTTGACGACTTATTTTCCTTTATTTACTAATTAGATTGCTTATATTTAATAATGTCTTTGAATTAATTTTGGAGGTTGTTTAATTTTGGTGTTTTACAAAATTTTAAGTTTAAAAAATTATTTTACATACAGATTTTTAGTTTTTTAACAATTAATTTTTATTCACTACAATTATAATTGTAGTGTCCAATTTTTATTCACTACAATTATAATTGTAGTGTCCAATTTTTATTCACTACAATTATAATTGTAGTGTCCAATTTTTATAATAATTTTTCTGTAAATATCATTTTGATATTATGTTATCAATGTAAAAGTATGATCTCAAAATATAATTAAAACAATGGTAGGATAAGGTACATTAACATACGCTTTGTTTTCTTATAAATAAAATTCAAGTTTAACGCAAAATGTCTGTACCGATAGAAACCACTCGCGAAAATTTTTGATATTGATTGGTCTATTAAAATTTAAATGTTATTTTAACATGGTTTCCACTAACTATGACTGCAAGTGAAAAAACTTGTGCAAACTGGCAATCAGAAGATTTTTGAACAAAAATTAACGCCGCGACCCGTTCATAGTCAAATCATTCATTAAAATTTTTAATAAACTACCGCAATCACTTTCAAACCACTTCATTTCAAAAGTCCATTTAGAAGTTTAATAGTAATAACAATTGATAAGTAACTAACTAATACTACTTTAACTAGCTAAATAAAATTGTTCAGCAAAATTTATCTTTGTTAATATTAAAGTTAATTTTAAGTTTAAGTTAAAATTTAAGTTAAAATTTAAGTTAAACTTTAAATTTAAATTAAAATTTAAGTTTATGTTTAAATTTAAGTTTTATTTTATTTTTTACTTAAGTTTAATTTAAGTTTTTTTTTATTTAAGTTTTTATTTAAGTTTTAAGTTAAGTTTTTATTTAAGTTAAGTTTTTATTAAGTTTTATTAATTTAAGACTTTGAAAATGCAAAATCGCTTCTAAAAAAATTACAACAAAATGATTTGAATATCAATTTATTGAATAAATTGATATTCAAATCATTTTGTTGTAATTTTTTTGCTGAGATTTTGATTGTAACATTTATGGTACATTTTGGTAGTAACACCCATCAACACATTTAAGCAAAATTTTTAACCAGATATGTGCAAACTTTATTTTATTAGAATTTTGCATTATCCAGCTTGTTTTACATGTTTTGTTCAAAAACAAATTAAACTTTTACCAATTTCGTACACTAAAATATCTTAAAGTATATTAAACTATCTTTAATAATGATTTTACTTGAACTCTTTTTCTACATATATTAGTATTCAGGTATTTCTGCGTGAAAACCAAGTTTTTTTCACGTGGGATACAAGCTTTCTTTTAATTCCACTGGTTGCAAAACTATCGTCAATATGTTCTCTGGTTGATTTTATAGTTGCCAATTTTTTTTGTAGAATAATACTTTTGACCTCATCATCATTAGTGCTGGTTCATGCCAAAGTTTAAATGTGTAAGTACATATGATGATGGTTATCATGGTTGTATTTTTTTTTTAAATAAGTAAAAGTAAATGATTTATTATAATAAGAAATTTAAATCGCCCCCTTTAAAATAGTTTGAGGTTAGGGTGGAGGAGGGATTTTTTTAGATAACAGATTGGTAATGCAAATAAAGTTTATGCACGATTAATTTTAGATATCCATATTTATTGTCCACCTGCAGGATGTTTTTGCTGTCTTTGAGGATTTTTTTTTTTTTATCAATTCATTTTCGTTGTTGAAAGCTTCACTATGTTGACCATATATGTTGTACTGACTTTTCATATTTTTCATATTTAGATTTAGTTTTCAATTTCAAGCAAATCAATTTTTTTGTCATTGAAATAAGCTTTAAAATAATCTAATGTTTTTCTATTAAAATGAGTTTTTCATCTCATTTTTTTGTACATTATTGTGGAAAGTACTTCAATAATTTGCAGTTGTTACATTATTTATCTTTCTGCCTTTGTACATAACTATTTGTTTTGCTAGCCGTCATCCAGAAACATATATAATATATATATTTTTGCGTATTGAGTGATTTAAGCAGTCAAAAATGCAGATTTTTGTTTTTTAAAAGAAACAGTTCGCTATGCAATCTCATTATTGAAATCAGCAACAATTTTAATCTAAAATATATACTTTTTGACGTCTGTGTTAAGATTGCATCCCTGGTTGCACAAACTCAGTTATATGCCTCATCTTTATCTTCAAATATATATATATATATATATATATATATATATATATATATATATATATATATATATATATATATATATATATATATATATATATATATATATATATTATATAAATTTCTTCAAGTTTTTTCACGAGAAACCTTTTAAACTAAAAATTTTCACAGGATTATGGTTACAAGCATCATCAACTCAAAAATTTTACGAGCTGAAGATGCAGGTAACCGTAATTGAGCGAAAATTTCTAATAATTAATTAATAATTGTACTGCATAAAAGCATTTAACCAGAAAGTTCACTTATCTTTTTTTTAACAAATTCGCATATCTAGTCAATAGTAATATTATTATCACTTTAAATAAGTTGAAAATGAATATCTAAATATTACGTTTTTAAAAATGTCAATCAGGTTCGACTAAACACAGGTGTCTACTAAACACACGGGGGTGTCTATATCCCACACCGCTTCTGCTGTAAATCTGATTTTTACAGCAAAACTTTTAAAAGTTTTTTGATCTGTTTGTTTTTTAAAGCAAAACTGTTAAAGTAAATAAACGCAGCATTAATAAGGTTTTGCAGAAAAAATTAAAAAGAAATTATTACAAAAATGCGGAAAACATATTTAATAAAGATAATACCTTTTAAAGTGACAAACTCTATAAGTATCGTTATCAAAAGAAAATTAAAAAACATGACTTTTTAGAATAATATATATATATATATATCTTTAACAAAGCATTTTATACAATCTTTTAGTTTTCTGAATATAGATATACTTGTCATATAGTTTTGCACTTTGTGAACATGTTAACTCAACTGTGTTATATCTGTCTGAAATCCGGCTTTTCGCAACCTTTCAAAAGTTTTAAAGTTTTCGTATGTTTTCACAATATCATTTTTATATTATTATATAAAAATTATAAATACATATATATATATATATATATATATATATATATATATATATATATATATATATATATATATATATATATATATATATATATATATATATATATATATATATATATATATATATATATATATATATATATATATATATATATATATATATATATATATATATATGTATTTATATATATATATATATTATATAAAAATTATAAATACCTATATATTAAAATTATTGATATATATTTATAATAATATATATATTATTAAATTGTTTTGTTATCAAATTTTATTTTTTAATTAAAAAAATTTTAATTTTTATTAACAAATTGCAATTTAAATCTATAACTTTGTAAGTAATATTTGCGGTACATTTCCCACATGACATTTTACATTTATATTTATAAATTTGGAATTAAAAAACATTTGAATTAAAAAACGTAATTTTTTGAAGAAATTTTTTAATTGTTCAACAGTACATTGACTTTTAACCAAGAAGTTGTAAAACTTGTACAATGAAGAAGATTAGTGAATACTTTTTAAAAAAAGAAAATCAAATTGGAACAGTTGCATCATTTTTTGAATTTAAAAATGCTAATAACTTCCAAGATAATACTCATGAAAATGCTAATAACTTCCAAGATACTCATGAAAGTTTATCAGTTGTTTAGTCAGTTGATGCAACTGATTCAACCGCTGTTGTTGAGTCTCCATCTTTTACAGAGGAGCCTGGACCTTATTGTTTAAGACAGTCATCTTTTTCATCAAAAAAGGAAAGAAAATTCAAACAAAATGAAATATATAAATGGGTTTTACATAACCGAGAGAAAGAAAAAGTTTTTTGTTTTACCTGCATCAAAGCTACCCAAATAAAAATGCCTTTATTTCGTAGTTCAAGAGAAAAAGATTCGTACGAAGCTTTTATTTTAAACGGATTTTCTAATAGGAAGAACGCGTTACAAATTTTTGGTTCTCACTAGCGGTCTGAACTCTATAGGGCGTCCGTTAGTATAATCGCCTCAGCAACACTGGAATCAACCGTTATCCAGCAGCTTAACCATCACCAAAAGAAAGAAATGATGGATAATCGTACGGCTTAATCAAAAATATTTACATTACTTCTTTTTTTGGTAATTCCTCTTTTTTTTTGTCTTTTTTTAAATTTTGTTTGAGAAAAATTTAGATTAACTATCAATCGCTAAATTTATTTACTGGATAACTAAATGTTTCTTCCTAATGTATAGGCAACACAAGGCCTTGCCATTCGTTGAAAGGTTTAAAAATAATTCAAACTTTTGTATGCTACTTAAACTACGAGCAGACAATTCTCTGGAACTGAAAAAATGGTTGAATCGTCCTGAAAAGCAAATTTGGCTCTCGCCTGAAAATGAAAACGAAATCCTACAAAACTTTTCTCATGCAACGCTTCGTAAGCTATGTGAAAGTATAAAGGAATCACAATTCTATAATTTGATGGCTGATGAAACAACGGATACGTCAGCGTAAGAACAAGAATCGATCTGCATTTGTCGTGTTAATGAAAAATTTAAAATTGAGGAGCTTTTTTTGGGATTTTACTAAACCGAGAATATAAAGAGCGCAACTTTGTTAAACTGTCTGATTGAGGTTTTATGTCAATTTAGCCTGTTGATTCAAAATTGTCGGGGCCAATGTCAATTTAGCCTTTTGACGGATCGTCTAACATGTCTTGAAGTATCTATGGGTTGCAGACTTTAATAAGGGGGAAAGAAAAGCGTAAGTAGGTGTTAAAAAAAGATACTCACTTCAAAGTGTTATGGGATGCAGCCTTTTTAGCGGCAGAATATAATTTACTTGACAAACCAGAGATGCCACGGAAACTTAAAATAACATCAAAATTCACTGGAAGTGGAGTTCCATACTTTGCTACGACTCCAGAGAACCAATACTGCCAGCTTTTGTATGCATCTCTGGATTGTGTTATAACGGGATTTGCGACACGTTTCGAGCCAACTGAGACCACTGAGCATTTAGCAAATGTAGAAAAATTTATCATTGGTCAGTGCTTGGAAGTCGGATTTGTTGAGGCTATTTACAAAGATGACTTTGAAGATTATAGAAGACTACAACTCCATCGCGATATATTTGTAGATCATTCAAAATTCAAGAATATTAAACTAAATGATTTTGAATCAGTTTTGAATGAGTTTGTAGACCATGATGATGTCCTTTCTCAGTTCATTCCACTGATTACCGAGTTTGTGAAGCTAGTGAAGATTTTACTATGTATGCTTGTCACCTTATGTACGTGTGAGCGCTCTTTTTCTTGTCTTTGTAGGCTAAAGACTTATTTACTTTCTACAATGTCTCAGGACATCGCGGTATTGCCTACACTCTTGATCTTGATTTTTTGATCACTCTTATCGCAATATTGCCTACACTCTCGATCACTCTTGATCTATCTTGATCACTTCCATCGCGATATTGCCTACACTCTTAATCTTGATCATTTGATCAATGAGTTTATAATGCGTGCCTAATTTACATCAGTTTCACTTACAGACTATGCAAGTGGAACATCTTCACATTTTTCCAAAAAATCCTCAAAAGAAATAATTTTAACAAGATTAATAGTAATTTTTTTTTCACTTTGGGCCTGCTTTTTCCTTGACATCAACATTAAACAATTGTTAAAGTACATTAATTACTGCTCTGCATACTAAAATTGCAACTACCGCCTGGCAAAAGATTGAAGATGATACTTATATCTAACGGGTAAATATCATATTTATTTCAAAAACACTAAGCTACAAAGTTGCTGATTACTTTTTGATCTGACAAATAAAATGTTTATAAGTAAGTAAAGAACAAAAAAGCTTTATTTTTTGTAATTGTTTGTGTTTTTTTGAACTAGAGGCTTTCGATTGATCAAGTATTTCCCTCCAATATTTTTCATTAGATATAAGAAATGCAACACCAAAAGATTGCAATAAATGGGTAGAGTTACCAGTTATAGAACAAGATACTGTTTTCTTTGCAATAAGATTACAAAATTACACTGTAAAGATTGCTTCGGTTATAACTTATAAAAACCTTCCTACAATTTGACAAAAAACAAGAACAAACCAATCAAAAAAGTGAATAGAATCAAATCATCCTGACTTTGATTGTATCGTACATTAAGTAGTCCACTTTCGGCTCTTGTTGTCCATTAATGGTCTGCATTATAAACATAACCAGAGACAATTTGACCAGAGGCACTAAACAACATGTTGTATAATTGCTAATTTTTGCATATTTGTAAAAACTATGGACTTTCTATGTGTTTTCAGATTAAGTTTTTAAACTTTATTATACAAATTGGCAACTTGCACCCAATGAACATCTAATAATGTTTATTGTTACCATAAAAATTGAAAACTGGCAATCAGTATAACTTATATACTGCCTTGTATTATTTTTTTTGTATAAAAGTGGGGCAATACTGTTATGTAATGCTAAACAAAAACAAATTTAAAGATGAATAACAGTACTTTCAACAAGTTTAACTCAACACAATATATACACACAGACACACAAACATATATAAATATATATATATGTATATATATATATATATATATATATATATATATATATATATATATATATATATATATATATATATATATATATATATATATATATATATATATATATATATATATATATATATTTATATATCCGTTTTTTATTAGTTTCTTATAAAAACTAATAAAAAACGCTTTTATAAAGTTTCTGGATTTCCGTGTTTTTTCAAACTACGCTATATGCATGAAGGAAAGAGTGTTTAAAAGCTAGAAAAAAAATTAAACTGTCAATTTTTATTATATTTTTTCGTTTAAAGTGAAGGTTAAACTTGTTTAAATTTCTACAATTTTTAAAAAATTGCGAGTTTTTCACTGTTAACCAATTCTGACAAATTAGGTAATTTTCATATAAGGAAATTAATATACCAATATAAATGCTTATAAATGATTTTGACATGCTCAAATAAATTATTTATAGATCTTTCATTTGATATGTTTTTCATTTGATTAGTTTTTTAAAGCTAGACCATTTTTATCACAAAAAAACCTAAAACTTCTTTACTTTTCCTTAATGCATAGTTATCTCACATATGCCAACATTGCTTAGGGAAGCACACACAAGACAAAGTTAATGTCTCTTTATCGACAACAAAAACATGCCTCTAGAATAATACATCATAAGAACTTTGAGAATAATACATCATAAGAAACTGACCCACGCTAAACCTCTATTAAAAGAAATGAAAGCTCTAAACATTTACCAAATTAATATCTATGCATATATATTGTTCATGCTAAAATACAAAATAGGATTAGTTCCAAACCGATTTACAGAAAAATTTTTTCAATCTAATATCAACAAATTTAACACAAGAGCAACTGGTAACTTTATTGTACTCCGGAAAAGACAAAAAAATTCTCAATTTTCTATTTCTTATTGCGACCCTTATTTATATAATAAATTTATTTCGAATTATACCTCAATTTCTCTTGCTGACAATAAAACTTTAAAGTCAAAACTAAAAAATCATGCTCTCAATACAGATAATTACTTAGAAATGTTTTATATCTAATGATAAATTAATATTTACGCTCACATCCAAACAACCAGCAATCAATCAAAATTCAATTTTATAATGAAAATATTAATGATAATGACACTGAAACAGACTGTTTTGACAAATTGAATTTTGAAAGCAAATACTACTCAGTTTACCAATCTGCACAATATCTTAAAAATAATAAAAACGCATTTTCAATTTTAAATATTAACATCCGAAGTCTAAATAAAAACTTAGAAAATTTAAAAATTTTATTGGACGAAATAAAACATGATTTTAGCATTATTTGTCTAACAGAAACGTGGTGTAAATGCGATAAACAAAGTACACAGTTTGATTTAATTAATTACACGTCAATTCATCAACCACGTGATAGTTATGGTGGCGGAGGCGTTAGTATTTTTGTCCACAATTCAATTGATTTTTTCCCTCGTAATGACCTATGCGTTAATGAAACAGATTGTGAGTCATTGTGCATTGAACTTTATAATAAAACCACAAAAAACATAATTGTTGATGCTATTTATAGAAAACCATCTGGTAACTTAACAAAATTTAAGACTCATTTAAACACATTTTTAACTTAAGTCAATAAAAAACGGACGTTGTCGGCGATATCAATTTGAACTTGTTAAAACAAGCTTCAAATAAAGTTAAGCATTTTATCGATAAACTTCTTCAACATAATGTTATTCCAACAATAAATAAACCAACCAGAATAACTAAGAAATCTCCTACTTTACTTGATAATATAATCACTAACAATTTTTATAACAACTATATTTTCACAGGTATAATCAAAACAGACTTATCAGATCATTTTCCTACTTTTTTAATAACTAATAATATAACAATTAATAATATTTCTTCTAAATTTATAATATACAGGCAGCAGATCAATAAATACTCCTTACAAAAATTTCAACACCTTTTAAAATATAACGTTGATGTGATCTTATAATGCAATCGGTAGATGTAAATAATGCCTATGAACTATTTCTTAAATTTTTTTGTGAGCAATATGAAAAAGCTTTTCCAGAGAAAAAAATTGTTATAAATACCAAGTCATATCAGGCTCCATGGATGTCTAAAGGTTTATTAAAATCTTCAAAGAAAAAAAAAAGTTGTATGAAAAATTCTTAAAAAAAAAAAAACGTATAAAAATGAAACAAATTACAAACTTTATTAAATATATTCGTAAAAACTAAACAACAATCAAAAAACATTTACTATTCAAAGTTGTTAAGAAAAAACTAGCGGAAATGCCAAAAGTACGTGGAGCGTAATTAAAGAAATTATTGGCAGAAAAAATAATGGAATAAGTATTCAACCAAAGAAACTCTTAGTAGATGGTAAACTAATATATGACAAGTCAGTAATAGCTGAAAATCTAAACAGTTTCTTTCTTAATATTGGTCCAAACTTAGCTGAAAAAATTCCTTCAAGTTCATCATCGTTTGATTCTTATTTAAAAGCATATGATAAGGTCATGGGCTAATCTAAACTAGATATTAATGAGTTACGATATGCTCTAGATAATCTTAAAAGCAACACAAGTGTAGGTTTTGATAATATTAGCATAAATGTTGTTAAATCAGTTTTTCATATTATAGAAACCCCTTTATATAACATTTTTAATCTTTCTTTTCAATCTGGAACAGTTCCAGAAAAATTAAAAATTGCCCGTGTCTTGCCTATTTTTAAGTCTGGTGATGACACGGGTTCTTCAAATTATAGACCAATATCAGTTTTACCATGATTTTCTAAGTTACTCGAGCGTATAATAGGCTAAACAGCTACTTAACAGTAAATAACATGTTGTACAACAAGCAATTTGGCTTTAAAAAAAATCATTCAACTGATCACGCTTTGACCGAGTTAGTAACTCATGTAACCAATGCCGTTAATGATGACCGTTTTACATTAGGAGTATTTATTGATCTGTCTAAATCCTTTGACACAGTCAACAATGTCATTCTTTAAAAAAAACTTGAATATTATGGAATAAAAAACAATAATTTACTATGGTTTAAAGAATACTTATCAAACAGACAGCAATACATTCAATATAAAAATGTTAAAACGACAAAAGTTATAATAAAATGTGGGGTTCGTCAATGCTCAATTTTAGGACCGTTACTGTTTTCTCTTTATATAAATGATCTATCTCTTACCTCAAACATACTAAACGTTATTTTGTTTGCGGATGACTCCAATCTGTTTTATTCTCATAGGGATATTAAAACCCTTTTTAAAGTAGTTAATGAAGAAGTAAACAAAGTAAACGAATGGTTTATTTGTAATAAACTTTCACTTAACGTTAACAAAACTAAGTTTATTCTACTTCACAAACCAAACAAAACAAGAAACCTTCCTTTAAAATTACCCAATCTTAAAATCAATAATATAAATATTACTAGGCAAACAACAGTTGTTTGCCTAGTAATATTTATATTATTATATATTATATAATATTTATATTATCATAGCTGTTGCTTGCCCATACGATATTGTCGTAAGTTAGATAGCTATGTATAAAGAAACAATATAAACTTTTTAGAGATCTTATATCCAAAAATGGTTTTGCTTTATACATCATTGCAATGTTTATTGAAAGTTTTATTTCAAGAGTGCTTATATGTTCCCTTCATGTTAAGTTTTCGTCTAAGATAATGCCTAAAAAGTTTACAGTTACTGTAAACTTTTTAGTCATTATTTTAAAACCATTTTTGGATATAAGATCTCTAAAAAGTTTATATTGTTCCTTTATACATAGCTATCTAACTTACGGCAATATCGTATGGGCAAGCAACAGCTACGCTAAGTTAAAGAAAATTTATACTAAACAAAAACATGCATGTAGAATTGTATTTGGAGTAAAAAGAACTGTGCCTTGTGAGCCACTTCTACGTAAACTCAATGCATTAAATGTGTTTAAAATTAACATATTCCTTGTCATACAGTTCATGTATCAAATAAAACATAGACTGTCTTCAGCGATATTCTATCCTTATTTTAGAGAGGTAAGCCATAAATACCCCTCCAAGTTCTCAGAAAATAACTTTGTAACTTAAAAGTATAATCTAAAGTTATGTTCTTATTCTCTTCAGTACAGGGGTCCAATTTTGTGGAAAAACTTTCAGCATATTGTTAATATTAAAGAAAAAACATTTCCGCATTTCAAATCTAAATTAAGACGTTATTTAGTACTTATGGATTTTAATATAGCAGATCTTTTCTGTCACTTTTAAAACTCATTAAACTAAATTAGCACCATAAATTTAAAAATCTAGACCGTTTAACAATATTAAGAATTTCAATGTCTTTATCATACTTTCATTAAAAATATATATTCTCTTAAAGTTACCTACAATTTTCTTGATATATTTTATAATATCGGAACAGAATTTTTATTTGAATTATTTTGAAAGAAAGTAATATATACAAATACATATATCGAATCACATCCAATTTATAACCAAAAACAGAAAATTTTTGTCATTTTTATTACTATATTTTAATCATTTTTTTTTCTTTTTTTTTTCAATTATTTTAATACTTTTTAATTTTATTTCTTAACATTTTAAAATTGTCTTTTTTTAAATGCTTTTGCTTATATATTACGGATTATTATATATTACGGAT
The DNA here is from genome assembly GCF_022113875.1 of Hydra vulgaris. Lineage (NCBI taxonomy): Eukaryota > Metazoa > Cnidaria > Hydrozoa > Anthoathecata > Hydridae > Hydra > Hydra vulgaris. The sequence continues at coordinate 49,868,739 of NC_061161.1, read as the reverse complement.
ATTTATTTGCGTTACTATTGGAGCTCGGTGATGAGGCTATTTTATGCCTTCTTCTTGCTCCAGCCAATTGTACTTTTTATATTGTTGTACTTAGTGAATATTTTTAACGGCAAAATAAACTAATAAACTAATAAAAACTAATAAACTAACTAATAAAAATCAAAAACGAAAATGTATTTTTTTTAATTAAAAAATAAAGCTAATATTATTATTATTAACCACAACATAGCATAAACCATACATAGTATAATAAAAAGAAAAAAAAAAGTCTACATCAATAACATTTAAAATATTTGTTTTATAAGGATCATAATGTTTATATGTGTACTTTACGCAATACCCCAAGGTTATCGATGATAAGACTAACCTCAGTCTTCTACGAGTTCGCTACAACAGTCAAAACCGTCATCAAGTCATAGCATATTTAATTATTGCTTCCTATGTTTATCTTTTTTACGGTATTTTGTAAAATATTATTTTTTTTGAATTGGAAGTATATTTTGTTTATGATATTGCAGTGAAAAAAATTTGTAATTAATATGTAGTTGTAAAAATTTAAAGAAAATATATATAAACAGGGCCGGCGCGAGTAGGTGTCACGTGGGGGGGGGGGGGGTGCTATTACATTTTGCCGACTTAAAAAAAAAAAATAAAAAATAAAAAGGTCCTCGTTTTCAAAAATTTGCCGACTGCCGTGACGACATTTGTTGACTGTCTAGATTACCCACTAACCTATCTAGTCTAAAAGGGTCCAATTCGCCGACTAAAATTAATTGATGGGGGGGGGGGTTACACCCCCCTATCGCGCCGGCCTTATATATATATATATATATATATATATATATATATATATATATATATATATATATATATATATATATATATATATATATATATATATATATATATATATAATTTAAAAGACAGTATTTTTCTCTAAATTTATGGAAATTAAAATATTCATTAGAAAAAAAACAAAAAACAATTCAGCAGAATAAATTACATTCTCTAGATTTTATACTTGAATTAAGAATTCTTAAAATTAGTAGAACAAAGTTGCAACAAAATGTTAAAAAGATAGAAAGAAAACACAAAATTGCTATCAAAGAATACAGGAACAGATAAAAATCAAAGAGCAAGAAAACAAACAACTTGTAAAGCAAAATCATTGTTTAACTAGTATTGTTTTAGAAAATAAAAAAAGATAATAGATTAATTATAGAAACCAAAAAAATTAAAAATATATGATCTACCTATAAGAAAATGTGTTTATGCTGTTATTATTAACAATGTGCCTGTGGAAAGTATCTCATTTTTGTTAGAAAAAATTTCTGAAACGTTATACAACACAGAACTGCAAAGAAACATTACACTCAAGTGTTTAGTTTCTACGTTCGAACTTTGTAATATCGCTTATTTTTATTGGGAAATCAATTTCATTAAAATTAAGCTCGCCAAGATAGTTCTTATACCTTGAAGTACGGTGAGGGTTAGAGTCTGCTGGGTGTAGCGCGCTAAGAATAGCCCACTCAAAGCCGCAGTTATCGGTATTTCTAATATTGATAACGCAGCACTTCAAAATGCAGCTTGGAGTGATAATATATGATTTACCTTTGAATGGAGTATATTTAGCAAACCCAATGTGGAGTGATTCACCACGCTTCATTTGCCATCCTGTACCCTCAAAAGTAAACTTTTCAAGAAGCTTGTTAATTCTCGCTGGAGCTGTATAAATAAAAATTTTAATGTCAATTTTATTAAAAATTGGTGCATCATCTGTACGTAGGAAAACAATTTGTGTTACAGTATCACCGTTAGGTGATGTTCTTTTTAGTTCAGCAACTAAAATTAATGTTACTTTTTGCTCAATCTTGCTTTCTATTTACTTTCATTTCATTTATAAATACAAGTGCATCAGATTCAAGTCTGTGACCTATTAAAAGTTTAGCTACATAACCCACAAGATTACTAGTTTGTTTGCTAATTTCAAATTTTGGTAATATTAATTTTGAACCCCAATTAATTAATCAATCATTTACTTCTTTTAAAGAAAGTTTCAATTTTGATGGATCTTCAATCTTTGGAGCTGGCCGAGGGGCTGGCTTAGGTGCTGGCCTTGGAGCTGGTCTAGGGGCTGGTTAAGGAGCTGGTTTAAAGAAATCCTGTATAGCCCAGTAAGCTCAGGATGTTTTTAAAACGTTTAAAAAACTTATAAAAACGAATATTAACATTTTTTAAACGTTTTAAAAACAATCTGTGCTTACTGGGAGTAGTTTGACTCTTTGCTAATTTATTTAGTAGTTTGACTCTTTGCTAATTTCGATCGCTTATCTGGTTTAGTAAATTATGATAACGCTTCTACTTGTTCTCTCCATTCATTGAGAGTAATCACGTAAAAGCTTAGATAGCTCGTTAAATGCTAGCTCTTTCAAGTCCTACATCTTTATAATATATCTATAATTGCAAATGTCTAATTGTAAAATTTATAAACTTGCTTTTTTGATAGCTCTCCACTCACTATCGTAAACTGTTTTTGCTTTACAAAACGGTTTTGAAGATTACATATTCGATAACCATGTAAACTTTCTACATAGCTGTCAAACTTTTTTCAATGTAAGTCTGCTATTTCTATTAATTCTTCTTCTTTTTGTTTTTGCTAAAACAAATTCCATTTTATTAATATCCATTTTAATCTTTTTCAATAATACTTGATATTTGTTTTTCAAATATATATTTTTAAATATCATTATATATTTTTTCAAATATCATATGTTTTCCTCTAAATTTTACTCAAGTTCTGAGAATAAATATATTCTTCTGTTATTTCTACAATAACCGCTTTTCCATAAAGTGGAAGTGAAATTCCCATAGGACTCATTCAGATGCTACCAAAGTGAACGATAGCATCAATTTTACATTCTTTTTTGATTTAATATTCAATATTATAATTTGAAATTTTCTCCCCATTTACTTTTCCTATATCTTGTTTTACCTTGTACTAAGTAGAGTTCTTTTTTATCATAAAATTTAGTTATATCCGTGCTCATTAAAATTCTTATTACTGAGGCGTTAAAAAACGTTTATTATGTTTTGAGGCGTTAAAAAAATTTTATTACGGTTTTTTTTAAATAAGTTATTTTAGACATGTTTTTATAAAACATGATTACTAATTTTCAAATTTTTTATTAACCTAATTTTATTTTATTATAAGAACAAACCAAAATTTTCAAAAAAAGTTATCACCCCACCCTATTGTATATTTATATAGCTATTCTGCGTCTATAGAGTTTGTAAAGACGTAGGCCGGTGTATATAGGTATGTCATCAGCAAACAGAGCCGTTTTATAGGCTTAATATAAATTAAATTTAATTAATATAAATGCAAAACGACACGAGACCAAGAATGGAAACTAAGCAAACCGTTTCTATAGCCACTTTATTTTTTATTCGTACTTCATGCGCGTCCTAATGATCTAATAAAAAACAAATTAGAACTTACTTTATCGAAGTTCTAAAAACATTTCAACCATTCTTATAGACTAAAATTTTGAGCACTTGACAACAGCAATAAAAAAATACATAACGATTTTTTAATAGCATTAAATTATTTTTAGTGTAACATTAACTTATTAATCCGTTTTAAAAATCTCGCTAAAAATATCTTTTTAATTATATATACATATGCGAGTGTTTACATGGGTGTAATGTGTACGTGTGTGTCTCTGTGTGTGTGTCTGTGTGTGTATACGCATATCTATGTGTAAATGCACATAAATAAATATTTACAATTAAAAAAATCATTATATACAAGAATGATTCAAAAACAATACTTCCAATTATACCATAAGCACTTATAACGTCAACATAATTGAAATTTAACAATACCACAAATAAAACACCTTTTATTTTACATCACATACCATTAATATAATTGAGATTTAACAGGTAAATAATAATGTAACTTTTATTTGTTGGCTTTCAATGTACAACTTTTGTAAAGTGATAATTTGATTTTCGATCACCTTCGTTAGTATTTCGGACCAGCATGCCTTTAAAATTTCGACATTGTAAAAAAAAATCGGGTTGAAATGTATTAGGTTGCATGATTGGAGGACTTGGCAGAAAACTTTTATTAGACTTTGGTGATGTAAGTGGCAATTTTTTCTGATGTAAACTAGATGCTGCCTTAAAAATAAAGTCGTAAAGAAAACTTATTATTTAATTATTGCAATATATTTCCTATTTAAATAATAAAAATAGCTGATAATATAAGTATTAAAATTATCAGATTAGATGATTGCGTGGGATCTTTTGACGTTTCATAACAACTTTTAGTTTCTTATTTAGAACTAATGTTACCACACATATAACATATATAGTATATATTATAAATGTTATATATATATACATATATATATATATATATATATATATATATATATATATATATATATATATATATATATATATATATATATATATACATATATATATATATATATATATATATATATATATATATATATATATATATATATATATATATATATATAATATATATATATATATATATATATATATATATATATATATATATATATATATATATATATATATATATATATATATATATATATATATATATATATATATATATATATATGAAGGGCACAGAAGAAAAAGCAGACGTGTCAAAAATTTCATATATTGAGTTTTTTCCCTTGCTACATAGAGCCCGACACAAAGTTACATCCTATTATGTTGTCCAACCGAAAAACCAGCAAAGTCTCGAGCATTTAGCATTTAAAATTATAGCCATCTGGGGAAAAACCAGACATGTCCAAATTGAACAGGGGAAGAAGTAGACATGTCCCCGCTGAGTCATGTGGTGTCGATTCACATTACTAGGTCAGCCAATCAGCGTTTAGCTTTGGTATAACAACAAAGTGCGTGCAAAATGGCGGATTGCTTTGACAGACCAGTTGTGACTGTAACGCCTCGAAAGCGAAAAATTAATGGAAGGAAAAAAGATGCGGCAAAGGTTAAACGCATAAAAAATCACACAACAGGTGAGGATTGCAAATGCAGCCGTCTAAAATGTTTTGAACAGATAAGTGAAGCTGCAAGACAATCACTTATTGAGGGCTTCAACGCATACTCAAGCAAAGACAGCCAAGATGCTTATCTGTCTACAATGTTAGTAGTTCTCCCTGTAAAATTCAACACCTTTTTTTTCAAAGCTATATATGATAATGTGATATTATTTTTTTTTTCTTTATTTACTTTTTTTTTTTTTTCGCAGATTAGCTATGAATCCTACAGGACACTGTTTAACACGAAATTCAACATTGGATTTGGTTACCCACGGAAGAATACTTGTTCCACATGTGACGAATTCATCGTGAAGTTGCAGCATGTGAATGGTGACATCGCCGATGCCGAAAGCAATGGTAGAGATGTTGCTGGTCTGAACAGCAAAAAAACTGAACTACTCACGAACCACGAGCTGCACAAACGCAAGGCCAGCACATTCTACGCAAGGAAAGCTGCAGCTAAGGAAAGGGCAAGAAAATGTGACAAGTTTGAAGCCATCTGCTTTGACTTTGCCAAAAACCTACCAGTGCCAAACAAGTCCACCAATGACGTTTACTATCGCAGACAGCTCAGCCTGTATACGTTTGTAATCCATGTATTATCAACTGATGAAGTGTATATGTATACATATGATGAAACAGTAGCAAAAAAGGGTGCTGACGACGTTTGTTCATTTCTTGCTGACTTTATCCGCAGCCACATTTCTGAAGCCGTGGACGAAATCAGTTTCTTCTGCGATGGGTGTAGTGGTCAAAATAAAAACTACACAATGATTAGGTTCTTATACAATCAGGTACATGAACGCAAGAGATTCAAGTTGGTGAAAATCACCTTTCCGATAAGAGGCCACTCCTACATGAAGTGCGATAGAGATTTTAGCAACGTCAACATGACAAAGAATGTAGACTTGCCAGAGGACTGGTTAGCAGAATTTGCAACTGCCCGATCACGTCCAACACCTTTCACCGTCATCAGGGCTACACAGGACATGTTCTTCGCCTACACAAAGTACTTTCGACCTTTCTTCAAAGCCGTATGCCCTATAAAGACACGCCCAGTCAGGGAGATCCACATTTTGGACTCTCGTCCATTGCTTGTTCTCTACAGGGATTCCTGGAATGGTGGGTTTGTGTCTGCTGTATTAAAAAAAACACGGAATCGGCGTGGGAAGAAGCAGCCACAGATGTCTGTCCTTACAAAGTTGTATGAAAATGGTCCTCTGGCCATCAGCTCAGAAAAGTATAAAGACCTTCAAGTATTGAAAAGGTTTTGCAGCCCTACAAATCATCAGTTCTTCGATGAGCTCCCTCATAGTAGACCACAATGATAAAAAAATCAAAAAATTTTTTTATCATTGTGGTCTACTATTAGGGACCATTGTGGTCTACTATTTCTTTTTGACCACAATGATAAAAAAATCAAAAAATTTAAGATGTTCCGAGAAGAACCAAAGGTGTCGAGAAAATGCAGTAAAAGCTGCATCGGCGATTGTGCGGTTTGGATACTTTTGGAACTGTTTCAGCATTTGACCATCATTAAACGGAGCATTTGCAGCCAGTGGAGCTCGTAAAGTGTGTCTTTGAACATCTGTTCTTTAATTCTACTGCTTTCCAGGTCTGTAGTTCGATTCTTTTTTAGGAGCAGATAGGAATCGTATAATTTCTGAAGTTTTCTTTCACCAGAATCAATTCTTTGTGTTGGGATTCTTGCCTTATTCCACATAACAATCAGCTCTTGAATCGTATGGTGAATGCTGTCCTTTATTGTGAGATGCTCATCCAGATTATGAAAGAGGAGACACCGGAGGACATCTCCATTTGTTGCCAATCTTGACGAGGAGAGCTGCTTAGATGCTTTCCCAATGAGCCATACCTCTGCAGAGCTTCTTGTAGTAACTGCCATAAGTGGTGTAATATATATTTTTATTATTTATTAATTACCTGCAGAAGTTTATGTTGAAATGATTCTTTGTTCTTCAACTATTTAATTTTATATAATTAATATTTAGTACTTTATATTATTAACAGAAATGAAAAAACATTACTGAAAAACATAATTTGTTTTGAAATATTGCAGACATGTGCTTAATACAAGATGGTCACTTAATCATGTGACAATTGATAAAAGATATTAGATATATAAATGAATTTTTATAGCATATTCTTTTTGAAAACTATTTAATTTAATAATAATTTATTTGTAATTCAATATATTAACTATATAATAAATATATATATATAAAATATAATACTTAAGTATAAGAATATTTGTTACCAGAAATAAAAAAATAATCCTTATAAAATTTTTATTGAAATACTGCAGACATGAGCTTGTTACAAGATGGCCACCAAATCATGTGACAATAGACAACTAAAAGATATTAGATATATAAATGAATTTATATAGCATCTGCTTTTCAGCAAGCATTAATTTATTTACCACAATGTTGAGATAGATGTTCAATTATGCAAAACTTACACAAAAATTCGTAAAAATCGAGTACCATCAAAAAAATGTTGAAATCATAGCAACCCCTAAAACTGTTCAGATTGGTCCAATTTTTTGTATGGTTATTCCCTAAGCATAGTGGAACAAAGTTAGGCTTATGGAGAGAATCTAGACACACTTTGAATTTTCACCACACAAATCTGGACCACCCTAATATATATATATATATATATATATATATATATATATATATATATATATATATATATATATATATATATATATATATATATACTATATATATATATATATATATATATATATATATATATATATATATATATATATATATATATATATATATATATATATATATATATGTATATATATATATGTATATATATATATATATATATATATATATATATATATATATATATATATATGTATATATATATATATATATATATATATATATATATATTATATATATATATATATATATATATATATATATATATTAATTTGTTTATTCAGAAATCAATAATATATGAAAAATAAAATGTTTATAATATATTGATGAAGAGATGCAGCACCAGTTACCTCCATGCTGACAAACGATGTGTCCATACTTATACTGTTAATGCGTTGAATCGACTTTAGAATGCGTTGATTGAAAAGGCATTAACAACATTTGATTGTAAAGTATTTCATACGCTGACTACACGGTTGTGAAGAACTTTTCTCTTTCGACACAGTTCTTGACTATCGGCTCAGTAAATCTTAAGCTATTTCCACAAAGGTTATACTGGGAAACCGTTTGCCCGTAGACAACAAATTCGATTTTCTCAACATCATGCGCAATTAATATTGCTGAATTAAATCATTTCTAACTCGTCTATCTTCTAGTTTGGTTAGTCCTAGAATAAGTCTTTCTTCATATGATTTATGTTTGATGTCTGTGATCAGCTTCGTCACAGGTTTTTAAATGCTTTCGAGAGCCTTAATGTCTTCCTTCAGATGTGGCGACCACGATTGGATGGCAAATTCAAGGTGTGGTCTAACATGCGATTTGTAAAGGACTTTCCAAAGTGTGAGACCTCAGCTTCTGAAGGATTTCTTAAGCCAACCAAGTACTTGGTTTGCTCTTGCAGCCGCTGCTTCAACTTGATGCTTGACTTTTAAGTTTTCTGAAATAAGAACACCTAGATCTCGTTCGACTGAAGTCCTATCCAGTTCTTATCTTATTCCCATCTGATCAGTCATTGTGTAGACGTAGACTGATTTGTTAGAGCGACCTACATGCATGCATTTGCTTTGTCCTCCTCTTGTTTGTTTGTTTCTAACGTTAACTAATTGAACTGGTTTAAAAAAAGTGAATATAGCGCAGCTATAAAAAAAAAAAAAAAAAAACATTGCAGTACACAACGTTTTACTTTTGTCTTATTGCATAAAAATTAAGTACTTTTTTCAAGAGTTGTGCTTTTATTTATCAAAAAAACGACATTAAACTAGTTGAAGAACGCTCGAAAATGATGTTAGGCGTTGAGAACATTTATTTTTTTGACAATTGAATTTTATTACTTATACAGTAATTTTTTTTGACAATTGAATCTTATTGCTTATACAGTAATTTTTAGTATTCATATTTACTATATTATATATAGTAAATATTATATAGTAGATATTTTCTCTGACTTATTCAAGGCAAATTAAAGCATTTTTCACAAACTTTATGGTAAAAAAAAAAATCAGAGGAATGATTGTCTACATATTTTATAGTGACCAGTTATCATCAACATATATAGTGACCATCAACAAAACGACATTCAAATGCTCGAAAATAATGTTAGGTGTTGAGAAGGCTCATTTTTTGGCATTGTCTACTATAAACATAAGGACTATAAAGCAAAATACAATAAAGATGTTGCCTGAAATCAAAATTCAATACTTCGCAAATATATTATACCAACGGACTTTCCAAAAAATTTTCAACCAAATGGATGGGCGAATGTTAATTGGACATGCTTTTCTGTTGTACAGCAAGGTTTGTTTTGCAGTCCATGTGCTTTGTTTTTAAAAGAAAGAGATGATAAGGGATAGGGTTGCCAAATATTCGGCTTTTATGTAGGAAAACACAGTAAAAAAAAAATATTTTTACAGGTTTGGGGCTGTATTCTCTTCCGTAAAAGCTGGACGTCTGGCAATCCTAAATAGGGTCTTTTGTTAACAAACCCTTTAATAATTGGAATAAGCTTAAAGAAAAATAAGATTATCACAAAAATAGAGTTTACCACAAACGTTATTTGGACGAATATTATGCTAATTATTCAATGCTTGAAAATGTCGATTAAGTAACATAATAGCTTTTAGAGTTGACAGTCAACTAAGTAAAGAACTTCCTGAACGAATTAAATGCTAAACATGAATTTTGAAATGTATAATGAAAACTGTTATTTTTTGTGGAAAAGTATGTATACCTCTGCGTGGTACACTTGAAAATGAATTTAAATTTGGAAATGTTGGTAACTTTTTTTCACTGCTTTATTTAATGGGAGATTCTAACAGTGAATTTGTAAAGTCCAAAATTGAAAAATGCTCGTTATATTTCAGAAAAGGTTCATAATGAGATTATCTTGGTTTTAGGAAAAGGTATGGTACAAGCTTCTATAATAAAAGAAATTTTAAAATATTTTTCTCACCACACAAAGCAACTACCCTTTGTGTTAAGTATTAATGATAAGAAACATGAGATATATGGAGGAGTTTGTGGCATTTGTAAAGTTGGAGCGTGTGGAAGTCAAAGATATTTTTACTAAAAGTAAGCTAACATTACACTACCTTAATTTGAATATTGAAAATATGAGAGGCCAAGAACACAATGGTGCAGCATCAATGGCAGGTTCATTATCAGATGTACAAGCATTTCTAAACATTCAACCAAAAGTAATATACACTCATTGGGCATGTCATAGACTGAATTTGGTTATTAATCATTTTTGCAAAATACATGAATTAAGAAATGTTTTAGACATAATGAAGATGATTACAAAATGGGTAAAAAATGGCGCAAAGCAAACAGAACTTATTAAGTTGGTGTACCAAAATGAAAACCAATTTCCCACAATGAATAGACCAAAGATTCTTACTGATATTTGAGTTGCATGATGGGTTGAAAATTAGATGGTTAGGAAAAATTTTGTTTAACTCATCTGCTAATGATAATATTTTATAAAGTCATTTCTAAGAATCGATGTGGTAATAGTAATAAATATGCTGAATGGCTGCATGAGTGGACTGCTGAAGACAAACGTCAAGCACTGTCTTTTTAAAGTTTTGATTTTATTTTATCATTAGTTACACGACAGCTAATTGTGTGGTTTCTTCGTGTGCCTATAGTTAAGCTGCAGGAAAAATATAAGCACGCATCAATTCTTGCCAAAAAATCAAGTGTAGAGCCAGTAAAATCATGGCTACACACAGGGCAACAATCTCATTGAGCAAATCCGCCCTTTGAAATGTTTAAAGAATATATCAAAAGGTCTCTCATCATTCCATTTATAGATCATATATTAGTTTATTTGAAAGATATATTTAAATCATCAGATACAAATAATTTGTTATTAAGTTTTGTACCTTCTACTTTTTGTGTGAAAACTTCAGTGGAGCTGTCTGAAATGATTCAAAAAGTTACGATTCATTATGTCGCAAAAATGTGGCTTAGATGTCAACCAGATAATCGACCCTCATGCGCTGCTAGTGTTCTTAAAGAATGTAAGCCAGATTTCAAATATTTACATTCTTCTTTCACTTGGATGTGTTTTTCCAGTCACTTAGGCAGAATGTGAAAGAAGGGGAAGCGTAATTCGACGCCTTCATTCATACACAAGAGCAATACAAGAGCAGGAACAACTTCTTCATTTGGCTTTAATGCAAATACACCAGGCCTTCTTGTAAGAGGCGTACGATCGGATGCTTTATATGACCACGCATATAGTTCTTTGTTTTAACAACTTGACCACTGCTCTTTGCAAGTTTCAATATTTAGCGCGTTTTAAAAATGCGCTAAAAGAAAACAAAGCAAATGTAAAAGCGATTTTTAATTTAATTGATTCCATAATTACAATTAAACTGCCACAAAATTTCCTGAGTACTTTAATGCAACCTAATAAAAGCAATCGTTGAAAAAAAATATTCAGATAGAGTTTAAGGCAAAATGAGTACAGAAGCTATCAAAAAATAATTACAAACCTTTCTATCATGGAACTATAATTTCTAATAAAGAAATTATTCACTAAAAAAAAGAATTACAATAATCTAGAAATAGTCGCATTTGCTGACTATTTTTTATCCCAGGGCGTGACGTACCGTTTTTTTTTAAATGAAAGTTGATTTGCGTATCTTTATTTATTGACGAACGTCTAATTTAAGAGATTTATGTCAAATAAATTTCAAATAATTTTTATTCTAGTTAATAAGTTATCAAATATATCAAAGATGCTTGGTAAATTTATTCAATTGTTATTTTTCAAAAACTTTTTTTTTATACATTTGCAAAGCGCGCAAATTAATGTTAAACGCACAATAAAAAAAAAATTTTTAAGTGTTTTTGCAATTATGCAAACAAAAATTATTTCAGTTTATGGAAAATAAGAAAATTAAGTAAAAAAGCATGCACAATTTTATTTATAATGAAATTATTTGCTTTAAACTTTTAATGTAATTTCTAAAATCGGAAAAGAAACCAAGCTTAAACATTATGATCGCTTTCTTCAATAAAAGAAAGCAATCAAATTGTTTAAGGACGGTTTCTTTGGAGATTTTTGCAAAAGCATCTATTTTAAGTAAAATTATCATACTTTTGTGAGCGCATGCAAAAACCATGCTAAAACATAATTACTTTTTTCTATTTATTTTACTTAAAAGAGACGCTATTGAAAAAAGTAATTGTGTTTTGGCATTTTTTAAAAATGCCTCTGTAATTAATTGTTTTTCATTTATAATGTGTTTTTTGTAATAAATAAAAAACTATTGATCGCAAAATGATTTTGAAAAAATTGCTAAAGTAACGCGTTTGCTTTGAAAAATCTTAATCAAACTGCAACGTTTGCATAAGCAAAATTAAAGAAACGTGATGTTTGTTTTTCTGTCTGTCTTTTAAGAAATGCGCGCACATTTGTCGATTTGTTGCACCCTGTATCCTATTAACTTTTTAAAAAAATTTTAAATTTGCACCACAAAATTTTATTAGATTTCATGACCCTTTTCCTCACTATGGATCCGCCCTTGTATTAGCCTATTTATTCATGGAAAGGAATGATAAAGATTATTAGAGCTGTGATTTTTTCACTTTTGCTTCCAATTAAGTTTAAATTAGTTAATACCTGTTTTAATTTTTTTTTTGGTTTTTCCTTTTTTTATTTTATCATTCTTTAAATATTTTATTTTTTTAGGTTAATTTTTGTTATATATATTATTTTAAGGATTTTATTCTCTTTTCAGTTTATGGTTTGTTTATTTTAATTTGCTTTGTTTTTTAAGCGCAATTTTTAAATGCGCCAATTATTAAAACTTGCAATGAGCCGTGGTCAAGTTGTTAAAACAAAGAACTATATGCGTGGTCATATAACTATGACTATAATTTTAATTTAGATGCGACCATTAAAATGTTTGCAAAATTACATCCTAGAAGATTAGAATTTGTCTCCTTTCTTTTAGACGATTAACAACTGTTGTAATTAATAGAATACTTATCATTGAGACCAAATATTTTTAGTTTATTTATTTTTCATCATGTACATTATATTAAAAATTGCAGGAAATTTTGGGTTTAATTAAAATATTTTTCAAATGGCCTTTAAATTTTGCTTAAAAAAACAGCGGGCGGCAGTAAAAAATTTTTCACCCTCCTTAAAAAATATATACATTTTTTGCATTAATTTAATTGAGTGAAAAAAAAATTTTTTTCAAACAAGTTTTTCATGTAAAAAAAAATAAAAAGTCATTAATACTAATATTTAAATATGAAATATTTAGTTGTTTTCAATACCCCCATTGAAACAGTCTGCACTATTGTAGGATTACCTAAATTGAGCATTAATCCGATAGTTTATTTCCTGATGAACTATTTTTATTGACAATGCTCAAAAAGCTTGTGGGCTAGGGTATTGTTACTTTACTGAACCTATTTTAAACTTTTTTTAAGTTCTTAAATACATTTTTTTAAACAGACAATAGTTATGTTCATTATCTCTAGTAACGTAGTAATATTAACGTAGATAACGGACATTATAAAAAAAAACAATTTCAGACATGCATCAAATGCGGTAGATATAATTATTAAAGAAACCATGTTATTCTTTTATTTAACTTTATTTAAATTCTGTCATAAATTTTTTTTAAAAAACGACTCTAAAAAAAAGAATACAAAAGTTATATAAAAATTTTATTAAAAAATTTTTATTTTTTAATTATTGATTTTTTTAGTTTATTTTTTAATAGTTTAAGTCTATTATTTTATCTACTATTTTTTAAATCTATTTTTCTAGATTTAATTAAACTAGATATTTTGTTACAATTTTGTTTCCTTGTTTTAGGATTGTTTTTTTATTTCTTAGTAGATAAATTTAACTTTTTGCTGTGAATTATTAAAACGCTTTATAAGTTAAAATATGAGAACCTCTGTGGTCAGTTCGTCTAAAAAAATTACTTTAAATGTGGACGATCAAGGCTTGCGACCGCACATGCTTACCGGGAAGGCTTGTTATACTACAACCTCCTTCATTGTACTTTCCTCCAATAAAACAGATACATTGGATAATGTTATATTTTTAAAAGAAGCCATAATTGACTCATATTATGCAAGAACTACTTCTTTTAATTCTTTTTTATATTTTAATCTGAGAGGCTTACAGTAACTTGTTGACAATGGTTTTGGATTTCTCCAAACACCTATTTTTTCTCATCTTTGAAGCAATATAGTTTTAAAGTAAGTTTCTTTGGATAAATTAGCATCTAAGACTAATGCTAAGGACTGTTCTGACAAAAGTGATCCTGTCAATAATTCTTTGTTGCATATTTTTTTAACAACTTTTGCTTCTATAAATCTTTTATCATTTTTCAAACTTTTATTCGCTGCATATAAAAGTTTGTTCTAATTGTATTTATCCAAAAGCTCAGAATCTATGCGATCTTTCGTTCGCATAGACACATCTTCAAACAAAACAGAAGGGCATCCAACTTAAAATATAACAATAATTTAACAATATTTAATTATCATAATAACAATAGAAATAAATTATATCAATTATAATAAATTTTATTCATAGTTAAAGTAAACATACCATAAAGTAAACATACTTGATAAATGAATTTATCAAGCCAAAAAAAGATGACAAACTATTATTAGATTTTTAAAACTTGCTTGCAGAAACAAAACTTAAAATATTCACATGTATCATCATTTTGCAGCAAATTATTTTCCACTATATAATTCATCTTTTATCCATTATCAAATGATTGTCAATCAATTTAATAATTTTTAGTTATTTTGATAATAACTGGAGGTTGGCTACAAGAGCAGGTCCAACTATGTTTACAATGCATTTTTGCACAATGTCTAAAAGAGAAAGGGCATCATTGGAAGATCCACCCCAGATATGGCAACATCATTAAATACAAGGATGAAGTTAAGATTTATTGAGATAAAAAATAGAATCCTGAGTAAGAAAGTAGAAAGCACAATAAAGAGATGCAACAATAGTAGATGCAAATTTTAAAATAGATTTGATATATGGTTTCCAAGAAAGATCAGAAGTAAAATTTAATTCTAGAAGATGAAGGGTTGATTACCATTCATAAATATTCAAAAATCTAAATTATTGAAATAACTTACTGCCTTTCCTTTATTTCTTCTTTGTTATTGTCGCATTTTTCATCCAATACATATAATTTTATTGTTTTCGCAAATTTTAAAACAAATAATATTGGTAAAGTCTGAAACTTGTACAAGGTGCAAGTTCATAATTTCGTGTTTTATATTGTTTTTATTACTTTAAAATAATAGCATAAAAAATGACAAATAATGGTATCAATGCCATCTGAATGTTTGAGTTAATACTATGCAGTAACTAGAAATCAAAAAAAAAAAATTTTTTTTTTAAAACTGTCTATAAAAAAAATTATTATGAAGTCAAACTGCAGTTTTTTTGTTTTAATACCTCTTAAATTTATTATTATCGATAAAAAACGTAATAACGAGAAATGCTAATTATGTTAATATTTATTTAAATATTAGCATATTATTTATATGGTAAAAAAAATCGACTTAAAGTTCTCTAAAATAAGAAATCAAATTTTGAAAAAAATTCGAAAAAATTAAAATTTTTGCTCTTTTTTTTTTCTTTTTTTTTTGATGAAAAGTTTTTAAAGCGATGTTTAAATAACAAATATCATATTTTATCGCAAAAATATATTCTAATAAAATATAACTTCTGCCTTAATAGTATGTTGAACAATTCTTGCCATATTTTGAATTTCAAAATTTTAAAATTTTTTTGAATGGTTTTGCTTTACTTTGTGCTTTTAAAATAGTTGCACCTATAGGATGCAGTAAAAGGTTGCGCCTGTGGTAATAGTTATAGTTGCACCTAATTAGGAGACTTGCTTGAAAATGTTAACTACAATCTTCAAAAATGTTTATAATACATTTTGTTTTTTGAGTAAACCTATATCTTCAGTAGCTTAGTGGTTGAGTGCACTGCTAGCAGTGCAATGATTCTAACAGATCTGAATGTTCAAATCCAATGTTTAGTGAAAAGTTTTAAAGGTATTTTTCAATCTTGGCGTTTTTTAAAATACAAAACAAAACAATTTAAGCAAAAAAGACAGTAGTAGTAGACAATAGCAATTTTTAGAAAAGTTTGGAAAATTTTCTTATATCATACATAATACATAAACAATCCTTACATATACGATACAATAACTCAACTTACTTATTGATGTTTATTCATAAACATTTGTACACAGCATTTTATAAATGGATTTTTTACATTTGCATGATTATAAAACGTAAATTTTATTAACTTACATAAATTATTTATTTACATATTTGTATATAAATTTCTTACTCTTTCTAATAAAAAAAGTCCTAATATATGTATATATGTATATATGTATATATATATATATATATATATATATATATATATATATACATATATATATATATATATATATATATATATATATATATATATATATATATATATATATATATATACAGTATTATATATATATATATATATATATATATATATATATATATATATATATATAATATATACAGTATTTTATATATATATATATATATATATATATATATATATATATATATATATAATATATACAGTATTATATATATATATATATATATATATATATATATATATATATATATATATATATAATATATACAGTATTATATTATATATATATATATATATATATATATATATATATATATATATATATATATATATATATATATATGTATATATATATATATATATATATATATATATATATATATATATATATATATATATGTATATATATATATATATATATATATATATATATATATATATATATATATATATATATATATATATATATATATATATATACAGTATTGGACAAAACATTTGCAACCAACATCGAACAATGCTAAAAAGTGTTCCTAGTTTTACATGTCTTAAAAACAAAACAAACTATACTACCACAGCAAACAGTTCAGGGGTCTGGATTCATAGCATGCCATGACATGAGCAATCAGCTGACAGGTGACAGCACACAGGCAGAATCTCGTTGACAAGTGCCATTTTGCAGCGGACAAAACAAGTGGACTTTTTTGGTTTGTTTTATTTTCTTAAGTCTGGTCCGTGTCAATGTCACGGAAGATTTTTAATAAATAAAGGAAGTTTCCAGAAGCACACAGAAGCTTCCAGAAGTTTCCAGAAGAAGCATCTGGAAGCATCCAGAAACATTCAGAAGCATCCAGAAGCTTCTAGAAGCATCGAAAAGAAGCATCTAGAATCTTCCAGAACAGGTTCACACAGATTCATTTTACTATATAAGAGACATGAAAACCGACATGTAATTCAGTCAGTATATAGAAGTCAATCAGTCAGTATTATCAAGACAGTTTATCGAAGTGAGTTTTATCAAAGTATTTTATCGAAGAACATCAATACAAGAAGTGAAATACAACAAGTGTTTCATTACATCAATACAGTCCATATCCAACCAAGACGTGTTTCACAGAGCATTATTGCATCATCACAAGGTAAATGTAACACGGTAAGCCTTGGGAAGCGTGATTATTTATTTTTATTATTTTTATGTCTTCAAGTTGGTTGGGGAAGTTGGCAGCAGATAACAAAGGTGGAAGACTGCGTTCAACCACTTCTAGAGAGGATTCTATGATCGTCAGATCCGTTTGACTCCTGTTTGCTACATCTCATATTGACTGGAATGTGCAGAAATGGAAAACTGTCCTGTTCAGTGATGAATCGAAGTTCAACATCATTGGGAGCGATGGTATTTGCGTGTACGCCAACTGGCCAGAAAATGCCTCGATTTATGTTACTGCCATAAGACCGTGAAGCATGGTGGAGGCAATATAATGGTCTGGGGGTGTATTTCTGCTAACGGTCTAGGTTCAATACATCGAATCGATGGAATAATGGACTGTTTCATGTATAAAAATATCCTCAAAGATGCTATATTACCTCATGCTGAATGGAATATGCCAATAAAATGGGTTTTTCAGCAACACAACGATCCAAAACAAACTGCAAAAGTAGTCAAGCAGTGGTTTCAAGACAACCACCTATCAGGGTTAGATTGGCTGCCTCAATCTCCGGATCTCAACCCTATCGAGAACCTGTGGGAGTCAACCGCAGAATTATTCGTGAAGGTGTTCGTAATGAGGATCAACTATTTGAACAAATCCAAAAAACCTGGGCAGCAATTCCACAAAGTTTCATTAATCACCTGATCGAACCTATGCCTCGAAGATGCAAGGCTGTGATTGAAAACAAAGGATTCGCCACGAAATATTGATAGCGAAATACAGCTTGGTCAACATTTTGTGTATATATATATATATATATACATATATATATATATATATATATACATATATATATATATATATATATATATATATATATATATATATATATATATATATATATATATATATATATATATATTAGGGGCTATTCTAGCAAAAAAAACAGGGCAGCAGCACCCCCAGTCCTGGAGGAAATTTTGTCGAATATCTGCATTTTTTCACAAAAAAAAAAAATATATATATATTTGCTGTAAAAAACGTGAAAAAAAAAAGTCCTTATTTTTTAATTTGGGCGGCTCCCAAATTAGCGGCCAAATACAGTCGACAGTCTAGAACAGCCTAGAACATATATATTTAATTCTTTGCATTGCAAACAAAAAAAACTTCAAAAAAAGAGTTAAGAAAGAGTCTCTGTCAATGCTTACTTTTAACACTTAAGTGACCTTTAACATTTTACTTTTAATTGACAATTAAATCTTAAAACAATTAAATAGTTGTAAGAATTTAATTTAATTGCACCCAAAAAAAAAAATTAAAAATTATGACTAGAAAGTTTTTTTAACTGATTTCATTTTTTTATCTTCATTTTAATAACCAGCTACCCTAATAACTCCAAACCCTAACCCTATTCTATTTATAGATAACTGCACTTACATTAAATGGCTTAAACATGTAGAATATGCAGGGAGTGTACTTATTTAGAGGGTTTTGGCTTGGGTTTGGTTTTTTATTTCTAAAGTTTTTTTGTTTTTAATTAAATTTTAAATAAAAATATAGTTAAAACTTCATCTTTTATAATTTGGTTAAACATTTAAATTAATGGCGGTGTTAATCCGCACACCACTAACACTATAATTTATGAAAGAATAATTTTTAGCCATATTTTAGGATTAACACTTCTACAGTAAAAACATCAAAATTTTTAGTTTCAAGTCAAAAAACATAAATTGTATACTCAAATTTGATGTTAAAAAAAATAAATAATAAAATACAAGTATATTATTAAAAAAAATATTCGTACCTCAGACTTTGGCCTGTTATATTTTCTAGTATTTTGAGAAATGTAACTAATAAAGTCAGATTTTCTGGAACATTCTTTATTAGTTAATTTATCAAAGTATCCACTTATTGGGGACGAAACACTGAGAGCACCACGAAGACTTGTTTTTTCACATGCACAAACTTGCAGACTGTAACTAAAATTTACAGTGTCAACAAATAAATCCTCTTTATTCGAACATTCACAAGTATTTGAAACAAACAAATATATAAAGCATTCAAAAAACATTAAAAAATATCAATACTTTTGTGAGGAAAACTTGACAAATTTAAAAGTATGCAAATTCAAATCAACATCTTTTGTAGTATGTTTGGAAATAGAAACAAAATATTTTTTTATTGAAGATGTGATGTTAGTTTAATATAAAAAATCATATCAAATTTTCAAATCATATCACCTTAATGACAACTACAACAAATTATAAAATGTAAATACAACTGATATACAAGGTTCGGTAGATTTTGAACTATCCAAGAAATGATTGTACTTTGAATGAACCAAAATTCAAATAAGCAATATATAATATAACCATATAGATTGATTATACTTACTAAAGGACTTATAATAATATAAGACAACAAAATCACCAAAGCCTACAAAATAGGGCTTCAAGAAAATATTACAACTACTTTAGAGTTTTGGATGAGTTTTTTAATAATCTTACAATGCAGATAAAAATGCAATTGAGCATTTTGTGTATATAGCTTATAGAAAGTTTTCTTTAACAATTAGTTTAGCTCATTATGACTTTTGCTCAGTCTCAAATAAATAGATACTTCAAATATATGGAACATAAGAAATAGATTCTTGAAGCATAAGCAACATATTTCAAAGAATAAGATTCTTAGTGAATGCAACAATAGTACAATTTAACAATTTATTACCAACCAAGGAGCTAAGAAAAAATGTTTTTAGAATTGTTCCATCCATTTACAGAATACCAAAAGAGTTATTAAATTCAACTATAGCCTATTACCATAACCATGTGGTTTGAATAATCAATTATATGGTAGTGTAGAAAACTTACTTTACAAAGTATGAATATTATTCTTCATTACAACTTTGGTAGTAGTTCTATGTTTAAGTTGTTTTTTAGCACTGCTGTTTTGTTTGTCAAGGTTGGTGTTTTGAAGTTATAAGTTAAAGAAGGTTTGCAACATCATTAAAAAAAATAATAGTAGTATACACAACTTTAATAGCTCTCTTCTCCTAGGGAAGCAGATATTAGCGTGTCCAAAAAACTTATACCATTTTAAAAACAAAACTTCTCTGTACTTAACATAAATAAAACAAAACTTCAAATATTTTAAACTATTTTAAACAGAAACATTGAAATTTTTTATTATCTAATAGATTTATTAAGAAAACTTTTTGTTTTTTCATGAAGCAAAAATAACATTTTGAATGTGATCTCTTCCTCTACCTAAGCAACAATGCTAACTAGTGCCTAGACCATTTATTTCATATTCTAGTTATCATAAAAGTTTGTTTACATTGAGCCAGGTTAATTTTCAGATAGCAATGGCAAGTGATTTTTTGTCTACATGATAATTATGGTAATCCTATAACAATTTATTAAAAAAAAATTTTTTACCAGTTCACTAAAAAAATTATTTTTTAGAATCCAACTTTTTACTGCTAACTGTACAATTTGTACCAGAATCCATTTATGATTGTCATTCTGACAATTTAATTATTGTCTATTATCACGGCATTTCAGGTTCACTTGAACTGACTTAGCATAACTGTGTCATTAATTTGTTTTAACTTTATATTGCACCACAATTACATCATAATACAAACAATTGTGTTGATTTTTGATTTATTTAAACAAAATTGATATGTACATAAATAAACGATCCCTGCCACGTTCCTGGTAGTACCGCGCTCAACTTGTTTTTCAGCGCAGTGGCCTTGTTCATCAAGGTTCGTGTTTCAGAGTTATAGAGTTGAGAGAGAGTCATAACCACTATTAAGTAGCCTTCTCATCTGTAGTGGCCCTCTCGGTCTTGAGGAGGTAAATAAAAAAATTTAAAAAAATTTAAAAAAATTAATAAATGCAGAAAACTTATGCTGTGTGTATTTTTTGTAATTTTGAGAAATTATGAATATTACTTTTTTTTTGTAATATATTAAATTATCTAAAGTCAGAACTTAGGAGGAAGCATTGTTTAGAAAAAAAAACACTGGGTTATTACACACCAAAGTTACATTAAGTAACTTTTTTGCTATTACAGTGCTATAGCTAAAAACCAAACTATTATAAATGTAAAACTATTATACATGTTAAACTATTATATAAGTTAAACTATTATAGATATCACCCATGTACAAAATGGCACTGTTAATACTCTGATATTTTACAGCTGCTGATGGAATTTACCTTTCTGATAGGGAATTAGCTGATCAGGTACCATTAAACTAAATTCTGATATTGATCTTCATTAGCAGATAACAGAAAGAGTAACATAACCAAAATCCATGCACACAGTCACAATCTACAATTATCCTGAGCAGAAACAATATAATGCAAGTTTAAATATATGTAGCTTATTAAAAGAGGTCAACAGAAACTTTTTCAATCCAATTTTGAAATCATCCTGGAGTCAAAAATTAAATAAAAATATGAAATATAAATAGCTAAATATATATATATATATATATATATTTACTTTTATGAACAGTGAGCACAGGAGTAACTCAAGTTTCTATTACATTTTTACCATTAATCATTATTAGGACAACATCAGTATGAAAAACAACTTAAACCCTTGTAAACAGGTATGAGAGGCTAAAAACACATAACCAGAGCAGTAAAATGGGCAGGTGAAGTAAAGACAACTTACCTAGAAGAAAGAAAACTCTAATATAAAACTCCCTAACAGTACTCTTACCTATTTGGTAAGAGTAGAAGGAGCATATAAACTTTAGATAGAAATAAAAATATCCAGTCTTAATCTGCAAAACAAACTAACCCCAGATAAGATTTATGTTTGAAAAAAAATGGCTTTAACTCAACCACAATGCCATACTTATAAAAAATGTTATTATGGAAACCTGTCTAAACCACTCAAGTGTAGAAACATAAAACCTTAAAAAAAAAAAAAGAAAAAAAAAAGTTGCAAGTTACCTTTTTGTATCTAATGACTTTTCAGACTGTATTTCTTTAGAGTATACTTTGGTTTCTTCATCTCTATTTACAGGATATTGTTGAAGAGCATTTAGAGGTGAGCTGTTACTGCTACGATTTCTTTTTTTTAACTTAGTTTCCCTGTATTCTTCTATATATTTATTAGTATCTGTATAATGATGAAATATAAACTCAGTATCTTGTACATGAGAATCTCTTCCTCTTATATGCCATTTTCGAAACTTCAAATTTTCAGTTTTATTATCGCTCTTTACTTTTAATGTTTTTTTTACTGCTTGTAAAGACTGCAAAACATCTTGATTTAAACAAGATACTGAGGATTGCCAGGGTGAAATATCTGAATCAATATGTACCCTTTTAAAACAATGCATTATCAGTACCTTAAAGCAAAAATTATAAAAATAAAATTTTTCAAAAATATATTTAACATATAGGATAAAATTAATTAAAAGCATAAAAATTATAATATATAATTTAACTAAAATGTTTAAAATACCTTGATTAGAAGCTGTTTTTTCTAATGCATTGAATGAAAAACTAATAGAACAAACTATATTTGCTTTAAAGCATATATATGTAGATTTTTTGCCATAAAAATGCTAAGGACATTTACTAAACTAAAATTAATATGAGTTTATTTAAATTAAAATTTTGTTAATTTTTTTTTTAATTTATACATTAATATTTTAAAATTAATATTTGAATCATTATTATACTATTAAGATGTAAGAAATTCTAATGATCTAATGAAAGAGCAAAGCAGAGGAGCATTTAACCAGAAAGTTCATGCCTTCTTCCCTTTTGACTATCTGGATAGAGTTGACATCGAACCTAAATTCTTGATTCTGAGCAAGAATTCTAACCACTTCACCACGGTTTATTTTATATTTTTATTTATTTGTATTATATATTTATTTATATTATACATATTTATTTAATATAATCATCAATTATCACTATTATGTTTTTTCTGTAGCATACATAAATACATGCACTGCAGGACTCTATATGATCTAAAATAAAATCTAAACTTATTTGATTTTCAAGATATTCTTTATAACATTTTAATTCATATTCACTTAGCAGTCACCTTTTAGTTAAATAAGACCATCATTAGATAGTGTACTTCACTTCTCTCAGTTTTAAGTTTAAAATCTTTAATATTGATTCGGATTCTCGTAAAAATCTGCTTATATGTATATTTTCAGATTTTTTTGATTAAAGTTATGCAAAGCAAGTAAATCTATATGTAAAAATTATATTTATTTTTATGATATATCGAAGAAATATTGATAGCCTTGTTATCAATTGTATTAAAAAACAGTTCTAGCTATACTCAAGCTACATTCATTAGAAAAAAAGGGTCTAGCTATACTCAAGCTACATTCATTAGAATATCGTCAAACTTTTATTGATTTAGTTTTATGTTAAAAAATTGTTTTCAAATCTTACTTTTATAATCTTTTCTTACTTTTCTAATCTTTTTGTTAACTTAGTATAATTTACCTGAAAATGTTGTATCTACATTATCTATCTTGATGTTTAAAAAATATTTTGCTATGCTTCTTTGTTCTTCATGAATAAAATCTAACACTTGATACAATTTGAACATTTTTTAAAAAAATCCAAAAAACATTCTTTTAATGTACAACAGTATTAGTGGCCTTTGGGTCGTTCTGTTATTTTTCAAATAAATAAATAAATAATTATTATATATATATATATATATATATATATATATATATATATATATATATATATATATATATATATATATATATATTTATATATATATATATATATATATATATATATATATATATATATATATATATATATATATATATATATATATATATTAATATATTAATATATATTATATAAAACTTGTCCTTTGACGTTTACAACATTTGATGTTAACACAATCATCAAATAAAACATTAAGCGGTTAAAAGTAAACGTTTTCATTATGAGAGAGAAATACAAAAAAATAATTACAAAAAAATAATAATAATATAAAAGAACAAAACAAAAAAAAATACAACAACAGCAACTCGAGGAGCGGAAGAAGGATCGGTTATTTAAACTACTGTAAATAAAACTCTTAACTTAACGGCACTGTATCCAGCTCTTATCGAGTATAAAAAAGAAAATATAATACTTATAATAATAATGGTATTAATGCAATGATTTTATTTAATTTTTTCTACCCTTAAGGTAAGATCAGTTAACAATCTTCTAACAACACCTTTTCAACAAAAAACAAACATGCTTTTATTGTCAAGACAACGGTTAAACGAGTAACTTTTTTAATCATTTCGCCTTGTTTATATAATTGATTATCATGAAAATATATAGACGATAGTGTCTGTGCCGGTGACGCGATAAAATTAGATTCAGGAAATTAAAACTTCAAAGTCCAAATTTCCCGTAAAATAAGAGCCTTTTTAGTTTAAATTTACCAGAAAATTAAAATTGAAATGCTAAATTAAAATCAAAATCTTGAAATTTAAAAATCATAACGCTACGAGTCATCATTTCCCAGGGAATAACCATAGTCATAGTATTGAACTTAAATAAATTTAAGTTAAATACTATGACTATGGTCTATATGGTCATATATACCCAGCAAGTATGCCTTTATCGGGCCGCTGTCTGAAATACCGCTGATGGCATTTTGATAGTGTTATTTCCGAGGCTAGTGCACGTTGGACCCAGGGGCGGACTTAAACCCCGTCAAGTGCTGCAAGTGACGGGGTAAAAAAACAAAAATTAATATAAGTATTATGACGTCCAACGCCCGCCTAAAGTTAATTACCGATCTATATAATTTTGTTAGAAAATATAATTAGAAAAAGTTTACAGTGAAAACTATGCTTTGCAGACGTTTGAAAAAGTGTTTTATAAAAATTGCTAATGTAAACTATACTTTGCAGGGTATTAGAAAATTATTTTATAAAACTTGCTAATGTAAACTCTACTTTGCAGGATATGAGAAAATTGGATAAGTTCATTGGTTTACGCTATTAAAAGTAGCAATTTGATTCGTTTAAAAAAAAAACATGTTTAGTGTAAACTATCCTTTGCAGCATTTGCAGCAGTACTTTGATTGGTTGCAAAGATCGATAAACAA
Organism: Hydra vulgaris; assembly: GCF_022113875.1. Lineage (NCBI taxonomy): Eukaryota > Metazoa > Cnidaria > Hydrozoa > Anthoathecata > Hydridae > Hydra > Hydra vulgaris. The sequence goes on along the minus strand of NC_061161.1, from coordinate 49,842,716 downwards.
TTCAAAAGAACTCAAGGAACTCAATGGACTCAGTTCTGAAAACAAAGTATTTCCATAAAATATTAACGTATAAGCATGGCTTACAACTTGATTGATGATGTACTTAAAAGATTTAAAACCGATAATCTTGTCGATTTAAATACTTTTTATGAAACTTTATTGGATACATTTATTTACAACAATAACAAAATGGTTAGTAACGAAGGTCTTTTAAGTCGTTTTATTGATGGCACAATAAGAAGAAATATATGTGCCGAAGTTTGTATCCCTTCTTACTTAAAAGACAATAAAATGCATTGTATTGCTCTAAGGTAAGTCAATTTACTTTTTTTTTCAAAAATAATTATCTTATTTTAATACAAAATTTAATACTTTTTTGTAAAAATGTTTATTGTTAATACCGTATTAATCTATAAAATATCCGTACTATCTATAAAAAAATCTCGTTGACTAATCAATATTTAATGTGTCAACACCGTCAAATGATTTTGACATGTTTGAATATAATATGTTCATGATGTATGTATTAAATTCCTACATGTCAAAATCAGGTAAAGCTACAGTTACGGGGCCTAAAATAATTATATTTTTGCCAGAAGGTTTTGCTACATCGACTATCTTATAGCCTGCTGCTACAAGGAAGTGCTGCTACAGCCACTGAGGGTTTGGCATGGGGAAGCAATCTTTTTTCTTTTATTATATCGATGTAGCAAAACCCCCTGGCAAAAATAAAATTATTTTAGGCCGCGTAACTGTAGGATTACCCAAAATCGTTTGTTGGTTTGTCTGAATTCTTGACTATTGATTTGATTTATGAATTTGTTTAAAAAGCAAAGATTTTTTACTCAATTTTAAATTTATTGATAAAAGAAGTTTAGCTCTTAAAAACATGAAGTAAATATATTTTTTTTTTCTTAAGGTCTGAAGCATCTGGAAGTTGTATGTACAGCTCTGGGTCATTATTTTTTGTTGCTGACAATACACTGATTAAGAGTTTTAACATCCCTTGAAATTTATATACATGCTGATTATTACTGTAAGCATCCTTTATTTTCAAAAAATATTTTCTGATTATAGTTCTCATTTTATTAATCTTAAAAGTTTATTGTATATGTCAGTATCTCATTCTGCATTAGATTCTGGCTTCAAAAATAATGATATTATTAAAGCTGAAGCAATTGCAAACTGTGAGAGCACAGAAAAATGGGCTGGTTTTTTATGTTTGTTAGGTTTATCATCAGTTCTTTCTTGTAATATCAGTAGTAAGAGATTGACGGCTATTGGACATTTTCATTTTCAACCAAATTTTCAACCATAAATTAATATTAATATTTGGTTAAGATTGAACCATATTGTATATAAATTATTTCAACAAGAAATAATTTTTTATTTTAAAAAAAATTGATTTTTTAAAATAAGTGTTAATTTTTATTTCTTGTTATGAAATATTACGAAAAATTCTTGCTGTGACGTCACGTGACTTTCTTGCTTCTTATTTATACCCTAATTCATGTAAATATTTAATTACTTCAAGGTGACCATTTTCTGCAGCATTATTAATTGCCCAATTTGTTCCTTTATACCCTAATTCATGTAAATATTTTAACATTTCAAGGTGACCATTTTCAGCAGCTTTATCTATTGCATCTTTTGTTCCTTTATACCCTAATTCATGTAAATATTTAATTACTTCAAGGTGACCATTTCGAGCAGCTTTATCTATTGCATCTTCTGTACCTTTATATCCTAATTCATGTAAATATTTTAATATTTCAAGGTTGTTATTTTTAACAGCTTTTTCAAAAGCTTGACCAAATTCATATTTTGAAGCTCTGTACCCTAATTCATGCAAGTATTTTAGCAATTCAAGGTTGTTATTTTTAACAGCTTTTTCAAAAGCTTGACCAAATTCAAATTCTGAAGCTCTGTACCCTAATTCATGCAAGTATTTTAGCAATTCAAGGTTGTTATTTTTAACAGCTTTTTCAAAAGCTTTATCAATTGCGTATTTTGAAGCTTTTTGCATTATTTCAAGATTTCCACTTTCAACAGCAGAATTAAATGTCTGTTTGTCACATTTATACCCTAATTCATGTAAATATTTTATTATTTCAAGATTTCCACTTTCAACAGCAGAATTAAATTCATATTTTGAATCTCTGTACCCTAATTCATGAAAGTATTTAATTAATTCAAGGTTGTTATTTTCAGCAGCTTTTTCAAAAGCTCTATAAAATATAGTTTTTGAAGCTCTGTACCCTAATTCATGCAAGTATTTAATTAATTCAAGGTTGTTATTTTTAACAGCTTTTTCAAAAGCTTGACCAAATTCAAATTCTGAAGCTCTGTACCCTAATTCATGCAAGTATTTAATTAATTCAAGGTTGTTATTTTCAGCAGCTTTTTCAAAAGCTTGATCAAATTCAAATTCTGAAGCTCTGTACCCTAATTCATGAAAGTATTTAATTAATTCAAGGTTGTTATTTTTAACAGCTTTTTTAAAAGCATCATCAAATGTATCTTCTGAAGCTCTGTACCCTAATTCATGCAAGTATTTAATTAATTCAAGGTTGTTATTTTTAACAGCTTTTTTAAAAGCATCATCAAATGTATCTTCTGAAGCTCTGTACCCTAATTCATGCAAGTATTTAATTAATTCAAGGTTGTTATTTTCAGCAGCTTTTTCAAAAGCTTGATCAAATTCAAATTCTGAAGCTCTGTACCCTAATTCATGAAAGTATTTAATTAATTCAAGGTTGTTATTTTTAACAGCTTTTTTAAAAGCATCATCAAATGTATCTTCTGAAGCTCTGTACCCTAATTCATGCAAGTATTTTAGCAATTCAAGGTTGTTATTTTCAGCAGCTTTTTTAAAAGCATTATCTACACTTCTTTTTTTGGATTGGATTAAATATTTAATCAAGTCAATTTTTCCTATTTTTACAGCAAAATAAACTTTATTACCTTGTTTATACAAATATTTTTTTAGATAATCATTTAGATCATAATCAATCATACCATCTTTATCTTCATCATATTCATCATATTCATCATTCATTTTATCATCTTTATTAATCATTTCATTTTCATTATATTCATCATCAGTCATTTCAATATCATGAATATCAATTATATTTAATTTTTCTTCTATTAATCTTAATCTTTCATTTATTGATTTTAAAAATGAATTTTGCATTTCGTTTTCCATTCTTTTTATATATAAAAGAAAATTATTTAACTCATTTTCAAAATTTTTTTATTTTTTGTAAAAAATAAAAAAATATTTAATTCTATAGTCTAATTATCAAATACAACTTCATCTTCATTATCATATTCAGTAGTTTCTGTAATTTCAGTAGTTACTACAGTAACTTCTTCAACTTCATCATCTTCTTCATCTTCATTATCTTCATTATCTTCATTATCTTCATCATCTTCTTCAGTCATTTCAATATCATTATCGTATTCAGTAGTTTCTGTAATTTCAGTAACTTCAGTAGTAGTAATTGTAGTAACTTCAGAATCTTCATTCATTTCAATATCATGAATATTAATAATATTTAATTTTTCTTCTATTAATCTTAATCTTTGTTCAATTGATTTTAAAAATGAATTTTGCATTTCGTTTTCCATTCTTTTTATATATAAAAGAAAATTATTTAACTCATTTTAAATTTTTTGATTTAAAGTATTTTTTACAAATAATAAAAGAAAAATGTATGATGATGAAATTAATGAAATATCAGAATTTCAAAAAGAATTTAAACTTTTTGAAGAAATATTAAAATTTGAATTTGAAGAATCAGATTCTGAAGATGACACTTATTATACATCTGATGAAGCTACTTATTATACATCAGATGATGAAGAAGTTAAAGAAAAACCTATAGTTCCAATTCCTTTAAAAACAGTTCAAATCATGGAACTGCATAAAGATAAGCTGAAATGGATTAATTATGTTCCAACTTATAATGTTATTAATGATGATTTTCCTGCTCTTGATGATACTTCTTTTAAAAAACATTACAAAAACAGAAAATTTAGTTTTGAAAAACCATTTAATGTAGATATTAATTTTACTGAAGATGGAAAACCTTCAACAATACATTTTGTAGAGAAACTACCCATTTTCTGTAAAAATATTTTAAAAGATAATTATTGTCATTTTGAACATAGATGTAAATACAATCATGATATTCCTTATTGTAATACTGTAAAGGAAAGACTCATATGCACTAAATCTTCATGTCAATATAGACATTTATCTCTATGTTCTGAATACCCAAAATGTAAGAATAAAAAGTGTAGATTGTTTCATCCCAAAAAGTCAGAATTATTAAAATTAAGAAAAGCTAAAACTAAATTATGCAAATATATTCTTGATAAAAAAGAATGTAAAAATATAAATTGCAAATATGCTCATTCTTTTAAAGAAATTGAAGAAAATGTAGAAATTTGTCATTATACTCCATGTAAATTAGTAGAGAGTAAATTAAAGAAAAATAAAAAAGGAGAAAAAACATTAATATATAAAAATAATGATAATAAAAAGTGTAATTTTTTACATCAAGGTGAAAGCATTTTAAATTATATTGCAAGAACTTTAAAAACAAAATAGATATGAGGATTACAGAGTGATTTAAAAAAATCTTTACATTTATAAAATGTATAATAGTAGAATGTTTTTATATTATGAAAAGCATAAACAATATAGAATAAATTTTTATATTAATTCAGATTTAGAACATAGAGCAATAAATGATAGACATATTAAAGTATTCGCACAAGAAGATTTTACAGTAAAATCAAATTCATATAATAACATTTCTTTAATGTGTGGAGTTGAAATAGATAAAGGACATATAGTGATTTCAATTGCAGAAAATTATAAACCAGAACTAAATTTACTAAATTCTATTGTAACAGAGTCTACTGACGATATTAAAATAACTGTATATAATAACGATAAAAAAGATATAAACATTAAAAAAGGAGATTTGTTATGTTGTATATCAACTTATAATGGTATTTTAAATGTAAATTATATATCACATAGAGATGCTTTAGAACATGCAAAAGAAGAACAAATGAGACAACAAAATGACTCAGGAACTAAACAGAAAAGTGATAAAGAATCTGTAAAATCTTTATTATCAAGTATAGAAGAAGTAATTAAAGATAAACCTAGTATAGATAAATCTGATGAAGATATATTTAATTTTGGTAAAAAGTGATTTAGCGAAGCATTGATCACAAAAGTGATTTAAAACAAATTTTTCTTTATAGAAAAAAGAAATGCTATGTAATAATGGATATAATAATGAATATAATAATGAATGTAAGCAGCTTTATCCAGATCTTAACCAGTTTTCAGAAAATCCATCTGCACCACCGCAATCTATAGATCATAACTTTAGATTACAAAAGATTAGTGAAATTCAAGATAAAATAGAATGTGAAAGGAAAAGAAGAGAGATTTTAAGTAAAAAATATCACAGAGCTGTAAGAATCATTTCAGCAGTTGATAATACATTACTAGCAAGCACTATGACACTTGGAGCTGTTGGTATTGGTTTTTTAACAACAATAGTTGGTACACCAGTAGCTATTGCATGTGAAGGTGCAGCATTAGGTATGGGTGTATTATCACTAATAGGATCACAAGTTAATAAAAAATTTACAATAAAAGCAGAAAAGCATGAAAAGATTAAAGTACTAGCTGATGCAAAACTAAATACAATAAGTAGTCTTATTTCTAAAGCTATATCAGATCAATATATTGATGATGCAGAATTTAATATGATACTTTCAGAACTTGAAAAGTTTCAATCTATGACTGAACAAATTAGAACAAAATCTAAGAATGATATAGATGAACAGACTAAAGAGTCAATATTTAATAAAGGAATAGAAAAAGGCAAAAGTGATGTCATTGAAGTGTTAAATATGAGATTTAACAAAAATCAGAATATAGGAGTGATGAATAATACTCTTAAGAATTAAATAAAAAACATATATTTTGTATTACTTGAACATATATTATGTATTAAAAACATAATATATGTTGATTTAAATCCATTTAGGGATCTAGGGATCACATTGTGATTTAAAAAAATTATTGCATATATAAAAATGTATGCAAAAGCTACAGATATTGATGCAAGATTAAAAATAGCAAAAGAACTTGCTAGTTTAAAGAAAAGTATATATCAAGATGATGTAAATGAAAAGTTGGGCTATGATGCTTTACAGACTAACTTGGAAAAGTTGTACAAGCCAATAATTGATAGTCAATCTGGAATAAAAGAAGGTATATCTAAATTAGAAAATAAAGCTGATCAAATAGCAAATACTTTTTCAAATTATCCTGCTTTACTAGATTCTGAAACTAAAGCAATCATGCCACCTGAAGTTGTAGATAACATGAGATTAGGACCTATCGCAGCAGAATATCTAAAGTTATATACTGCTAAAAATAGTAAAAAAGTATCAGATGATATATTTGGTATACATTACAATGAAAGTGATAAAAAATTTTACATTGGTAAAAAACCAATAACTATTGAAGGTGATGATATAACCATTGAAGGTAAAAAATACATTGGTACACCAGGCCTTTGGGAAATCATAGTAAAATCTCATCCTGTTAGATATACTAACGATGATCGTAATAAGTATAAAGAAATTTTAAATCAAACAGATGCAATTCGCTCTGATTTAAATTTAGCTAAACCAAAATCATCTAGAGGTTATAAGTACACTAATGTAATAAAACCTATTTGGGAAGAGATGGTTGGAAAGTATGGAAAAGGAGTTGTTATTCTTCCTAGTGATCCAAATGCACTATTTGATATGCTTAAATTACGCTTAGCTGGTTTACATGCAGGAAATACTGGAACAAGAAATGAGATTGTTGCTATTTGTGATGAGTTGTTACGACAGAGGCAAATAGATGATGATGAGTATAAAGCATTACAGAAAGCAATAACAAAGTGATTTAAAAAATTATTTTATATATAAAAAATGACAAAATACTATGATACTCTTATCAATCTTTCAGATACTCAGAAAGAGAAAATTAAAAAAGCAATTGAATCTGATACTAATGCTAGTATAAAACTATCATATGAAGATTTAAATGGTGAACACAAAATAGCTTTAACAGAGTCACAAAGAAACAGAATGAAAGCAGCCTATTTAAAAAATAAGGGTATAACACTTTCACTGAGTAGAGCACAACTTAAACATAATGCTAAAAAAAATGGTGGATTTTTACCTTTACTAGGATTAATTGGAAGTGTAATTGCTTCAAAAGTTGTTCCGGCTATCGCAACAGGATTATTGACTGGAACAGCTGCAGCTGCTGGAAGTACTATAGTTAATAAAATTGCTGGAAATGGTATTATTTATGGAAAAAAGAATGGTTATGGATTTAAAATTAGAAAAGTAGGAAAAGGTGTATTTTTAAACCCATGGAATAGTGGTTATAATCATTTAGACGGATATTATTCTAAAAATGGAAATGATTATTCATCAGTAGGTAAAGGTTTGTTATTAGGAGAAAATTCACCATTTAAGAATATCCCATTATTAAATTTGTTTCTTTAGATCACTTCGTGATCCAGGCTTCACTAAGTTCTGAAAGAACTAATGCTTCATAAAAATATATATTTTTTAAAAAATATATATTTATCGATTCCACAATGAAGTTGGATAATAAAATAAATCTAATCCACTTCTATACTTTCCATTTAATAAATCAGAAGACAAATCTATAGCAACAAATCCATGCTTTTTTGACCAAGCTTCATTACAAAACTTTTTAAACTCATCTAATTTCATATCATTTGAAACATGATCATTATAAATATGATTTACATTTTTAGAATCTTGTTTAAACAAGCATATAAAATTTGCATTTTCTCTTATCGTTCTCCTGGGCAACTCAAAATAATTTTGTGCCAAGTAGAAACAATCTACATTGCTATGCCTTCCTCTTATATAGTACTTTTCACACTTGTTTTGTTTTGTTAATTGTAAATCATCGAATATCATTAAATTATTTTTAATACAGTTAAGATTTTCAGGTTCTGGTACATCATCTGCTGTTTCAAAAAATTTACACTCTATATCTGTTTTATCTTTTAAATTTCTTGAAATGTCTTTAATAACAAACTCTGGATTTACATTGTTTTTATTTATTTGATCTTGCAACTCAAATAGTTTAAGAATAACTTCTTTTGGTAATTTATTTTCAAAAGAATTTTTTAATATTTTGTATTCAGGTTGAAAAAGTGACTTTCCAAAAACTTGTAAATTATTATAGTCTAACCAACCAGGTCTTAATAGCAAGTTTAATAATAATGTTGTTTTTCCACAACCTGATTTTCCAACAATAATCCCTCTTATACTTTTAGGTAATAACTCATTATTTTGACGTTTACTTTTATTTACATTCCATGATAAATCTATAATTTCCATTTTTTTATTTACGAAAAGTATTTTTTAAATTAAATAAATTAAAATACATATATAAAAAAATGTATTGCGTTAAATGTAAAAATAAAACAGATACACTCAACTTACAACATGCTGTGAGTAAAAACAAAAGAAATATGCAATGTGGAAATTGTGCAATCTGCGGAACAAGAAAATGTCAATTTACAAAAGGAGCACAAAAAGGAGGTGATTTAGTAGAATCTATTAATAAATTCACAAGTAATAGAAAATTACCTTTGCAAAAGTTTCCAGGTGAAATGCATATACCAGGTATGAACTTTGCAGGACCTGGTACTAATTTAGATGAAAGATTAACTTCTACTGAGATGCCTAAAGAATGGAGTATGCCTGTAGATAGAGTTGATAAAACAGCTTATATTCATGATCTTGCTTATAAACATTTTACAGATAAAGAGAATAGAAATTTAGCTGATAAAATAATGCTTGAACAAATGGATGCTATACCTAATCCTACACCTCGTGAAAAATTAGAAAGAAAGATTATAAAACCTATTATATCTGCTAAAGTAAGGTTTGGTATGGGAAATAAAGAACCAATGAGTATTAAAGAATTATGTCAAAAAAACTGCCAGCGCAGAGGAAAAAAAGCAAAAACCTGAAATGGACTGATGAACTTGCAAATGAACTTCATAAACCTGTTATAAAACATTTTAGAAAAAGAAAAGTGTTTGCAAATGGTATTGATGAAATATGGGCTGCTGATTTAGTTGACATGCAAGCTTATTCTAAATATAATAATGGTATAAAATACTTATTAATGGTAATTGATATATTTTCAAAGTATGGATGGATTATCCCATTGAAAAGTAAGACTGGTATTGAAGTTGCTGATGCATTTAATAAAATCTTTAAAGATAGAAAGTGTATGAAATTATGGGTTGATAAAGGTTTAGAATTTTATAATAAGCATGTTAAAGCATTAGGTGTTCATCTCTATTCAACTGAAAATGAAGAAAAAAGCTGTGTAGTTGAACGATGGAATAGAACAATGAAAGAAAAAATGTTTAAATACTTTTCTGCTAATTCTACTAGAAAGTACATTGATGTTTTAGATGAAATGGTAAATCAATACAACAACACAAAGCATTCTTCAATTAAAATGACTCCAGCTGAAGCAAGCAATAAAAAGAATGAAAATAAAGTTTGGTTTAATCTAAATGGTAAAATAAAATCAAATCCTATTCAACCTAAGTTTTCAATAGGTGATAAAGTGAGAATAATTAAAAAGAAAGGAGCGTTTGAAAAAGGATATACACCAAGATGGACTGAAGAAGTATTTACAGTATCACAAGTTCAATACACAGATCCACCTACTTATAAAATAACTGATTACAATGGTGAAGAAATACAAGGTACTTTTTATGAACAAGAACTTCAAAAAACGAATCAAGAGATATTTAGAATTGAAAAGGTTATTCGTAAACAAGGAAATAAATCATTTGTAAAGTGGTATGGGTATCCTAATACTTTTAACTCATGGGTTAATAATACAGAATTGAAAAATATATAAATAATTTTTTACTATTTAAAAAAATGAACAACTCAAATGTAAATGTGAATATATGTGTAACAGCTACTTCTGGTAATGCTAATACAAATACAACTGTAACAACAACGACATCACATTATAGCAATGGATCTAGTAAATGATGTAAAAATTAAAAAAATTTAAAATGATATAAATAATTTTCTTTTATATATAAAAAGAATGACATATGTAGATATTGAAAATTTTGATGAAGCAAATTTATATGTAAAAGAAATAAAAAAATTTAATAAACCTGTTCAATATCAAAAAATAGTAATTGAATACAAATATAATGATAAGCTTTCAGAACCTTTAAGAGTAAAAACTCCAAAATCGTTATCATATGGAGTTTGTGAAAATAGAGACATGAAAACAAAAGAACTTACAGGATACTCAATTCCTTTTGTATGTGAAAATGATATATTTATCGCAATTATTGAAGCTATTGAAAAATTTTGTAGAGATAAAGTTATTGAAAATGAAGCAACGTTAAAAAAAGGTGGTATGAAAAGCTTAAATATTAACAACTTGAATATTTTAAAGTATAGAAATGATGATTTTAAGGCATCTCCAGTTATATATGCAAAAATACCAACAGATTATAAAAGTAAAAAGATGGATCAAGTATTCAGAAATAAAAATGGTGATATTTTAGGAGAAAGTCTTATTAAAAAAAGATGTGATGTTGTTGGATGCTTAGCAATTGAAGGTGTATATATAGGATCAATGATTCAATCTATTCAAGTAAAATTATTAGATGCAGTTGTATCTAAAAATGAGTATAAGATAGAAAGATTTTATATTAAAGATATAGACTTAGAAAGCGAAGATGAAGAGTGAATTAAATAATTATTATAAATATAAAAAATGTATATTGAAATAGAAAAAAATAAACAAAATCCAGTTATAATTAAATTTGATGATATTATTAAACTTGATGAAAATAAAGAGTATGAAATGGCATTGGATAGATTTCAAACTATTCTCTATAGCGATTCAACTAAAAACAAAAAAGTATATATATTAAATAATCTTGTAGATGGAAAAATTGTATCTAATAATGGAAATGCTAAGAAAACGACTGTAATGTATTCATTTATTCCTATTATTGTTTCTAAAAATTCAGTTATTAATGAACAACCGATATCAAAGAAATATTTTCCGTTAAAAACAAAATCCATTTCAGAAATGAAAATTGACATCATTGATAACTTTAATAAACCTATAGATTTTTATGAAAGTTATACCATAGAATTTCATATAAGAGAGAGAAAGTAGATCCATATAAATTTTTTTATATTGAAAACAATATAAAAAATTTTGACATATATAAAAAATGTCAATAACAATACATATATCTTCAAACGATACTGTTATAAATACTAATATGGCAGTTCCTATTGAGCTAGATGAAAATAAAGAGTATGGAATAGCTCTAAAAAAATTAATGACTTATAATAGTTTTCCAAATATTATTGAAGGATTAAACAATACTATAAATATTACTATAGAAGCTAGTGATAATCCTGGTTTTCAACAAATTAAGATTCCAACAGGATCTTATGAACTTAAAAATATAAATACAATTGTAACTAGATATGTAATGACTACTCTTAAAGATCAACTTGCTAAATATAAAGAGTCTTTTAAAAATGTACCAAGCACAGATATTGAAAATTTTAAAAAAAAACAAAAGTATGATAGTATAAGACTTGATCCTACATCTATTATATTTGAAGCAAATTTTAATACTGAAAGATCACAGATTATTATTAATAAAAATAGCAATATTAGAATACAACTTGATGATGACTCTATAAAAAACCTTTTAGGTTTTAATAATAGAGATCGTGATGGTAATCTTATAACATTTGACTCATCAAAAGTATATATTTCAGATAAAGTAATAGATATAAATCATGTTAATACTATTAATGTAACAAATAGCCTTGTAACAGGATCAATTATAGATGGTAAATATTCAAATGTTATATATTCATTTTATCCATCTGCGCCAGTGGGTTATAAAATTGTAGAAGTACCGAATAATCCAACTTATTATAGATTATTATCAAAAAAAATTTGGGATATTAAAACAACAATAATGGATCAAGATGGGCATATACTTACTTTACAAGGAGAGCCGATAAGTATTGAATATGAAATAAAAGAAATTGTGTCAAAATGTAAATCAGAACATCTTTTAGAAAGACAAGTATATCTTTTAGAAGAACAAAATGGACTTTTAAAAAAACAATTAAGATAATCCCAGATTCATTTAAAATGAATTAAAATATATATATAGTAAATAAAATGTTAGATATAAATAATAAAGGATATACTCGAAAGTATGTAGTCGGTGGAAGTGGAGTATTTACAGATATAAATAATATGTATAATCAGGCAAAATCTTCTGATTTGTTTAGAGCATTATCTGGTATGAAAACAATGTTAACTAATCATTTTAATAAAAATGGACCAATAATTAAATAAGTCTCTTGAGACCTAGATTCATTTAAAATGAATTAAAAAATATATAGTGTAAATAAAATGTTAGTTATAAATAATAAAGGATATACTCGAAAGTATGTAGTAGGTGGAAGTGGACTATTTACACCTTTTTTAAGTATGTTAAATAAGCAAGTACTAAGTAATGCATTTAATGTATCTCGTAATTTTGCCAGTAGAGCAGCTGCTACAGACTTGGGAAAAACTGCTGTAGATGCAGCAAAGTCAGCAGGGAAAGAACTTGCAACTTCTGCAATATCTACTGCTAAAGAAATTGTAATAAATAAAGGTAAAAAATTAATAGAAAATGTAAATAAATCATCTAAGCTAACACCTGAAAATAAACAAGAACTTAAAAATTTAATAAATACTTTAGATAATAAATTAAATGAAGCAGTGCCAGATATTAGTAAAATCATGATGGGGTCGTCAATAAAAAGTAAACCTGTTAGAATACAAGATTTAGTTAAAAAACATAAAGGCGATGGGCTTAGAATAATATAATTTTATAAATAGCATAAAGTGATTTAAAAAAATTATATTGCATATATAAAAATGGTAAAATCTGATATATTTAATATTACTGATAAATTAGTATATGACGAGGAAATTAAAAAATATGAAGAATATGAATTTACACCCTCTGTTAATTCTAATTTAAATTCAGGAGAAATAAGAATTTTTATTGAAAGCAGTGATTCTTTTTATCATCCGCATAACTCCTATTTAGAAATTGAAGGAAGGCTTGTAAAAGCAGATGGGACTGCATATGCAGATGGAGATGCAATAGCACTAGCAAACAATGGTATTATGCATTTATTTGAAAGAGTTGAATATAGATTCTTTGATCAACCTGTTGAAATAATTCTTTTTCCAGGTATAGCAACTACAATGCTTGGATTATTAAAATATCCGAATGACTTTCAACAATCAAAAGCATTAAGTCAAATGTGGTATAAAGATAATATAGCAGCAGCAGATTTAGTTAATAATATAGGATTTTCAGCAAGACAGCAATATATCATTAAAAAACCAACTACAAAAGGTAAATTTGAAGTTAGTATTCCATTAAGACATATTTTTGGATTTTGCGAAGATTATGATAAAGTTTTTTATGGATTAAAGCATGAACTCTTTCTGTTAAGACAAAGCGATGATACTGCAATTTTTAGAGCTGCTGGTGTAGCTGCAGGAAAAGTAGATATTACAAGAATATCATTAATGATGAAACGTGCAACTCCATCTTTGATAAAAGAAAATGAACTTGGTAATATAATTAAATTAAAAGAAATACTTGATTTTGGTTTTAGATCAAGGTACTTAAATAAAACTAATGTTCCACAAAATACTTCATTTGACTGGGACTTAGGAACAAAAACTACTGAAAAACCTAGATATATACTTGTTGGTTTTCAAACAAATAAGAGTGGAAATCAAGAACAAAATGCTTCAATATTTGATCATTGTGATTTGAGAAACATGTGGATTAATATTAATAATGAAGAAAGATATCCTGCGACAAATTATAATTTATCATTCCCAAATATGAAAATTAGTAGAGCATATAAAAATGCATCCAATTTTGCTGAAGATTATTATAATATGACTGATCTTATTAGTCTATGTGGTATTACTCCTTCAGACTATAGAGATTTATATCCTATTATGTATTTTGATGTAAGTAAACAATCAGAAAAAATGAAAAATAATATTGCAACTATTAATCTTCATGCAGAATTTAATACACCTGTTCCAGCAGGTACTTTAATATATGCTCTCGTCATTTCAGATAGAATAGGAAAACTTACTTCTAATGGAAATAAATTTATGTTTGAATATTAGGTTACTTTGCGATCAATGCTATGTTAGGTTCTGAAAGAAAAATAATTATTTTAAAAAAATATATGCAATAAAAAAAATACTATTATTTAAATTATTTGAAAATAATTTAAATAAATTTTCTTTATATATAAAAAAGAATGAGTGATAAAATAAAATATACGAAAAAGTATTTATTAAATTTATTAAAAGATAATAATATACAACAAACATCTAAAGATCCTATGGCATTAGTTATGATTGCTATGGATAATAATTTAATTGATAAAGATTCTGTAAAAACAAATATCATTACTAAGAAACAAAAAAAACCAAAGATTGAAAGAGTTAAAAGAGTTAAAAAAGAAAAAGTAATAAAAGAAAAAAAATCTGCTGGAAGACCAAAATTTCTTCCAACAAAAGAAAAAAAAGAAAGAGATCCTAAATATGATTATCTCACAAAAATTAGAACAGATCCATGGGGAATTAAACTTACTAATATGGAAACTGGTGAAGTTAAAAATTACAAATCATTTTATGACTATAATAAAAAAGAAAAGCGCTCTAAAACTTATATTTTTAGTAGAAATGGGAAGATTGTAGATGGAGTAAAAATTGAAATAATTAGAGCAAGTAAAGAAAAAGATGCATTATCACAACAATAAAATAGATAATGAAAAATAATTATTTTTATAGACTTTTTCTATAAAAATATAAAAAGAAATCGTTTTTTTTGTATTATTTAATTTTCTTTACATAAAAAATAAAAAATTGAAAATGATATAAATAATTTTCTTGTATATATAAAAATGGAAAATAGAAATGTAAAAGAATTAAAACAAATCGCAAGAGAGCGAAAAATTAAATATTATTATAGAATGAGAAAAGCAGATCTCATTAGAGCAATTGATCAAGCAACTCCTATATTAGATATGCCTATTCCAAATAATATTACACAAAATACTTTAGCACCTACACAATATGTTCCAGTTAGTTATATTAATACCATTAAGAACAAAGTGAATTCATTTGCTAATTGGATTATTGACTATGTTCCTGAACCTATTAAAAATGTTACTAATGAAAAACTTACATCAATAAAGTCAACAGTTTCAAACTTGTATAAAAGATTTGGACTTAGAAAACAAATAGAATTTAAATTAACACAATCAGCTGTTAAAAATGTGACAAGACAATTTTCAGCTCAAGGTGTTGAAGGATATGATGCTTTGTCCTTTATGAAATCAGCTAAAAATAATGTATTAAATATTTTAAATAGTAATAAAGAATCAAAAATCTATATTGTTCTTTCATGTGAAATGGAGCGTACTGATCTTAAAACAGGAGAAACTATAACAATTTTGCATCATTTTTCAACAAAAGCAGAAGTTGTATTAGAGTCAACAGATTTAAACGAACTTTATGAAAGAGCTGAACAAAAAATTTTAGAATCCTTGTCAGCATTTCAACAATTAGGATCAAGTTGGAGATTTGTATCAGTTAAAAAGATGGATATAAATATCATTGAATATAAACCGCTTAAAGGTAAATCTTACATTCCTCTTCCTAAAGAGTTGGCAGCTAAAAAAGCAATTATTAATATGAAGAATAAAGACAACGAATGCTTTAAGTGGTGTGTTGCTCGATTTTTAAATCCTAAAGACAATCATCCTGAAAGAGTAGATAAAGATTTAAAAGAACAAGCTGAGAAATTAAATTGGGAAAAAATAAAATTCCCAGTATCACTACAACAGATTACTCAATTTGAGAAAAATAATCAAGACATCAGTGTTAATGTATTTAGTTATGAAAATTCTGTTTATCCTTTAAGAATATCTGAAAACAAAAATAGGCAACACCAAATAGATTTATTACTCATTTCAAATGATGAAACCAATCACTATTGTTTAATAAAAAGTATAAGTAGATTACTTTCATCGCAAATATCAAAACATGAACATAAAATGTTTTATTGTAGAAATTGCTTGTCAGGATTTAATACTGAAAAATCTTTATCAAAGCATCAATTGTATTGTAATACTCATGATTCAGTACGAATTGAGCTTCCAAAGCCAAATACAATGATTGAGTTTAAAAATTATAACAAGTCTATGAGAGTTCCTTTTGTAGTCTATGCTGACTTTGAAAGTTTTATTAAACCAATCAACACTTGTACACCTAATCCAAATGAATCTTATACAAAGCAATACCAAAAGCATACACCTAGTTCATTTTGCTACTATATTAAATGCTTTGATGAAAAAATATATCAAAGTAAACTAGTTACATTCACTGCAAGTAATGAAGATGAAGATGTAGCACAAAAATTTGTTAACATGCTAGAAGAAGATGTAAAAAAGATTTATAACAAGTACTTAAAGTTTCCAAAAGATATGATAATTACTTGTAAAGACAAAGAAGAATTTAACAATGCAAAAATATGTCATATTTGTGAAAAAGATCTTAATGAAGATAGAGTACGAGATCATTGTCATATTACTGGAAAATATAGAGGCGCTGCACATAGTGATTGTAATTTACAATTTAAAATTCCAAAATTCATTCCAGTACTATTTCACAATTTATCTGGTTATGATTCTCACTTGTTCATAAAGAAATTGTCAGAAGGAGGAAAAATAAATTGTATACCCAACAATGAAGAAAAATATATCAGCTTTTCTAAAGAACTTAAAGTAAATGAATTTATGAATAGAGAAGGTAAAAAAGTTGAAGTTAAACTGTATCTACGTTTTCTAGATAGTTTTAAATTTATGGCTGCTAGTTTAGATAGTTTAACTAAAAATTTGTCAAAAGATCAATGTAAAAATATTAGTAGATACTATTCTGGAAATGAACTCAATTTATTGTTAAGAAAAGGTGTTTATCCTTATGAATGGGTTGACTCTATTGATAAATTAAATGAAACACAATTACCACCAAAAGAATCATTTTATTCAAGATTAAATGATGAAGGAATAAGTGATGAAGATTATTTACATGCTCAAAATGTATGGAAAGAGTTTAATTGTGAAACATTCAGAGATTACCATAATTTATATAACGAATCTGATGTATTACTACTAGCTGATGTCTTTGAAAATTTTAGAGATGTCTGTTTTAACAATTACAAATTAGATCCTGCTTGGTACTATACAGCACCAGGATTAGCTTGGGATGCTGCGTTGAAAATAACAGAAGTAAAATTAGAATTATTAAGTGATTATGATATGATCTTAATGATAAAAGAAGGAATAAGAGGTGGAATTAGTATGGTTTCCAACAGGTTAGGAACTGCTAACAATAAATATATGGAAAATTATGATGAAAGTAAAGAATCTACTTACATACAGTATCTAGATGCTAACAATTTATATGGGTGGGCTATGAGCAAACCCCTTCCAACACATGGATTTCAATGGATGAATAAAGAAGAATTAAAAAATTGGAAATCTACTTCTTGCATATTAGATGTAGATTTAGAATATCCTGAACATTTACATGATGTTCATAATGATTATCCTCTAGCTCCTGAAAGATTAAAAATAGACAAAGTTGATAAATTAATACCTAATTTAAATCATAAGAAAAATTATATCATTCACTATGAAAACTTAAAACTGTATGAAAGGCTAGGAATGAAAATAACAAAAATTCACAGAGGAATAAAGTTTGAAGAAAGTGCATGGTTGAGTAAATACATTAAACTCAATACAGATCTAAGGACTAAAGCAACAAATGATTTTGAAAAAGACTTTTTCAAACTTATGAATAACTCAGTATTTGGAAAGACAATGGAGAACATTGAAAACAGAGTTGATGTGAGATTAGTTACAAAAAGAGAAGAAGCTATTAAATTATCATCAAAACCAAATTATGAAAGTAGAACGATATTTGATGAAAATTTAATTGCAATACATATGAAAAGAACAAAACTTGTATATAACAAACCTATTTACTTGGGTATGTGTATTTTAGATTTGAGCAAAACACTAATGTACGAATTTCATTATGATTACATGAAAAATAAATATGGAGATAAAGCTAAACTATTATATACAGATACAGATTCATTAATCTATGAAATAAAAACAGAAGATTTTTATAAAGATATTTCTAATGATATTGAAAGTAGATTTGATACAAGTGAATTTAATAAAGATCATCCAGCTGTTCAAAATGGATTTAAAGTTGGTGTAAATAAGAAAGTAATAGGAATGTTTAAAGATGAGTCAGCAGGAAAACAAATTACGGAATTTATTGGACTCAGATCAAAGTTGTATTCTTACAAAATAGATGAAGAAGATAAAAAGAGATGTAAAGGAGTAAAGAGAAATGTAGTAAAAAATTATATTACACATGAAGATTATAAAGACTGCCTTATAAATAAGAAAGATCAAATGAGAAAAATGAATGTCATAAGATCTCATTTACATGATGTTTATACTGAAGAAATAAACAAAATAGCATTGAGTGCAGAAGATGATAAAAGAGTAATTCAAGAAGATGGTATTCACACATTAGCATATGGACATTATAAACTTAAATAAACAGGCAAGCAGGCAAGCAAACACACAGGTAAGTTATTTTTTATATCTAAAGAGATCTAAAAAAATCTAATAAAGTAATAAAAATGGACAAACATATCAATGTTGAAGGAATTATATTACCCAATGTACCCTTAACAAACTTTCAATTAATAAAAGCAGCAAAAAAATTAAAAATTAAAAATTTTAGAGGTGTATTTGTAAGAGATGAATTACCTAAAAATACACAAAACAAAGAATGTGGAATATTAAATACTGGAGATTCAAGTACGAATGGATTTCATTGGATTTGTTGGTATAAAGATGGAGAAGAAAAATTAAGTTTTGATTCTTATGCACTACCACCTCCAGTTGAACTTGTTCAATATTTACACAGTCCTGTTTATTATAATAGTAAAAGGATTCAGTTTGGAGACACTTCTTTTTGCGGACACTTGTGCCTTTATGTATTAAAAAAACTTGATGAAGGTGTTGATTTTCAAAGTATTGAAAACTCATTATACTGAATTAAAAAAAATATAGTATATAAAAAAATGAGTATGAATATAGCTGGTAGTAATTCATTATATGGTTACACAACAGATGGATTAAATATCAACATTAATGTTGGCAATACAGCCACTACTGATGTTGATTTAAATTCACATAAATTAATCAATGTAGCTGATCCTACAGATGCACAAGATGCAGCTACAAAGTATTATGTTGATAATAATCAAACTTCTAGCAGTGCATGTCTAAAATTAGATGGAACTAATAGTATGAGTGCTAATATTAATTTGAATTCACATAAATTGGTCAACGTAGCTAATCCTACTAATGCACAGGATGCAGCTACAAAGTATTATGTAGATAATAATCAAACTTCTAGCAGTTCCTATCTAAAAGTAGATGGAACTAATAGTATGAATGCAAATATTAATTTGAATTCAAATAAATTGATTAATGTAACTAATCCTACTAATGCACAGGATGCAGCTACAAAGAATTATGTAGATCGCTTAATTCCTTATCAACATAAATATAAAGTTTTGATTATAGCTGGTCAATCAAATACATATGCTGGTAGAGAATGGGGTTTATCTCAATCAATAACTAATGTAAATTATATGAACAGACGAATAGTCCAATTTGCGATGGGTAATGGACAAAATGATGTGTTACTTCCTTGTTCATTGAGACTAGATGTAAATGAAACAGATAATAATTGTTGGGCAGGATATGGTTCAATACTTGCTGGACTTATAATGCAAGACGCTGTAGGTGCGAATACATTAAATATAATAAATCCTGATGAATGTTTAATGATACTTCCATGCATGCTAACTGCTAAAAGTTTCAGTAATGATTATTTTATGCCGTATGGAACTGGTTTTAAAAATTTAACTCGTAAAATCAATTACATTTCATCACATTATAACGCAGAGTTTTGCTGTATGACTTGGAGTCAAGGAGAAGATGATTCTAAAACCGGTTGGTGCGATAACTATGCATATATTCTAATGAATTTTATACAAACCATTAGAGATTATATTGCATACTCATCAAGCCAATTTGATACATTGCCAATCTCACAAATAAAAGCAAATAAAATGCTATTCATTACGTTTCAAATGCTATCTTCATGGGTTCAAGCAAACTCAACTACAGCAACTCAAGTTCAAGATGCATTAAAAAATATTGTAAATTTTTCTCCATATACAGCTAGTATATCTCTAGATGGTATGCCTCCCAGTCTTAGGAGTGCAAATTTCGATGGAGTACATTATGATTCAAGACAACAAATATTTTTAGCAAACAAATTTTTTGAAGCAATACCAATTGCAATGAATAATATATATGGTGGTGGTTATGGAACACCATATAATTCTGGAGAAGTATTATTAGTTAGACAAGTTGCTGGATATTTATTTCTTAACAATTATTATAGCGCCTATAGAGTATTTAATTCTACTCCATCTACTGCTCAAGTATATAGTACATTATTTACTAATTGGCAGTATAAAAACAAAGATGGCTATTATAAATATAGACTTAAATATAAAATTAATGGTGTATGGAATAGTATTATATTTAAACAAGCATTCCTTCCAATGATGTCGATGCATTATCAAAATATTGCGCAACTCATATCAACAGATACACCATTTGGATGTACAGAATTAGGACAAGGATTTTGCGGTTTAAATTTGACAACTACAAAAAGCATGATGAATTCTGGAGCAGTACTTACACTAGATACAAGTGGTGGTTATTGGGCACCTGTATGTCAAAATATGAACTATGTATATAATGGACAACCTGCTATGCCTATATTTGATAATTATATACAAAATAGTACTCTTCCATTTGTAGCAACAGAACTAGAATTATATGCTATAAGAGATCCTATATAATATTGTTAAGACAATTCTACTATGCTTAAGTAAATCCAGCGCATGCGCATTAAAAAAATAAAAAAATTTTGAAAATGAGTTAAATAATTTTCTTGTGTATATATAAAAAAGAATGGAAGACGAAGAAAAAAAAAAAAAAAATAATAAAAATAATGTTATTAAAATATTAAAAGCAATTATTCGCGCTATAGAAAATGGTAACCTTGAACAAGTAAAATATTTGCATAAATTAAAGTATTATTATGAAGAATTAGCAATTAATTATGCTACTGAAAATTATGACTTTGAATTAGAGCAACAATTATATAAATTTAAGTATAAATATGAAAAATGTGCAATTAGTTCTGCTGCTATAAACGGTCACTTTGAAGTAGTAAAATATTTACTTGAAATTGGATATAAAGTTGATAAATTAGCAATTAGTTATGCTGCTATAAATAACCACTTTGAAATATTAAAATATTTACATGAATTAGGGTATGAATGTTATGATTGGACAATTGATTGTGTTGCTAAAAATGGTCACCTTGAAATATTAAAATATTTACATGAATTAGGATATAAAGGTACAGAAGATGCAATAGATAAAGCTGCTCGAAATGGTCACCTTGAAGTAATTAAATATTTACATGAATTAGGGTATAAAGGAACAAAAGATGCAATAGATAAAGCTGCTGAAAATGGTCACCTTGAAATGTTAAAATATTTACATGAATTAGGGTATAAAGGAACAAATTGGGCAATTAATAATGCTGCAGAAAATGGTCACCTTGAAGTAATTAAATATTTACATGAATTAGGGTATAAATAAGAAGCAAGAAAGTCACGTGACGTCACAGCAAGAATTTTTCGTAATATTTCATAACAAGAAATAAAAATTAACACTTATTTTAAAAAATCAATTTTTTTTAAAATAAAAAATTATTTCTTGTTGAAATAATTTATATACAATATGGTTCAATCTTAACCAAATATTAATATTAATTTATGGTTGAAAATTTGGTTGAAAATGAAAATGTCCAATAGCCGTCAATCTCTTACTACTAATATCGTTTCCTGTTACCCAAAAGTATAAAATATTTTTTAACCAAAAGATCTCACCACGTACTCCCATTAAATTTTGTTCCCCATTTTACATTTTGTTTTTTTATGATGGGAATTTTAAGTCAGGTACATTTCAGCATAATTACTATGTCCCACTAATTTTTATTCCTAAAAAGCGTAAACTTTCCAGTAAATCAAAAACAATAATTTCAAAAAAATTGCTGCCAGTCTTGTCACCTAATAAATCTGTACTATCTGAAGTTCGCAAAAATGTTTTTTTTTCAATAATTGCAGATGAAGCCTGTGACTCATCTACTAAAGAGCAAATGTCATTAGTTTTACGATTTGTTGATAGTGATTTCAATATCAGAGAAGACTTTATTCAATTTATTCATTGTAGTGAAGGAGTTAAAGGAAAAGATTTGTTTAATGTTTTTTTAAATTGTGTAAGCAACTTAAATCTAGATATAAAAAACTGTAGGGGTCAGGGATATGATGGAGCCAGTTCTGTCTCTGGGTATATAAATGGTCTTTCTGCTCAGGTTCTCAATATAAATTCAAAGGCTTTGTATACACATTGTCATAGCCATCGACTGAACTTATCAGTTCGTGAATCGTGTAATGTCCATTTAGTTTCAGAGGTTTTTAATAAAGTTCGTGAACTTTCTTATTTTTTTAATTATTCATAAAATAGACAAAAGTTTTTAGAAGCTAGCATTTTAGAGCGAGAACCTCAAACGCATAAAAAAAAAATTAAAAGATATCTGTAGAACTAGATGGATTGAGTGTATAGATGGTTTAAACACTTTTCTTGAGCATTATTTATCTATTTTCCATGCTTTATGTATCATTGCTTCCCCTGAGAGTTCTGTTAACAAAGACACACAAAACAAATCTTCTACTTTTTTAAATTCCATTGGCACTTTTCAATTCGTCTTTACTTTAGTTGTGACAACACGTGTCTTTGATTTTACTTTACGTGTTACTCGGTTACTGAAATCAAAAACTATTGATATCTTAGACAGTTTGCACCTTATTACAGCTCTTAAAAATACATTTATTTCCATCAGAAACGATATAGATAGTTTTCATAATAACTTCTATGAAGCAGCATATTTGCTTTCAAGTAAAGCTGAAATTTTTGTTTTAAAACCAAGAACCTGTTCTATTCAAAAAAATCGTTTTAATGTTCCATATGAGTCTGTTTCAGAATACTTCAAAAGAGCTGTTACTGTCCCTCTTATAGATCATGTATCTACATCTATATCTACAAGATTTAAATCAGAAACTGTAGCTACATATAAAGGGTTATCAATTATTCCATTTAATATTATTTCTTTTCTTAAAAGACTCAAAACCCAATTGTGTTGGAGAAAGCAGTTTGAAACATTCTGTGATTTTTATATAGATGATTTCCCTAATATCAGTGCCTTGAATGGGGAACTAGTTCTTTGGGAAAAATACTGGGAAAGTTTCTCTGGGACTATTCCTGACAATATATCTTTAACTCTTAAAATGATATCATTTCCTGGATTTGAAAATATTAAGATAGCTTCAAGGATACTTGGGACACTTCCTGTTACTTCATGTGAGTGTGAGATGAGTTTTTCTGTTATGCGTCGGTTAAAAGACTATATGAGAACAACAATGTCAGAAGATCGACTTAACGGTTTGGCATTAATGTATATCCATCAAGAAATTATTCCTTGTATTGGTAATGTTATCAATAGATATCAATAGAAAATAGACGACTTGATTTCAATGATTAGTGTCTATACTGTTTATTTTATAACACACCAACAACTTTTGAAGTTTTTGTCCATTATCACCTCTTTTCATATAACAGCTAACAAATAGGCATGGAAACCCCTGAAAAGGCCAAGACTTCAATGGTGTCCTTAACAGGATGGGTTAAATATAACCCCATACTTTTGTTTGGGATAAGCTATATGATTAGTGATCATAGTTCAGGCAAACATTAACCATCTCTTTGACAATCTCTTTATATCATTTTCTAGCGACAAAATAAAAAATTAAAAAAATTATTTTCAACAAATTTTCTCTCAATCAACCTAATAATATTCATAAGTTTTTGTGCCGTTTAAATCAGTTTTTGCTGTAGTTGTCAAAACCATTAGCTTTCTTTTTATTTCATCAAAAATGATCTGCTTTCTTGTTGTTAAAGCTTGGTATGTCTTTTTTTTTTAATCTTGTTATATAAGAATATATATAACTTTTTATTTCACGATGTATATAAATCCATTTGTATTTTTGTCTTTTCTTAATTTTTCTTTCTCTGATTGTCCATGTCCGGAATAAATATGTTCCTAGACATGCTGATGAGCCCTGATATTGGGCGAAACAATCATTTGTTGGTTTATATATTTATTATATAAAAAAAGTTTCAAAGTAAAACTAAGATATGAGCTTCTCAATGAAATAGCAAAAAGAAAATCCCTTTAAATCCTCCAGCCCAAGGGCAGGAGGATTTAGGGGATATATAGGGGGCAGGCTATAAGAGCGATGGCCTCCCTTAGATGTTTTTTTTTATAAGAACATTTTGTAAAAACGTAAGTAAATTTGGTAGGCTGTTTAAAAGTGGCATAAAATTGTGTAGTCTAAATTCTTTTTTTTTTTGGCCTGCCTGCCTAAAAATCGTTAAACCTGTAAATCACCCCCTTTAATCGTTTGGATCGAACGAAAATAAAAATTTCCCACCCCCTTTACTATATAGTCCGGATCCGCCCTTACTTATTCCCCCCCCCCCCATTTTTTTCTATTTGCTTTGTGAGCGTAGTTGCGTCACTTACAACATGGCGTAAGGCGCATTTTTTTGACGGGGTAAATTAAAAACCTGCGTCCGCCCCTGGGACCGATGTCGTTTTTATATAGAATGCCGACGTTGGCAACGCAGCTTGACGGTCCAATGTCTGCTTTGCCTAATGTGAAAAATACATATTTGCAGGAGTGTCAAATTTAAACCGGCTCATTCAAAATAAAATTATTATCTAATTTAAAGTCCAACATTTATACAGCATATCTGCTTTTCCATTTGAAAACTATCTTGGACAGATGAAAAATTTAATACGAAAGCTTAATTTTCCATTACAACAGAATTGAATTGTAATATAAGCAACTGATTTTAGAAGAAGGATATTTGTATGTGCTTACTTTGCGACTTCAAAGTGACCCTATAGAGCATAGATTTTCTCAATAACGACAGAATAGTGGTGGGAGATTTCTAGTAAGTTTACTAGAAGTTTAACATTCAGAGATTATTTTAGCATGTTAATGTAAATTTTTGGGATGACCAACTAATGATGAATTACTTATAATATAAGATTTAAATTCAAATAAGATATCAGAATTAACTCTATCACCTGACAGAAGAAGTTGCCACAACAATTGCTGATTATGTAGCAAAGAAATCAATAAAAAGAAGCAAATGTAGCGATTTTAAGTCTATGCTTGCTATAGATGCAAGCAATATAAATATTTGCCCATATCTACAAATACTTTCACGAGGTGGTCTTACTTTGCCTTCTCTTTCACTTAAGGAATTCACATGTGGGTGTTTTGCTTTAATAATAATAATAATAATCTTTCAAATTTAATAACTAAACAAGGTGCTAATGTCAAAGATGTATCAAGCTTTGTTTTATCAAAATACTTTCCAACAGTTTGCTTTACTTGCGAATTACACAAAGAATGGTGGTTTAAATTTGCTTCTAAAGTTATAATTAATGTCTTTTTTAACAATAAGCAGAAGATAATCAATGCCACTGTACGAAAAGATGCTGTTAAAAGTTTTAAAAGTAGACAGAGAGAAAAATAGTACTTTAAAAAAAAAGGAGAAAAATATAAAACATAAATAGATAATAACATAAAAAAACACAAAGTTTAACCTTTTTTTTCGTAAAATCTATTACCAGTGCAGATACACTGACATTAAGCCCTGGAATATTGCTATTACCAGTGCGCCAATCATATCGCGATAATTTTGTCACACGGATATTTTAAACACGTGACTAATCCGTTTTGTTTATATTTTTGTTCTGTTTACATGAAAGCTGAATTTATAAGTACGTTTAAGTCTATTTTAAATGTTGTACTAATAAGTTGGTTTCTATAAGAGTAATAATTATGTATATATATATATATATATATATATATATATATATATATATATATATATATATATATATATATATATATATATATATATATATATATATATATATATATATATATATATATATATATATATATATATATATATATATGTATATATATATATATATATATATGTATGTATATATATATATATATATATATATAATATATATATATATATATATATGTATATATATATATATATATATATATATATATATATATATATATATATATATATATATATATATACATATATTATTATTATTATTATTATTAAAATGTGTTTTTATGATGATATAGAAAATAGATATATTAAAAAATATGTAATTGCCAATCTTTCTTAAATTTTTAAATGTCTTTCAATAATTACAATTTCAAATATAAAAAATTGTACAAATTAATGAAGAAATTTAAAGTTTTTAAATTTCTTCATTAAATTTTAAAAAGTTTAACTGTTTATTTATATTTTTAAGATATCTAAGAGAAAAATAAAATATACTAAGTTGCAAGAGTCTGACTTTAAATGGATTCAAGTATGTTATGGTAATCATTATTCTACATATTTCAAGTTATGTCATAAAATATTTTTTTATAGTCAGTGGAAATAGAGCAAGGACACTAAGTAGCAATGCAATTATCAAATTTCATAAGTCAATGTTTAATGAAAATAAGTACAATAAAAATAAAGATAGATATTTTGCTAAAAGCTTTAATGGTTTGTTACATTCTTAAGAAAGAGATTTTAAAAGCTGAAACCTTCATGGTTTTAAGTAAAACTAATAATTCTTTAAACTTGATCAATCAAGATGTTTTCATATTCAAAAATTGCCAAACGATTTAAATAAAGCAAAACAAAGTCCTAATGCACCATTCAATCTGAAGTGTTTTTATATCGAAGTTATTGTTACAAGATTTGAATTTATCTCTTCTCAAATTTAAATTTAACGATTGTACAGTTCAACAATTACTAAACATAGTAAGTATATACAATATTGGTCTTAAAAATTAGCTGCATTAAAGTTACATTCTGTGGATTTGTCATTGCATGTGATTGCACTGCTAAAAAGTTGTAAGAAAATTTCTTTGTGTTTCTCGTGAAAGTTAAGCTTAATATGAAATTCCTGCACAATACACATCAGTGTGGATGGTTCTAATATAAATTTTTGATAGACTTTTAAAGCTGTCATATAAAATTAAAAGCTAGATTTGGTACTTTCATATTATTACCTTAACCTGAAAAATTCATATGAAGATTTTCTTAAGAATTGTAAATGATCACATATCATTAAAGCAACAAAATGATCCATTTATTCCAATTACTAGAGAAATGTTAAAATATGTAAAATCATCTAGAATGTGATAATAAGTTGCGTTTGAAACTTCCAAAAAAGTAAAAGCATTATCAACTCTAAGTTCAAAAAGAAATGTCGAAATTAATGGTGTTTAAAAGAAGAAACTAATTCAAGCACCAAATGATGATTTAATGAAAGAAAAACTTTTAAAACGAAAAGAACTTGATGCTTTACAAAATTCTTTATGTTTAGAAAGAGACTGTTATTTATATTTTAAAAATATTTTTTTGTAAAAGTTTATTTCTAGTTTCATAAAAGTGCATGATTCCATTAAAAAACTGCGATCAATTATATGTAGTTATTTTTATTTTGCAATATTACCTTGTGTTGTAATTTAATTTGATTAAGTCAACTAAAAGTCATTTATAATCAAGTGACTTTTCTAAAATAATTGAAAATAGGTAACTTTGAAAAAATTGAGTAGTCAATCAACTATGGATTTCCTAATAATAGACTAAAAGTCGATTTAGTTGGTTAATTATCATGACATTCTTATTTCTTAATTCGGTATGAGATTTCTGACTTAGGTCTGATTTCAAAAAATTATTAATCATCTATGGTCATCTTTAAAAAGTATATTAGTCAGTTAAAGAATATTTTGATTAAATTTTTTTCTTTTTTAATAAAGATAACCAAAAAAAATAACAGTATACCACTATAGTACCTTTTTTTTACTATATCGTAACTGTGAACCCCCCCCCCCCCCAAAAAAAAAAAAAAAAATTCTTAAAATCGAAGTAGCACAATATCAATACTAGACACCCAGTGCGGTTAAAAAATGTTGATTTTAAAAAAAAAGCAGCTAAAGATTTTTACAATAAATCTAAATAATAAATGACAATGCATCAAGTAAATTAAAACAGCACCATAAGAATTCACTTCTTTTCACTAGTATTGTTTTTAAAACACTTTCTCCTTTCAGAGTTAAGGTTTTTTCATTTGTATCTCCACTCAGTATATCGCAAACCTTGAACTGTTTTGACGTACGAAACATAGCGACTAGACCACTAGGTCCCATAGAACCAAATCCTTAGCAACTTTTGTTTTACAAAAAACATAATATTCGAGTCTTTTTTATTGTCTCAAGTATCACACATGGTGCAATTATTTAACACGATAATTAATACATTTACCCAATTCAACACAAATTAACAATACAAATCCATTTAATGACAAAAATCCTCTCCTCTGCCATGACGCATCACCTGATAAATCTACATCTGATGTTCCAGTCATCTCCTTCAGTTTAATATTACATAAGACCACCTGAAGAGCACTTCTGCGGTCCGTGGTTTGAGAACGGCTTACAATATATGCAACATTGGTAAGGAAGGAGGGGTAAACTTTCTGGCTAAAACCTTTTTTTGCAGTTTACTGTGATGAGACCGATAACTCCTAAATAACTTTTAAAAAATCACATGAGCACCTAGCGTTGTCATAGATTCTGTTTCTTTTTAACTCTAGTAATTATCTTATAGACAAGACTCGTCTAACAGATACTTAGTAACTGTTTCCTATGATCAAAACGATACGGAGTAATTTACGTTTTTATACCAATAGATAAAAAATTATATTAACGAGAAATACAAAGTTGTCTTATTAGACATCCCAAACTTTGTGTGAAATGATTCTTCAAAAAATCCGGCTAATCAAAAATAAGTGCAAGTGCTTATTTATTATCGCAAAACTTGCTCAGAAGTGGGGTTTGAACCAAGCGTTTTTTTGTTTCCGAGGCAGGTGGTTTGAGATTGCTGTGATAATGGGTGAAATAATTTTTTCAACACAACTAAAATGATCAGATCAACGGATACATCCAACTATAAAGTAGTGAAACATTTAAGAATATAGAACATTATAATTGAAGAACATTATAATATACTTTGCTGTATTATATATTCTCAAATATATTGCAGTGAACATTAAAATTTGAATTGCTTACATTTTTTTGTTTGTATTGTATTTTTATTGTGTAGGCATCTGTAACATCTCCTGCTTTTAAGGCATGCATTCTTACAACTACGCCACGTTTGCATTGCTTAGAATAAAAATTTATGATAAGCTAGTTCAGATCAATATTTATAGTTCTTTTTGGTTTTATTAAATATATTTATATTATTATTGGATTTTTATTTATTCATTGTTTTTTTTTTAATTTCTATAGTATTGGACATACTATAGCTTAAATATGGCATTGGAACTTTTTGAATTTTAGGCATACTGTTAAAAACATGAATATGATTATAATTTCGGCATTCCTGTTTAAATTTTGTAAATGCAAATCTATAGTGTGGGAACAGATATAGTGTCACTTCATCCGGACTCAAATTATTTAGATTACAAAGTATAAAAGACAAGTATGTGTCTGAATCATGTAATACAGTAAACAAAAATTGATTAAACATAAATATGTGCTATTAATAAACATCAGTATATTAAAAATATCTCTTGTCAAAATTTATCTAATAAAATATTCGTTATATATTAGTATATAAATAAAAGCAATGGTCACATTAAAAAACAAATACTAGTTAACTATATTTTACTTTTGATTATGGTTTTCGTTAAATAAACAATTTATAAATAATTAAACTTTAGTTTTATTTAACAAAAATAAAAAATAAACAAAAACACTAAGTTTAATATAACATACTTAAACAAAATAATAATAAGATCAGCCTAAAATAATAATTTAAAAATTATCAACATTTAGTAACGGCATTCCCCACAAAACCAACTACTTATTGGTTTTCGCTCAAGACCTAAGCAACCAAAGTGGTTCCACGATAAACATCTATCGCATTGAAGCCAACAATTTTTTTTTTTTTTACCAACAATAGTTGTTGCTAGATCATCTTCCTGATGGCAAAGAGCACAACATCGTCTGACGTTGTTTAAATTTTTGATTTGGTTTTCCAATGCCATCCATGCCGAATCATCAAAAAATTGTTTAAAGTGATGAATATCGACTCTAGGATCAGCAGCTCGCATATCAACAACTGATTTCAATGATGTAGTTGACAATTTTGAACACAAATTTATGGCTTTATTAGCATCGTCATCGGACACTAACCATCGCAAAGTTAAACTTTGTCTATCTATTGGGCGCAACTTTTTATACTTTTTAGGTGCATGGTAAAAGAGCCGCTGCTTTAAGTTTAATGGTCTGCCTGAAGATTTTCTGACAATAGGTTTTAATAAAAGAGTTGGCTGGCTAAATAACTTTGTTGGAATTTTGTCATTTTTGATTTGGTCAATTTCTTTTCCTTGAATTTCATGCTCATTTGGTTCTTCTTTGCACTGCTCTGACTCGCAGAAGAAACGCAGAAGTTAAAGGCGTTAGTGCCAGCAGGATCAGTGGTGTTAGAGCCAAGCCATTCAGTGTGATGGACATTAAAATCACCAACAATAACAATATTGGCAGAGGGGTAAAGAGAGAGGGCATGGTCAATTTGATCAGAGATAAAATCTAAGAGAGTGCAATCATGGGAAGAAGGAGAACGATAAAGAACAAAGAGCAAGGTGATAGAGTGAAGAGGTGCTAGGCGAAAGCACATAAAAGAATGGTCAAAGGATTCGACCCTGATTTCACGACAAAGAGGGGAATTAATGCGTATGTATACCCCTAAACCTAGCATGTGACTGTTGGAGTCTTTACGAATCAAAGGATAGTACCCATCAACACTGACATCTGAAGAAGGAATTGCAGAATTTAAATTTGTTTCACTGAGTCCAAGCAAGTCTGGTGAATTTTGCAGGAGGTAAGACTCAACTGACGGAAAGTTGCTTTGCAGACCGCGAATATTTGTAAAGGAGTATATATATATATATATATATATATATATATATATATATATATATATATATATATATATATATATATATATATATATATATATATATATATATATATATATATATATATATATATATATATATATATATATATATATATATATATATATAAGTATATAATATCAATATATGAATAGTTATAAAAGCATCAATCAACATTAATAAAAATTCTCATAGACAGCAATAGCTTTAAATATTAAGTATATTTGAGTAGTGAGTAAAGTTGTTACACTTGACAAAATTCTACAACCCTCATAATGAAAATAGGTCATGTATTTTCATGTTAATACAACCTTTTTATTAGTTTTACCATACTTGGGCATTTTATCTAACCCTAAATTTCAAAGCAATATTTTAAATTTGGCTTCAATATAACAACTTCAAATTTGTCATCCCATAAACATGTTATGAGCCAATTTATATTATTAAAGATTTACTATTTTAATATGACCATAATTGGAGTTTAACCATTTCATAGCTCCAAATGACTACTTAGCTAAAAAAAAAAAAAGAGTTAATCACTTATTTTTGGTTTCTACATATAATAATGATTAAAAAAAATCTAATATAAACAGATGCCAAAAAAAAAAATCAAAAATGCAACTTTTCTGGGTTAATCCCACAGTCTAATATAAAAGATTTATTGTTATTTATTGTTATTTCTACTATGGTATAAAATTACTTGTGAATTAGTAACCTTTTATTTACAAGTTCCAAGTCAAATATAGATTTTTGCAAAAACTGCAGCACACACATGATATGTCGACACAGAAGTCCAAATCCAGTTGAAAATCCGCAATTACAAGCATTTTTAAAAACATTATACTCGCTATGGGTGTTTTTGACAAGAAACCTATTTTCCAAATCCTGTATTGACATAAAATTTATATTGCTATATATGTAAATTGCTCTCATCAGTTTATATCAATTAAGTATTATACTAGTAACCTACCTCTTTTACATCATATTCATTTTTTTTCATTAGAAAATATTGTTCAACAATGAAATTCAAACAAAAAGATGACACTTTATCAGAATACTCTTTTAGAGCATCCGGAACATCTTTTCTAGTTTTGAGACGCTGATCAAAATCAGAGTGCAATATTTTTGAGTATATTACTCTATCCAAAGAAATCAACTTTTCTATCAGAATTCATGGGCTTATTCTAGAAGTAGCAGTAACAGCTTTTAACGATCGGTGATATCTATATAGCAAAACAAATTACACACATTACTTAATTGAAATATAAACAGTGCAAGTAAATTTGTAAAACTATATTAAAAATACATGCCTTTCTAATCTGTTATTTGTGTGGTTGTCAAGGTGCATTACTCCATTTCGTTGATACCCAAAAAACATCTCCCCAATTGATAACCAGTTTCGTTCCAGATAAGCATAAAAATTGGGAAAAGCATTTTTAACAAAGTTTATTGCATCTTCACATTGTGCTTGGTTACCGTATACCATGCTTTGAATTTTCTTCAAAAAATTTAAATATGCTAACTGTTTTTACACTTATTTCCACATTCCACTTATATATTTATTTCATAATAAATCAAATACCTCATAAATTAAATCTTGCTCGCTTTCAGACACTGGCAACTTCTTAAGTTCCAGAACAAATGCTTTTACTATATGAAAACGACAAAGAAGAATTCTGCTTTTTGGAAAAACAGTTTTTATAGCAGAGATTTCAGCATAATCTTTATCAATAACAAACGTAGCAGACTTTAGTAGATCACCTGTCCAACACCGAATATCTTCTAGGATCATCTCTAAATGAATCTGATCTTCTCTATCAACAAGACTATGCATTACTGGCTGACCTATTCCATTGCAGTCCACAATTGCAAGGGTGTACAATGGCATTGCCATATTGTTGACCTAAATATGAAGGCCATGTAAGACAATATGTTATAACATAAATTTAAAAATAATGCCATTAAAGCAAAATGAAAAGAACAGAGAGAAAAGCAAAACAAAGTAATAACAGATACTTTGTATGTACCATCCATCATAACAACTTCCGGAAACTTATGCAAAATGCTCTGTTGTTCTGGAGTGGACCAAGTAATAGCCTCAATGTATCCTTCCATATTAGCATGTATGTTATGTTTCGTACCAGTCAAAACATTTCTGATTTCATCAACAGCAGAACCTATAATAACATAAAAATTATTAATTTCAATTTAGTATTGAGTTCTTTTCAAATTAAAATTTATTTACCTCGAAACTTCATTTTCTGCTTTATATTATATATATCTTTCTGCTTTACCATTAATTTTTTATCTAACAAGTAGTTGGCAACAAGAGTTGGATTTGCGCCGTGATGAAGAAGAACCTCAGTTTCTTCAAGAATTTTCTTTGTAGGTTTTCTAGATGTTGAGTAGAGTTGAAATTCTTCAGCACCAATTGGATGGTTATGTTCAAGATTGATGTTGCGCACCATATATCCAGGTAATGCAGGATTGTATGCAATATACAATGCCACCTGTATATTAAACAAATGTATATTAAAATAGGCCATTAATAATCAATAATTACTGGATAGTTAAAAATATCTTTCATTACAATTTTATTTTTTTTTATTTTGATTGAAATGTTAAGTGGAATTTGGAATTGAATTAATGGAATTAATTCAATTCCAATTATGGAATTGAATTAATT
Organism: Hydra vulgaris; assembly: GCF_022113875.1. Lineage (NCBI taxonomy): Eukaryota > Metazoa > Cnidaria > Hydrozoa > Anthoathecata > Hydridae > Hydra > Hydra vulgaris. Next base: position 49,808,310 of record NC_061161.1, on the reverse strand, counting down.
CAATTATGGAATTGAATTAATATTCATTATTATATGTAAAACCATACCTGACAGCCACAAGGAAGTACTGATTGGTGATTTCTTTTTCCAGTCACGCCATCTCTTTTTCTAGGTTGACCAAAATGTTTACAAACGCACCTAAATAACAAAATCAATTTAAAAAATTATTACAATCATGATAATCACCAACATAATCACTAACAACAGCATCAACGATAACATAATCATCAGCACTTCAAATACCTGTATTTGTCAACCATACAGGAACAACAAAAGAGATAGCAGACTTGTGCCATCACCGTCATTGTTTTATCGTCCTTGTTTCTGCCCTTGCACAGGGTTGTCCAGATGTCACAAAACAAAAAAGTAACAAAGTTAAAAGACAAATTTGGTTTATTTACCTGTTGACTTTTGTTAAATATTATTTACAAAAATCTTATTAATTATAGTATTCATAAAATCATAGGTAGAGAAAGCAATAATAATAATAAAAATCAACTTCAATGTTATTTTAAATAAATAATTTGGCTTTCATATATACAAAATAGGTTAACTGAATCCAAAAAGCCATCCAAATAATACGATCTAAATAGAGAACATCTTTAAATAACAGTTTGTATACACAATTAAATAATAATTGAATAATTTGTAATATAACTTTTGCTAGACCTTAAAAGCACATTAGAAACAATTTACAAAAATATTCTTATTAACAATTTATTAGCGGCAAAATTATTGAAATCACTTTATAAGTATAAAAATTTTTTTGTTGACAAAATGTCAACAATGTCAAATTCGAATTAATCAGTTAGTTAAACATTAACAAATACTACACAAACCGTTAAAAAACCAATAGTTCATTGTACTTATTGACTTATCACTTTTGTCTTTTAATTTAATATTTTTCTATACACATTTACTATTATCTGATGTATTAGTAATATTTCATAATACTTTCCACATGGTTTTACTATCACCTTTCACCACATCCACTTTATTCTTTTAAATTTAAAAGTTTTTAAGTTTCTGCATTTTTTGTAATTCCATATTGTGTTAGACACATAGTGTTACCTTCTTTCTTCATTATTAAGAATTTTCTTTATTCATAGTTAACTTGTTTTGATATGTTGATAATACTAGGATTATTTAACCAGTTAGAGTATGGTGTTCTATTGTTTATTATCATTTTTGTTTTAATTTCAATTTTGACTTTCTCTTGAATGTTATAAATCATTATATTTGCCATTTCGTTACTATTTAGTTACTTATATCTTTATCATTTATTTTGATTTTATTTCTAATTATAATTTTCTTGTTTAGTTTATTGTAATTCATGTTTTCATACAGTTTAATAGTTTTATATTTTACTAACACATTGTCATATTTCTTAACTTTAATATCAAATTTATGTTTGACACTTACTACCTCATGATCTGACATTTTTGGCTGTACAGAATTGTCACTCTCTATATCATATTTAGTTTGAAAATAATTTGATCAACACAGGTACTTGTATGTTCAGTAATTCTTATGGGTACACAAGAGCTGGTATACTATGACTGTTTATGATCTTTAGACTAAGATTCTTGTTAACTATTTCGTATTTTTTTAAGAAGTTATTTTTTTTAGAATGTCAATGTTGAAATCTCCCATAACAATAACTTTTTTGTACTTACTGCTTACATCACTTATATATGATCCATAGAAATTAATAAATACGTTTATCAAGTTTTGATGAGGAGACCTATATACATATATCACACAAATGGACCTGTTAACATATTTCATTATTGTTTTTATTAACCACTATTCTGTGTTTTTGATATCTACTTCAGAATTCATCATTTTTATATCATCTCCAATCTTTTATATCATTTTTATACATCTACTTGTATGAACACTGGATGATAATTTGCTTATTTCATTATATCCATTTATTTTAAATTCTTTATTGTAGTGATCCTTTTTTAAGTGTTAATAAATCTTTGTTTCAACTACAACAAATATTTCAGGTTTAAAATCCCTAACAAATTGTTCCACCTCTGTTATTTTGTTCACTGAACCATTTATATTTACTAAAACACATTTAAATGTTCTATTAGTTTGTGGTTGCTATCTGATTCATATTTTAATCCTTGCTTTCACCACCATAAACAATGGACAGTTACGGTCATTAGCATAATCATTATATCGAAACTGAGGATCATATCAAATCTGAGGATGGTATTTTTATTTATTGTTAATGACAAAATGTAAATTCCAATTAATCAGTTAGTTAAACATCAACAAATACTACGCAAACGGTTAAAAAACCAATAAAAGGTCAAGAATTATTAGAAAACAAAAAATTAAAGAGCAAGGAAATGGTTGACAGAGGACTCAAATCAAAAACTGTACGTTGTTTGAGTCAGGAAAACATAAAAATGGGAACAAATAGAGTTCCAAAGAGGAGCAAAAACCTAGATACAAATTTTTTTATAAAATGCAGAAACAAATACAGTAAAAGGATGAGACTTTAGTAAATGATGAGTCAAGCAAAGTTTTGTTTAATGAAACTAGAGATAATATCTCCTTTGGGCAACGACTATGGACTTTAATGTTTTAGAAATGTCGTAAAAAAATACACAAGAATTATAATAAATGCAATTTGTTATTTCATTAAGTAAACTTTTCAATTTTTTTTAAATTACATTACTGTGAAAAACTATAATAATTTTTAGATGTTTATTCTTTACTCACAATGTAATACTATTCAAAATGTAACTTTACTAAAGATGAATTATTAAAATTTAAAGAAATGCCCTGCCAATTTAAATAAATATAAAGTACAGTCCTTCTAGAAAAATTTAATAAATAGAGTAGGCAAATGTTGTAACTTATTCTTTTATTCAGTACTATTGTTAATAAATTAGTTCAGAGATTTTTGCTGCGAATCAATAAATTTAAGGCAATAGACAAAAATTTATATTTCGTAAACATTAAAAAACTGTATTAAATAATAAAATCTATTCATATTTAACTTAATGGTTTTCTTGACTGGCATTATATCGTTAAAATCAATCTAAAAAAAAAACAAGAGAAAAAAAGAAAACCTGCATGCGAATATCTCTTCTGTTGTGACAATAGCTTTATCAGCAATTAACTTTTTATTGTGACTAGCAACAGTTTCTTTACTATCTATCCTTAATGGATGATAATTTGTTAAAGCGAACTTATTGACTGCATTTATACAACTTTGAAAATCAGGGAAAGTATCTCCTAATTTTAGGCTTGCGGCCATTTTTAAAAAGCAAGTATTAACAAATAATTTTGCCATGGAAATTTCTTTATTTTCAGTTAAAATACGCGCGTGTCACATGTCTAAAATAAGGTAATATGATTGGTTCACTGGTATTAGCAATTTTCACCGGTTTATTACCAGTGTATATGCACTGGTAATAGCACTTTGCCTTTTTTTTTTGTAAATTCCCAGTGTTGTCAATTTAATAGTGAAATGTACAAATATATAAAAATATAAATTATAGATACAAATATATATATATATATATATATATATATATATATATATATATATATATATATATATATATATATATATATATATATATATATATATATAGTATATATATATATATATATATATATATATATATATATATATATATACATATATATATATATATATATATATATATATATATATATATATATATATATATATATATATATATCTATATATATATATCTATATAGATATATATATATATATATATATATATATATATATATATATATATATATATATATATATATATATATATATATATATATATATATATATATATGTTTATAAATTCATAAATCGCTAGTATGAAAGCAAAAAATGCCAGTTTTTCGTGAATACTTTTTTATTAATAATATTCCTACTCGTAATATTATATTTATACTATCTATTTAGTCTAGACGAGATATAGTTATGTTTTCTCTATAATTGCGCAGCCGTCTTTTTTTATAATAGGCCTCTTCGTGTAATATAGTAGGCCATGATGCGACACGGTTAACACTTAAAAACGCGCGTATTTAAGTGTTAAATCGTTAGCTCTAAAGTGTCACTTAAAGATAAACATATTTTTGTAAAAAAATTAGCTGTAATTTTGCTGTGTAACAATAACGTATAACTAATTTATTGTAAATAATAACTAACTATGCTGTGATGAATTTTACATTAGAAGGTATGTACTTTGTATTTTATCGAAAACTTATTTAAAATAATTGTCATAGATGATATTCTGTAGCTTTAAAAAAACTATGTTAAAACTGCAATTTCTTTTTTCGTTTTTTAATTTTCAAAGCTTATAATTAATTTTATCCAAATATATCCAGGCTGATATTTATATATATTATAACCACAACAATAAGGCGCCTAAATATAAAAATTTGGCTGCCCGTGTCTGCCCGTTTCATTTTTATTTAATTTTTTAAACCTTGGAGGAAAACCGAAAAAAAACTACAGATGTTATTTGTGTTATCAGACAGTTGAGTAGCGATGAGGCACTTGCTTATTATGTAGATTCCAAGTGTACTAGTCACTCTTATTAACAAACAAGAAAATGGTAAATGAAAGCTGGGTATAAAGTGTTTCCGTCTTACATTAATTTATGTAAATTCAAAAGGTTGTGTTACCCTCCAGAAGAATTTATTTCTATCTCAAAAACACGAGCTGAAATTAAACTTCAAGCTATATTGAACAAAACAACTGAACGTTTAATTGAAACACTAGTCAATTTCCCAAAAATCCATCCTCTAATTTGTCGCTTACATTAATAAGCAAATAGGAATGTGACGGAAGTTTTGGCCACAAGACCTATAGACAAAGATTTGAGAACTCGGATCCTAATAATGATTTTCTGTTTGTGTTTGCGTTTGTTCCGTTGAGATTGAGTGATGACTCTAATACTATTATTTGGCAAAATCCTCGGCCATCGTCAACACTTTATTGCCGACCAATTAAATTCATATTTTCAAAGGAAACACAGGAATTTACTATAATAGAAACTGACTAAGTTTTAAAAGAAATATCTGAACTTCTTCCAACATTGTGTAATGTCTGTTACTTACAATGACAGAAGGAAAAGTATGCAATGCTTTAGATGATACGCACTCCACACAAAAATGTTATATTTGCGATGCTACTTTAAAAATGATGAGTGGTGAATTAAAAGGTATAATTAATAAAAAAAAAAATACAGTTTTCGGTTTTTCTAGCTTGCATGCTTGGATAAGTACTTTTGCCTGCTACACATTAGCTACCGTTTAGACATTAAAAAGTGGCAAGTTAGGGGCAAAGAGGATAAATGTCGTATCAGAAATCGTTCAAAAGAGATTAGGCAAAAGTTTCGAAAACAAATGGCACTTGTTGTGGATAGACCGAAGTCTCATTATGACAATACAAATAATGGCAACACAGCTCGCAGGTTTTTTTAAACCCAGAAAAGAGCGGAGAGATTACAGGATTAGACGTTGAATTAATTAAAAAATTTAGTGTTTTGTTAAGAACGGTATCTTCTGGGCATGACATTGGTTGTGTCAAATCTGAAAAACTTTGTTTCGAAACAAGGACTTTATATTTACATTTATATTCGTGGTATTACATGCCGGTTACAGTCCACAAAACTTTAATGCATAGCACGGAAGTTATTAGGTCGTGTATTCTTCCGATTGGCCAGCTCTCAGAAGAATCTCTAGAAGCACGAAATAAAGATTGTAGGAGATTTCGAGAGCATCACACTAGGAAAAAGTCGCGTATTTCTACAAATATGGATTTGCTAAATATGCTCTTAATAACATCTGACCCTGTTAGCAATTCACTTAGAGAACTGCCTGCAAAAAGAAGCAAATTACCAGTAGAGGTTTTGAATTTGATTGTTCCGGCTCCATAAATAGGAAGTTGTAACTTGTCCGATGAATCAAATGATGAGTCATCTGGCGATTCAAGTGATGAGTGTTTGGTGGATATAAACGACGAGTTTTTTGGTAACTAAATATAAAATTTATTGTATAATATTATTTATCCTTGTTTCACAAATATATTTTTTCTTTTTTACTTCATTTTTTTATTATAACAGTGGTTATTGCAATGAGGGGGAATGGGGGGGGGGGGGTTGTAGGCGAGGGGTTTTTCCTCTATCCTGCACAAAAAAAACTTCAAAGTTATTAAAACCAGAGTGATTATTCAATAAAACAATAAAATACTGTTTATTAAACCATTCATGACTAGAACAATTGAATTCGTGAACAAAATATTTTTGTCCAGCTAGATTGTATGAAACGATTCACTGTGCGGTGTTCGACGTAAAGAAAGCGAAACTGACCTTGAATTAGACCTCATAAATAAAACTGGATTAAAAGAATTGCAGTGTAGGCGTTTACTTGAAAATGAGTTTATTTTTATAAGTCTTTTCCTTTCATTATCTGATTTGTTATCAATCTTTAATTAAAATTTTTTTTTTTAAAGTAAAGCAGTTTTTATTTTTAAATCTTTTAAATGTTTATTTATTTTATCGAGCTGTACAAAGAAATCCGCCCACGAGTAACGTCAATAAATGCGAATTTCAAAAAGAACGTACGTTTTTTGCGTGGTGCACCAGACGGAAATGGTGGAAGACAAGTTAGAGCAATGATAAGTATTAAAAAAAGTAGCAGAGCATCAAATATCGATAATAATGACGAATCATAATAATAAACTTTACTCTTTTTTTATTTAAATGAAACATGTACATACTTACGTCTTAATAATAGCATTATATTAGTTTCCTGACTTATTATTTGTTACTTTCTTCTGATTTGATATCGCGACGCACAACACAAGCCTGAATTTAGCGCGCAATATAATGCTGGTTTTCAACGAAGTACCGCTATAGAACCGATGAACAAAAAATGCCGTAGTACCAGCACGGCATTTTTTGCATAGCCAACGCTGTGCCAGCTTATTAGGCCGAGGTGAAAACACGTTGGTCCGACAAAGGCTTGTTTACGGAGACTCTGCCGGTCCGATGATGGCTTGTAGATAAAGGACCGCCCTAGAACCGTTGAGCAAAACGCGCGGTGCCAGGACGACACGCCAGCAAATTATACCTACAGCGGCATTTTTGCCGGGAAAATTATACCTACAAAGTTGCCGGGATATTATACCTAAAAAGACATGTTGGCTGGGAAGGCCTTCTGTAGAATACTCAAAAGTTTCCAATAGCGAACTTTTGTAATAAGATATTTTTTTTAATTAATGATCAAGAAGTTAAAAAGCATTTAATAATCAGTATAATATAGAAATAAATAATACAATTGAATAGAATGGAATGTTGCTTTTTTTCTTTTTTTTTTTTTTCATTTGTTTTTGTTTTTTTTTTCTTTTTTTCATTTGTTACTTTTATTTAACTAAATAAATGAATCGCACAAGATATTTTTTGTATTTTGTAATCAACGCAAGTTTTTTACTTTATAAACATTTTAACTATTAGGGAAGAGTGAGAAGAAGTGGGACAGCCTGAAATTTCTAATTGAAATGTTGTTTTAAATTTATTTGCCCCACTTTCACTTGTCCCACTTTACCCAATGGCAAGGTTTGTCTGAAAACAAAAATTTACATAGGGGAGAGTTGCCTTAATTGGAACAATTTAGGAATGTTTATTAACCAAAGATGGCTTAACTATGAAAACATTTATGATTTGATTAATACAAACAGACATCTCTACTATACCTTTAATCACAATTTGACTTAATTGATTACACTGTTATTGGAAAGAAATTTGTTTTTGCAAAGCTACCGCTTTGTTCCAATCAAGGCAAATGGTTCCCTAAATTGGAACACTTTGATTCCTTAATCAAACAGGTTATTTAAAAAATAAAAAAAAAACAGTAAAATCAACAAAAATTTGAAAAAAATAATTTTCATCTTTACAGTGAAAATTTAAACAGCTCCTTCAAAATTTATAATAGGATTAGTATTACCCTGACAAATTTAAAGCCTACAAACAAAAAATTGTATAAAGCTTCAACTGTTATGACGTTCTCTTAATTTATTGATTGAAAATCACTAAATAAAGTATTATTTTTAAGGTTTATGGTTGTTACTAAGTATTTTTTTAATTGCATTTGAACTATTTTTAAGGAATATTTTTATATAGTAACTTTGCATTTTAAATCCCATTGAATTAAACACAAAAAGCGGTATAACCTATAGTACCATAATTTACCCAGTGCAATCAATAAAGTGTGAACAGAAAATTAGATCACTGAAAAAAAATGACGCAAAAATGCTTCAAATAAATGGTGCAAACGCATTTTTTGAGAATTAACTTTCAAAATTTGTCAAAGCGTAGAAAATAATGCGTTTTACTAAAAAAATGCAAAACATAGCCATAATTAAAAAATAAATGCAAATGTTCCAAATAAGGCACTGTTCCAATTTCGGCAACTCTCCCCTACTTAGTTATAAATGGCTAGAAACTTAGAGGGATTAAATCGAAGCCTAAAAAGAAGGTTTATTTGCAAAAACTTGTTTGGTTCAGTTTATATAAAAAAGATATTGCAATTACCCTGGAAAAAAATTTACGCGTCCTACTTCTCCCCACTTTCCAAAAAGTATACTCAAATAATTTTTTTAAAATGATAGACGCAACACAATAGCGAAGAGTTTAATAAACCTGTTACTATAGGAAAAAAATAACCATAACGAAACAAGCAACTGAAATGGTCTGAATTCTGCTGATTCCTTTATAACGGGCACAGACATCTGTGGGACGTCTATACAACGTTTTATGGACGTCACAAGTCCGTAAGACGTCCAGTGGGTTGCTGTATTTGTATTTTATTATCTACGGCTCTAGCCTACCATTTTCTGCTTTTCTTTTCATATTCAATATAAAGTATAATCTGAAAAATGTTTATCCAAATTGTAGGCTGGATAAACCATATTTTAAATCTAAATTATAAGTGTCTCAATAAAACGTTTCATAATTTTTTTCCCCAAAAAAATATAATAATATCAGACTTCTCAATTTCAGATATATGGTTTCTTTAGGATAACTATGTTATTATTATTATTATATTAATATTATAATGTTTATGCAATGCATTAAAATTAATATTTTATGTTATGCATAAAGGTTAAAAAAATTCGCTTTTTCCAAATGCCCAAAAACTATTTTTAAAACTTAACGAAACTGCAAAATTGAGTCACATATTACAAAATCAAATAGGTGTGTCACATGTTACAGAATCTAATAGGTTTAAACTTTTCGATAAAAAATATCTAAGAATTGGAAGATAAAGCTAGGTCTGGAGACCAAAAAATTTGTTTAAAAAGTATATTCAAAAATTCATTTTTACTGTGCACGATATCAAATTGCCATAGATAATAATGGAGCATATATAGTTGATAAGGTTTTTTTATTTTATCAAATATTAAAAATCTAAAAGTATCATTTTTGCACACATCCAATAAGAAAATAATAAATTTACGTCCCTTAACTTGAGGAAAAAGTTTCTTATAATTTTATACTAACTAGTTAGAACTGTTTGAAAAAATATTTTGTTACGCGAAGTTTAGTAAATCTTGTTCTAATAAGAATCAGTATAACAGTTATCAAACATCAATTGTTTTGACATATTTTTCACAAACTTTATAAAATAAAAAACTTTAAAGTAGGATAGGCTACGAGTACCTTAACTGAAAATTGGAATATTTTCAAAAATAAATATGCTTGATCTAAAATTTTTGTAAATAAAAAATTTTTAGGAATCACTTCTCACGATCCACTTAGATATTTGGGTACGTGAAACTTTTTCTTAAAAACACGAAGGTTTCAAAAAAAGTGGTGAAAGTGCTTATATTACCCAGACCACTTGGTAAAATGAGCACTTTAATTAGTTCAAAAAAATAACATTAAGTAAAAAAATACCAACCTGGCAATTAGAATTAATTTGTGAAGTATAATAATTTGTTATTAACAAAAGTTATCATTAAATGATCAAATTTTAATCCACTTTTTGTTGAAACCATACTTGTTTTACGCAAAAAAAAAAAAAAAAAAAAAAAAAAAATTAGTTTGTTAAATTTTTAATTTTATAAACTCCAACGTTAAAACGATAAAATTACAAACTTTTTGAATATAAATTACAGTAAGATATTTAGTATCGTTAAAATATTAAAATTTTTTACTATGTGTTGTTTTTATTTAAAAAGCATTTTAGGGATTTACTTGGTAACTTGGTAATTTTAATGAAAAGCTGGGAAATTTGAGCTCACAACACAAAAACGATATCTTCAAAACTAAATGTTTCTATTGCGTGGACATTGCGTGGAAAAATCCGGTCAACTTTAAATTGAGATTTCTCTAAAACAACGAATGCTTTTAATTTCTTATATTTTTTCAGTTAAACATTACTTTCTTATCTTTAATTGAGTTGATAAACTTTTGTTTACAAATCAATGATTTGCAAAATGCTTCGGAAAAAAATTGAGGTGGGTAAAAAAGTTAAGAATTTTTTTTGCAAAAACCCATCAAATTCATATTGCTTGATTGCAAAACGTACAAATGTCCTAAAATCTACAGTCATAGATATTATAAATAAGTTCAAGACTACTCAAAGCTTCGAAAGAAAATCTGGAAGTGAATGAAAGAAAACTTTTCATAAATCCAAAAAGGTCGGTTTTACGTTCAATAGCAAGAAATCCAAACCAGTCACTGCAAAATCTAGCAAGAAAATTCAAGGTTTCGCCGTCTTATATTAAAAAAGTACTTAAAAATGCTGGAAAACTGTTCATAAGAAAAATACACATAAGAGAAGCTTAAATGGTGAAATGTAAGGAATTCAACGCGCAAAAAAGTTGGTTAAAGTAATGGCGGATAAAAGTATGTGTATAATTGAAAACAAAAAAACATTGCAAGGCGGATATTTCACAACCTCCTGTTCAACAATCTTACTATAAGAACAAAGATAAACCTGTCAATGATTAATTTAAGTAAATGCGATGAGAAAAACTTGCATACAAGTTTTTCTCATCGCATTTACTTAATAAATCAGTTTGTACCTTGTGTGGCATGCAATTTGTAGCTGTGGTATGCAGTCCTCTTGTTTTGTTTCTAAGAAACCTTGACTGCCAATCTCTACATGAAAGAATGCCTCCAAAAAAGACTTTTTCTACTGATGAAAAAACACAAATACCGATGTCTCTTTCGGCCAGATCTTGCTGCTTCTCACTATTCTAAAAGTTTTTTACAGAGGTGCAAAAATGATAAAGTGAAAATTGTTCCTAAAGATGCGAATCCTCCAAATCGTCCTGAAGAGCGCAAGATTGAAAATTTTTCGGCATTAGTTAAACGAGTTCTTCGTAAGGCAGGTAGAGAAACAAAAAATAAAAAGGATTTCTTAAGCAAGTGGATTAATGTCGCCAATAAGGCGAAAAAAGAAAAAATCTGCGAAATGATGGCATCAACCTGCTATAAAATTTGATCTCTTGCCAAACAGCCCATCAAGCCCCTTAAAATTAAGTTGAAACCCTAACTGATGTAAACACATTTAATAATAAAAAAAATTGAAATAAAAAGCATTTATGATTTTATAGAAATCTCAAGTTGACCGAATTTTTACGTGTCCACCCGATATGCATTATTTTTTAAACAAAAGTGGAACGGATTTCTAGCTAACATATTTTTCTTTATGGAAAATCAAATTTCAGTATTTTATCAAAGTTTCGCATGATGATAATAATTTAACAACGCAAAATTTTAAAGACCTTTATAATTAGATGAGAGCAGCTAATTACTGCATATAAATTTACGCTAATTATACTGGCTTCTGTTATCACCACATAAAGTCGATTCAAAAAATGCAAAGCAACTTTAACTTCACTGCTCACATCTTAGAAATCTTTTAGTATGCTCATATTACCCAAATTCACCCTATATATAAAAGAGACAAAACATTTATAAAAATTAAGAAAAAGCATTAGGGAGAAAACTGAGTTTAAATGGTTTACTATAAAAGGAAAAAAAAGTTATATCATTAGAATCAGCAAAAAGGCTACAAAATAATTACTTTATAAAATCTTAAAAATTACTGAAAACAGTATTGTAACCGTATATTTCATTATCATTATTTTTATTATACAAAAAATAGTATTTTAAATTTCAGTATTTTATCATCAAAATTTCGCGTAAAATTAACCGTATTTTCAATTATAATATACTGTGAGCTGCTATTATACATATGGCAAAGATATTTAAAGTTTTTTTAGAGCCGATTTATTGGCAGTAAAAGGTTTGTTTTTTTTAGGTATCATTTTTATCTCCAAAATCAATTTTTAAAACTCATATGTTTTTTAAATTTCATCTGCAATTTAAAGTTTCAGTTTCCCAGCAACATTATCCATATATTTAAAATATTTTAAGAATAACAAAACTAATAGTAATTTTTTTTATTAATATCAAACATAAAATATTTATAAAAAAAAATATTCTTTATATGCAATATTCTATATAGGAGATCTAATTAAACCTAAACAAGAGCTGAAAAAAAGATAACTATTAAAAAACAATTAAAAATATTTTACATTATATATTAAATGTATTAAAAAATAATCAATGAAGAATTTAGGTCTATAGATGTTGGTTAAGCTATTAACCAATATCTATAGACATAAATTTTTTATCTATTTTTCACTAATATCTATAGACCTAAATTTTTCACTAATATCTATTTGAAGTCGTTTGTATTTTTCCTTAAAAACCATCATAATTGGAATACACAAAGCACAACTAATAACTAAAAACCAATTCATCCACTTTGTACCAACTCCAGGAATTAAAGGCAATGACAAAAAAAGAAAACAATAAATGTTATTCGAAAAAGTCATTGCACCAGTATTTATTCCTTCTGCTACTGGGTAGCTTGACTCTACAGCCAATTCAAAGAAAAGTGGAATGGTACCATTAATACATATTCCTCCAATAATTGATGTAAAATAAAAAAGAGTAATTGATTTAGGTATTACTTCCACACATACCAAACCAAATACTCCAAAACTTGCAGTTGAGACAATAAACATTAAAGTTACAAGAAGCTTTAACGCACCAAGTAAATCAGCCATACTAAAAATAATAAAACAACTTATAAAAATAAATTTAATAGTAATGAAAAAAATAAATAAACCAATGTAATTACTTTTTAAAGTAATTACATTTTTGTCTGTTCTACTTAAATAAAACTCGTCCAAAGTAAAAATGTAATTTTTTACTCTCTCACATACTTACATTGACAAAGCAACTCCAGAAATAGCACCAGCAACAAGTGACCAAAATCCTAACCAACTAGCAGTTTCATCGTCTATAGAAAATTCTTTTAAGTTTAAAGCTAAATCTGAACACCATGCACTGTATACACCAGTTGTCAATCCGTAAGCAAAAGCAATAAGTTGAAAGTTAGGATTTTTAAAGAGTTTTTTCAATCCACTTGAAAAATGAACTCGTTCAATGTTTGAAGTAAAACTTGGTGGTTTTGGAGGCTTATGTGGAAAAGTTAAAATAACTAATAAAAAAATACCACCACACATACCAAACTGTACATACATGAAACGCATCACTTGATTAGATAATTTGGAGACAAGAGCTTCATAGCCTTCATCCCCTTTTTTAATACCAAAAGATTCAAAGTCTTGAACAAGATGAGGACCAATGAAAAAGCTAAGTGCAGTTCCAAAAAGACATGAAAGTGAAGCAATTGCTGTAGCTGTTGTTCGCTGTTTTGAAGGAAACCATGTACTAGAAAGTACAGTTGCTGCAGCTTGACCAACAGGTCCAGCAAATCCGATAATAACTTGCGCAGTGTGTATTAGAAATGTTGCATTTACTGGTTCAGAGGTGATACATCGTAGCCCAGTTCCAATTAATAAACAGAAACTAGATACTACAATCGCTTTCCGAAGACCTAAAAACGTCCGATCAAACATTGTATAAGAGCCTAGTTTTTTAATATATTTTTTTGTGCTTGCAGTGCCGGATTAAAGAAAACTGAGGCCCTAGGCATTAAAACCTTTGGGGGTCCCATTTTCCCATAAAATTTTTTTTTTAATTTCTTTATTCTAAAATGTATGATGTATTATATGATTTTTTGAACTTAGAAACAATTCATAGATTAAAAGTTGTACAAAAATATATTTTAATGCAATAACGAAATTGAATAATAACAAAAATTATTTGCATTACTGATTAACTCACAATAAAACTTGTTACTAATCAAATTAAACTCTTTTTTTAAATTTGGAAACATCCAATATTTGAGGGCTCCTGATCTTCAGGGACCCAGGCTGTATCGCCGCATACAGAATTGCCAAACAGAATCGCCTGTTTGGCGATTCTGTTTGGCAATTGCGAGGTTTTTCTACTAAAACTTTTTTTTTACAAAAAAAAAATTTTGTAGTAAATTTTTTTTTAGATTATTTTAGAATTACATTGTATTGAAACAATCTCAAAAAATAACATTAAGTAGAATTTTTTATTATTTTTATTATAGTTTCACACTCGTGTAATTCAATTTAAACGTATTAACATTTAAAAAATCATAAAAATATTTTGTGTACACTACTACACTGTTTCCATCTACAAAAGCTAATTGACGTGGCAGTCTATTGCTAAGTTAAATATGTATGGTATGAAGTTCTGGCAAATCGGTATACATAGACTGAAGGTTCTTGTCATATGCAATAATAAGATAAAATAAAAAAATTAGAACTTTTTTATTTTATAGACGTTATTAAATATGACAAGTAAACTCCTTCTGAAATCTATGAACATTCTTTTTCTCAGAAAATAATTGGCTGTGATAATAATATCCTTCAAAACATCGTTCCGGGCATTATCAGTAATTAAAATAATACTATTGAAAAGATCAAATACAGCATGACAGTATTAGGGCATAACGGATCAGCCAAAATGATTAGGATCCGGATCCGACCCGAACTTGAAAAATTTGGAGCCAGATCTAAATCCAGATCCAATTTTAACTTAAAAACAAATAAAAAAAAACTATTTTACGCAAGAAATTATCATTAATTTCAAAATATATATAACCACAATTAATTTTGCATTTCACATTAACAAACCTATTTATTTCATCATGCTTATAATTATTTTAGTGACTTTTTAAAAACATAAAGTGTTGAAATCAATAGTGTTATTATTAAAGCTCGTTCACTCTCAACAAATGTTAGTTGGATAGTTTTTAAATGCTGAAATAAAGTCTCTAAATTAGAAGTACGTTTTTTTGTTGACAAAAAAAAAGACAAAAAAATCTATATTTAGAGATTTTACACTGAGATCTTCATTATTTAAACCTTATTTTAGCTCAGCACTTTGTATAGAATTTTTCTAGCTCTATTTTCATATCAAAATTTTCCTCTAATTAGATTTCAAAACCAACTTTATTATTTTCTGTACACTCTTTTTCGATTGCTTTAGGTAAAATCCTTAGTAAAAGGTCTTTAGCTAACAATATAACTGCTAATATTTTTGACTATACTCCAAAAGCTCCTAAAGAACCAGATAATAGAAAACTAGGCTTGTTTAAATATTCCATGAGGCGAATCAAATTTTTTATGCTTAAAATTCTTGTTTTTAAAGCTTGATAAAATTTTTTGCTTGCGTCAGATTCATACGATTGTAGTTGATTTAAAACAAAACAAAAAACTTGTCTGGTGTAAGCAAATTTGGGTCTCGACAACAATGTGCTTTGGCTCCTAATTTTACAGGCTATAAAGCCTTAACAAAATCTTTAAGAATTAGCATAAATCTGATATTGCTATTGGAGACATTTGCTTAACTTGACAAAGCGTTCAACCATATTAAATAATGAGTTCCAACGTGACTTGCTGTTCAAAATAGTTTCATGTCCAAATTCTGGTTTTACATGCTTTTGCAACATATCGTCATTTTTAACAGGTATTTTTAAAAATAATTTTATTATTGCGCAGACTTTTTTAAAATTAAAAAATAACCTTTTATAACAACAGTCTCTACTAAACTATTTTCAAATTCAATGTTGCTTAGCTCTTCAACTTGATTTAGCGCTTCACTGCCATCCCTACTGCCATCCTTATTATCGAAATTTCAAAATTATTATTTTGATCTAAAACTTCAGTTGGTTTCACATAAAGTGCATCCCCTACTGCTAAACAGATTGCATGAACATCAAACAAATGTGATATAGTAGGTTGATTTAGATATGACGGCCAAATTTAACCATAACAGATGCACCATCTGTATTGTATCAACACTATCATTATTAAACTCCAGTTTGATAATGATAGTATAAATTCCAAGGCTTACATTTGCGTGCACATTAATGCTCATATAACGACGCATTCTAATTGAAGTTGTTAATTGAGCCTTAATGTCTCGATCCATGCATGAACCAGTAAAAAATTTTTAATAGAAATTAAATTAGAAGGTATTTTTAGTCCTTTAGCTAAATTAAAGCTAATTCTCAAAACCTTTTAATTTTAGCAACAGTCTTGAATGAGAAATTCCATCAATTGCAACGAGGTTTTTTAGTATTATTAGCAAAAGTATCTTTTGCTTGTACAAAATTTCTGATACCTTTTTGGGATGAATCTTGAACTTTTTTGTAGGATGTAATAATGGCAATTCTATTTTATGCTTAATCTTTAAATGCTTTTGCATAACACTTGTGCAGCCTCCTTTAACTGTTGCAATGTTGTTACAGGTTTTGCATTAGGCAGTTTCGTTTATTTTGCACTTTAAGAAATGCTCCCAAACAGGAGCATTGCTTTTAAAACTTTGGAAAGTCATTTTAATTTTTTTTTTTCAAAATGGCTTTGAAACATTATTATGTTTCAAAGTGTAACAGTTTCAAACTATGTTCAGGCTATAATGGTAAAAAAAACGGGAACTGAATATCCGAACCAAATCGATCCGGAGACGGATCTCAAAAAAATGGTACGGGTACTCGGATATACGGTTCCGGATCTTGGATCCGAATATGCCCTAGACAGTATACAACAAAGTAAATTTTATAAATATATACTTAGTATTTTAATTTGATTTTTAATAAATACATGCGTGTAATACACGTGAAAGTTTAAAAAAACCATAAGGCATAAAGCTATTTTATTAATTAAAATATTTTTTAAAGTTAACTTCATGGCAGTTTACCTTATGCTAAGCAATGTAAATATAAAAACTTAGCAATAAAACACAATATTGGGAAGATTTCGTGATACCTTTTAAAAATTTTTCTAAAAAGCTAAATTTTATATTGACTGACCCCGAGATGTTTTATTCCAGTATTTTATCAAAAACAACAAAAATGTATGCATGTAGCATGAATTATAGAGTTACGTAATTATATTCGGCTGTTATGCAATCACAAGGAACTAAGAACCTTAATTAGTGACAATCAAACAATTAAAAGTTAATCAAGATTTATAGCTTATAAAGGAATACAATTAGTAACTCTCTCTCATACAAATATATTTTTATAAGCTTAAAGAAGATTATTCCCAACATTCATAAGTATTCACATATTTATCGGCAGATGAATAATATGTGAATACTTATGAATGTTGGGAAAATCTCCTTTTAAGCTTATAAAAATATATTGTTATTAAAATATATTGTAATTCATCAGCATTCATTTAGATTATTCCCAGCATTTATGGACATCCACATATTTAGCACACTAATTACTAATCACAAATACAACAAAGCATGCAAACATTTTTTAATACTATTGATACTATTAATACTATAATAATTTTTATACTATTAATACTATAAATTTTATACTATTAATACTAATTAATTTTGACAGTAGTTTCTACAACTAAAAACTTTGCTTAGCTAAAATAATATTTACAGGCTGATGCAATGTATATGTTTTTACTAAATTATTGTTTTTAGGGATTTAAACCCTAGATAGCTAGATAACTTTGATACCAACATTTAGAAACTCATGTTTTTGTTTACTGTTATGTTGAATTCATGAATGGGATACAATTATTATTACCTGGGAACAAAAAGACCTAAAAAGTTTACCCTATCCAAAATGTAAGAGCAACCAGTTATTAAATTATTTTTTTACTGTCTTAAAGAGTGCGCATCATCATAAATTCACATATTGAGCAAAATTGATAATTTTTATTTTTCTAGTTAAATAAAATGTTGCCGTTCCGAATTTGTAGGTAATAAAAAACGCGTGGTTTGATTTAGAAAAGGCCCAAAAAAGAACCCATAAAAAATCTTTTTTCCAGAAAAAACATATCACTTATTTTCGAAAAAAAAAATTTTATGGGCTCCCTTTTGGACCCTTTATAAATCAAACCACGCATCAGAATTTTTTATTAGTTACAGATTCGGAACGGCAACATTTTATTTAACTAGAAAAACAAAAAATTATCAATTTTGCTCAATATGTAAATTTATGATGCTGTGCACACTACTAAATTTAAATATATCCACTTTTGATTTCATCAAGTAATCTTTTAGGGTGCGAAAGTTATTTAGAATTAACTAATCCCTTATTTTGAGGGTGAAACTGTAGATGGTATTTAAGTTTAGTAAAAGATTGTTACAAAAAATATTTAAATACATTATCGCCCTCACATTTAGAACACAACAAAAACCTTTTTTAGTGTCTTTGTTCGCTTATTCCACGCTATAATTTTTTGAAAAACATTCTTATTTGACATAAACACGAACATAAATTACGAAATGATTAGATAATGAATAGTAAGAAAATGATGAGATACAAAAGATACAAAATGATTGCAAAAAATATCGCGTCTGGATTGGATGCTGAAATATTTTTGTATTTTGTATCAAATTTGCGTCTCCTAAAAAAAAAAAAAAAAAAAGGCCTTTCATTTCTAAGATATTTTAGGACTTTCAGATTCTGGTGGGCGAATCAGAATACCCCCTCCCCCCTTCTGGATCCGTTGTAGCGTTTTTAAATTACTGCGTTAAAATTTTACTGCGCGAAAGTTTTCAACCGTTCAAACTTCATTTGCGGTAAAATAATTGTACTGAGGCAGTAATATTTTAACGTTAAAATTTTACTTCACTCGTTATAATTTTACTGCTTTTTACAATTTATATAGCTTATTTTGTCAAGATGTACAAAAATATTAACTTTAATGATGTCAGAAAATATTTAAATGACAATGCTTTTCCTGAAGATGTGAATGAAAGAGGAAAAAAAGCAAATTTTAAACGGCAGTGTAAAAATTTTGTTATTGTTGACAATAAGTTGATGTATTGCAAAAAAGGTATTGGCGAGGTAAGGAAAACTTGTTTTTATAAAAGAAGTTTTTATTTAATTTAAAAGGTTTTACTTAAATAAAATAAAGTAATTAAACAATATTCTTTATTGTGCATTATTTTGAATTAGCACAACATTTTTCAAAATTTCGAAAATTTATAGCTTTAAAACAACTCAAAATAATGTAAAAATTTCATACAAATAATTTTTTTTATTGTAGTTGATTGTGGTAATAGATCGGGAGGAACAATTAAACATTGTTAAAGAAGTCCATGAGGGTCTCGGTACTTCTGAGAAAGCTGTTGCATTAAGCTAGCCACTTAGGAATTAATGCTGTGAGAAAGCAAATTTTTTCAAGATTTTTTTGGCATTCAATTGTGGAGGATATCACCAAACATGTAGCTCAATGTGAACGATGCCAAAAAACCTCTAACAGAAACCTAAAAGTGTCTCCTGCTTTAAAACCTGTTAAAGTAGAACAACAAGTTATGAAACAAGTTGGTGTAGAATAATTAAATTACCTGAATCAAATGGATTCAATTATGTAATTGTCCTTATAAATTATTTTTTTAAGTGGACTGAAGCTGAACCTCTTATCGATAAAACAGCAGTATCAGTAGCAGCCTTTCTTTATAGAGTTATTTGCAGGCATGGCTGTTTTCGAATACAAGTTAATGACCAAGGTCGTGAATTTGTAAATTCAGTATCAATTGCACTTCATGATATGACAGGCGTTCAGCAACGTGTAACCTCTGCTTACCATCCACAAGCCAATGGTCTTGTGGAGAGACAGAACCAGACAATTAAGAAAGCAATTGTTAAAGTCTTAAATGAAAATGTTAAAAGTTGGGCCTCAGTTTTAGATGAAATCCTTTTTGCTTTATGTGTTAAAGTGCACGATTCAATGGGGTATTCACCATTTTACCTTATGTATAACCGACAACCCTATCTTCCAATTGATGTAAAGTACACAAATGTACTCAATGGGGATAACTACAATCCTGTAAATGATAAAGAAGTTTTACAAAAAGCTTTACAAATGAAAAGAGGACTTGAAGAAAAAGCCATGACCAATATTGTTTGTGCACAAAAGAAACAAAAAGTTGACTATGATAGAAAGCATACAACACCATCAATTTTTTTTGTGGGTCAAAAAATACTATTGAGAAATCTAAAAAAAGAAAATAGAAAGGGTGAAAAAATGACTTTCTCGTGGCTTGGCCCATATGAGATACTTGATATTTTGTCAAACTCAACATGTTTATTAAGAAACATTAAAGGGAAGAACACAATAAAGAAGAAGTACTTTTGTCCGTATTTTTAGGCGATGATGTGGAAAACTACATTACCAAAAGTGGTATGGCCACAGATAGTATATGGGCTACAGATGTTGAGATCCTTGGTACTGCAAATTTGATTGGAGTTGACATTGTTTTATGGTCCTTCACTGGACAAAAACTAGCATGGCTCAAATATCCAGCATCCATGAAACTCGACCAACTAACAGCTCATAGTATTATTTTAGAAAATTAAAACAATCATTATAACGTTGTTTTGTCACTAAAAGCTTTGTAAATGAAATGAGTTTAAACTGAACTAAAATGATGTTTGTATATCAGTTGTTTTACAAGGTTGTTTGTTATAAAAAAATAAATAATTTGCTCAAGGTTGCATATTCTTTGCAACTTAAAAAAACGTAAATAAACTTGTTTGTAATAAAATTCAACAAAAGTGATTTTATGGATCGCTAGGCTATTTAATTTATTCTACGATTAGATTTTGTCGCACAATAAAGGAAAATCGCTTTACTTGATGACAGTAAAATTACAACGAGCGCAGTAAAATTTTAACGTTAAAATATTACTGTCTCCGTAATATTTTAACGTTATTATTTTACCGCAAAGGAAGTTTGAATGGTTGAAGACTTCCGCGCAGTAAAATTTTAACGCAGTAATTTAAAAACGCTACACCGTCACTGTAAATCAAAGCTCAACTGTTTTATAAAACATTGGTTTTCTAATTTCATGACTAAAAATTCCACTGCCCGGAAATTAAGTAATTTAAATTTGAATTTAAATTGCTCAGTAATTAGAAAAAAATTTTGAAATTTCCTACTAAGTACTAAGCACTAAGTTGCTTAAAAAACTTTGAGGCAACTTTGCCACAAGCTATAGCTGAATCAGATGTAAGGATTTTTTCTACTCTTCATCAGTTGCGACGGGCACTAGACCACCGTCTGGATAATAAGGACATGAGGGTAAAAATTGCTCTGAAGATATCAAAGTTGTTCAAACATATATATATATACAATATATATACATATATATTGTAAAATCTGTTTTAAATAAGTTCATCTTTTTTATTACTTTAAATTAAAATAAACTAGCTGACATTGCTTCTTTTTATTTTAACAATATTGTGTATTGAAGTCTCCATTCTTTCTTAAATTAAAAGTAACTAATGTTATTAAATATTGTTTTATTTGTGATTAAAGATCAAATCATATTCAGTTTATATTTCTTTTTTTTTTTGTCATTCTAATTTGTAAATAAAAAGATATGGACTTCATTAAATCTTAAGTTAAAATATAACTTTTTATTTACTATATATATATATATATATATATATATATATATATATATATATATATATATATATATATATATATATATATATATATATATATATATATATATATATATATATATATATATACTTCTTTTTTATTAGAATTCTAGAACTTTGTTAATTTTTATTTAATTTAGATTGATTATTATTATCATTTGTTTTTTTAAGTTGGGTATACTATTTTTTATGTTAGGCATAATACGACGAATGGTGATAATAAATAGAAGGGGGGTGGGGAGGAGATATATATTTTCTTTTGAGATGTTTTTTTAATAACAAGTAATAATTATCAAAGGTGGGTTCTAAATAAGCTTGGGGTGGGAGGGGGAAAATTCTAAATTTAATAAACGTCCCCTCCCGTTTATTAAGCACCTAAGAGTATGTTCTTAAAAATATGTCATTGTTTTTTAACTTGAGAATAGTATATATTTAATTCAATTTAGTCTCACGTGATTAAATTTAGTTTCCTTTTTTTATTATTTTTTTAAAAAGAAAGATCACAAGATTTTTACGTCTGCTTTTGATATTACTACTGTATATCAACTGATAACATGCTTACTACTGATAACATGCTTAATGATAACAGTGAAATTGTAATGAATGATATTGAGCTTGAAGTAGTTATTAATGTAAATGGTAATAGACAACTTAAAAATAATCGTTGAATTGAAAGAGCAAGGTAAAATGAAATTAATTGTCGTCAAAATATAAGAAATGCTGCTCAGCGAGCTGAAATTAATTTGAACACTAATGAGATGATGTGGTTAGGCAAATTAATAATAACCGTCTTCGAAATAAAAAAGATAGAGCAAGGCAAAAAGAAATTAATCGTCGTCAAAATATAAGAAAAGTTGCTCGGCAAAATGAAATTAGTTTTAACCCTAATGAAGATAATGTGTTTTAGCAAGTTCATAATAATCGTTGTCGGAATGAAAGAAATGGAGCTAGGCGAGATGAAATTAATAATGAATTAACATTCATGAAATTAATAATCTGCAAAGTGTACGAAATGCTAGGGGTAAGACTATCAAATATTTTGATAAATGAACAAATTAATCATGATAAGTAAACAATTTTTTAGATTATCGTTATGTTAGTGCGCCTGAAGCATTCTAGCGAATATTTGAGTATCCTATCAGTCAAATATCACACACTATTATCCGCCTTAAGGTTCATCTTCCTGAGAATAAGTTAGTGTCTTTTAGAGAAGAAGTAGAACAAGTGGTTTTAGATCGTGCTGCTCAACGGGATACACATACTACGACATGTTTTAAGTTGAAAATGAAGGAGCCTGTTCTATTCATTTGTAGACATTCCTTATCTCTATGTTTTGATGATAAAAATTGTAAAAGGAAGGTTACACAAAGAGGTGGTAATGAAGTTATAGTAAGAACATTATTTTTTCGCATTAACCGAATTGCATAAACTATCTTATCATATTTATAAGAAAAATTTGGATTTTTCATAAGAGTGAACTAATATTGTTCCCAAAATTCCATATAAATTTCAAAAAATTGTATTAAAAAAATAACATAATTTGAATGATTTAATCAATGATATACAAAAGTGTTTTATTTACAAATATACTTCATTTATAAACATGGGCGCTCGCAGGATTTTTTGATGTTTCAGATAGGCACTTTCACACATTGTGCAAACTCCAAACTTAAGTATGTTTATACCTATTATAAATGAGAAGGCCTTGCAAAAATTTAGGATGGCGGAGGCCTAGGAATAAAAAAGCCCTACAACGTTTGCCTCCCCCTGCCCAAACGTGAGGGCACTATTATAGTAAAATTTTTAACTTTACTATAAATAAATTTAAATTTATCGACAAATTTTAAATTTTGTTGAAAAATATTGTAAATTACAAAAGTTATGACCATGCAAAATTTACACCCTCCTCATTTTTTGTCGGAAAATTTGCATGGTCATAACTTTTTTAATTTACAATATTTTTCTACGAAATTTAAAATCTGTTGACAAATTTAAATATAGATTACGATAGTAAAGTTGAAAATTTTACTACATTAGTGCCCTCACGTTTGAGCTATATAGATAGGAGAATGGGAACAAGAAACCCTAGAACCTTAGGCCCCCTGCCCCAAACGTGAGAGTAACAAGTTGATGAAATATTTTTTAATATTCTATAGTAAAATATTTAAATTTTATAATATTTTGACTTTAAATTTTATAGTAAAATATTTTAGTGTTCAAAAAATGTGACCATCTAAAGATTTTCTGTTTTCTTGTTCTCATTCTCCTATCACCGTAATTTTTTTTTTAAAAGAATCTTTTCGTCATACATATGAACGTAAAAAAATTTGGAATGTTTTTGTTGTTTATAAGTTGGTTATTTCAAACATGCAAAAACCTTCCTACGCCATTGCTAGTTATATTATAGACAAAATCCTTGTCAAAAAAAAGTGGAGTATTCATTAAAAATAATGTAAGTAATGTTATAATAACGTTGTAACTTCGATACAAATTACGTTAGTGTAGCCAATGTTTTTACAACGTTGTAATTTCGATGAAAAATAACGTTAGTGTAACGAAAGTTACTACAACGTTGTAATTTCGATGAAAAATAACGTTAGTGTAACGAAAGTTACTACAACGTTGTAATTTTGATGAAAAATAACATTAGTGTAACCAACGTTATACATTTGATGAACAATAACGTTGGTGTAACCAATGTTATTACAATGTTGTAATTTTGATTAAAAATAACATTAGTGTAACTAACATTATTACAAAGTTAAATTAATTTTATCGATTTAGCCCAACATAACCTTACATAAATCTAACGTTGGATCGACGCAGAATAGCTTTAAAACTAGACAAAATTGTTTTTTTTGTTTGTTTTGGATTCTTAAGTTAAATAATTATTTTAAGGGCACTTGTTAGACAGGATAAGTTACTCCATAGTTTTTTAAACATTTATTAACAATTGTCAGACGTTTTAAATGTATTTTCGAGTAATTTCGAGTAAATTAAGTCATAATGAAAAAAAGAAAAAAATCAAAAGCATAAATAAATAATATTAAAACGTATTCTCTAAAATAAATTACAGTAATTCAAATTTAATGTAAAAATTTACTCGAAAACTTGATTAGATTTACTTGTTTAAATTTGCTCAAAACAAATCGTACAAAAAAAAAAAAAGAACGTCATTCAAGGGTTCATGACCTGGTTTCATTACCTGGTTTCTACTGATGTAATTGGCACATTTCCACTTATACACACAAATGGTGCAAATAAGTGCAAAAAAAAAAAAAGTTTTACAGTTTGTAATCATAAGCAATTTCATAAAAAAAGAATTTGAATTATTTTTTAAACAAAAGAATTTAGTTACATTATGGGTTCTACAGGGTTAAAGGTCAGTCCTACCCTAAAAAAACACGTGTATAAGATAAACCAGAGACTCTATTATAATAATATAATATAATAGTGCTGTACACTTAAAGAGTGATGAGTCCAAACTACGTAGAGTTTGTAACTTTAACAGCTGTAACACACTAACATACAAACATAATAAAAGTTAGTATTTAAAATGTTTATTTAATTTGTTTTTGAACTGGTTGATACTGACTGCGTCTATTGTTTCTTGTTTAAGATTGTTCTAGTCGATTACTGCTCTATTTGTAAAAAAATTATGTCGTTTTATATTTCTTGTATATTGCCTTCTCAGTTTACAATTGTGACCTCTAGTTTTATATCCGTTATCTAGCATTTCGGGTTTAGTGTAAAAATTTATATTGTACCCTTTCAAATATTTGAACATTTGTATCAAATCACCCCTTCTTCTTCTGTTTTCCAACGATAGTAAATCCAACTTTTATAACCTCTGTTTATAACTGTATCCTTTCAAAATTTTAATTCTAGAAGCTCTTTGTTGGACACACTCTAATTTATCTTTTTCATAATGACGATAAGGATTCCAGATAGGAGCTGCTTATTCCAAATGTGGACGTACTAAGGAACAGTAAAAGGGAAACTGGAATAATAATCTTAAGAGAGTCAATTCCAATTAATAATTTTTTAATGATTCTTAATATTTGTTTAATAAAACAATTATTTAAAATAGTATAAACACTAAATTAAATTTTTTTTATAAATAGTAAGTAATATATAAACAATTATTGAAGGAATGCATTTTTTTGTTTAAATTTGCTGCATTACCATGCTATTGTGAGTTTTCTAATTAATATTTCTAAAATAATTTGTATTCTTTTATATATATACTTACAATTTGTATTCTTTTATATACTTATAAGTCTACAAGTCTACAAAAAAGTTAAACTCTAGTTATACTCTTTGATTGTACATTTTTAAATATTAAAGAAATGAAATAACACTGAGATTTGGTAAATTTTTTAATAAAGAACTGCATCTGCTGTATGTAGCAAAGTCGAAATTTATAGAATATTAACAAAATTGTTTAATATTAAACATTATTGCTTCATTCATAACTTAATTATTGCTTTAATCTTAACAAAAACAGGGGAAATAGTATATTATTTAAAATAGTGAAATTGTTTATTATTTATATAAATAATATGGAGATTTGAAGCAACATGAACATGTGACCATACATATATACTACAAGATGGCTGCACCTATATTACTCTTAGAAACTTGTATTTTAAATAACTTTTTCTATGTGAATATTTTGTTATTTAACATGAGCACAGTAAAAGGAAAACTGTAATAATAATCTTAAGAAAGTCAATTCCAAAAATTATTTTTTAAATCTGATAATATGAATACGCTAATTTAATATTATTATTATTATTCGAGTTACGTCATTTTCTAGGCTTTTCTATTTTAAAGTAGTTTCTAGGCTTTTCTATACGCGTTTTTTTTTTTTAATTTTATTTACTAACAACGCGTATTACGGGTTGCTTACTGCTAGTGTTTATTATTATTTGTTTAATAAAACAATTATTTAAAATAGTATAAATAACAAATTAAATTTTTTTTTATAAACAGGGTTGTTTGGTTGATTGGTTTGGTTGGTTGATTGGTTTAAATCAATTAATTTAAATCGATTTAAATCATGATTTTAATCAGACAAATAAAAATTATTATTTAAATTGATTTTTTTAATTTTAATTATTTTTAATGATTATTTATTGATTAATCAACTTTAGTAAATTACACTTGCTAAATATAACTACTGAATAAACAAGTATTAGTTATAATAGTCAGATAATGCATTATAAAATATATAGTAGTCATTAGCCATTTAGTTTTTTAATTTATTGTAAGATTTTTTCCATATAAGTAAAGTTTTTCTTCATGTTTTAACTTATTGACTAATTACATTAGTTTCTGCTTTTGTTACTATTTATATAATAAGTATAAATATATTCCTTTTATATAAGAGTATTTGCAAATTTTTTTAAACTACAGTATTCATTTATAATTGTTATTTTTTAGTTGTAAATAAAAATAATATAACTAGAAATAAAAATGTCTGTTGCCGGTAAAAAAAAATAGATGCAGTTTTGAAAACGTTTGAAGAAATACCCAGTGGCGGATTGAGGTTTAGTGTCGCGGGGGGGCCAAGTCAATAAATAGGGGCGACCGGGGTTGCTTTCAGTAATTTAATCTTATATATATATATATATATATATATATATATATATATATATATATATATATATATATATATATATTAATTGTTTTTAATTATATATATATTAATTGTTTTATTCTGCAAAAGTTGTTATGGCACCCCCCCCCCCCCCCACGTGACACCTACTCGTGCCGGCCCTGTTCTCAATTATATTATTTTGCATATTTAAATATTAAAGAAATGAACTGACACTGAGATTTGGTAAAAATCTATATAAAGAACTGCATCAAACGATAAGCTTTATATGCAAATGGATGCAATAGGTTGATGTGGCTAAGTCGAAATTTTTGTCAATTATTGCTTCAATCTTAACAAACTAAGGTAAAATTGTATACTATTTAAAATAGTGAAATAGTTTATATAAATCATATGGAAATTTGAAACATGAACATGTGACCATATATATATATATATATATATATATATATATATATATATATATATATATATATATATATATATATATATATATATATATATATATATATATATATATATATATATATATATATATATATATATATATATATATTTATTTAAATTTATACATATATATATATATATTTATATACATATATATTTACGTACATAAACAAATATATAAATATATATACAAATATATCAGCGTCAACGCGAAGAACCTTTAAAAGTTCTTTAAAGAATTTTACTTTAAAGTTCCTCCGAAGAACCCTTTTAAACGGTTCTTTAAAGAACCTCTACGGGTACTCCACCAGCGTCAACGCAAAAAACCCTTATAGGTTCTTTGAAGAACAATTCGGCTTAAGAGTGTATATATATATATATATTTACTGTTGAGCGCACCGTGAAAGAAAATCAATTTTGAAATTTTCCCTTATTACACATTTATGTGAAATGATAGCATTTCTTTTTTTTGCATTTTTACAGCTTTTATTAAATGTAAAAAACTTCTAACAAAGGTAAAATATAGATTTTTGCAATATAATTTTTTTAATTTTAAATTGACAAATTTCAGGAAAGGGCACTTTTTTAAAGAAACTAAATCTGTGAAGGTTGCATTTTTGAGTCTCTTAAGAAAAAAACGAAAAAATGCTTAATTCAGCTAGGAATCATGATAAAAACAGGAAAGTTGTTTGCCTCCTGTGTCTCAAAAAGGCAAACAGACAGCTCACAACGTTTTTGCATGAAAAAAATTCAACAAGTCTACAGACAACAAATCAATTTTGAAGATGTAAGAGTACCGCAAGGTCTGTGTGAAACTTGTAGAACTGCTCTGAGGAAACGTTATGAAGGACATCCTGCTGAATTACCAGCTCTTTTTGACTTTGAAACTATCATTGTCAAACCACTCACAAGAGGAAATCCTTGTGAATGCTTGATTTGTCGCATTGGCCGGTTGAAATTGACTGAAAAGCACCCTCTTGACACTGACACTAAAGAAAAGATTTCTGACAAAAGGTGCTCAAAATGTCTGTCACTAATTGGTAGGGGATTGCCACATCAATGCTCTGTATTACAGTTTAGAGAGAATATAAGATCTCTGGCAGCCAATGATGGTAAAGTTGCGGAACAGATTGCATCTTCAACAATCACAAGCAAGGATGCATCTCCACATGGAACAGTTCGACTTTCACAAACCAAGGGTGGGAGAACATTGCCTATAACTCCAGGTAAATATATGGTTACATTATTTAAGTATTTTGGTAAAATATTTGCTGTAAAGTTAATTTTCATATGTTTTAGGACCATCAAGTGCAAAACAGCTATTCAAGGATCACCCAGTTGTAACAGCGCAAGATCTTGCTCAGGTTCAAATAAACACAGGGTTGTCCAATAATGGCATCAGAAAGCTTGCAACAACAATCAACAATGTAAGCACAACCAAAGTCTTGGAGCCATACATTGTTAAAAAATTTCAAAACCTTGGAAAAAATCTTGAAGAGAGCTTTACTCAGACCACAGCGGCATTTACAAACGCGGACAAAACAACTTCAATTTACATTGTTGCACATTGCAAAAGTCTCAATAGTATTTTTGAAGATTTACTTTTGATACGGAAGATTTTTTCAAACCACGTCATTAAATTGGGGATCGACGGCGGTGGAGGATTCTTCAAAGTCTGTTTCGGAGTTTGTGAATTGGACCCAGAGATGCAAAGTGAAGCTTCACCTCCAAGCAAACGCTTGCTTACATCACAAGCATCAAAGGATATAGGAGTGAAAAAAAAAACCTGTGCGGTCTGCAGGCTCATTCATCCTCTCATCCATGTACATGGTGCACAGCGGAAAGTTTTTATCTTGCGAATTGTGGTACTCCAAGAACTTTTAAAATACCAAAAATGCAAAGAAATTCGGAAACGTGGTTCATGAGCCTGTTCTTTCACTCGAAGATTCTGCATTGGTAATTGATCTAATACCTCCAATGGAGTTGCATCTACTTCTTGGAGTGGTCAATCATATTTTAAAGATTCTGAAAGATTCATGGCCAAAGACAGATGAATGGCTTCAAGCATTGCATATACAACATCAACCTTTTCATGGTGGACAATTTGAAGGAAATTCCTGCAATAAGTTGTTGAAGAACTTGGATCTTTTGCAAACATTAATTGAAAAAGACAATGCTTTTCAAGTTTTTCCCATCATTGAAACTTTTCGAAAATTTGCAAATGTTGTATCATCCTGTTTTGGCAACAAGTTGCACAGTCAGTTTGAAGAAAAAATTGATGAGTTTCGAGCTTCTTTCCTTGCATTGCCAATTGGAACTGTCACACCAAAAACACATGCTGTGTTTTTCCATATAAAGGAATTTATCCTAAGGAAAAAGATGCCACTTGGTATTTATAGCAAACAAACAACAGAAGCAATGCACCATTGCTTTAGTACAAATTGGGCAAGGTACAAACGCCCAATCAGTCATCCAGAATATGGAAAAAGGCTTGTGATTTTGATTTTAACAGCAAGAATCTTTGAAGAAAACACTGAGCACAAAATAAATAGAATTGGAGATTTATGAATAAATTATGTTGACCTTACATTAGAAATCTTTATGTGAGAACAGAATGTACCTTTTTATCCGTTTAGAATAATGTTTTTTTTTTTTATTGTATGTATTTTTGTTTAAAGAATGCTGTAAAAATGCAAAAAATAGAAATGCTGTCATTTTACATATATGTGTAATAAAGGAAAATTTCAAAATTGATTTTCTTTTACGGACGTAGGCAGATGATTTTAATTTTTACATTTTTGGAATCCCATGGTCATAAGCTTTCATAGGAATGTTGCGGTTTTCTAGGGTGCGGACTGGACAGTTATCTCCTATTTTTGCTAAGAGTGATATTTGTTTAAATACTGCTTTGTAAAACTTTTCATTAAAAATAAGTGCAAATTTTTTTTTTTTTAACATACGTTTTAAACATTTTAAAAGATATTTTAAAGAAAATAAATTTACTTAAATAAATTGAATATTACCTGAACATATATAAGAATTTTTTCATTTCGATAGTTTTCGAAATTACGTCAAAACCTGAGACATTTTTCATTTTTAAATATTCCTTTGTTTATAGACATGGAAAAGATTTAATGCCTAGGGAGCTGCCTTCAGAGCAATAATTCAAAAATGGAATTTATAAATAAAATTTATATAAATGATGACAAAAAATTTTAAAAAAGATCTTGCCAGTTATTTTATTCACTGGTTTTTGTTCAATGGAAAAAAACAAACGCGAAGTTTTAGCTGCTTAAATACTCTGAATCTGTCGCTTAAATACGCTGAATCTGTGACTAAAATACGCTGAATCCTTCCCTGATAATAACTAATTCAACTAACTGGTAATAACTAATTCAACAAAGAAATTTATTTCTCTGTTGAGTTACTTATCACCAAGAAAGGATTCATTTTGACATTAAAATTTTAATGTCAAAATAATTGAAAGATGTATTATTTTGCATTAAAATAGTAGTGTTATCAAAATGTCATTTAATAGATCATAAAATAGGGGATAAATCACCTGTTTTTTTTTTTAGGCAGAACAGTATAACCGACGCTACTATTTTAAAAATTTGTTTAATTTTTAAAACAAAGTAAGAAAGTCTAATAAATTATTTTTATATTATCGGCTATATTATGATTTTTAAATTGTTAAAAATCACGTTAAACAATTACAGCCTTAAAAAATTATACCATTGTCCGATCAAAATGATTTCTTTAGAAAAAATTAAAAGGTGACAGTAAAAAATTATTTTTCTTTAACACAAGAAATATAATTTCTTGCTGTACCCTTAAACACACGATCAAATTAAAACCAAAGTTAGTCTTTTAAATTCTAGTAATTTATATTGATCATTTAAATTTTAGAAATTCAAAATTAGACAACGTTTCTTGTAGTTTTATCATTTATTAAGTAACATATTTATTCAATGGCCAGAAGTGAACAAATGGATTTTTAAGAAAATTGATATTTTAACGATATTAGGTGATAAAAGATGATCTTTTGACCTAAGAAAGAAAAATTTATATGAGGAACAAAAATTTATAACAGGAAAGAAAGAAAAATTAAAAAAAGGAATTCACACCTAGCGAATCTTTTATCAATAAAACGATAAAATTAAATGATTTTAATCAAACAACGTAAAGTTGTGTCTTTATTAAAGATTCGAATTTTACACATAAAGATACTTGATATAATATCGTTTATAATTTTACAACTTTTAAAAGCAAATTTAAATAAAAAAAAATAAAATATAGAAAAATAATGGAAGCTTTAGTCGATAGAAATATTTACTAAATATTTAATTTTAAAAATACAATAAAAAATAAAAATACAATATATATATATATATATATATATATATATATATACATACATATATATATATATACATACATATATATATATATATATATATATATATATATATATATATATATATATATATATACACATACATACATACATATATATATATATATATATATATATATATATATATATATATATATACATACATATATATATATATACATACATATATATATATATATATATATATATATATATATATATATATATAATATATATATATATATACACATACATACATACATATATATATATATATATATATATATACATACATATATACATATATATATATATATATATATATATATATATATATATATATATATATATATATATATATATAGTATGTATATATATATATATATATATTATATATATATATATATATATATATATATATATATATATACATATATATATATATATATACATACATATATACATATATATATATATATATATATATATATATATATATATATATATATATATATATATATATATACATACATATATACATATATATATATATATATATATATATATATATATATATATATATATATATATATATATTAGTGATGTACCGATTGCACATTTTTGGCCGATGCCGATACCGATGCCGATGGATAGGAAAAGGCCGATACCGATGCCGATACCGATAGATTACCTAGCTATTATAATTTGATAGTATAAAACCATACATCTTTAAATCGTGTAAAATTTTTCATGGAATCAGAACTGGTAAGCAAATACTTGGACCCAAATCAGAGTCAAACCTTTATTTCAAAAGATATTAGAAAAGCTCAATCAAATAAATATACATTTTTTACTTTTTTTTAACTATGAAAAGAAAACTTTCAAAAAATAAATACAATTTTAGGGATAAAAATAAAAAAATGCCATCGGTTGGAAAATCGGTAAATTGATAAAGAAAGACCGATGCCGATACCGATACCGATTGTGCAAAAAGTGGCCGATTAAGCCGATGCCGATGCCGATTAATCGGTACATCTCTAATATATATATATATATATATATATATATATATATATATATATATATATATATATATATATATATATATATATATATATATATATATATATATATATATATATATATATATATATATATATATACATACATATATACATATATATATATATATATATATATATATATATATATATATATATATATATATATATATATATATATATATATTACATATATAACCATATATATATATATATAACCATATATATATATATATATATCTATCTAAAAAATGTTAGAGTTATTTCTTTTTATTTTATATACATTTATAGAAAATTTAAACATCTAATGTATAAAAAAAAATACAAAATTTATTTCAAAATTCTTAAATTAAATAATAAAAAAGTTTTTTATGTTTTAAAAAAAAAATAACTTAATTTTATTTATTTCTGAACGTTAAGCTCTGATAAAATAAATTTTAGAAAGACATAAACTTAAAAATAAAAGTAAGATTCTATTAATTTATTTGACTTGAGCATATTTATTTATTTTGTTATTTTTGTCATTAAAAAATTTATTTAGTTTTATTTGCAATTTAACAAAAGCTGTTTTCATCAAACCCTTTATTTTTTAAAAATTAATTGGAAAATCTAATTTTTCACTAATGTCAATTTCAAGCCTTTTATACTTTTCTTTAAAAACCATCATAACTGGAATACACAAAGCACAACTAGCTACTAAAAACCAATTCATCCATTTGGTACCAATTCCAGGAATTAAAGGCAATGACAAAAAAAGAAAACAATAAAAGTTATTTGAAAAAGTCATTGCACCCGTATTTATTCCTTCTGCAACTGGGTAGCTTGATTCAACAGCTAATTCAAAAAAAAGTGGAATTGTACCATTTAAACATATTCCTCCAATAATTGATGTAAAATAAAAAAGAGTAATTGATTTAGGTATTATTTCCACACATATCAAACCAAATACTCCAAAACTTGCAGTTGAGACAATAAACATCATAATTACAAGAAGCTTTAACGCACCAAGAAGATCAGCCATACTGAAGTTAATAGAGCAAAAAAAAAGATAACAATAACAAAATAACACAAATAAATAATGTGTAAAACAAAAAACATAAATGAACAACTTTAACAAGCATAAAACTGGAAAATTAAAAAAAACAAAAAACATGCGTTCACATTTTTTCATTGTTTAGTTACTGTGAACATAATTCATATAAAATGACGAATTAATAATATGATATCCTTGCAGTCGGAAATACGTCATTATCTTTCTCACGAACAGCTTCTATTTTTGATGGGGGAAAACAAACTTTTGTTCTAACGCGCGAACACTAGCATTAACAAAAGAACAATTTAAAAAGTTTTGTACACTTTAAGATGGTCTGAATTTTCAAAACAGCAAAACTTGAGCTCAATTTTATGTGAAAAACTTCCTGAACCCAAGCAGAGACAAAATATTTATAAGCACCAAATAATGGTTTCTAATTAAGAAAAAATAATCTAGGACTTTTTATTAAATAATGATAAACATCATGGTAATGTACTGCTAGCCATTCAGTTGGGTCATCTTTCCCATTATTTGCGAAGAACTTGTATGGGCATTGGTGGATTCCAAGGATTGCAAGTTTGTTTATATACCGTTCTTTTGCAAGTTTACCAAACGTATAAACCGTAATTCCGTTTTTTAAAACTCTTTAATTCACTTTTACGTACGCATTCTCCTACTTTATTAATTCAGCTAATCATTTGTTTTCCACCATTCAAGATGGTAACAATTCGCGCACTTGAAATTTTGCATAATTCTGTGATTTTCCGACTGCGAGGATTGAATGATACTCTTGCGTACTTAATACAAAGGAGAAGGTAACACAAAGGGGATCGAAATTTTAATGCAGATCTTATAAACAGGGGAGGAGGTTTTATTAAACGGGTAGGTGAAAATTTTTTCCTAAATCTAAGGGGCTGTTCATATAATACGTGATACTTTTTTTGCCGTTTTTATAAACCCCCTTTTTCTCCCCTATGTGACATTTTGAATAACCCAAAACCCACCCCAAAAATAAAACAGTAAGCAGCAAAGATGACCACAGCAATTTTAATCATTACATTTTACAATTTAAAGGAAGTATTTACTTTCTCAGACAAGTTTATTTTTAAGTATTTTTTTCTCTGACTCCATAATCATCATCATTGGAGCTTGTTTGTTTGCAGCTGTTAATCCAATTGGCACCCTGGCTTTATCATCCTAGGAGTGAAACGTCATATCTTTAGAATCCTAGACTGCCGCAAGTTCTTTAAGGGCACTAATGGATGATTTGGCAAATTTTGTGTATGCATGATATTTATGCTCAGAATTTTGTCCTCTTATTAAGACGAACGTGTAAAAAAACTAATTTAAATTTTTTATCTTTATTAGTTATGACTCCGTTAAAAAATAAACGCTAGCCACTTGTCGTTGCATATGATTTTTCTTGAAATTTTCCTTATATATAAATATTTGCGAGTTTGCAATTTTAACAAATTACGTAGTGATAAAAAAATTTAATTTAAAATGTTGTTTCTCACGTCACACTCTAGCAACCCCTCCCCCTCCCCATGTGATACTTGGTGACACTTTCCAATACCCCCTCCCCCTTAAGACTGTCACGTATTATTTGAATATCCCCTAACTTCAATTTATTGTCGGCTTTTAATTGAAACCTCGTAAATCCAAATTAATATTTTTTACAGAACAGGCATAAAATAATTTAATTCTAGTGTGGTTTGTGATCAAACGCGCATTTTTTAACATCTGTTTTATAATATTTTCAAAAGGATTTAATATGCTTATGTAAATTTTATACTATGTGGAGAAAAATGGTCAAAATTTTCGACAAATCGATTTAGTCGAAAATTAGCTTTTGAGATTTTGTCGACGATTTTAAAGGGTACACTGACGATTTTGAAGAGTGCACTGAAAGTTTTTTTTTTTTTTTGATTAGTGACTGCCAGTAACTGACTGGTATATATTTCCTAATTTTTAAAGCTGGTATACAATATTTATTTTTTTTTAATTTGAAATATAAGTTTTTTTGTTGATAACTAGTAAAAATTAATACACGGGTCTTGATAATGTTGAGGTGGGTGGGAAAATTTTGGGAAAATTAAACGTCCTCTCCCGCGTATTAAGTACGCAAAAGTAATGAAGATTTCATAAGAATAAAGATAAATATGAAAACAATAAAAAAAATTTGATGTAAACATTTTAACTATCAATTACAGATACAGATATAAAATATTACATGTTTGAACACCACTTGGAATTATTTAAAATATAGAGTAAAACCGGGTCAAACCGCACACTTATCAATAAAAATTAAATAACTTTTTTATTTTATTTAATTTTTTTATTAGATAGGTATTAAAAAACTACATAAAACGATATAAAATATATGTTAAAAAAATAATAGTAAAATTATCGAAAATATTAAATGTAAATAAAAAAAAATTGTGCGGTTTTAGGCGACACTCTGATAAAACCGCAAACATTAAATTTTTAAAATTTTAACTTTTTTTATTATTTTTTTTAAGACAACTTATATTTTAGAACCTATATTAAAGTTTTTACATTTTTTGCAACAAAAAAATTTAGTTCCAACTAAATATTTCTTTGGTAAACATGTTTCTTTGTACAACCGTTCCCGACACTTCGAATTCTCGCATTGCAACATTTCTGTGTGTAACTGTTCTCTACACTTTTTACATTTTGCAACTTCTAATCGTTTGGCTGCTGGTACTTGTTCTTCATTGTTGTTTTGCTGAAGTTGCTCAGCATTGTTATGCTCAGGCATTTGAGTACTCAGCATAGAGAGTCTACGCTTTGCGTTAAGTTTAGCAACTTCCACAGCTTCCTTTGTTGCTTTTTCTTCATCTTTTTGTTTGAGGAACTCGATCACATTTTCTTCGGTAATATATTTTCCCCCAAGTTTTGACATGTTGCACTGCTTCGATTTCTTAACATGCGATTGATTTCTGAATTGAAAAACTGCTTTAACTCTATCTCGATACTGTTTTTGCAACGCTCAGCACATGCTTGATACTTTTCAAAACCTGAAGCTGATGTAGTTGATAAAGATGGTAATCGGTGTGTAGTTGGAGTAGGTGCTGCGGCGGCTGTTAAAGATGATGAGGTTGTGTCTGAGCAAGATGGTGTAGGTGCTGAATATAATACTTTTTTCAGCCAATCAATAAACATATCGTGCTCCATCCAACCTGATTTTGAAATTGAATATTTTGTGCCAGTTGAATGTCCAAACATTTTCACCAATATTTGGTGAAATTGAATGTTTGGACCCAGTCAAGACGAAAGTTTCTTTTGGCTTTGTATATCACAAATGGTGCAATATTTTTATATAATATAAAAATATTTTTACCCAACATAAAATTTTTACCCAACATAAAATATTTGTATATCACAAACGATGCAAAATACCTATCAGCGTTGCAGCAATTGTTTACAGAATAATGAATTTTTTCATTTTTGCCAATAAGTTTTAATGCACGTCTTGTCTTTTTTCAACACACTACAGTTGCTTTGTATTGATCACCCGAAAAACCTGTTTGTCACAATTCCAAATATGCGACCCAGAAGTTAATCAATTATTTCTGGCGTACAAGAAGCGGCTCTTTTAGATGCTAACTTATCCACTTTTCTTGTTGAAAGTTCTTTTGACCATCTTCATTAAGGCATAAAGTCTTTACCAGGCCATTTTTGAATAAAACCAGTCTTTACCAGGCCATTTTATAACAAGTGCAATTGATCTTCGCGTTTAAGCTTTTTAGCTTCACATACAAATTCTAGGATTTCATTTCGGGTTAAAGCATAACCCCAGTCACCAAGTAATTGGAACGCATGCACCATCAATCTTTCTGTTTCATTTGAGAGTACTGTTGTTTTACCTGAGCCATGGAAGCCTTTGTTGTTGTTGTTATTTTTGCGATCTTTGAGCGTTGAGACTGAAACGCTACGCAGCTTTTTTCAGTGATGTTATATTTTCTTTCATATCAGTTAATGCGGCTAGTATATCCTCTTCCTTGTATGCTTTTGTTTTTTAGTTTTTTAGTTGTTAAAAAAAGTAAGTTAAATTGAATTAAGCGAGTGATGATTATATTGAGAAATAATATAATTGGTATTTAATGAGTAAGAGATGATTATATTAACAAATAACATTATAGTTTATTTTTAATTAAACTGGAGTTAACAAGTTAATTACATAAAGATAGGCGCTTAGTCACTTGCGAAAAACTAAATCTAAGTAATTGATCGAGTGTGCGGTTTTATCAGAAAAAAGAGTTTTTTTTAGTTTTTTATTTTTTTATTTAACTTTTTGTTCTAGCTGTATAAAAATTATACTTTCAAAATCAAAATTAAATTTCTAACAAGATAGTGATAGTAAACCATTTTTTATATCAGTTTTGTTTCAAGCGCTATTTTGTTCGCAACAATAAAAGTATATAACAAATTTTGACTTCCCGTTAACGTTATATAAAAAAGAAAAAATGGAGTTGAATCGGCATATAATTTTATCAATTCGAATAAAGGAGATAGTTCTGTATTTGAATCTACTTTTATTTTTTTCATAGCCATGTCTGTTTAGTTTTTATTTGATAATTTCGATCAGTGTGCGGAATGATATGATGTGCGGTTTGACCCGGTTTTACTCTTATTGTTATTGATAAAAAACACATTATTTCATTTATAATTGAGTTTATATATTTTTAAAAGGTATTTTAAATAATTTTTAAATTTGAGTATTTTTTTTTAAAGACATCCTAACTTAAAACAATCATAATGAGTATACTCACATTGACAAAGCAACTCCAGAAATAGCACCAGCAACAACTGCCCAAAATCCTAACCAACTAGCAGTTTCATCGTCTATAGAAAATTCTTTTAAGTTTAAAGCTAAATCTGAACACCATGCACTGTATACACCAGTTGTCAATCCATAAGCAAAAGCAATAAGTTGAAAGTTAGGATTTTTAAAGAGACTTTTCAATCCACTTGAAAAATGAACTCGTTCAATGTTTGAAGTAAAACTTGGTGGTTTTGGAGGCTTATGTGGAAAAGTTAAAATAACTAATAAAAAAATACCACCACACATACCAAACTGTACATACATGAAACGCATCACTTGATTAGATAATTTGGAGACAAGAGCTTCATAGCCTTCATCCCCTTTTTTAATACCAAAAGATTCAAAGTCTTGAACAAGATGAGGACCAATGAAGAAGCTAAGTGCAGTTCCACAATAGCATGAAAGTGAACCAATCGCTGTAGCTGTTGTTCGCTGTTTTGAAGGAAACCATGTACTAGAAAGTGCAGTTGCTGCTGCTTGGCCAACAGGTCCAGCAAATCCGATAATAATTTGTGCAGTGTGTATTAGATATGTTGCATTTACTGGGTGAGAAGTGATACATCGTAGGCCCGTTCCAATTAATAAACAGAAACTGGATACTATTATAGCTTTGCGAAGACCTAAAAATGTCTAATATTATCTTATACTGCAAACCATTTAAGTCATACTGAAATATAAAAGGAGTGGACTTCAGTACGCATATTAACTATAAACTAAGTGATCTAATGTAAAACATATTTATATATCTATCTATTGACAGAACTTTGGTTTTAATTTTTGTTGCAAAAAGTTATGCTGAGGAAAAAACTTTTTATAAATGTGTTTATCTAATATTTAATATATAATATTATGTTTAAGAATATATGCAATATGCAACTATATAGCTACATGGGATATATATTGCTATTACTACTGCTAATCCTGTTACCCCTACTTCTACTACTGCTGCTACTCTTACTGCTACTCCTACTCATTTATTGAACTCAAAGCAACAAAAAATTTCAAAATATATTAACCTAGTTCTCAAAAGAAGTGAAATTAGATTAGCAAGTAAGGTGAAAAAAATCTCCCAGTTATTCATACTATTATAACTTAAAATGAATAAAAAAGAAAATATGCTACCACAAAACTTGAAAATATACTGAAAAAATTTATTTTATTGTGATTAATGTATGTCCATCTTTTTAGATTGAGAAGAGCAGAACTTTATGTGTTCAATTAAAAAGAATTTTAAGCTAAAACTTATTAACTATTACTTTACCAAAAAAATAAACAAGTTGTTAGCAGAACAATTTTTTTTTTATTTCAAGTTTAAAATATTTTAGTAGAAATGTTTATACATATTTATACAATTTATATATATTTGATGTTTTTCCAAATAAGAATACTCAAGTCTTTAAACTGTCAAAAGAAAGAATACAATACAGAATAGAATATAATAATCTATAAACAATTGCTTTAATCATCCATGAGGTATGTATTGAAAAAATGTAATAAATAGATCCTCTGGCTATTTTTTATAAAAAAGCTCAAAAAAACTTTGTTAACAATTCATTTGAACCGTTCAAAAAACTAGGAAGAAAGAATTCTTAATGCAGTTTTATCAAAAACCAAATGCGAATTTAAAAAAAGCTTTTTTTAAATTAATGCACAGTGAATCATCTACAACATGCTAGATGGACTAAAATATTTCATTCTGCAATTTGAATACTAAGAATGTCATTAATAAATCTTTTGCGTTTCATTGATTAATTATGCATTTTTTGGTTATTTGTAAGATTTTGGGAATTTTAGTATCGAAAATGTTTAATACAAGTCTTCTCAGGAAAGGCATGTGGCTGCACGCCTTATGTGACCATGCATACAATATTTTTTTTTACAACATGACCACAATTTTTGGCATATTTTGATAATGTGCTCATTTAAAAACTTGAACTCTTTTCGAGCTGGTACCTGCACACCTCTGTTATATTTATGAGACGCGACTGTTGGCTTAGCATTGGATGAGGTTATCCATTCAACAACTTTTTTTCCTAATGTTAGAAATTATCAAATTATCAAATTAGAAAATATCAAAGTTTCCATTTTTAAGTAACTAATTTTGAAGTAATTATGTGAATATGAGATAAGGAAGTATGAGAGCGAAATAATTATATAATTAGGCTTTACAACTTCGATCTTTTATAAATCCTATGAAGGGATACACTTTCAAATTAAAATAAAGAAAGTAAATTAAGCTTCTTTTTTTTTCTGTTATTTTTTTTTTAATTTTTTTATCATTCGTTAAAAACTTTATTTTCTAGTTTAGTCTCTAGCTTTTATTTCTCTTTTCAGTTATGATTATATTTTATTTTAGATCAAATTTACATTTATCTAAAATAAAATATAATCAAACCATATAATTGTTTATTATATTATTGTTTATTCAGCGCATTTTTTAAACGCTAAGATTTTCAAAACTTGGCCAAGTTGTCAAAACAAATTAATAAATGCGTGATCAAATAAGGTGTGCAACCGCATGCCTTTTTATGATATATATTATACCTAAAATATATATATACCTAAAAAAACACACTTAATTTTAACAATTTATAAATTATGTAATAAAATTTTTGCGTAAAATAAAAAAATACAAATTATAATAACTACAATATAGGAATTTAATATTTGTTTTACATTATCAATGTAAAACAAAATAATATATAGAAGTGAGTTTTTTTCTAGTAAGATTCTCGCAGAATCAGCAAAAATCTTTATTGTGGGCTTCTTCAGAATCTTTAGATAGTTGCTATATATGATTTTTTATAAAGTATTTAACTTTTTATAAAGTATTTTGTACACAGTAACAAGCATATAGTACCATCGTATTAAGCATATAGTTATTGTACACAGTAACAAGCATTTATCGTTTTATCAAGTATATAGCAGATGTTCCTATCGTTTCATGTGCATTTTTTGGCGTTTGAAATACTATAATCCAGACATTGAGCAAACACCAAAGACTTATGTTTATATATTTAAGTTAAACAAAAATGTTTTCAAAAAGTTGCAATGACTGGAGTCTGGGATTAAAAACTCCATTTTCTCCACTGCCCCAAAAGTGAGAGCAACAAGTTGATAAAATATTTTTTTTACTTTTCTCAGCTAAGTTTATTCATCGATAGTTTTTAACTTTCAGAGAATAATCTTTTGGCGTTTAAAAATTATGATTATATAAAGTTTGAATTCCGCTCACTTTGAGGGGGTTACAAATTGTACATGATCTGAAAAAAATTAAATGGTATTACAAGCATTGCATATTTGTAACTAAATATTTTTAAGAAATGAAATTACATTTTAACGTCACTTTAATTGCTTATGAACCATTAATGTTTTTTATAAGTAATAACTCAAGTTGTTACCAATGTGGGACTTGTGAAAACAACATCAATTAGTCGATTTTTTTAACTGACTTTTGTCCACCTAGCTTGTAAAAAGCGATATAATGTGCAATGGTAAAGTATGCAAAATGTAATAGATTGGATTAAAAAAATCAACAATAAGCATCTATAAAAATGTCTAGTTTTCGATGTAAACAATTTTTATCTTTTGATAAATCAAAACACCAATGCTATAAATTTTGCTGAGCATTATGTCATTATCAAAATTATGATATCATTATGATATCGTTATCAAAAGCAATGAGGAAGCACTAATAAAGCAAAACAATTCCTAATCTTAATAATCTTCAATAACAACAAAGCATGGATTTAAAAAAGAAGTGCATTGTTTGATATCATAATGAGGGGTATTTGATGGTGCTGAAGTTTGTAGGTAATTTCATACTTTCCAAATTTCACACCATTATAGCAAAGATTTTGGCTTAATTCATAATTACAAACTTGCTGTATTAAAGAACAAAATGTTCAGCAAATAGATAAGATAAAAAACCATATAACATCTTCTCACCAGTAACCATCTGCTAATCACCATTAGATGTAAAAATTATTGTCTCATTATTACGTTAAATCTTAATAACATTACATTTCAACCACATTGTAAACCTGACATTCAATTAGGTACATCCATTTCAACTCTAACCACTTTCTAAGCATAATAAAATCAATCCCCAAAAAAAACTGTAAATCTAATATAACTTGGTTAAAACCTCCTGTATAGTATCAAAACAATCGTTTTCAAGCTCTAATTTTTTTTAAATTTCCAGCCAGCCACAAGCTACATAAAATAGTCAATCGAAATTCTATTAAGTTTAAATAGAGTTATATGTCCAAGTTAAAGTACACCATAAATTTCCATAATTTCAATGGAAATACATAATATATTATATATATATATATATATATATATATATATATATATATATATATATATATATATATATATATATATATATATATATATAATATATATATATATATATATATATATATATATATATATATATATATATATATATATATATATATATATATATATATATACAGTCGTGTGCAGTAAAACAGTAGTGCGTATTTTATTTTTCTATTGTTTGTTTTTTATCGTTATTATCCATAAACTGAATGTTGTGATTATAACAGTATAAAAAAAATTTTAGAAAAATAATTGCAGCACTGTATGGTTTTAAATTTCAATATTATTTCAATATTAAATTTCAATATTTTAGACTGTGCAATAAAATAGTAGTGAAAAATTAATTGACGTCGACCTTCGAATTTCGCAGACTGTATATATATATATATACAGTATGGGCCAAAAAAAACCGGCCAAGAAATTTTATGTGGTTACAAAATTTCTATGTAAAATATACAGAAAACAAATTTAATGAGTGATTTTATTTAAAGAATC
The DNA here is from genome assembly GCF_022113875.1 of Hydra vulgaris. NCBI lineage: Eukaryota > Metazoa > Cnidaria > Hydrozoa > Anthoathecata > Hydridae > Hydra > Hydra vulgaris. The sequence continues at coordinate 49,764,102 of NC_061161.1, read as the reverse complement.
AATATATAAATATCATGCTTTTAACACGTATATATAAAACGTATATATAAAATGTATATATATATATATTTAAAACGATAAAAAAAACCACCAAAATGTCTTTTTGAAGAAAATCACATTAAAGCATTAAAAGACACACTTAATAATGTAATGATGATTTAATAAATACAAAAATATTACCAAATATACATAGTACAAAATAATTGTTGGCAGAATTATTGTATTCTATTATTATCTTGAAAGAGTCATTTTATTTAAAACAAAATCTCAAAATCTAGTACTTGGTCATAGCACCTTTTGCAGCTAAGACTGCTTTGATTCTTTCAGGCATACTGTCAACAAGCTTTGTTAATAACAATGGTTCTAAGCTATTCCATGCCTCTTTTACGCAATTGAAAAGACAAACTTCATCATTACACATTCTTCTTTTAATTTTATCTTCGAGTATGGACCATAGGTTTTCAATTGGATTTAGGTCGGGAGATTGGCTTGGCCACCATTTCAGAGTTAGCATATTTTTTTCAATATATACTTTGTTATATTTTGCAATATACTTAGGATCATTATCTTGTAGAAATAGATAGTTACCATCTGGAAATAATTTCAAGCAACTTGGCTTTGCATTATGAACAAGGATACTATGGTACTGGTATTGATCCATATTGCCTTTAATCTTGTGAATCCTTTCTGTAGCATGCGCGGCAAAGCATCCGCATATGTTAATCTTTTTTTGATACTTAACTGTGGCTTTTATTCATTCATGGTGATACTTTTCATTACTACGCCTCCTAACACGAAATCTTTGATTACATCTAAAGCTAAAAGGAGACTCATCTGACGAAACAACTTGTCTCTATTGGGTAATAGTCCAGTCTTTATGCTCAAAAAAAAAGAGCTTAGGTCAAGATAAAAAGTTTTTTTTCTTATTGGAGAAGCTAATCCAGCTGTATGAGGTGATAAAATTTTGATTGATGATTATATTCTCTTTATTTTGCACTCAAATTATACTTTTTAAGCATAATTTAATGCTTACATGTGCACTTTATATAAGGAAAAAATAATGCTATTGTTTATAGTATTACGTTTTCTAAAAAAAATTAATTTTATAAAAAGTAATCAAGTATTGAAGTATTATACACATCAATATTATACACATCAATAAATGCTTTTTTATACTATTAAGGTATTCAACTTCCAACTGGAATGGAAATACTAAAAAACTTTTACTACATAAAATCTTCACTGAAACAAATGCGAAAAAGTCATCAATACTATATTGCATGCTAAAAAAGATAAAAGAGAGTTAGTGCAAAAACGGTTTTATGAAAACCATTTTTGCATAAATGAAAGAGTAATATGCAAATGAGTTTATGTAATCTATTTAAATGTTTATAATCTATAATAAATTAATAATAAAGTTATTGTATAACTTTATTATTAATTTATTATAGATTACACTGTTTGTATATTTTTAGGTTCTAAAAATATGCAAGCACACTAACTTCATTATCTAATTCATTTATTGCCAATAATAAATAATAGTTAACCGTCCCAAAGATCTGGAAATACTTGCTAACTTATTGGACATAGCAGTTAACAACCTCAAAAAAGAGCTTGGTAATGGGACATTATATAAAAAAACTTCAGTGAAAGCTATCTAAAAAAATACTATTCAATATCACCATTTTGAAACGCTATGATAATTTATCATTAAAAAGTCTAAGTTGCGTTTTTTTATTTTCTTTAATGTTTTACTTTGTTTAATGTTACATTGTACTTGGAAATGTGCTATTCTCTCAAAAAAGTGTATAAGTCTTTAAGCAGATCAAAGCAGTCATTTGCTGATTTATTTAATAATAAGGTTTGGCCAGAAAAAATAAATAACAATCAAAAAAACTTATTACTGCCCCAAACCAAACCTATATCTATCAAAGTATGTACTGAGTCCTCTGGCAGCTCCCTATTTCATTATGATGTCAGAGTATTGATCTAAGCATGCTCTTGTATGAGTTTATATATACATATCATCTATGTATGTGTTTGTATATACATATGTATGTATGTGTGTGTGTCTATATATATACATATATATATATATATATATATATATATATATATATATATATATATATATATATATATATATATATATTATATATATATATATATATATATATATATATACATATATATTTTATCTATATATATTAGGGGTGTTCAAAAAATAAAATTTTTAAAACGCGAATACACAAGAAGCCAATTTTGGGGAAAATATAAAAAAAATACAATGACAAAAAAAAAAATAATTCTAAAAATATTGACTTTACCCTGTGCTCAAGTGGCAAAAAAACCTCAAAAACGCCCCAAATTGTTCCTAAATAATATGTCTTTGAGCACAAGGTAAATCTCAATATTATATAAAAAAAAATTTTCTAATGTGATCATAATAGTCCAAAATTTTTTTTTAGATTAATGTGTATCCTGAAATAAAAAAAGATTTTGCATAATTTATGCAAAAGAAAAAAAACTTATTTCTTTGTGTATTTGCGCAAAATTATTTTTTTGAAAAATCTTTTTTTAATATAAACAACAATTATGAAAAAACTAGGATACACAACTATCTAAAAAAAAACTTTATGATCACATTAGAAAAAAAGTCTTACAAAATATTGAGATATACCTTGCGCTCAAAGCCAAATAATTTAGAAATAATTTGGGGCAATTTTTAGGGTATTTTGCCACTTGAGCATAAGGTAAATGTCAATATTTTTGGATTTTTTTTTTTTATTTGCCCCAAATATACACACACACATAAGTGTGCATATGTAAATATTTTAGTATTATCATAGTATATTTTTGTATACTTAAAAAAGTGCTCAATAGATAAATTAGAGCTATATAATAAATATTACTTAATGTTACCTGCAATACCAGGAACTAGCTCAATGCTAATATTTATAATAAAATATTACCACAATTATCAGGCAAGTAGTAAAAAGTTAAGTTTGCTACTGCAGCCAACTTCAAACCATTATCACATCATCGTAAGGTTGCTTCTCTTTCTTGTTTCTATAAATACTATGATGGGCACTGCTCTAAAGAGCTAGCGTCTCTTGAGCCATCTACTAAAATTCATTCTTGTGTTACCCATCATTCAATTAAGTCTCATACTTTTACTATGACTGTTCCTATGCGCTGCAAAAATTTTTATTCGCCTAGTTTTTTTCCTGGAACATCATTCCTTTGGAACTAGCTTCTTTCATCTTGTTTTCCTGATTCATATAATTTGCAATTTAATAAGTCGTCTGTTAATCATATCTTGCTCTACAAATTTCATCTTTTCTCTTGCAGTAACTTCCAACTCTAATAGTGGTTGTCTTTTTGGTACAGCCTTTTTGGAGGTGAACACAAAAAAAAATGTATGTATGTATGTGTGTATGTGTATATGTATATATATACATATATACAGGCCTGGGCGGAGGAGCAGCTTGCATGACTCGCCATGTTTGTTTTAAAAGAGCTTTTGCTGTTCTTGAACTCATTTATTCCCGCCGATGCCTATATATATATATGTGTGTGTGTGTGTGTGTGTGTGTGTGTGTGTGTGTGTGTGTGTGTGTGTGTGTATGTGTGTGTGTGTGTGTTTATGTATGTTTATGTATGTTTATGTATGTTTATGTATGTGTATATGAGTATATGTATATATGTATATATCTATATATAAATAAACTTTGAACAAAATTTTATTTTAATATTAAACTGCTCAATTGTCTAGATATTTAACTTTATACATTCATAATTATTATCAGTAATAATAAAAAAAACAAAAACAAATTATTATTACTATTTTTTTATTATTACCAGTAATACTAAAAAACTAATAAATAATGTTATAATAATACTAACTTTAACTACTCAAAATTTTCGCCTTTTTTTTCATCTAAAACACATATATAATCAGTAACTTCTATTAGACAAATTGTAGGAAAATTAAATTTTTACTACTTGCTTAATGATTGTGGTAAAACATGAAACTCTAAGCAGCAATATTCTATTATGTATATTATCATTTAGCTACTTCTTGGTACTGTGGGTAACACACACACACTTTGACTTTGGAATTAAGAATTTCAAGGGCTGAAATATGTGTATATATATATATATATATATATATATATATATATATATATATATATATATATATACTATAGCATATTTATGTGCGCAATTGCTCACTTTTTTTGCTAGCCTAAATTAAGTGAGCGTTTTTAGAAAACGATGAGGGAAAACAAAGAATAATGAATGAAAAGGTTGCTGACCCATACCAAACCCTCAGTCGATGTAGCAGCACTCCACTGCGAGTCAGGCTATTTGTCAGTCGATGTATGTACTGAAGCCCCAGCAGCAGGCTATTTGACGTTAGGTGAGTATGTCATCATCATACTCACCTAACTCAGCAGTATAAGATATATACACACATATATAATGGGAATAAATCAACAAGTTAAATCAACTAGCAGAAGAAGTTAAAAATTAAAAAAAAAATTTTAAATAAATTATTTAATTGCACTTACCAAAAACATCTAATATATAAGAAGATGGAAATACAAACAACAAAAAGATAATAGCTCCCCAATCAGAAAGAAGTGATATTGTTCCTGTATTCCATCCAAATACAACATGAACAGTTGATTCAATTGGTCCCCAAGAGTTCCAGGCAATACTACTTAATGCTGAAGAGCAGGAGTACAAAATTAAAATATACCAGCGATACCTGTCAATAAATATGAAAAATATTGCATTAATATGTTTATATAATAAGATGATAGCTAAAGTATTCTATATATATGAATATATCGTACATGTATATATATGCAACCCTCGGAATTAGGAAAAATGAGGTCGGCAATAATTTGCTGACCTCAATCTTTTTAAGGTCGGCATCAAGTCGGCAAAAACTATTTGATACAAAGGTTTAACCATAAAACATAGAAACGAGGTCGGCAATTTTTTGCCAACCTCAAACACAGCATTAAGGTTGGCATTCGGCAATGCCGAATTCTGAGGGTTGATATATATGATATATATTATAAAGTATTTATGTGTCTCATATATGAGAACCTAAGAACAACAGTCTACCTAAATTAAACTCATCACTAAGCTTTTGAAGTTTAATTTCATAATTTTAGTTCGACTCACTCTTTGACATTGATATTATTAAAAAATATAAAATTGTAAATGTAAATATAACATGCTATTAACCAATCACCTCCCCCTCCCTCATCCAAAAGAAAATTTTAAAAATTTAATAATGTCTACTAAGACCACTACATTAAAACATTAAATTATTTATATCTAATATTATACTAAATCACAGGACCCGTAAAAATACGGGTCTTTGTAAATCTATTCCACACCAATCTCATTCAATAAAATTGTTTTAAAAGCAAAAAAAAATTAACATGCACACCTTTTTCGCATATGAAGAGCTTATAAGAGATTTATAAAATGGTTTGTTTTTCACTTAAACGTATAACTTTGATAGCTCAGTGGAATAGTGCGCTGTCATCAGTGCTGTTTCCGATGGTTCAATTCCACCCCTGAGCATAATACATTTTAAATAATTTCAAATGCTATATATATTTAAAACAAAACAAAAAAACATATAGCAAAAAAAATTTAATTAAAATTGGTGTTTTTCTGCTTTTTTAAAGCATTTTTGTAGGGGTTTTTTGCATAAGTTTTGGAATATTTTTCTTTTATTCTGGTATAATTAATCTAGTATAATAGTATATGATCATTAAAAGCAAAATGTATAAACACCAATTCAAATTATATTTTTAATAAAAAGTTAAATTAGCTATAAGTTAGTTATATATCTAAGCATACTGTATGGGAATGTTTATTTGTCTTGCTGTACTTCCAAACAACTGAGATACTCTCATTATATATAAAAACTATTTTTATCCTATAAGAAAGTTACCATTTTAATTTTGATAATGTAATTATATTAGTATATAATACCAAGTAAACTTAATATCAGACTTCAAATGCTCAAAAAAATAAACAATCTATCAAGATTATTTATTTCTTTGAGCAATTGTACATTAAGTAGTAATTTAGTCTTACATTATTTTTTATTGTAATTGTCAAAAAAGGACATATCACAAGTAGGTTCTTATAAAAAAAAGCCTTAAAATGAACTTAAATTCAATGAAAATTTAAAAAATTTTGAATTATTTTTATTTACTGAGTTTCCCAGACCACCTTTATCTGTTGATTCATAATTTATTTATTCATAATTTACTTTCTTATCTGCATTCTTTTTCTAATTATACGATTTATTTATCTAGACAACTTCATATAGTACTATGTCAGGACACTTACAAAAAATTTTTAACATGCTTTGTTGTTCAAATTCAATTTTTAGACATTATCTTACGGTAAAAAGAACATTTAACTATATCCATTTTGATATATAATTAAAGAGAGAGAAATGATACTTTTAAATTATTGTTATATAATATATGAACAATAATTTAAAGATATCCTTTCTCTCTATCTCTCTCTCTCTCTCTCTCTCTCTCTCTCTCTCTCTCTCTCTCTCTCTCTCTCTCTCTCTCTCTCTCTATATATATATATATATATATATATATATATATATATATATATATATATATATATATATATATATATATATATATATATATATATATATATATATATGTATGTATTTATAAATATTATGGTGTCTTAAAACCCTTTAAGATGGAAAATCACAACTCAGTGTTTCTAATGTGGTCTGGTTATCTTTTGTAAATTGAGAGGGGGTCACTGTGTCATCTTTCTGAGGCTATAATTTCTGGACTGTAGGGCTTGTCTGAAATTTCAAATTAATCTATAAATGATAAAATAAGTAATTAGTTTAAAAAAAAGTCAAACTAACTTTTGAATGAAGTTTATGTAAAAATATTTGTTACAAATGTATGAATGACAATTATGTTTGATATAAGCGCTATTTACTAATGAAAAAAACTCAAATAAAATTATAAGTTTATATTTATTTTGTTTTTATATTTATTGCAACGATTGATTTTTTAAGCTTAAAGCAAAGATAAAAACATAATTTAATTCTGATAAAAAAATATATGATTTAATTTAAAACTAATTTAATAAAGATATATGATTTTATTCTAATAAAAAAAATATATTTAAGTTTATTAAATTTAAGGTTAATGCTTAGGTTTAACTTAACGGTCAAATTTATTTAAAAATATTACTAAATATTATTCAATATTGAAATTTTATTTGTTTTTTTAAAAACAATTAGCTTTTTTTTATTGCAATTTTACTGGTTTTCCTTCTTAAACATTTTATTTTTTTACTCATAATATAGTTTTAAATAAACGGCTTCATCAAAAATGTGCACAAAACATTTGTTAACAAAAAGTTAAACATTTTTATCATGCAAGTTAAATCACAGTGATTATTTTTTAATAAATGATATACAGCAATATAATTTTAATAAAATAATAAACTAATGAACTTTTAATAAATAAAGTAAATAAATTAATGTAATTTTTTTATTTGTTACTTACTAATTATTTTTAACCCTTTATTGTTTACAGTAGCCATATGGCTACTATCGATTTCTAGAGTTATTTGTTTTGTTGATAATGTATTATACATAATATACTATAAATAGTAATACATTATTTGTTTCTAAAAGTACCAGCTTAATACAAAAATAAAAACTCTTCAAATAAGGGTTTCAAGACAATATTTTTAAAAACAGAGTTGATGAATTAGTAAGGGTTTTTTGACTTGCTTTAGTACTATATTGCTAATTGTGAGCGAATAAAGTTTTATTAATGCTGACGATTGGGTATAATTCAATATTGTGTTTTCAAAGGTTATAAAATTTGTGTAAAAAGTAGTTTTTGAAAATTAATTCATAAAGTTGCTGTTCTGCCCTCATAATTATATTGGTAGCCATATGGCTACTCTGACCAGAACTGGAATAAATTTTGAATATATATAAATATATATATATATATATATATATATATATATATATATATATATATATAATATATATATATATATATACATATATATATATATATATATACATATATATATATATATATATATATATATTATATATATATATATATATATATATATATATATTTTAATGACATCCTTATAGTATGATTAAATTTACGTATAAAATTGAAAATACATCATATACGGTGACATACGATTTATTTAACTATTAAAATTTTTTAATTTTAAATGTGATATTTTGGCTCATATAGTTTGAAAATGGCTCCAACTATATGAGCCGAGATATCACATTTAAAATTAAAAAATTTTAATAGTTAAATAAATAGTATGTCACCGTATATGATGTATTTTCAATTACATATATATATATATATATATATATATATATATATATATATAATATATATATATATATATATATATATATATATATATATATATATGTAAATATGAATATATATTTATGAATATATATATTTATATATATATACATATATGAAGGATTGTCCCGAAGAGGCCTTCCGTGGAGGATGGAGGGGGGATGTTGTATGTATTTTTGCCAACTGAAGACAAAAGGAAAAAAAAACTCCCAATATTTGCAATTTGCCAACTATAATTTAAAGTTTGACATGCTGACAAAGTTTGACATGCTGGTCTTCTCCATAAGCTTGCTTCATATGGTCTATTTAGGAAAGTTTTTGAAATTAAAAAACTTTCTAACTGCTTTATCAAAGTTATTCTTGAAGGCCAACACTATTCTTCATTTCCAGTAACTTATGGGATACCTAAAGATTCTATCCTTGGTCCTGTTTAGTTTCTTATCTAAATTAATGAACTTCAAGACAACCTTATAGCTGAAGTAGCTCTTTTTGCTGATAACTCAACTTTATACTCCTGTCTTGACAAAAAATCTTTTCTTTATGATCGCTTAGAACAGGCAGCAGATCTTGAATCTGATCTCCTAACTCAGTTATTTACTGCAAACAACTATCACAATACTATCTCTACAAATCTCTTATCCTCCCTGTATGGAATACTTTTGTCATACTTGGGTTGGTTCTTCTAATGGTGCTTCTTCACTTCTAGACAAGGTCTGAAAATGCATTGTAAATGCTGTTAAACCCACTATATCTGAGTGGGTCCAACTATCTAAGTCTCATTTGTTTACTGAATTTGTCTCTAAAAACTTTTATTCGTCTAGCTTCTTTCACTGCATTTCAATCCTTTGAAACTCTCTCCCATCTTCATGTTTTCCTCACTCATACACCCTATAACACTTTAGGCATTCTGTCAATCATTTCCTTGCTCTAAAACTCTATGCATTTTTTTTCCTAGTAACTACCAACTTAATAGTGGTTGCTTTGATATATTTATATATATTTATATATATTAATATATATAAATATATCAAATATTAAATATAATTAGATATAATAAATTTAAATAAATAACGTTTATTGTGTCAATATATAACACTAAAATCAATTAAGATAAAATTGAGGAAGATAAAATTATCTAAGAAGTTTTTATACAAGACTGCTCCAACCGTGTTAACCATTAAGCATACCAAAATAAAGAGAATTTCAGTAAACTTCAGTATTAATTGTCCTATGTAAATTTAAAATTAAAAAATGAACTAAGATATTGCCATTAAAGTTAAATTAAGTAGCTTAAATAATAAATCTTTAAATATTTCCACAAAAAAAAAAGGACCATTATGTTTTTTTCCAAAAACAAAAAAAATGTGTCACATCTTTATGTAAAACCATCAAAAAATAGTAATAATAATAAAAACTTAAATAAGAGTAATTGTGAAGTTAGTAGACTGCTCAATGACATTTAAATTTTAAATTAAATTATGCTTTTTAAAATTTGATTTAAATGCAGACAGTGAGGGCGAGTTCACTATACAGCTTGGAAGTAAGTTCAATACTTTAATGATTCTTTCACTATAAAAAAATTTTCTAGTATCATTAATATATTAATAACATAAGGTAAACTTTTGTGAATGACCTCTTGTAAAATATTTTGAGTTGGAAAAAGTAAAAAAATCTGAAAAAGGTAAATCAACAAGATTATGTACAACTTTTCAAGTCATATAAAAATCAAATTTAACTCTGCGATATTCAAGAGATTCAACTTGGAAGACAGTGACAGTCTTCCAAAATTGAAACCTCTTGAATATCACAGAGATAAGTTATCAGTGTATGTCATATGTTAATTCTGGTAAAATAATTTTGAATGATGAGGGCTTTAAACTGGGGTGCAAGATTCTAATACAGGCCATACAGTTTCAATACTGATAACGGAGTTTAATGAATAAGGATGAGTAGGTATATTATATCTTTCATAACATAAATAAAAATATTTGTTGGTTGATATTTTTACCAACGATTAGACCATTCTGAGATTTTTTTAAAGTGTTAACAAGATGAATTTTGTTGTAATCATTTCTTGATTGATACAATTTAATACAATCTGCAAACAGCTTAATTATACACAATTGCTCCATATATTGCCTCCAAACTTAACTTTTTAAAGATTTTTACACTTACAGATGATTGTATGTAACGCTATACAAATGGAATTTTTATACTTGCATAATTTTAAATGACATATTGTTATTACAAACATATTAACATATATGTATATAAATCTGTTGAACTTCCTTATAAAAATGTGCAGAAAGACTCTTTCTCGCCATTACCTCAGCTTTAATGGCTGCTAAGGGTTCCTTGTCAAACATGCACAAGTGGGTACTAGCATTACTGTAAAGTTTAGTAATAATATATAAAAAAAACAATTTAAAATACCATTCTGCACAAGCCGTCTCTAGAAAGCCCTTTAAGAACACTTAACCATTGGATGGCTAGTTCTGATAGATCAAAAAAAAAAAAAGTTTAAATGAAGGTTAACAAGATCTCAAAAGAACCAAAGCTTGATGAGGTTTTAAAAATAATATTAGTTTTCAATAAAAAGACAACACTTTTTATGGTGGGGAAACTATTTTACAAACAGGAAAAAAGTGACAATCTCAAGCAACTATTTGGAATAGTGATCTAAAATGGCATGTAAGAGTATCTAAGTGTTTGACCTATTTAGATAGTAGGCATACATATCATAATATCTAAATAGACATACATATCATAATATCTAAATAGATAATAAGCACTGTCAGTTACAGCATAAAAAATTTAAAAAAACATACAATATTAAATTTTATTAAAAAACAAAAATCTGAGATGAAATATTCTAAATAATAAGGAAAGAAATTACAACTTCACTAGACTAACGTTAAATAAACTGAATAACATGACAAAGATTTTGATTGCATAACTCGGTTCCATATCGATTGCATAACTTGGTTTGGGCTGTCCGACCCAAAAAAGTTATGATCAAATAATTTGTTCGGAACTTTATAGAAAATTAAATTGAGCCCTGTAGAATAACAATGAATTATGGATCTTTTGTGCATATGTTAAATTTAATACTTTATTTTTGTATGCAAATTTAATATGATCAGGAATAAAACTTATCAGTTATAATAAAGTACATATTTTTTAAAATATACCAATAAACACCAGTTTCAACAATTTTACTTCCATTTACGCAAATACTATCTGACTTCACAATTATAGCAGTTAAATCATTTTCTTTTGAAAGTAGTAGTTTTTCATCATTTTCCATAGTCATGATTATATCTATAATCACAAATAAAAATTATATATAAAAAAGGTTAACTTGTTATAAATATTTTAATAGAAAATAAAAAATAAAAAAGCCAAAGAAGCAAAATTGTTATTCAAAATCAATTACTGTTTTAAGTTACTATTTTAAAATTGTTTTAGTACCACTTATATAAAAAATATACTTATAAAGTAAGTAACATAAACTTTACAGTTTTTTGCATATGCAAAATCAAACTATGTTTCAAAATTCACATTTAAATTGCAATTTAAAGAAATACAAGAAAAGCAATTTTTAGTTCATTGTTGAATGCTGATTATAGTTAACAAGCATTAGGTTTTAAAAAAAGGAGTTAAAATCACAAGTTGCTTGTTTGTAAGCAACTATTTATTTAATTATATACATATATATGTATATTTACATGTGTGTGTACATATATATAAATATATATATATATATATATATATATATATATATATATATATATATATATATATATATACATATATATATATATATATATATATATATATATATATATATATATATATATATATTCTTCGAGCATCGCATTAGCAATAAATTTGTAAAAAATTTAATAAAAATCAAAATATTTTTTATTCTTGACATGTTTCGTAGTCTTACTACATTTTCAAAAGATTTAATTTACAATTAAAACTCTGGTAAATAAATTTAAAAACTGAAGACAATACAGAGAAAAAATTATAAAATTGATAAAATTATTAAAAAGTATTATAAAAATGTAATAATCTAATTTATATTCACAACCGATAAATTAAAAAACAGTTTTTGCATAAAAGATCCACTTCCTAAGATGCTTAAATCTAATGTTGTCTACAAATTTTCTTGTGCTGGCTGTAACGCCAGTTATATTGGAGAAACCTCCAGACATTTGACAACAAGGATAAATGAGCACCTTACGAGTGACAAGCAATCGTAAAATTTTTAAACATTTAAATTCATCCATTAATTGTAAAACACTAACTTATTATGATTGCATTCAGATTTTGGATACTGCCTCTACCATTAACAAATTAAAAATAAAAGAAGCACTTCATATTAAATGGGAAAATCCTTCTTTAAATAAACAAACATCTCATTATATTATAAATTTATCTATCTAACTTACTATATTATTACTATTATTAATATTTTAATATTAGGAAGTTTATTTTGTCATAATTTGTAATATAATTTTTAATTGGCTTGTAACAAGTTTATTTGTCCATTAATTTTTTCTCTGTATTGTCTTCAGTTTTTAAATTTATTTACCAGAGTTTTAATTGTAAATTAAATCTTTTGAAAATGTAGTAAGACTACGAAACATGTCAAGAATAAAAAATATTGAGATTTTTATTAAAATATATATATATATATATATATATATATATATATATATATATATATATATATACATATATATATATATATATATATATATATATATATATATATATTTGTTTTTTACAAGTTATGAATAGAAAACTTAAAAAGAAGCAGTGACAGAATACCACTTTGACATATTGATTTCGTTTCCTGGCATCTAACAAACATTTATTGATAATATTTTTTGGATATACCTATATCTAGTAATTTGCAAAATAATACCTAGTAATTACCACTATCAAATGCTTTATTGAAATCTTTGAAACAGGTAAATACATTCTTTTAGCTGTTTAGTAATGAACAGTTTCTTTCAAATAATGTTAAAATAAATTTGTACATGACATTGTTAAGTGCTTCTGTTTAAACCTAAATTGATTTTTAATTATCATCTTTGTTATTACTAATCAATATGCTGATTTTCTGCAACAAAATACTTTTAAATACTTTTTACACAAGGGAAACTGCTTTAGCTCTATAGTTGTTCACAATTGTTAAATATGCCTGCATGAAGAAAGTAAAAAAGAAAATGTACCAATAAAAAATGATGCAAGATCATCACTCTTTGAAACTAAGAATAGTACACATATAACAGACATGCTATTGCAGTAGCTACATACTATAGTATGTGGCTAAAGCCAAGCCAGCATGTGATCAAGTTGCTGCATAGACTATAACAGCAGTCATGTTTGATTACTATTCAACCAGCAATCAAGAGCTCCTTTAAAACAATTAATGGATTCCGCAGTTACAATTTATTTGGAAGTAAATTCTATGCCTTTGTAATTCTGGTAAAAAGAAAGTATTCCCTCAAAGGATGATTAATAAATTCTTTGTGGTATTTAAAGTAATTCCGATTTAAACAGTTTTTAATAAGTGAAAAACTGTTTATCATTTCAATAACATGCATTGGTTTAAATAATTTAATCAAATCTTCCTTTTTTCTTCTCTCAGTTAAAGTTGTCAAGCCTAAGGCAACGAGTTGATCTTCATATTTGAGACTGTTGATTGATGTAACAAATTTAGTTGTTTTGTATTGTATTTTCTCAATTGCATTACAATCTTTTTTATATAAAGAGACAAAATTGGAACTGCAATTTCAAGAAGTAAAAAAATGAATGTTAAATAAAAAGATTTCATTAGATCTCACAATGCACTTGTTTAAGTTGAAATTTTGACTTAAATACATTTTTTAAGTCATTCAAGATTTCTTTGACACAGTCTGATCTGAAGTTACCCCTGGTAAAATTTTGGTATCTTTAGCGTATAACTTTAAAATATTTTTGATTGTATTGGCAAAACATTAATGTAGACAACAAAAATGAATGGTCTAATAACTAAAAACTAAGGCACACCACTAAAAACATTAACCTACTTAGAGACAATGTCACCCTAAACTACTGTATCCTAATTCTTAGAGAAAATCTAATCTATTTCAGTACTAATCCATCGATAAGCTTTTATTTTTAGCAACAACATGTTATGAACAATTGTGTCAAATGCCTTTGCAAAATCCATTAGAACAATATCAACTGGAAAATGTTTAACATTTAATATTATAAAATTCATAACTAATTTGAGAAATCTTTAATAGTCTGGCATATTTTATATTCGTAACTTAAGTCAGGATCTCTACATTTGTTAGCAGTTTCTATACTTCTAATTTGTCATATAAATTGATTGCAATGCAGGAGTATTAAATCAATTTATTATATATATATATATATATATATATATATATATATATATATATATATATATATATATATATATATATATATATATATATATATATATATATATATATATATATATATTTGTTATCAACAGTTTCCTTTTGTTTTTAAGAAAGTAATTGAATTTGTGTAGAGTTTACACAACATTAATATTGTTTACACTGTAAACAATATTAAAACTAAAACAATTATAAAGATATATAATATATATATATAATAATATATATGTATAAATGTATATGTATTTGTATAAATATATAATATATTTATACAAATACATATACATTTATACATATATATTATTATATATATATAATATTATATTATATATGTAAATATATAATATATATATAAATATATATATATATATATATATATATATATATATATATATATATATATATATATATATATATATACATATATATATATATACATCAAAAAATAATAAAACCAATTCTAACTTTTATATGTATTTTAAATGTATTATTTTGTACATGTAGTATTTTATTCGCCGCGGATATCCTTTTATTATTATATTTTCTTTTTTATATTCGATAAGAGCAGGATACAGTGCCGTTAAGTTAAGAGTTTTATTTATAATAGTTTAAATAACTGATCCTTCTTCCGCTCATCAAGTTGCTGAAGTTTTTTGTTTTTTTTTAATATTATGACAACCTACAGAAAGTCAAAAGACACAAATATGTTAGTCTGTTTTTAATGGTTTACGCGAACCATGACTGCATATTTACCGTAATTTCAGGTAGCGTGACTAGTAAACGATATTTCGTCAGACTTTTGAGTTATTGCACTTAGAAGTGTATCAAGTACGTCCGAAATGTTTAAGTACATGACGTATAAATATAACTTATATTATACGTAGGGTAAAGTGACCAAATTCCAGGCGCATCTTTACAAAATTGTTTCTACAGACATATTAACAAAGAGGTCTATATGAAAATTATACATTTCTAGAAAGATAAATCTTTCAGCATTTAGGATATAATTACAGCAATTATTATAAATAAAAAAGGTTGGATAAAACAACGATTACAAAAAGTATATAAATTTGACCAAAAATACAGCCACTATGACCAAATTTCAGCCAGGCGTATGCGGAATGAACCTAATTACAGCCAATATAAATAACAAGCTTTTTATAATACTTTAATGGGTTGGCATTTAAATATTTTAAAATTAACTGAATTACTAAATATTGAACCAATAATTTTTTTGATGTGATCTTAAACATCAGTTAGAAAATGATTGCTTAACTTAATACTAAGCATTCATCAACAAATAAACTTAGTAAGGATGCCTAAATCTAAAAAAAATAAGTTTTCAGGACATGATTTTAAAACTATTCAAAAATGATTTTGAAACTATTTTAAAAGATTTGCATAGAATATAATATTCACATTAAAAAAAAAAAGAATTCAGTGAACTCTATAAAAGACTTTTTTAAACACTAAGAACAAAAATTCATAACAACATGATCAAATTACACATTGCTTTTTTATACTTTTATTGGTTCATTTTTATAGCAACGGTTTTTTTCTAGGATTATCTTTTGACAATACCGTTGCTTCCTTTATTTTTAAGTTTTTAGTCTTTTCAATTTACGCATTTCTTTTTCCTTTTCATTTTGAGCTTGTTTTTGCTTCTGCTTTAACTGTAACTCATATGCTTCCTTAGAAGTAAGCACAAAAAACTTGTCTGCATTCTTAGCTTTTTTGCTCTTTGTAAAATTTGGATAAGAATATGGCAAAATGTCATTATCTCCATCTCCTGGATAAGATGAATTTTTAAAGGGGAAATTTGGGGCAAAAGATCTAGTTTTTGCAAAATCAGAAGCTAAAAGAGTTGAAACTGTAAAATCAACTTCATGCTGATCAATAGGCTGTTCAATATCAGAGTAAGACATAATCCTAAAGCTGTCTTGAAACTTACTAGTAGCTTTATTACTTGCAGCTTTTAGTTCTATAGTTTTCATATTTAGTTCCACTAAATCATCACTCCTATGTTCTACTACGGTTATTGGTTCAGCTAAATAGTCGTGATCATTTGTTACAGCAAACCTTGGGTTGGTAATTAGATGTTGTTCCAACTCAATATCTGGTAAAAGTACTTTTGTGCTGTCTGTTGTTTGCTTAATCTGGTTAACTATTGTTGTATTATCAACTGTTTTAATTTGATCAAAGAGATTAGTCATTAACCTGTCTTCAGAATACACATAGTTTGGCAAGTAAGCTTCAGCTGGAATAATTGAAGGATTATATGGAAAGATTCCACATGATTTAAACCCAGATTCAATATTAGCTTTTGTCATACTTTTATTCCAGGCTTTGGTTAAAAGTCCTGTAAAATTGGCCTTGTTTATTATAACCCCAGGGTGATTAGACATCAGATCCTGGGCTGCTTTATTATATGAAACTTTGAATGGCTTAAATACAGTTCGATCACAAGGTTGAAGCCAATTGCTTGTATGAGCAGGTAATTCAACAATTTCAATTCGGTTTTGTATGGCCATATCTATTAACTCTACGAAATTATGGGAATCGTGGCCATCTAAAATTAAAACTTGTGGACGTTGTGGTCCAATGTTTTTTAAAAATGTAAGCTCAAACCATAGTTTTGCAATCCCTTGTTTAGTCCATCCAGATTCACTTGGACTCCAGTTGGTTCCTTCAGAGGCATCTAGAACTTGAAAACTTTGACGGGATTTTACTGTCTTTCCTTTTGGAATCACATGAGGTGGTAAGGCTCTTCCTGCTGCATTCACACAAACAATTAAAGTAATCATTTCTCGATTTCCACTTGTTCTCATATGTAAATATTTTGTACCTTTTGCAGCAACTATTTTGTGCGCCTTAAAGTCTAGCTACAGTCCTGTCTCATCCATGTTCCATATTACTTCAGGCTGACAGTCTTTAATGACTTCTTTAAGTGCAGTAAAATAATTTGCCACCTTCATCAGATTCATGCATTGATGACGAACTGATGCTGTTGATTCTGGTTGTCGAAGAGTTACTTTTTTGTTATGTCGATTGTTAAGTAGTCGCCACCATTTATTAGATGGTTTGCCATTCTTAAAAGAATATCCATATTTTTTGGCAAGCTTGCCAGCATATACCAAGAATTGTTCTTTTCCATGCCCATCCTAGCTCTGTTGTCTGCAAAATCGAGTAACTTTTTTTCAAGATCAAGCGGCATTAAACTTTTTCTTCCTGCTTTTGCACCAATCTCAACTTTTCCATTTATCCTGCTCTGCAAAGTTGCTCGGGGTACTTAAAAAATTTAGCAGCAGCTCTAACAGACATTTTAGGTGAACTAATAACACTGTTTATAGCTTCAAGTAACACTTCCTCTTTATATTTCATATATTTACCTCGAGTTGGATGACATTGTTTCTTATTATAAATTTTATTTTTATTATCAGCCATTCTAAAATGAAAACTTTATATTATAAATTATTAAAATTTTCAATTAAAGATTATTTTTTAATATAATTTCATTTATAAGTAATAATTTACATGAAACAATATAATATCTTTCAATTATTTAGACTTTTGTTTATTTTTAAGTCATCATCCTCAAATTTTAAAAATATTATATAAATATTTAACTAAATAAATGCAAATATTTAAGATTGATAACTTTTAGGACATAAATGTAACATAAAGTACTTATGTTAAAAGAATAAAATCTAATAATATAAATATCATACAAGTATGAGTTACTTTTAGACACTCGTGAACCTAATTTCGGCCTTGGCCGGAATAAGGTTTATACCTGGCCGGATTTTGGTCTTTCTACCAGATGCAATTAATTAAGAAATGCAATCTATAGTAATGACTCAACATAATTATAAAGCTAAAATTGTCTTTTTAAGAAATATATTTATAGTTTAAAATGATTAACATTTCGTTAAGTAATAAATATTTAATATTTATAAGCTTCAAACTGGATGCTTACATGATATTTTAAATATAAAGTAGTACTTTTTTGAGATAAATATTTTTTATGATGTTACTTCTATTATAAACAGCCGCCAACTATAACAATGCTTTTTTTTATTGGCTGAATTCATACCAGTCTCAAAAAAGTAGCATTTACAAACATAAAGCAGAAAACAAGACAGAAATAATAAATTTAAAATGTGGCTGGAATTTGGTCACTGGCTCGAATTTGGTCAGTTTACCCTAATTAACTCAATGATATATTAAGAATAACTTAATTTAATTTGTATTATTATTGTATTATTGTATAATTTAATTTGTATTATTACGTCATTGATATATTAAAAACGCAACAAGATTCATAAAAGGTTGTGTCAGTTAACGCAACGAGATTCATAAAAGGTTGTATCTAGATATCCCACTCGCAACAATTTTATGATATTAGTATTTCGCCGAATAATGAAATAATGGACTGGAACGCTGCCTCTCCAAACCGAAATCCTCAGTCGGTGTGGGTTTACACGAAGTCTATCTATAAATCAGTCGTTGTATATAAACTCTACTGCGCCTATTCCTAAATCAGTCAATATAAGTACACTACCTTTATCCCTAAATACTATATTGTTCGGCAAATTACTAAACTCGTCAAAATCAAAATTAGAGTGGGATATGATCTAGACACAACCTTCATAAAAACGTTTTATTAATGATATAATAAATGAAGTTAGCATAAAACGGTAATATATTTTAAATTCGTGCTAGTAAAATTTAGATCTCAATATGTTGCGTGACAATATTGTTTAAGATTACACACAAGGGATGTAATATTCTAGATACCAAATACAAATCTCTCTCTCTCTATATATATATATATATATATATATATATATATATATATATATATATATATATATATATATATATATATATATATATATATATATATATATATATATATATATATATATATATATATATATATATATATATATATATATATATATATATATATATATATATATATATATATATATATATATAAGATGAAGGAAGCCAATTCCAAAGAACTGATGTTCGAGGAAAAAAACTAGACGAGTAAGAGTTTTTGGAGCACTTAGGAACAGTAACAAAAAAAGGATGAGACTTAATTGAATGACGAGTGACACGAGAATGAGTTTTAGTAGATGGCAGAAAAGAGAAAGAGAAGCAACATTACGACAATGTGACAGAGGTTGAAGGTTGGCAGCAAGAGCAGGACCATCTATGTTTACAATGCGTTTTTGAACCTTTTCTAAAAGAGAAAGGGCATCATTAAAAGATCCGCCCCAGATATGGCAACAGTATTCCATACAAGGCCCGATTTGAGATTTATAGAGATAGAGAATAGAATCCAGAGTAAGAAAGTGTCGAGCTCGATAAAGAGAAGCAACTTTAGCATATGCTAATTTTGCAACTGATTTGATATAAGGTTTCCAAGAAAGATCAGAAGTAAGAGTTAATCCTAAAAGATGAAGGATAGGAGACTCGTCGAGTACATTGCCGTTTATAAATATAGGAAAGTCTAAATTATGCGATAACAACTGGCTAAAAAAAATTGAGTTTTATCTTAATTAAAGTTCACCAGCCACTGTGAGCCCCATGCTGTATCAGAAGTGAGATCCTTTTCAAGCTCAGATGCCCCCTGCAAGCAGTCAGCGGGAGTTGGCTTCTTATCGTGACAAGAATAAATGGTAGTATCATGAGCGAACAATGCCACCTTAGATGGGGAAAATATCTAGAAGATCGTTAATGTAAATTACAAAAAGTATAGGACCAAGGATTGAACCTTGAAGAAACCCTGAGATTACAGAATAAGAAGAAGAGTGCTGTCCATCGAGGACAACTTTTATACTACGATTGGAAAGGAACGATTCAATAATCTTAAAGGTGTTTCCAGATACACCGTAAGAAGAAAACTTATGGAGAAGACCAGCATGCCAAACTTTACAAAACGCTTTAGAAATGTCAAGAGCGATGGCCTTAACCTCTCCACCTTTATCTAATGTGCGATAAAACCTATCGGTTATTATTGATAGCGAATTAGCCGTAGAACGAGAGAATCGAAATCCATATTGATGATCAGAAAGTAGGTTATGAGATTCGAGATGAGACTAATGAAGAAGACTAATGGGACGGTAGTTAGACGAATCGGATCGCTCTTTAGAATTTTTGAAAATAGGTATAACAGATTCTGCTTTCCAGCAGGCTGGAAAACAAGACTCTGATAAGCACTTGTTAAATAGTTTTGAAAGGATAGACGACAGCTCAGGAGAACACTTCTGCAAGACTATAACAGGTATTTTGTCCCGGCCGCAAGCTGTAGAAGAGTCTAAGCGGGAAATCAATTTAGATACAGAAGCTGGAGTAATACGAATGTCGAGCAATGGATCAACCTGTTTGACGGGTATATCAGGTAAAACGCAACTAGTGGCATCAAGAGATGATATTGATGAAAAGTTCTTGGCAAACAATTCAGCTTTGTTTTTAGGTGAGGTGACAAAGTCTGAACCGTACACAAGAGGTGGAATTACAGACTTGCCTTTATTATTGATACTATTAAAGATTCTCCAGAAGTCACGAGAGCCTATTTTTTGTGATGAAATACGAGATTTCATGATCTGAGAATAGCGGATTTTGGCGTTAGACAAAACCTTTTTACAATGGTTCCTAGCAGTAATAAAGAGACGTCTGTTTTCTGGAGAATTGTTTTGCTGATAGATATGAAAGTAATGGTTTCGATTGGCAATTGCAGCAGCACAATGTGAGGAAAACCATGGAGAAGAGTGAGGCATGACCTGGAATCGTCGAGAGGGAATAAAGGATTCCATGCCAGCCTGAATCCATGAAGTTATATAAGAAGCACATTTGTCAACAGGAAGATGTAAGATTTCTACCCAGGGGCCATCACGAAGAAAATCACGGAAAAAGTCCCAGTCAGCTTTAAGGTAGTTGTAAGATGTACGATGATAGGGGAATTCTGATGGTAAAGAAAAATGAGATAATAGTTTTAGAGAGACAAAATCATGATCAGAAGCACCTAAGGGTGAGTGTGAAGAAACTGAGCACTGACTAGGATCAGAAGCAAGACATAAGTCGAGTAGAGAAGATAAATGATTCGGGTTGTCTGGAAAGCGAGTTGGAAAGTTGACTATTTGAGTTAGGGATTGAGAAAGGCAAAATTTGTGGGCCTTAATGCCTGCAGAGTCACTGACACTAGAGCCAAGCCATTTAGTGTGATGAACATTAAAGTCACCGACAACAACAATATTGACTAATGGATAAAGAATGAGGGCTTGATCAATATAATCAGAAATAACATCAAGAAGAGTGCAGTCTTGAGATGAAGGAGAGCGATATAGAACAAAGAGAAAGGTGATAGAGTAAAGTGGTGCTAAACGAAAGCACATAAAAGAGTAGTCTGTGGATTCGAACCTAGTTTCCCGACAAATGGATGAATTCTTACGAATGTAAATGCCCAGGCCAAGCATGTAACTATTAGAGTCTTTACGAATTAAAGGAAGATAACCATCAACACTAAAATTACAATATGAGACAAAAGAACTCAAATTAGTCTCATAAAGAGCAAGTAGGTCTGGTGAACTTTGCAAGAGATAAGACTCAAGAGAAGAAAAGTTACTCCGAAGACCACGAATATTAGTGAATGATAGGTTTAGCGAACTTGGTGATGACTGTGGTTTTTTGTAGTTTTTGCGACTTTATTCATTTTTAAATTTGTTAAAGAACTTGACTCGAAACATAGATAGTACTCAGTAAACTGTTTTTTAGCCCAAGCTATTGCCTCATTTCCACTAATAAACTTTAAGCCGTAACAAAGGGCTCCAATGTGGCCTAGGCAATGCACACCAAAAGTACAAACAGGGACACCATCCATGCGCAACATGGCACTGTTAGTACTCTGATATTTTTCAGCTGTAGATGGAATCAGCCTCTCTGTGAGCTACCCCAGAGTTCGGGAAACCTGACTACCAGCCGGCCTCAGAACCATAAAACTGAGTTTTAGAGCTGCACCCTCATTTGAAGATAATATAATGAGTTGCCTAGTCATAAAAACAGAGACACAAGCAAAACCCATGCATCGAGTCAAGAAGATCCAGCGTTCAACATCCTAAACTGGAAACAATGTATTAAAAATATATCTGAGCCAGCCTAATAGATGAAGAAGGGGTGCGAGGCTGGTCAACAGATAGAATCTGTTAACCCCTTAAGTCTTTGCCTAGGAGGCCTTCTACAAGACAGCAGCCGGATACATTTAACATCTGCCCAAGATGAGTATTTTATCAAGACACCATCTCTAGCCTTTACTCAACCTAGAGCCCAAAGGCAGGGGGTATTTTATGTCGGAGTTTGCGTCTCCTAGCCTTTGCCTAAAAAGGCATATCCTACAAGGCAGCAGGACATGAAGCAGATTGTACTGGGTTACATGTTACCAGTAGCAGGATAAACCTGACCTGACCATAATATATATATATATATATATATACATATATATATATATATATATATATATATATATATATATATATATATATATATATGTACATATATATATATATATATATATATATATATATATATATATATATATATATATATATATATATATATAATATATATATATATATATATATATATATATATATATATATATATATATATATATATATATATATATATATATATATATATATATATATATATATATATATATATATATATATATATATATATATATATATATATATATATATATATATATATATATATATATATATATATATATATATATATATATAGGGTGGCCCATAAGTTTTGTCCCCCCCCCCCTTGCATGACTTCAGTTAGTCTAGTAATCAGACAAAATATGTTTATACGTAATATATATATATATATATATATATATATATATATATATATATATATATATATATATATATATATATATATATATGTATATATATATACATACATATATATATATATATATATATATATATATATATATATATATATATATATATATATATGTATATATATATACATATATATATATATATATATATATATATATGTATATATATATATATATATACATATATATATATATATATATATATATATATATATATATATATATATATATATATATATATATATATATATATATACATATATATATATATATATATATATATACATATATATATATATATATATATATATATATATATTTATATATATATATATATATATATATATATATATATATATATATATATATATAGGGTGGCCCATAAGTTTTGTCCCCCCCCCCCCTTGCATGACTTCAGTTAGTCTAGTAATCAGACAAAATATGTTTATACGTAATAAGCACTATATTTCAATCATATTACAAGTCAGGTCATACAAAATGACTGTTACAGTTTATTAGTAACTACTCTGTCCTCCATTGGCAGCACGAATTTCCTGGACACGTTTTGGTAGTGATTCAACCAACAAACAGAGATAGTCACCTGTCACAGAAGACCACTTGTCTTTCACCCGTTCCACAAGTTCAACTCTATTTTTTAGCTTAGGAGCCTCAAAGACACTTTGTTGAAGCAAGTTCCATAAATGTTCAATTACATTAATATCTCCAGGCCACAATTCTTTCCATAAATGTTCAATTACATTAATATTCCCAGGCCACAATTCCATAAATGTTCAATTACATTAATATTCCCAGGCCACAATTCTTTTGGAATCATCGACGGAAAGTTTTTTGCACAAAATTGCTGAACAATTTTTGCTGAGTGTGCAGGTGCACCATTTTGCTGAAAAAGAATCATATCTTGATTAAAAAACATTTTTCTCTTATCAGCAGTATCACCTTGATGGTTTCTTGTAGTAGCCTCAACATATTTTGGTAAAATGCGATTCATGTAATAAGCAGCATTAACTGTCTGCTTCTCTGGCACAACAACCAATTCAGTCAATCCATACCGTGATATACCACCACACACCATAATTTTCAATCCAAACTTAGGACGAACAGCTGGAGTGATCTTTGATTTGTCATCGGTCCGTATTCGCATATTCTGACGATTTGGAACTGGAAATAACTCAACAGGGCTTTTGTCTGTCCACAGAACATGGCTTCGTTTTTGTCTACCAACATGGTCATCTTGAAGGTAACCATTTTGTTCCAACCAATCACAAAATTTCAAGCGATCATTTCGATTTTTTTCAGTCAATAGTGGTTTTTATTGGTTTATGGTAAGCCACTTTACCCCATGGTTAATGTTGAACAAAACGTTGCACTGTTGAACGAGAAATTTGTTTTTTACGTGTAATGTATCGTTCAGAAAAGTTTAACCTTTTCGCACAACTTCTTGTTGATGAACCTCACTTGTCCTTCATTTCACTGGTATTAACTATTAACTTCTTTGATGCTGGTGACAACACAGTTGGACGACCACAGCGTTTCTTTTCATTAAAGTTTGTATTAACAGGTTTTCTCCAGTATCGCTGAACGCTTTTCTCACTGCAGCCAATTGCAGCAGTTACTTCAGCCTTAGACTATCCTAATTTACCTAACTCAGCAATGCGTTTCTTCAGTGATGCTGTTAAATTTGATTTTCCACTAACTTTACCCATCTAAAAATACAGATGCAGATACAGAAAATATAGAAAATAGCACATTGTCCTCTTAACCTAAAGTGGACAAAACTTTTGGGCCTACTGGAGACAACAAAGAACTCAAATTGCCAAAAAAATAACCACAAAGTAAGCTGGTTTAAAACTGAAATGTGTTAGACAGATGTAATTTAAAAAAACTTAACAGAAAATCTTGCAATGAATACATTCACCACTTTTCTAGGTCTATTTTTATATAGCACAAATTTTTATATAGCACAAATTCGAATTTATAACTTTTACAAACCTCTGGTCAAGTGTAAAATCGAAATTTCTCAAACTTTTTCCACCTCGTAAAAGTAAACAACCTCTAGTAAACAACTTGCAAAGACATATCAATAAGATCGTATGTTGTCTTTTCTTTTTCAGTAAAAACGATGAGTAGTCATAACGGGTGGACAAAACTTACGGGCCACCCTGTATATATATATATATATATTATATATATATATATATATATATATATATATATATATATATATATATATATATATATATCCCAAAAAGAAGCTAAAACACTTTCTTAAAATATCAACTCTCCCTACGAAAGCTTCTTGAATATTACATCCCCATAGACTGTGCGAATTTATTATTCTAGAAGCTTTCATAAGAGGATTTGATTTTAAGAAAGTGATTTAGCTTCTTGTTGTGATATATAGAGAGATTACAAAGTGGGGATGTGATATTTTAGAAACCAAATACAAAATGTTTGCAATGTTTTAAAAATTTACTGGGGAATTGAATATTCAAGCAGCCTGCATATGGTGGGAGTGTGATGTTTTAAGTCAAAATTTCAGTTTCTAATTTAGTTGTATATAGAGAATATACATACATAATATTCTTGATGCCAAATACTAATATTTTGCAATATTTTTTAAATTAACTTAGTTGATGTATTTAGAAGCCTGTATAGGGGGATGTAATATTTCAAGTCAGAAAATCAACTTCTTATTACGTTATATAGGGAGATTATACAAGGGGATTGCAATATTCTAGATGCCAAAACTAATAGTTTGCAATATTTTTAAAATCAACTAAAGCAAATGTAATATTTTTAAAGCCTAGGTAGAGGGGATGTTATATTTTAAGTAGGAATTTCAGCTTCTTTTTGTCATATATATATAAAGATTACAAACGGGGATGTGATATTCTAGAAACCAAATACAAACTGTTTGCTTTACTTTAAAAATTGTCTAGGGGATGTAATATTTTAGATGCCTCCATAGGGTGTGTGTGATATTTTAAATAAGTGTTTTAGCTTCTTTTTGCAATATATGTAGGGATTACACAGGTGGAATGTGATATTCTAAATACCAAATAATCATAGTTTGAAATATTTTAAAGTTAACTAGGTGGGTTTAATATTCTAGAAGCCTGAATTAGGAATATGTGATTTTTTGAGTATTTTTAGCCTTTTAATCTGTTGTATATAGAGATTTCACAGGAGAATTTGATATTCTAGATACCAAATAATAATATTTTTCAATATTTTTAAAATTACGTAGGGGGATGTAATATTATAGAAGCTTGCATAGAGGGATGTGATATTTCAGTTAAGTCTATTTCTTATTTATTGCAGCCTTGTGTTATTGGAAGATGTTTTAAACAAAAATATATATTTAAATAAAAAGCTTTCTTTTAACTTAAGAACTGACTTTATTCTTTTTAGTCTTTTCTAGCGTTTTATAGTTTTTATTTATTCTTTTAATCTCTTTAGATTCGATTGACTTAACAATAAAAACATACAAAGTTGTTTAACAAAGCCATACCTATGGTTGTGAACGAGTTAAAGAATTCTAAAAATTCAAAAAGAACGCAACGAAATTAATATTTATGCTTTTATCAAGTTTTATTTTTATGAAATTTTTATCCTCGAATTTTTATATCTTAGAGCATATTTTACTTAGTTTAATTTAGGGAAAGTTTTGAAGAAAAAGAAATAATTACGGTTTGTCAAGTTGTTTTATATCTTTTTGCATTTTTACATTTACCTCCTTTACCCCTACCTATTAGGGCATAAGGGAAAACGGGGCATTAGGGAAAAGCTATAAAATATTTGGATGCCTTTTTAAAATAAAAGAAGCATCTTTTTTTTTGTTGTTGTTAAAAGCACAATTTTTAAGAATCATAGAGACATGTTAATGTTTATTTGGGTGGTTTGCTATGAGAGTGCCTCTGATTTCTGAGTCTTGGCAGAGTTACTCCATGTTAATCCGGCTCGTTGAGGTAATAAAATTCCAGTTCAGTTTAACACTCAGTATTAGTATACAGAACTTCAACAATGATGGTTAAAAGATTGGCCTAGATATATTTTTTACAATAAATATAAAATTATGCATTTCGGATTGCGAAACATCAAATATCAAACTAAGCAGCCGTAGCACGGTGGTAAGCGCGCTTACCTCAGAAACTAGATACCAGAGGTTCAACGCAACCTCTGTGCAAGTTTAATAAATCGCTAAGAAAGAATGCGTGAACTTCCGTTCAAATTCTCTTCCGCTTTGCTCTGTGATAAGACCGTAAGGATCTAGGGTACCTAAAATATTTAATAAAAAAACTAAAAAAAAAACTGAATGTATAACGATATTTGTACAACATCTGTATGTAATGGAAAAGGCCAAATACATAAACGTTTTTAGAGTTGTGGTTATTTAGGGTTTACTAATTTGAAATGAAAAAAACATGTTGATTGTTGTTGCTCTATGCCCACAGTGTTCAAGCACACAGCGTCTTTGTAAAGCTTTTGCAAACATTTTCATCATTTTGGCAACAAAACGATTAAGCAATTATACGTTTATTTGTCAACACTTAGAATATTCAGCTTTGGATAGGTCTTTTTATTTACTTAATGCACTTAATACAAAAATGTAATGTATTTAATATGAAAGCTTTATAACGTGTTCCAAATGTACGAAAAGGATTTCACCAAAAATTAAAAATCATGCGTATAATGACAGATTAATAGCGTTGAATTTGAAAAGTTTCAAAAAGAGACGAGAAAGTGGTTATTATTTGGAAATTAAAATGATCCAGTTAGGTAATAAAATTGAGTATATCAATTGGCATAATAAGGAACATTTTTATTTCAATTCAACGTGTCGAGTTGAGTACCAAATCGAATCAAAAAATCCAGTCAGAAATTGTCCTTAATTATAATATTTGTTACAATTTCATTGTGAGTCAAACAGCTCATTTTGAGCACTTCAGGAAAGAAATGGGCCTAAATAAAGAGGAGCACTAAAAAAGGAACGGGTTTAAACAAAGTAAAGTAAAATCATATTAGTAAATAAATTATTTGGGGTTGAAGGTTTGAGCTCACAAATTTTTTTTTTAAAGACACCGTTATCAACCTTTGGTGTCAAAAACTCATAGACATTCAAAGGCGTTTAAATTTTATTACACATAATACAGGACATCTTTAGAAAATGTTGAAAAGGGAAATATTCATTAGTAATATTATAGTAATATTAGTAATATTATTAATATAATAATACAAGTAATATTATTTTTCTTGAAAAAAGCAATTGCAAATCTTAAATAAGTTTATTTAAAGGTTTTATAACTACGTCAGTTACAATTTCGATCCTTGTTTTTTTTAAACACCTTTTAGTTTTTTTTCTCAATTGATCAAACTTGCAAACTGCAAGTTCAGTTAAAAGTTTTCAACAATCCAACTATGCACAAATTAATTTTTTTTTAATTTAAATATCTTCACTTCCAACAAGACTGCAAGCAACCACAATTAGAGTTGGAAGTTACAGGAAGAGAAAAATTGAAGTTTATAAAGCAAGATAACGACTAACAGCCGACTTAAAAGATTGCAAAGTATATGAATTAGGTAAACAATAAAAAGGGAACGAATTCCAAAAAACTGATTTTCGAGAGAAAAAACCAGAGGAGTAAGAATTTTCGGAGCACTTAGGAACAGTCACAGTAAAAAGATTAGATATGATTGAATAACGAGTAACACGATAAGGAATTTCAGCAGATAAAACAAGAGAGCTAACTCTTTAAAGCAGCACCCGTATTCATAGAGGAGAGAAAGAGAAACAACATTATGACAATCCAACAATGGTTGAAAGTTGGCTGCAAGAGCCAACTGCCCAAATTTGTTTATGGTGCGTTTTTTGCACCTTGTCTAAATAAGAAAAAGCATCATTCGAAGATCTGCTTCAGATATGGCAACCATATTTCATACAAAGACGGGCTAAGATTTATAGAGATAAAAAATAGAATCTGGAGTCAGTGGCGGACTGGCTGTATATATATTACCGGGCATGAAAATAATTAAAGGGCCCTCCCGGCCATACATATATCGCAAAGACTGTCCGGTCCGCAACTCTCTAAAAATAAGTCTTAAGAGGAGTAATTAAATCACAGATTAATAAAATTATATTGAATTAAAAAAGTAGAAGTGATGTGCAATTCGCACAGTGCAAATTATAGCAATAACTATTCTTTAAACAGTTTGCTCAATTCAGAGGACGAAGATGCGTATCTTTGAATGATTGTATCATACTCAAGGCTATCAAGTAGATTTTTTTCTACAGACATCAACATATACGACTCTAAGTGGTCATTTGACATAGAATTACACAATCTTGTCTTGATTAACTTTAACTTAGAAAACGATCTTTCACATTCGGCTTGTGTTACAGAAATAGTACATATTATTTTATAAATATGATACAAATTGTCATAGGTTTTGTCGTTGAGTCTATATGCAGCAAGAATTCGTAACACACAAGATGAACACGATCCGCATGCTCCATTTGTATGCTGATAACAGAGCGGTTCTTCTATGTCATCCTTTTGATATGCATTCTCTCTCAATGTTGTTGTTAAGGACAAGGACAATTTCAAAATCTCATAGTTAGTGACAAATGATAACAATTCGGCCTTTATTTTATCAACGTCGGCATCTGGTAAAAATTTGATAATACTGTGTAAACTGTTTTCAGGAATTCCCGAAATGGCAAGATCACCAAAGTTTGATGTATCAAAACATGCCATGTCCATATATAATTGTCGATGTAAAGTGAAACGTGACTCAAGACTTTGGACTACCTGATCCATCACCACATTGTAAGTGCGAATTTTGTAGTGTTCCAAAGCTTTAGATTCGTCACGTTCGTCTACTGTATGTTCATCTAACATCGTTGGTGTCTTCCGCTTCCGTTTAGCTGGTAGTTCTATCTTTACCTCTAATATGGTTTTAGTTCTCTGAATGATGCTTACTTTTTCAAAATTTCCCACTTTTTCAAAAACTCGCAGGTAGGTAAAGGCAGTCAAAATGGTGTCAAATTTCAGGAATGGCATGAGCAATGTCTTAGCTTCATGACGTGTCTTTGTATCAAAATTTTTTGATTCGCTTATACATGACAGACATAAAATTAAATTGACAAACACTGTTGAAGATGGCTCAGCAAATGTTCCAAATATCGCTGTTGCAGTATTTGATTTACCCGACCACCTTGTTTCACCAATCAATTTCAATCTTTTCATTTTGTCCATTCCAATTTGTGTTTCAACAAGTTTAATCCATGTTGCCATTCGCTTATATGACACTTTTATGAATGTTGAAACATTTTGCAAAAGGGTAAAAAATGAAACTGCCTGAATGCAGCAACTTGTTGCCTCCTTCACAACTAAGTTGAGAACATGAGCATAACACCAAATATGTACATGGTGGTCTGCAGCTTCTGTAATCTTTTGTTGCAGTCTATTGTACTGGCCATGATAACTTGAAGCACCATCAGTGCTGTCCGATAGGCAGTATTTCAAGTTAAAGCCAAGCCGCTGTAGCGTCAAATTTAAGAGATCGAACAAGTCTTGGCCAGTACCGTCATTGCTTGGTACAATAGAAAGCAGCTGTTCATGCACAGTAGCATTTAAAACATAGCGAACCACAATGCTGAATTGGTCAATTGCAGATATATCTTGTGTAGAATCAACTTGTACGGAGTACACTTTTGCTTTGGATACTTCCATTGCAATCTGTTCCTGCATCATATTTTTCATAATATCAAGAACATGCCTGCGGTGAGTGCTGCTTGATTCGTGTTCTGCAACCCGTTGGCTAACTCGTCTAAAATCTTTGAAGCCAGACACAAATGATGAAACGGTGTTAGACTGTGGTGATTCAAATGCAACACAAAATGAGCAATATAGAGACTGAGAATTTTGGCTAAATGACAACCAATTTCTCGGTATGCTATCCTTCAAGTCCGTTTGTCTATGGTAGATCTTGTTATCAAACGGCAAATGTTCATGTGGTTGAATTGGATGTTTGCTAAAAAAACATTTTAACTGCAAACGTGGTGGATATTCAAATGCTGATGTACTCTGCGAATTCGACTCAATATCTCCACCACCTCGAGCTTGTATTATTGCTGATGTACTCTTCAAATTCGACTCAATATCTCGACTACCTTTTGCTTGTATAACTCCTGATGTACTCTGTAAATTTGACTCAAGATCTCGACTACCTAGTGCTTGTAATATTGCTGATGTACTCTGTGAATTCGACTCAATATCTCCACCACCTCGTGCTGGTATTATTGCTGATGTATTCTGTAAATTTGACTCAAGATCTCGACTACCTAGTGCTTGTATTATTGCAGATGTACTCTGCGAATGTGATTCAATATCTCCACCACCTCGCGCTAGTATTATTGCTGATGTACTCTTCAAATTCGACTCAATATCTTGACTACCATTTGCTTGTATAACTCCTGATGTACTCTGTAAATTTGACTCAAGATCTCGACTACCTAGTGCTTGTAATATTGCTGATGTACTCTGTGAATTCGACTCAATATCTCCACCACCTCGTGCTGGTATTATTGCTGATGTATTCTGTAAATTTGACTCAAGATCTCGACTACCTAGTGCTTGTATTATTGCAGATGTACTCTGCGAATGTGATTCAATATCTCCACCACCTCGCGCTAGTATTATTGCTGATGTACTCTTCAAATTCGACTCAATATCTTGACTACCATTTGCTTATATAATTCCTGATGTACTCTGTAAATTTGACTCAAGATCTTTACCACCTCGTGCTTTAATTATCTCTGATGTAATTTGTACATTCGACTCAATATTGCCGTGACATTGTGGTTGTACTGAAAAAAATGATGTGATTAATATGCACTTTTTTGCAGAAACTTCTATCTCTGTCTGTAGTTTTTCTTTGCGCTTTTGTGTTCCAGATTTTGACATGATGATAGTGACCTGAGTTTAGATTTTAACATTTAAAAAATAAAGCAAAAATAAAGATCGTCTCCTTTTAGAAAAAATGATATTTAGATCTCCCCAAATAAATTTTGTCCGATCAAATTTGTTTGAACGGCAAAAATTGCAAATCAAACATATTAAAACTCAAATAAAGACAGGCCACTAATGACAGATTTTTGGTAAAGAAAGGGGGGCAATGACTCCTTAGCCACGGCACTAATTCCGGTATATTTTAGAATCTTAACTGTAGCTATAATTTCCAGATCTGTGAAATTCTTGTATTCTTCTTTTATATTATGACTTTGCTTACTGCTGGAATTATTTAAACTATTGCATTTAAACATTAGAAAATTCATTATAGATGAATTTTCTATTGTATTCCTTGAAGGAAATAGAAGGAAAAGAGTAGCAACTACCAACTTATCCTTTTTTTTAGTACTTTAACTTGATAGGTGAAGAACATTACGATTATTAATGAAAAAAAAACATGTTTTTAAGAAATAATTTGGATTAGACATTTTATAACAGTTCTTACTCTCTTGATCTATAATCATGTTTAAATTAATGAATTTTTAAATTTTATTTATAATTTTTTAACAATTTGAAGCGACAGAACGAAATCCTAAAGAATTTCAAATATAGACTTAATAAAAATCTAAAATTCTGTTTAAGCAAAAAAGATATATACATATTTTTTTCTTTCAACACAAACAGAAGTAGCTGTATTAAAAAATACCTTTTCATGTATTTTATATCATCCTAAGTTATACATTGTCAAAGTTTAGGATTTTGCTAAAATTTCCGATTTAAGATTTACTAATTTGCCCTAATAGGGCAAATTAGTAGAACTTAAATCGGAAACCAGCATAGTTAAACTACGCTGAGGTACTTTAAGCTGACTAACACAAAAAGTGTTATTTATGTGTTACATTAACAGTAATGCTTATAAAAAGTTACAGAAAACTTGATCATCCGGAAATTTATTTAATCATCTAAATTTCAAATCTTATCATTTAAGCCGATTAGTATGATCAATGATCACCTTTAAATAATTATTTCGAGCGCGGAAGTTAACTAAAAGTTTTAGATTAAAAAAAGATAATAAATTTTATACAAACTAAAATACCAACCTCAAAAGAAGACTAACAGAGAATTTCGCACTTAATAGAGTTGAATAGTATATACAAGAAATTAAAAATAGTTCAACTTTATAATTAATTGTAATAATTATATATATATATATATATATATATATATATATATATATATATATATATATATATATATATATATATATATATATATATATATATATATATATATATATATATATATATATATATATGTATATATATATATATATATATATATATATATATATATATATATATATATATATATATATATATATATATAATGGCAACATAGTCATAGATTGCTTTGAAAACTTAAAATGTATTCTTTATAAAGTCTTTAGGGCATCTATACAGCAAGGTGTATTCCCCGACCAATTAAAAATAGCTAAAGTAACTCCTATATACAAAAACGGAAAAAAATCAAATATTAGTAATTATCGCCCTATCTCAATTCTTTCAACTTTCTCAAAAATTTTAGAAAGAATTATATACAATAGAACATACAATTACCTTAATCTAAATAAACTTCTATATAAAAATCAATTCGGTTTTAAAAAAAATTGTTCAACTGAACAACCCATTACACAGTTCATTCGTGAAATCTCCGATTCATTTGGTAGATCACAATATACATTAGGTATTTTCATTGACCTATCAAAAGCATTCGACACGGTCGATCACAAAATTCTACTTAAAAAACTGAAATTTTACGGAATTAATGGCAAATTAATAAAATGGTATAAAAGTTACTTGGAAAATGGAAAAAAATTTGTTTTCTATGGAGATTATTTTCAAAATTAAAAATTAATTGACATAAAATGTGGTGTTCCACAGGGTTCTATTCTAGGCCCACTTTTGTTTTTAGTTTATATAAATGATTTAAATAAAGCTTCTAACCTTATGAGTATAATTTTTGCGGACGATACTAATTTATTTATGTCAAACAGTGGCATTTATGAGCTTTTTTAAAATATGAATAAAGAACTCAATCAGATCTCCAACTGGTTTAAGTGCAACAAGTTAACTTTAAACATTGACAAAACAAAGTGGATCCTTTTCCACTCTCTTGCAAAAAAGCGTTTTTTACCAAATAAATTGCCTAAACTTTTTATTGATAAAATTGAAATAAAAAAGGAGTTGGTCACAAGATTTTTAGGCATTTACATTGATGAAAATATTACATGGAAGTATCATATCGACTATATTGCTACTAAATTGGCAAAAAGTATTGGAATTCTATATAAGGTCAGATACTATCTAAGTGAACAAAATTTAATTCAACTCTACTACGCATTTATTCATAGCTATATAAATTATGAAAATATTGTTTGGGGAAGTACCTCTAAAAGTAAGTTACGAAATCTTTACCATCGTCAGAAACACGCAATGCGTTTAATATGTTTCGAAAATCGTTTTTCTCATTCAAATATTTTATTTAAAAACGTTAAAGCACTTAACGTTTACGTACTCAATGTCTATAATATTTTATGTTTTATGTTTCGTTGTAAAAGTGAACGACCATTGTCCAATTTCAAAGATCTTTTTACTTATAAAGCTATAAATAAATATGCTTTACGAAATAATAATTTATTAATTGAACCCTTTTGTCAAACAAAGTTTAATCAATTTTGCATAAACTATAGAGCACCGTATTTATGGAACAAAATTGTTGTTCCAAATTTTGATTTGTCAATTTCGTTTTCCGTTTTTAAAACTAAATTAAAAAACTATATTCTTTCCACTGGCAATATATATAAATATTTTTGAAATGTAAAATTCTTTTATTCACTCTTGAAAATTTAGAAAATTATTTTCAGTTTTTGTTTCTTCTACATTGTTAATAGTTATTTGATCAATTGTATTTTTATTTTATTATATATACACGTATGATATATTTTATATGGTTCTGGCGACAAGATCATTTGGATCTTCTTTCAGATACCAAGTTTATATATTGTTATATTACGATTAATAATTGTAAACTGAAAATATATATATATATATATATACATATATATACATATATGTATATATATATATATATATATATATATATATATATATATATATATATATATATATATATATATATATATATATATATATATATATATACTAAGAAGAAAGTTATATCGAGATGTATTGAACACCAGAAAAATAGTGTTAAAGGAAAATGGGCCAGTTCAGGTGCTACCGAACATTCCAAATCATGCCAGGGTACATTTGATTGGTTACATCCCAAAACCATATCAATCGCTCCAGAGTATCATATTCGGAAAATTCGAGAATCACTCGAAGTAAACAGAGCTAAAGTTCGACAAAAACTTGGAAGTGATGAAAAAGTTTTAAATAGGGATGATGGTGATTACGTGACGACAAAAACTTGGGGGCCATTTTTTGTTAGATTATTTAAAAAGTTTATACGCAGCCGTTTTTATTGAATTTTACATATTATATATATATATATATATATATATATATATATATATATATATATATATATATATATATATATATATATATATATATATATATATATATATATATATATATAATATGTAAGTTGATTTAATAAAAAAAGGCAGCGTATAACTATTTTTAAATATATTTTGATGTAAAAATATGTTATATATAACAATGTTATATATATATATATATATATATATATATATATATATATATATATATATATATATTATGTATGTATATATATATATATATATATATATATATATATATATATATATATATATATATATATATACACACATATATATATATATATATATATATATATATATATATATACATATATATATATATATATATATATATATATATATATATATATATATATATATATATATATATATATATATATATATATATATATATATATATATATATATATATATATATATATATATATATATATAGGGTAAGGCGGGGCGAGTTCGTCATGTTTTACTTTAACAAAATGAATTCGCATATAAATAAATGAACTTTTCTAGTTTAAATTTTTTTTATTAATTAGGGTCTCTATTTTGTTAATGTATTGAATCAAAATGAATTCTAAAGTTACTTTAGCGTATAATTTGATTTTTTCATCATCAAGTCATGAGGGGCGAATTCGTCAATTACGGGGCGAATTCGTCAGTACAGCTAAACTAATTTAAAAATTCGTGACTCGGGCGATAGACGAAATTCCTTTCTAGTGGTAAAGGCAACTTACCTAGGAGAAAAAAACTTTGACATAAAACATTTTTGAGGTCACAGTAGGATGATTTCCCTAATCTAGAAGTAAACCTAGAAGTTGCGAGTTCGATTCCCACCGCGTCCCTGGTAGTACTGCGCTCAACTTGTTTTTCTCTCAACTCTATAACTCCGAAACACGAACCTTGATCGTCAAGGTTCGTGTTTCGGAGTTATAGAGTTGAGAGAGGGTTGTAAACACAACTAAAGTAGCCTCCTCGACTGCAGTGGCCTAGGGTAAAAGGACATCAAAAAGGACATCAATTGTTAAACTTTTTCCAAGAAATTATCAAATAATGATTTTGGCATAAATGAAAACCGTATAACCGCGCTAGCGCAAAAAATAGCACGTTAAAGCAACAAAAAATCATATCACTATTATGACTATTTAAATAACAAAAATCATATCACTACTATGACTATTTAAAAATTTACAAGACGTTTATATGTTCATTGCACACAATTTGCACATGTATCAACTCTAAAACATCCTTCGCATGCCCACTGATTGCAATTTAAACATTTAAGCCAATTTTCACTTGCTTCTGCCCAAACAGCTGCACAAACACAACAAAAGTCTTTATCAGTGTTATTTTTTAGAATAAAACTTGAAGAACTTGGGTGATCAGAATCAGCTGAAAAAAAAGTCTTTTTTGATTTGGTTTTAACTGATTTATCGTGATCCTTTTTTGACTTTTGTTTAACACTGACCACATTTTTTATTGCAGCCTTTTTAGCAGGAGGCTCTTTTATTAACTTAAAATTACCTGGTGATGTAATAAGAGCAATGTGGCGTTTTGAATGAGTAGGTTTCCTTTTTTTTTTCAGGAGAAGGTATAATAGTCCTTAAAATAGATAAATTTTGGTCTCCCTGGTGAATTGTTGCTTTATTAAAAACCTCTGCTTTTTTATATTCGAAATCTTTTACTGGGTTTCTTAGGGGATGCAAACCACAATGGTAAAACGCATTAACAATCAATCCTCTTTTTGTAAGTATATTTGGCCATATTTTGTTAAAAATAATGTGAAAGTTGCAACGAGGCAAAGAAATATCATCATTTTCAGCTAAGTAATTAGACAAGGCTTCAGACCACATATGTTTAACTACTTTATTAACATGTGTGTCAAGTGGTTGAAGGCGATGTGTACTATGAGGTGGAATGCATATTATTTCAATATCCGTCTTTATTGCTAATTCAATCGCTTCAATAGTCACATGACTTTTGTGGCCATCCAAAAATAACAATACTTTTTTCCCATTTACTTTTGTACAAAACTCATTAAAATGATTTAAATAAGCAATAAAAATCTCTTGATCAATATATCCACTTTGACTACAATGCACTTTTGTACCCAAAGGAAATTTAGATGCATCTGGAATCTTTGTTCCCTTAAATATGAAAAATGGTGGTAAGCTGTCTCCTGCTGCATTAACAGTGGCCAGGTATGTTGTTAGTGTGCCACGTTCACCAATAGTTAACTTTTGAACCTCATGAGAACCCTTTAATGCTATTACCTTAACAGAGACATTTGGCACAGATGAAAGGCCAGTTTCATCACAGTTATAAATCAAATTTGGATAATTTTTTATGTCAAGCTGTTCTTAAAAAGGTTGTAAATCGTTAAAAAATGTCTGAACGCGATTCTCATTAAATGCTTCTGCTCTTGCTCGAGAAAGCCCTTCAGGAATTCTTAGTGTCAACTGAGTATGCCTTTTTCGGAATGAGAGAAACCAATCACGTGATGCCAAACATTTATTATGCCAACTTTTTGGAATGGACTTCTGTAATAAATGACGTCTACACAAGCTTTTGGCATAGAAATAAGCAGCAGATCTTAACCACATTATTGTGAGAGGAAACCCTCTATCAGCCATATAAAGCAGCCTTTGAACAAGAGTTTCTTCTTGATTTAAAAAAAAAATTGTTTTACCACCTATAGAATGTGTTTGATGTTTTCCCCGTAATTTATCAATCAACGTTGTACGTGGAATATTAAATTGTTTTGCTGCAGTTGATATAGTTTCTCCATCTATAATGGTTTGCAGAGCAGCCTGAAAAATTTTTGCATTATAATTTTTTTGTCGCTTTGGTTTATAATTACGTACCATCTATACATTTTAACATGAAAAATAATGTTATTAAAATCTACCATAAGTAATAATACATTCTTAGTTTTTTTTATATTGGTATATATATAAATAAATATATATATATATATACAATATGTATATACATATATATATATATATATATATATATATATATATATATATATATATATATATATATATATATAAATATACAAAAAAAAAAAAAAAAAAAATATATATATATATATATATATATATATATATATATATATATATATATATATATATATATATATATATATATATATATATATATATAAATGCTTTATATTTTCCAATGAATGATACATTTGTTTATAATAAATACTACAAAAAATACTTATAACAGATATTTTATACTGTACACACATTTTATACTATATACTTACTATTTACTTTTTACAATATATAATAGTTATACTAAATAGTATAATATTATATATATTTTTTTTAAAATAGAATAAGATCTTTGCTATATAATATATAATAAAAGTCTTATTTTAATATAAAATTAGTAAATAATATTAACTATTCTAATAATATTTATTGAATTTCAATAATATTTTAACAATATTTAATACTTATACATATTTTAAATATGTATAAAAATAGGCAGTGGATAGCCTAAAAATATATAACATATATGTTTTATATACTTATTATTTACTGTATATATATTTCAGACTATACATTATAATAAGTTTGTTTACATGTTTCACATCAAAGTCGTGTTTATAATTAAAACTTCAAAAAGTTTTAAAAGCTAACTGTAAATTAATATATTCTGAAGAGCCTTTCTCTTATAAATGTCTAAAGCTTTGGAGCGCATTTTGATCACAATTTGTTTTTCTTTCAAACGGCGCTCGGTAGTTTAAAAATTTGCATAATGAAACAACCTAATTTATTTTTCGTATTAACTTTTCTTCATCGACGAAGTTGCCCCTCATTTGAGCATGTGCTAACAATCATTACGTGACGATTCCAAAGGCAAAAACATAGTAACTTAAATTATTATTTAAAAACTACTGACATCAATCAATCAAAAAATATATACTTTGTGGTCAAAACATTGCGTATTTTGAAAATTTTTTGACGAAAGGCATTTAAGCAGAAAAATATTTTTTCAACTTTAATGTTTATTTGCAATATTTAAAGAATAATCGGAGGTAAATATATAAAACATTTATTTAGTAATATTCTACAAATATCAGTTGAAAAAGTTTCGAAAAAACCTAGTTAATAGATTTCTTAGTTTTTATGCATTATTATTTTAAAGCTGAGTCGCATAAGTGACGGATTCGCTCCGTGACGAATTCACCCCGCCTTACCCTATATATATATATATATATATATATATATATATATATATATATATATATATATATATATATATATATATATACTACATACATACATACATACATACATACATACATACATACATACATACATACATACATACATACATACATACATACATACATACATACATACATACATACATACATACATATATATATATATATATATATATTTATATATATATATATATATATATATATATATATATATATATATATATATATATATATATATATATATATATATATATTTAAATGTTTTCAAAAAATCATACTAACTTACAGCTTTTTCTAAAACAATATGTCCAGTTTTAGTCTTTTAAAAGCAATTGCAGCAAGTACTTTATTAATTCCTTATTTAATTATTAATTGATCTCAATACATTATTGTACCTAACTCTAACTCTAACCAAGCAAAAACATAAAAATGTCTGAGGTTGGCAATTTTTTGCTGACCTCATTTTTATCTTTTATAGTAAAACCTTTGTAAAAATGGCTTCATGTTTGCCGATTGTAATCTGATGCCAACCTAAAACAGTTTAAGCTCAAAAAATTATTACTCACTTTAGTTTTACTAATTTTGAGGGTTGTGTATGCATGCACACTTACCTGTATTTAGGTAGCAGAGGGCAAGGAACTACCAACTTGTGTATTCCATAATCCAAAAGTGTAACAATGCCTTCATTCTTGCTGAGTCAGCTGTGACAGAAGACTTTAATACATGAGCTACGACGCCAACAATTTGAATTAATAATAATAAAAAAAGCATACAACTTTATAAAGCAGAGAAAATTTATAAAACAATAGAGGACATGGCAGAGATAATAGAGGACATGGCAGTTTTGAAAATACCTTCTCACTTAAAAAAGGATTTGTGATTTTGAAACACTATGACATTTTATCCAATAAATATATGAAATCACAAATAAATAAAAAAATCTTACTAAAAGCACATAAGGAAAACATTGATATTTCTCTAAAAATGCTGCAACTCTATCAACTCACTCAACTGGAAATTTATTTACCCAGGTTAATAAATTAAAATTCTATACTTAGATCAATTAAAACAAAGATAAAAATTGTAAAAAATAAAACTAACTAATAATAATAAATTTACTAAT
This sequence comes from Hydra vulgaris, assembly GCF_022113875.1. Taxonomy (NCBI): domain Eukaryota; kingdom Metazoa; phylum Cnidaria; class Hydrozoa; order Anthoathecata; family Hydridae; genus Hydra; species Hydra vulgaris. The sequence goes on along the minus strand of NC_061161.1, from coordinate 49,722,275 downwards.
TGAAAAGTATTGTTTTCTTTACTTACTTTACTTTACATGTATTTGGAAACTTGCAATTGCTAAAAAAAAAACACACACACATATATGTCATATATGTGTATGTATGCAACATACAAATGGATATTTAGAAATAGTACTAATACTAATCTTATGTAAAAACCAATTATATAGTAATAGCAATAACAATATTAAAACAATTATAACAAGGTAAGCAATGTTAACAATTATATTTGTATTAATATAATTATAACAATAATAATAGTAATAATAATATTGATAAATATTAAATTTAATATTAAACAATAACAATAAGTAATAGTGATATGAATAGAAGTAAAATAATGTTGATATTTATATCATATATAATCATACCAAAAGCAATAATAATAACCCACAATGAGCGTAACATTTTACAAACATTAATTACATTTCTCCAAAATAAAAAAACATAAAGATGAGTTTTAGTAGTAAAGTTTAGTGATGTAAAGTTAATATAAAAAATAAATTATTTTATGAATAAAAAATGATAAATTATTTCATGCATTGGTTTGTGATGTGATTTGTTATGCTGTACTTAACTGAACAATCATTTAGAATATATAATTTAAGGTTGCTAAATGATGGAAGATAATATTGAGAATTTTTTATAGAAGTAAAGAAATTACAGATTGAAAGAGGTAGGGTAACTTGTGTGTGATTTCAGACAAATAAACAATTTAATAGATGAACAAAAGCTCACAATTTGATAATTTTGGATAGAAAGAAAGAATATTAGAATTAGAGTGATATTCTTAAAAGTAAATTATTTTAAATGTCTAGTTTTTAGATTAGATATTTATAAAAAATTATTGGTTCATAAATTATAAGTATATATAATATATCATATTAGAGTGTTTGTAGTATGTTTGAGAAATAAAATTTATATTAAAAGAGATTTACTTTTTACTATTACAATCTATTTGACTTTAGAAAAATATATTGCTGGTTTAATACAGTTTTATTGGTGGTATTTCATTTATGAAAAAATTGGGTACTAGGTTTGAATACTATAAACAACTTTGGGTCCAAATACTCCATTCATCACGAATTTAATAAACAAGTTGCAGCATTAAATTTTACAAAACCAAAATTAAAAAAAAGTTGCTATATAAAAAAGATTATGTAGCTAAGATCCGCAACCATTTTAAAACCTCTAAAATTTCATATGAACTTTTTAAACATGCGCTCATAAACATAACACTTGTAATTGACTGTGCATAATTATAGGTTTTTAAGATTTTGGGGCCCTAATGACAGCTTGGGGGGCAAGGGGAGACAGAAGTGGCAGTCTTAAGCCATACAAAAACTCGTTGATCCATCGCTCGGCAGTTTATATTTATTTTTGTTAAACTCATTTATTATAAAGAAGTGCACAACTTTGGAGCACTTCAAACGAAATCGCACTTATGCATGCTTGCACCCAGGGCCCGATTAAAAACAACACGGACTATAGGCACAACACAATTTGGGGGCCCCCTTGTCGAAAAATTATGTGAACGAATAAACGTCCTCATTTATCAAACCCTGAGGGGTGAAAGTTTGAGTTGACCTATGACCAGCTACCCAGAAATTAACCCGGGTTGATAGCTTTCAAAATCAGACGTCGCAGCCACCAAGAAGATTATCTGTATAAAAATTGTAAAAATATTTTACATTTAGAAAAAAAAATTAAAAATATTTTATTTCAGAAACTACTTAACTTTTAGTTATTTAGTAGAAATCAATCAAAAAAAACATTGAAGTTTTTAAAATTATCTCAGAGCAATAATTAAAAGATAATGGCAATAATTTGTTTTAATAAAAAATAATATTACCATGGAAAATTAAATTCTAGCTCAAACTTTTGAAATGTATAAAAATATTAAATGTGCAATAAATATGATTAAGCAGAATATATGAATCGCTAACAGTTAGCGATTCATATATTCTGCTTAATTATATTTATTGCTCATTTAATATTTTTATACATTTCAAAAGTTTGAACTAGAATTTAATTTTCTATGGTTATTTTTTTTTTATTAAAACAAGTTAGCCTAACTTGAAAAAGGGGATATGTTAAGTGAATTTTTGCAGGACATGTCCTCTTTTTCAAGTAAACTTAAAACTAAAGTTTTAAGTACTTCTGTGGTTACAAGAAACATTTAAGAAAGTATGAAATAATTTTAGACAGTTAAAACACACATGTATCCAAATTAGTATATTTTTTTCCTTGTTTTTTTTATACATAAATTGATTCAAAATCCCTTCAAAATGTAGACTTTTTATAACTTCGCTTTTGATAGACATTAATTCCACTAATCATCTTCACAATCTTCATTTTCACTGTTTTCTAGCTCATTTATGAAGTTCTGAATTTCTGATTGAGCTAATTGGCGACCTTTATAAGTCATAATTTTTATGCTTTTTTAAGTTAACATTTGGCTTGTTTATCGGCCAAAAAGTTTTTCCGGACTGTTGTGGACCATTTTTTCATAATTTGAATTCAGAAATGCAACCACGGCTGTTTCACTCAATACAAAAACGAGCGTGACGTCATGAGTTTATCAAAAAAAAAAGTATTTCCGCATAAAAAGTATAAAAATTCACAAACTTTAAATTAATAGTAACTTTTTTATATAAATGCTTTCATCTTGCAATTAAAAAAATATAAAAGATCTATCTTTCCTTGTTAAATAAATATTTATATTAACTGGTATAAAAATAAATATTGCCAAAATATTTTTAATAATTTAGAACCACTTTTCTAATTTTCGCATATTTTCCGGAAAACATGAGTTGATCCAACTAAGATTTCATAACATAGCTCTGTGCTTGATAGTTGAAATTTGGAACACTTAACCCTCAATGTCCATTCTATCAGATTCCTGCGTCATCCTAGAGATTGGTTTACAAAAAGACTGTTTTTAAAGCATTTATGTTTTTTAATTGATCGTTTTCAAATGCAAAACGTAACTTATTTGATGGATGACGTAAGTTAATGAAATTTCAACCTTTTATGCAAATGAAAATAAAAAAATTTTTTTACGTGCCTTCAGCTATGTTATGAAATATGTTTTCAAAAATGTCATGTTTTACAACTAATCTTGTTATTTTTAGGCGTACATTTGTGTTGACGTTTTTTTGCGATGACGTAACCTTTATGCGTTACGTCCCAAACTATTTATTAGAGAATATTCTCCAAACAACTGTTTCGGCGAGTCAATTTTTGAAGTATAAAGTAAACAAAGTTACGCGGAATATTTTTCTTTTTGGATTATCAAACTAATATCAGATAAGTTGTTAAATCCACATTTATCTTGTGCATATATTTGTTAATTAATATTATTTTATTTGTTTTTATTATATTGATTAATAAGTCAATATTATTTTGATAACTATGTATTCAACTGAGAGGAAAATTCTAAAACAACATATTGGATGGAAAAATGGTTGGGAAGGTAGGTGTTACTTTCCTTTTGTTAAGCGATTAATTAGGACAGATAAGATCAGTAACAATGTCATTTCCAGCGTAAATTTGCATCTGCTCGTGCCAAAAATGTAAGATTGCTAAAAAAAATTAATATTGGAAAAAAAATTGCAAAAATTAGTGATTTAAGCCAGAACAGTTGCCAAATTTGCAAATGTTTTGCTAGTAGCGATAAGGATTTAGTCGTGGTTGATTCTTATTTAGACTACGACAACATTGGTTCCTCTAAATTATTTTGTGGGTTTAAATTAAGTAATCCACAGAATATATCAGTTAAAAAGCTAATAGTTAGTAAAAAATATACTTACATTAAGTTAGGAAATGGTAAACCTTATTCTAAGTAAGGTAGACATGCTGCAGCTAGACGATCTAAACTTGCTTTTATATTCTTTCGATTATTAGCTTGTTCAGATTTAGAAAGTGACTTGTCTATGTTGTTTTGTGATTCTATGTCTTGTGAAAAGTCAATATTTTGTTGTGTTGCAAATAAGTTGGGTTTAGTTAAGCAGTTAAGTGTTTCTGATGCTGTAGAGCTACAGAGCCAATTAAGGATACAATGACAACTTCTGTGAAAATAGACAAGGTGGAAACCTAAGAACTTTAGGTAAGTTTCATAATTCAATTATTGCTCCTGTGATTTTCCCCATAATAACTTTAGATAATGTAGTGCCACCAATGTTAATGGTGGCACTACATTATCTAAAGTTATTATGGGGAATAACTTATACAGTTTGAACACAACTCCAATGTTAGGAGTTGTGTTCAAACTGTATAAGTTATTGTTGAAGGAGTGTAAGACTTTAGATTGTCAAGCTGTTTCGTCTTTGTCGCATAATGAGAATGTGAGAACGAATGAATTGTGGGCTGCTAAAAGCGTTGAATGTTCTAAAACAGCAGAAGCTTTACGTTTATTAGGAAATCAATTTGTAGACATTGCAAATCTACAGGCACGTTGGTTAGCTTTTAATAAAAATATTTCTGAATTATCTCTAAACTCCTCCAATAAAAAAATAACCTGTAAACAGCAAGAAATGTGTGATAGTATTAGGTGTTTAATTACAAAATATAATTGTAACATTGATTAGGTGCAGTGTGGTGCGTGCCAAAAATTGTTTCATCAATTTTGTGAAATTATTGGTTATTCTGAAAAGAGTGTATTGTGTGACATTGAGAAGTATGAGTGTTTAGCATGTTAGGGTGAAGATATAGAATGTCTTGACCTTTATATTTCTCAAAAAATTTCTTTTATACGCACACAACAGGAACTTTTAGACGTTAAGTATATTTGATTGCAGATGGAGTGTGAAGACCTAGAAAAAGAATATAAAAATAGCATAGGGCCTCATGAGAGGTCTCTTTATAAGGCCCTTGAAGATATGAAGGTTGAGCGACAAGCTTACCAGGGTAATGTATTTGTAGGTAATCATTGCAAAATAGTATTAAGAAACCACTATAAACTTTGTAGTGTTATTGATGATGAAGCAAATAAAAATAGATTTGTACGTGTGTTTAGTGTTTTTAATAAGTTGCAACCTATTCTTTTTTGGCGAAAATTTCTAATCGATGCCAAAATTACTGAGCTTCATCAATATATAAATTTATTTGCTATTGAGTTTCATGCTTGCTTTCCAAATGAAAATGCATGAACTTTTTTTTAATGTGCCATTATTTGTAAAATTCCATAAAACTATTGGGTTGCTAAGTGAAGAGGAGGGAGAGTGTTTGCATAATAGCGTAAATAAGAAATTAAGACAGTTGCATTCAGTAAGAAATCAGGAGCAGAAGCTGCATCTTGTTTTAAAACGCTTTGAATTGCACAGCAAAGCTGATAGGAAGCTTCAAGCCTCTAAGGTGAGAAAGTGTGTTGTGTGTTCTGAGCGCGGCGAAAATTCATTTTATAGACAAGGTCTTTGTCTTGTTTGTGGTCATCAAATTTAGTTAAAATATTTAAAAAATTAAAAACAACAACAAAAACTATTTACAAGTAAGATAAATTATATGAGATCTTTAATTTATATATAAGATAATTTTATTCTGTTTTAATATCTGTGTAATGTTAGTTTAAAATATTATTTTTTAATATATTGATTTTATATATTAGGTAGGTGCCCATTCTGTTCCTATCTTTAGAAGTTATTTATACCTATGCAATACCTTCGCTCAGGTTAAAGAATGGAAAACTAGTCTTGCATCAAATGTATGTAAAAATCTAGCTTTTATATATTAACTTGTGATCAGAGCAACTGGGATGTTGGTTGGGTATGATCTTGTATGTTTGTGTATTTAATTTAAAAAATGTATTGTCCTTCATTATATGTAACATTTTTTTATAGATATTGTACATATCCATTTGATGTTTTTCACCAGAAGTTAGTTCTACCTTGGCAGTACCTCTGCTCTACATACCTCCTCGCTGGTCAAAGAATGGAATATAAATCTCATATCAAGTTTGTGTAAAAATTTAGTTCAATAAATTAAGAATTTGTAAACGTTATCAAAATTTTGAGTGGAGCAATTGTTTTTCTGGTTTAGCATGAGTATGAATCTGATATCAATTGGATGTACAAAGATAGTTTACTACTTAAAGAACCTATTAGTGAACCAACTGATTATAAAACAGTTTTTAATGGGAATAAAAACAAATTTTCAAAAGATTTCAATTAGCTATTTGTATATTCAAACACTTTATTTACTGAGAGAAGAGACTAAAGATTCAAGTGCTATAAAATAATTCTACTACCAAAGGCGAGACTAATTCAAAAACTTAAACTCAAATTTGGTCATGAATTATTTTATTAGACTTTATTTTATTGAGTCTTTATTTATTAACAACTTAACACCATATTATTAGAACTGTATGCACAGAAAAAAATAAATGCTTAAGCTTTAAATGTTTTGACTAAATATTCCAAAATCGAAATCTGACTTTATTTTGCAATGCAATGAATTTATTGGCTTAGAAAAATAAGTTTCTAAAACAAGAACTCCTAGGTTTAAAAATGTACTCTTTTAACAGCTAATCCCCCTTTTAACTACATTTTTCATAACTTTGCGAAAAGTGCGGTTTGCTTTCAGACCTCAATAAAGTCTGTTTTAGCTATCCTTAAACAATTAAGTAAGGTTTTTTTGTTTCTATAATAGTCAAACAATGGGTATATTTGAGAATAACTATCAGAAATAAATTTTTCCGATTTTTTTTTGATAAAAAGTAACATCAAATTACTTGAATTCAGCCAACTTCATCATTTGTCGCGTTTTTTTTAAACTTAAAAAAGTTTTTTTACTAATGCATTAAATGTCGTAAGATGAAACATTTTATTGGTGTTTTTATTCTTTTTACAAAACAAAATTATCTTTAATATTTTAAAAGTTATAGAAGTTTTATTAACACCCCTTAAGTCAATATTTTCAAAAAATAACAAGAAGCCGTTAAGCTCGGTTTGAAACAGCCGTGCAACAGAACATGTTTTAGAGATTTTGTGTAAAACATAGAGGTATATTTACAAAACGCAAAAAGGCGTACTTCGGATCTAGCGAGAGCGTACTTCGGAGCGGAAAGATTAAATTTAAACAAATCATCTTGAAATCATTTCAGTTTTTTTTTACCCAAAAATTTTTTAAATAAAATAAATATTTTTAAATTCTACTGTTACGTAAGAAAAGTTCTAATAGGCTAAAAAATTATAAAAAGCTAAAAATTAGAGGGCCCCTGAAAATTTTGTGGCCCTAGGGCCGGGCCTTACGTGCCTTGTGGAAGATCAGGCCCTGCTTGCACCTTTTTTAGGTATACCTGCAGGTATCTATTGATATACACACATATATATATATATATATATATATATATATATATATATATATATATATATATATATATATATGTATAAACATTCTTTGTATATAATATGTATATATATATATATATATAAATATATATATACATATTATATACAAATGTTACAATATTATAAAATTAGGAACAATCTTTTTTATTGAAATATCTTAATAAGAATAGAAATCTAAAATAAGAATCAAGTTCTTAAAACAAGAATCAAGTTCTTAAAATAAGAATCAGGTGGTAATCCTGCAATTAAGCGCCCTAAAATAAAAGTATGTTTTAACTTTACACGCTCTTGTTCGCGGAGACTTAAAAACTTTTTTTTATTGCTAATCGACTAAAATATTTTTTGCATGGTCATTAACGAAAATTTTTATTAAATTTAAATTAAACCTGTTGTTCTGTTGTAATTTCGTCAATGATTGTTGTTGGAGCACTTGGTCTCCCACGACGAACTTGTTGCAGTGCCATCTAAAAAAGAATTATTAACATTTTTCCTACAACTTGTTTTTCACCGTAGTATAAATTTTTATAAATTTTTAAAAAAAATTATAACTAAACCAAAAAATTATTTTGTAAACGTATTTTTCTGATATTGTGAATCAAAATATATTTTAAGATAAAAAGCTGACTAATATTATTTTTCAACAGAAAGTTGTAAAAATCGCTTCCACATTTTATTTCCTTCTCCACCAAATTTTAATTATCCTTTCAATTAATTTAATTCCACGCTTCATTAGTAATTTTCAATTTTTTTTTTTTAAGTTACATAAAAATTTTCTCCACCGTAAATTTTAATTAAGTAAAAAAATAAATTTATTTTAGGCCGCTTAACTGCAGGATTACCAATCAGGTTCTGAAAATAAGAATCAAGTTCTTCAATCAAGAATCAGGTTCTTAAAATAAGAATCAGGTTCTTAAAATAAGAATCAAGTTCTTAAAATAAGAACAAAAGTTCTTAAAATAAGTACAAAAGTTCTTAATCTAGAATTTTGGATTTTGCTGTGTATATATTTTTCAATTTTTTTATTTATTATGTATTATAAACAATATCTAAAAAGGTTTTTTCTTCAGAAAAAAAAAAGTGTTATTTTTAAAAAAGCTGTTCAAAAAGTAAAAGTATATATTTATAAATTGAAAGGCAACTTACTGTGTTCTCTAGCATTTCATCTTGTGGTTTATTAATCTTACTTGGAACTTCACTGGCAACATTTAAATTGATTTTCATTTTTCTGTGTGTATGTCCTAACTTTGCCGAGGTTTTTTTATTTAACATCTTTTTTGTTTTAGAATTTTCAAGTACAGATCTATATTGTAAACTGGTAACTATAGAGCATATTGAACAGATCTTCAACATGCTAAAACAGAGAACTTTGCCATGGAAATTTACCATTCAACATCAACCAGGAATAACAAACCTGGCAGCAGATGCTACTTTTCGTTACCCTGCAGAGAACACAAAGGAATCTGTTAGTTCAGCCACTTGCAATCAAAATAGCGATTTTGACAACACAGAATCACTAATAATAGCCTTGATACGAAACGACATAGATAAAATGATTGCAGTAACATGGGATAGTGTCAAAGCAGAGACAGAAAAGGATACCAATTTTAAAGCATTAATGTTAGCAATAGAAAACGGTTTCCCAAAAAATAAGAATAACTTCATACCAAATCTTTTACCGTTCTGGGAATACCGCAATGACTTGATGGTGTCCGACGGGGTTATAATATACAACGACAGAATTGTAATCCCACCGACTCTACGGAAAGAGATATTGGACGTACTACACTCAGCTTACCAAGGAGTATCGGAAATGACAACCAAACTTCAAGCCACTGTTTTCTGGCCAGGTATCACTCACAGCATACAAAGTAAGCGCGATAACTGTTGCAGCTGTAATCGAAATGCACCTTCTAATGCACGACTACCACCCATCCGACCTCACATTCCTGTGACACCATTTGAATGCATATTTGCTGACTATTTTGAATTCCGTGGCTGGGATTATCTGGTCATTGGAGACTTTCTGGATGGACCGAAGCCTACAGAATAAAATCAGGAACATCAGGAATAAGTGAAAAAGGTCTTATCACGTGTTTACGTAAACTATTTACAACATTTGGAGTCCCAGAAGAAATTTCAACCAACGGTGGTCTTCAATTCACCTCTGGAGAAACAAAAGAGTTTCTACAACAATGGGGCATAACTCATCCCATTTCATCAGCCCACTACCCCCAATCTAATGGAAGAGCTGAGCTTGCAGTTAAGTCAACAAAACGCCTCCTTGAAAATAATGTGGGACCAAATGGTGATCTCAATAATAACGCTTTTGTAAGGGCAATGCTTACAATAAGAAATACACCAGACCCTAATTGTCAGTTATCCCCCGCTCAAGTATTATTTGGCCATCCCATTCGCGACGCCATGCCCAGGATAAAATCCAGAATACCTATGTTTAATAACGACCAATTCTTGAAAAAGTGGAGACATGCATGGTCTGCAAAAGAAGAAGCATTACGAACAAGATATGTAAAGACCCTTGAATCACTTCAAGAACACACACGTTTTCTCACACTACTACATGAAGGAGACAGTGTCTTCATACAAAATCAAGTAGGGAACCACCCTAAAAAATGGGATCGTAGTGGAAAAGTTGTTGAATGTAAGGAAAATGACCAATACATCATTAAGGTTGAAGGAAGAGGTCGACTAACATTGAGAAATAGAAAATATTTGCGCAAATTCCTCAACCCACTAAAGTCATACGAAACCGAAGTTGTATTGACCACACCACTAAACACAAGCTCTAGTCACAATAGCTCTGCCGATTCGCCAACACCATTTACAGAGTATGTCCCAGAAAGTAGCAACAAAGTCATACCATCCCAACCGGAACTAGCACCATCTACAGTATTGCTACCGCCTCCTACATTAGCACCAGCAGTACCACCACTACCTCTACCAACAACTCCAGTACCCTTACCGTTGATGCCAGCATCTTTATCAACAAGCTCGCTGCATCTAGCAATGCAACCCTTATTAAATACTGAAGTCGTAGGAGATCAACCATTGAAACGTTCATCCAGGCTACGTATCTCCAAGAAATTCTACCAACCAGAAACCGGGAAATCTTTGACATTAGATGACTTTAAGAAATAAACCCAGAAATTATGTTTATATTCATTGACACTTAAAAACATGGAAGGGGATGTACAAATAGTGACATTAGTCATTTCTTGTTTTTATATTAATTTTATATTGTTTTATATTGTTGTTGTTTACACTTATTGTTATTTCATTTAGAAACTAATATGGTTTAAGATATGATTATAATCGAGAACAACGACTAACTTTTGTTTAATTTTCTTGATGTTTTATAAGAGATACAGACTCATCAAGCTGTTGGACAAATATTTTAGTGACAGGATTACTTCATTGTTTTAAAACAGAATGTGTTCTGGTTAGATTGGTCTGGGCGTTTGTTACTTTTTCGTGTGAATCACTGAGTGTGATGTTAGAAGTGTTCTGTTCATGATTTGTCACTGCAGCTGCTATAAAATCTTCATCTGTGAAAATGAGACAATTAAAAGGATGAATTCCTGATTTACGAAATCCGCTCTAAGCTTTACTCACTGAAGCAGCCTCACCATAAGCAGTGCTGAACAGATTTCCGAACTCGGCCTCTGTTACTGGTCTACCAGGGTGTTAGCGATGCCATGACTGCACAATTGAATTGTATCGCGAGCTTAAGGATTTAAAAAAAGAAATATCTAGTGGCTGCATTATATGGGTACAATTACTTGGAAGGCTTAATATAATCACATTGTTTCTGCGAGCTTTTAGTATCAATTTTATGTTCTTTACATGACAGCTATGACCGTCTAATACAAGTAAAGTTGGCGTATTGCAGCTTGACGGTTGAGTAAATTGTAAGAAGTGGTCAAACCAGATATTAAACAGTTCTTCATTTATCCAACTATTCTTTGTTGCAACTCCAAATGCTCCTTGGGGTGCTTGATCCATAAAAGATGGCTTCATGTGTACACGAGGAAAAATAATCATATGAGGCACATATGCTCCAACCGCACTCGCACAGCATAACACTGTAATGATTTTGTCTTTTTTTAAACTTGTTATTGCTCCTACTGATCTCTTTTCTTTTAGAGCAACAATTTTGCCAGGATTATGACAAACTGAAAAGCTACTTTCATTAGCATTATAGATGCGACTTGGTGGGATTACAATTTTACCATACTGATTAAATATAATTGACTCTAAGGCATCAAAAAAAAGATCACCTTTTTCCTTGTTAAATCCGGATGCACGTGCCATCGAAGTTGGTTCTAGTCGGCAAAAGTTGTAATGGCACTCCCCCCTCCCCTTCCCCCTCCCTCCCACACACACGACAGCTACTCGTGCCGGTCCTGTATATATATATCACCAAATAATTTTGAAAATAAAAAACCCATCAATTTTTTTAATAATAATATAACCAAGCGCGTGTCAGGAATCGGACGTAAAGGCGACAAATGATCAATTTCATGCTAAAACACTGGATTATATGAGCATGCTCAAATTACCTGGAAATAGTATGTTTTAATATCATGAGCATAAAATTTTTAAATTATATAGATCTCACTTGATAATTTAACACTTGTATAACTAATAAATTTTTAATGAAAAAATGCAAAAAAACGACTTTAACAACAATATTCAACTCCATAGACCATTTTAACTGTATCAAAAATTTAAAAAAGCAAGTTTTTAGACTGCCTTTTAAATATAAAGTACTCACTAATAACTTGTTTCCGTAATAAAGTAATCAGGCTGATTTATGTAATCAGTTTATAAAAGTAATTCAAAAAATGCAAAGCTTTTGGAATTTCAGCAAATGCAAGATAGAAAACTTCAAGTATGCTCATATTACCAAGGTGCTCAAATAACCCTAATCTACCCTACTCATTTAGGTGTGGTATTGAAAATAGTAACTTCAATTTTCATAAAAAAAATGGTTTTTCATGGATAATTTTTCTAAATAATGTCTGATTAGAAATGTCAAGTTACATTCATTGAAAACAAACACCAATACGTACTTTTATGCAAAAATCAAATTCATAGACTTATCTATAGCCAAGCCCCAAGGTACTTTGTGTTGAAAATTGCATCTTTTCTAAATAAAACTACGCTTGACAATTTGTTATAGTCGCATTACTTTTACCAGATTATAATAGTGGTTAAAATAATCTTTCTATACATACCAAATATGTCATACTTTTTGATGAAAAAATTTACATATATTGTAGTTGAAAAAACTTACATTTTTGTTCGAAAAAACGTGTACCAGGCCTTAGTTGCATTGAGTATGCAACTAATAAAAGTTATTTATTGCTAGGCAAAATTAAATATCCATAGCAACTAAATAAAAAATATATTCACTTTTTTAAAAAGCTCGACCTTATGTTGGTAAAGTTTGGTGACCACCTCATAGTAAAAATATCTGCAAATACCAAAACTAGATTTTTGCTATCTAAAATTTGGTATCCATAGCAACGAATTAAAAAAATAACACCTACATATAAAGCGCAGACAACTTATTATTACTCATCCTAATTTTAGTCAATATAGCCCTAGTTTCATGAATTTTGTCCAGTAAAAGTAAATTCTGGTCCACTGTGCATCTGGAGAAGCTATAGAAGCGTGTGAACGGCAGTGAATAATAAAAGTAAAACGCTACTTGAGATCAAGAAAAAACCATTTTTTGAAGGGAAAGAATGAAAAGTAAAATGGGTATGGAGAGGTGGAGGCAATTCTGAAGTATCTGCAAATACGGTGGCTCAGTAATTGGTTCCAGAAAACGTTAAGGAGGAGTACAAGAGAGAACTTCAGGAGTGGATAAAGCTAGGATGGTTATTGAAGTATAAAGAACAAACAATGAGATCAAAAGCTGCATTATTTCAGGAAGCACTTTTTGAAGTATGGTTTAAAAAGTAAAGACGGGGAAAAAACTATTGTTCACGGAGCGCAAGTGCCAAGATTGACGGTGAAGAAAGTGGGAAGAAAACTGGTGTTATTAAGAGGAAATCAAATAGGCGAAATTCCGCAGAAACTATTAAGGAAAACGGTTTTTTTGGAAGACAGTTTCTCTGACAAATGGATGAGACATTGAAATTCGTAATGAGGGAGTACATCATGTGTTGGAGGAGGTACTAGAAAAGTTAAAAAAAAATGAACCTGCTTATGGAAATTGGAAAGTGCGAGGCAGCGAAGGCAATATCTGGGTCGACACCAGTTTCTTGGCATTAGGAGCTCTTGTCCAAATTAGTGGAGTCACAGTTGAAGACGCAATAATGGTTACGCAATGACTGATTTGAAGTTCACATAAATATGGCAGAATTGGACGCTGTTTTGCGTGGTATCAATATGGCATTGTCATGGAAACTTAAAAGGCTGTAATTATCTCTAACGCCTTGACAGGGAAATTACAACTAAAGTCGAAAGAATCGAGCGAAATGTTAATACGACAAATAGTTCACGTATTCCGGATATTAGTCAACAACTGCAACTTGGAAATCAATTTGAAGCTGATATCATCTAAAGATAATTTAGCCGATTCGTTAGCTAGAGTACCATGTTGGTGGATGAAAATGTTGAAACTTGGCAGCTCCACGAATTGTACTAGAACCGCTATAACAAATAAGAAAATAATGCTGGAAATACGCCAACAGACACTTTGGAGCCAGACGAACATTATGCTTTGTAAGGAAAAAGTATCCAACTGCAACAGAAGAAGATATGCGCAAAACAAATCTGGAGTGTGAGCTGTGTGAATCAATAGATCCAGCAATTGCTTCATGGACACATGGAAAATTTAAAGATGACAAGAATTGGAAAAGATCCTCTCTGTATGGATATTACCCATACAGAGAGAACCCTTTTCTGAGTTTGATCAACTGCTGTACTTCAAGGTTCGAATTATGGTGTCAGCTATCATATTCACAGGGAGGCACTGAGGTAATTTAAAACCTTCAATCCATATATTGCGAAATAGGAGCACCTGAAGAAATTCTGACTGTAATGATTCCGCATTCAAAAGTAAAGAGATTGTAAAATTCTTAAAGAAATTAGTTGTGCGGTAGAGGCATCAAGCATCATATTGTCCGTTGTTGAGAGAAATCACCGCACTGCTAAGCGAAAATCGGAGCAATCAAGAACTTCTATAAATGTGAGCAAAAAGACTGTGAAGACAGAGGGAAAAAGACAAGAATACTGGTTGTTGTTAAATAGCTTATTGGAGTTTATATACGTATTTTTTGAGTTAGAGTTTATCACGTTGGATTTTGTACTTTTATTTTTTTGAAGCTTTTTAAAATGGAGTTTGTTATATAAAGTTCATTTATATACAATTATAGCTGTAATTTAAAGTTCATTTATATATATTTGTATTAGAGTAATTTTTTTTTGTTATTGAAGAATCTTCGTCATGTTGTAGTTTTATTTTGTGAAGAATCAATAATAATTTTTAAATATTACTTATGAAAGTAAAAGATGCGTAAGGATATTTACAGTACATTCACAACATACGCCAATTCTATAAATATACCTTTGCGCAAGCTTTCTGAGATAACTACCAATGGAATACCAGCACTGTTCAGTAAAATTAAAAGATTTTACTGAACAGATCTTTTAATTTTACTGAAGTTCAGTAAAATTAAAAGATCATGAATAATAGAGTTCTTTAAATTTGGAGTTGCAGGGAAAAGAGAAAAAAATAGCTGAAATAATAAACTCTATAAATTTATTTAAGCTATTTTGGATTTGTTGATATCTTATCTGCACATCAAGTCTCTCGTGGATTTTCCACATATAAAGAAAATACTAGGTAACATTGAATTAAATGGATAATTATTTATTAGGTTATTTATTTAAGCACTTCAAGGGCTTAAAAAACAATTGGAAGAAAGATTTTTGCAGTTTACATATATTGAGTCAATTGTTTCTTTCTGTATCAATCTTTTTACTTGCCAAATAAATGTTATGGAATTGGCCGCGTGTCTTGCAGATTATGTTTAAGGGAAGGAAGAAATAAATTTAGAAACTTTAGACATTAAGATTGATATTTTGCTAAAATCCATTATATCAGAGAACATTTTGGAATACAGTGGACAGAAAAAAGTTCCAATTTTTAGAAAAAGTGGAATATAGAATTAAATCATTTTTTGGTTCGACATATATAACCATTGTTTTCAAAGATGAACTTAATAAATTCAAGATATAGATCTCGACTCACCAATGAGACTACCGCTATGATTCTGCTATCGCCATAATATTTTTTTATAAAATATGTTTCTTTGTTTTTGTGTTTTTTATTTATGTTTTGTAAATATGTTTCTCTGTATGTAATTTGAATAGTATATTTTTTATTAATAAATTATGAATATAAGAAAATAAATTATATAAGAGTAAGAGGAGTTTGTTGATTAAAAATAGATGGTGCCCGCTACCCTACCCTACAGCTATTTTAGAATAAGCTCTAGAGTACATAAAGGTTGGAAACCTCAGAGTTATTGGGTATTTAAGCTCTCTTTTTTTAATTATTTTTACATCTTCTTTTTCAAATTACTCTTTCATTTCTTGGATTAATCCTAAATCAACTTTCATTACAGTTTAATATTTGAGCAGGTTTATTCATACCCAGTGAAAAATAAAACCGTGTTCCACATGGGTCTTGTGTGGGATTCATGTGGGACGGATTTTCCCATGTAGTATCCGTATGGAAATTTGCCACTTAAAACCCATATGGGTAATT
Source organism: Hydra vulgaris (assembly GCF_022113875.1). NCBI lineage: Eukaryota > Metazoa > Cnidaria > Hydrozoa > Anthoathecata > Hydridae > Hydra > Hydra vulgaris. The sequence goes on along the minus strand of NC_061161.1, from coordinate 49,706,125 downwards.
CCCACATGGGTCACATGTGGTATATACACACATGGGATTTTTGCATTTGGAAATTCGCCACTTCAAAAACCCATATGGGTAGTCCCACATGGGTTACATGTGAGAACCATATGGTATTTACCCACATGGGAAATCCCACGTGGGTTTCTTGTGGGATTTTATTTGAAGGGTGGAAACTAAAATAATCTTAAAAGTTAAAACATTACATTACTTTCGCGGTGAAGTTACGCGCATCTTGTTTAAGCATAAAAATATCTTAAAAAATGACAAGCAAGTATGTAAGTACTACAAATAATTTGTATCTCTTTTTATCGAATAAGAGTTTTGTGCAAATTACTATGATAATATAATAGTTGTGCAAATTACTATGATAATATAATAGTTGTTTTGATATATAGTAAAAGAAAAGTTTAAAATTCACATAATTTTCTTTTTTCTTTAATGAAAATGAAGAGAGAAAAAAAAGGGAAGGGATGAATTCCTTGCGACGTTCCTCACAATTTTTTCGCGTATTCCAACGCCGGTCGGCATTAAATTTAGGATTAAATTTTTGCTCATCGACACGAACAAAATAATTGACAATTAGAATGTTTATTGTGGATTTATTAATTCTTTTAAAGGCGAACATTTAAATTATTACATATATAAAAAACATAGACAAAAAATATGACAAAATGAAAATATACAATTTAAACGTTACGTTACACTTAAAAAAAAATTTGTATTTCCCTTTTCATGAAAAACATTTCAAGAATGAATTGTAAAGTAAAAAAAGTTTTAATTAACCACACAGATATCAGCCAATCAATATTTATTCTATTTTTGTAAGTTAGAAAATAAAAGATTTTCAAAGCCAAAAAACGTACACCGGAGATAATCTTGATTCATATAATATATTTACATTGGGCATATATATTTTAACAGAATGAAGTAGACCAAAATGCAGCGCGTAGAACTTAAGACATTAAATTAATTTTATTTATAATAAGCAAAATATTATTTTGTAACAATGTATAAAACATGAATTCCCTTTTTAAACTCTAATTGTGTTGCAAAAAAAAATAAAAAATAAAAAGTACTACTTTTTGGAAATGTTAATGTAACACATTGTTTCGAAAAGAAAAAGACGACAGAAAAGCATAAAAAGACTAATAAAAAGTATTATTAACAACCACAAGCATCTTTGTTCTGTGGATTTTCTTGTGGAAAAGGACTTGGTCCGCCCTTTTTAGGCGGTTTATGTTGAACACCAGATTCTGCAGCATTAAGGTCGAGGCTAAATTAGAAATAATGAAATGGTTTCAGAAACAAAAAAATTCTAAATTATGCAACAAACTATTGTAAAATAAAAAGTTACCTTCCGTCTTGTATACTTTGAAATATTTTTTTTGCAGTTTCTAAAAAAGCATCTTCAACATTATCTCCCCTAAAAATATCAAAAAATATTTTCTTCAACATTATCTTAGCTAAATAGATAAAAAAAAAAATTTTTATTAAACTTTATCATAATACATTATGACCCACATTTAGAAATCAACCTTGACTCCTCTATGCCAATTATAACCACCTAATGCGCGCGTGTTCGTGTTTTATGGTGCGCTAACACATACATTGTATAAAAACAAAATTATAAAATATAATAATCAATTTATATAATTATTATTTTAAAAATGTCAGGCTTTTAACTTGACCTTTTATAGATCTTAAGAAACCCCCTAAATAAAATTTCTATATCCTAATATTTGAAATCTTGTGCCATTTTGTTATACATTTTAGGGATACCAGCAAACAATAAAAAATAAAAAAATAGTCTGTGTAAAAAAAACTTTCTGTAAATAACAGTGCCTTATTGAATTAGTACAGTAAATGAAAAGCGGTATAAAAAAATTCTAACATTTTAGTTAGCATTTTTTGATATCAAATGGGTAATTCAATTTGTAATGCCGAATGGGTTCACAAGAAATTTTGTGTAATATCACAAAAATATTATAAGAGGTTCTTTTTTTGTGGTCCAAATTAATATAATTTTGAAACCATAAAAAATACACAATAAAAACTTAGCTAATAATAAAATATAACAATTATATTATATTATACTCAATATAACAAAAATAATATTCATACATATACATACACAAATGCAACAATTTAATATATATATATATATATATATATATATATATATATATATATATATATATATATATATATATATATATATATATATATATATATATATATATATATATATATATTTATAACCAAAAGCAAATATTCTAGACACTAACATTTTAAATATATAATTAACTATTATTTTTTTTGTCTAGTGGAGGAATGATAAGACTATTTTATGCAATGAAACTTTCAAAATGTTTTCACAAAAGTAATGAAACGAATCACACAAGTGATGAAACAATTTAGTTTACTGCATTTTGTGTAAATTTCATAATCTAGCATACTGTATAGTAAATATATATTTTATTAAAATTTAAAAAATTTTAATTAAAATGTATTTACGTTTTAGCACTGGCTTCTAAGAACAGCAGACCTAAAAAAATAACAATATTATCAAAATTAACTAATTTTTTTAATTTTGTTACATATTTAAAAAAAATAATAAAATCATTACCATTTTCATCTGCAAACTGTTTGGCTTCTTCATATGTCACGTCTCTCTGTGTTTGAAATGTTAAATAATAAATGTATAAACAAATATTTAATAAAATGTTTAAACTGAGATTTGTCAACAAAATTTTTTTACAATCTTGTGTTTTCAATAAAACTGTGTATTTTTTAACATGCATGATGACAATCATGATGGTAATCATCATTGATTAATGATATATTGTTTGTGATCACGAATATGATCATGATAACAATCAATATTATTTATGCGCTGTACATCTGACCTAAATGTCCAGTTAAACAAGTAATAAGGTTTAACTTAACAATTGTTAGAAGAAGTAAAGAAGTAATTTAAGAAAGATAACAGAAAAGTATACTTGCATAATCATCGTACAGAGCCACTAATATATATATATATATATATATATATATATATATATATATATATATATATATATATATATATATATATATATATATATATATATATATATATATACATATATATATATATATATATATATTAGTGTTTCTTACCAGGTTATTTATTACCCATTACCTTGAAAAATTTCTAGATTTTGAAATTTGCAAATTTTTAGAAATTAGAAGATTTTTGAACTTAGCTAATTTTTTCATTACTGTTACTAAAGTATTTTTTTGAAATTTCCCAGGTGGTGTTCATTTGCCTGTATGTTATTATATGAGGGAGCAAATATTGCGCCTGAACCTGGCACAATGTTTTCTCCACCATAAATTACTATAATTATTTTTGTGTTCTGCTTAAATCTCTGATGCCGTGAAAGCTCAGTTACAAACTAGTGACTCAAAATATGCAACTTATGCTCACTTTAATCTCTAGTGCTCTGTTAGATGTGCTTTTTCTGATGCTTAACCAAAATATCCCAAAAAATGTTTTAAAGTTCTGCTTATAAGAAGTAATTTCTTTTAACCACTCTGGGTCAGGCCTGGTTCAGGATTATCACAATCACCCTGCTACTGGTATTATGTAACCCACTAGTACCTTTCCCATGCCTTGTCACATTGAAGGGTATGGTTTTTATAGGCAAAGGCTAGGAGAAATAAACTCTGAGGTAAAAGTAGAGAACTTTTAAGTCAGAGTTTGTATATCTACTCATTTTGGGCAGATGCTAACTGCATCCAGTTACTGTGGTGTAGAAGGCCTCCTAGGCAAAGACTTCAGGGGTAAGCAGAATAATTATGTTGACCAGTCTTGAACCCCTTCTTCATCTACTAGGCTGGCATAAGAATAAACGTGTTACGTTGTTTCCTGCCTACGATGAAGAATGCAGAATCTTGATTCTACTCATAGGTTTTATATTGTGCTTCCTTAATAGTGACTATGGAATTCTTCCTGTTATTTCCTAATAAGGGTACAGCTCTAAAACTTATTCCATGCCCAAAGTAACCAAAAATAACAACATAAAAAAACCATTACCACCATCATCTAGCTGTTTCAATATATTTTTCACAAATATTCGTGGTCTTCGAAGTAACTTTTCATCAGTTGAATCTTATCTCTTGCAAACTTCAGTAGACTTGCTTGCTCTTTGTAAGACTATATTTAATTTGTCTGTTCCTTCTTCAGATCTTAATATTGATGGGCACTATTCTTTGATTCGCAAAGACTGAAATAGTCACACTTGTTGTCACATTTGACAATACGACATGTTACATTTGACATCAGTCACACAGTTGGCTTGGAGGTATACTTACGCATCCATTTAACTAATTGTTGTGAAATAAGGTTTAAATCATCTGACCATTCTTTTATCTAGTTTGTGTTCAGCTTCTCCTTGTTCTCCTTTAGCATGATCATGCAATGATCTCTAAATATCTTTTATCTTGTACTCCTTTAGACTCACCCTATTCACACTATTTACTACACCCGAAAGATGACAGTGATTCTTTTAGTGAATTTCTTCATGAGGGTCCTTAGGTTAATGCCTTTTTTCTCTCTGCTGATAAATATGCCTCCTATGTAACATCTAGGATCCAGACAGATATGGAAGCTTTTTTTTTTTTTTTTTTACAACGACTTAAAAGATTGTATGAATCAGGAAAGCAAGATAAAGGAAGGGAATTCCAAAGAACTGATGCTTGAGGAAAAAAAAACTAGATGATTAAATGTTTTTGGAACACTTAGGAACAGTCACAGAAAAATAATGAGACTTAATTGAATGACGAGTAACACAAGAATGAATTTTGGTAAATGGCAGAAGAGACGCTAGCTCTTTAGAGCAGTGCCCATTATAGTATTTGTAGAAAAGAGAAAGAGAACCAGCATTACGGCAATGTGAGTTGTAGGTTGGCTGCAAGAGCAGGCCCTACTATGTTTACAATGTGTTTTTGCACCTTGTCTAAAAGAGATAGGGCATCAATAGAAGATCCGCCCCAGATATGGCAACAGTATTCCATAAAACTTTTATTAGTAGTAATAATTAAAGTTGATCACAACAAAAATCAACTATGATTGAGATTTATGATAAATCATGCTAAAACTATCACCATTATTGAGCAAGCAATTCAAAAGATTCAAGAAGGAGGTTGTTTTTTAAATACTTTTGATGATTCCTTTTCAATCAAATACCTTCATAACATGAATCTGAACTAACATTGTATATATGGTTTTCATTAACTTGGAATGATTCATGCCAAACGAAACATGAAAACTGAAAAACTACTTAACTTGTTAAATCAAGATTGTCTGAACTTAAGCTTGATTTGGACAACAACATTGTAGCAACAATTACTAATGGTGCGAATGTTATTACGCAATTTTGAGAAGAGGCAGGTTTTATTCACATAGTCTGTCTCACACATGCAATTTTTGAGTTGATGATAGATTTTATGAACTTTATAAGATGAACTATTATATTGCAGTAAATGTCACTGAATTATAGCAGCTAAGAAGTTAAGAGATCTATAAATTTTTCTCTCAGTGAACAATTAGTTACTCCCTTTAATATGAATGTTTAATATAAAAAGCTAAAAAGTGAAGAGATATCGATAAATTTTTCTCTCTTGGAAAAATTTGAATTTTAAAGTGAAAAACCACGGTCTTGTAAACTTTATACATAAAATATAGACATAAAATTTAAAGACTTTTTAAGCAAAAGGAGCCACCAGTTGATTTTGAATGTAAGGTTCTACTTGCAGTGGTGTAACCTAAGTTTTTGTCCAGTAGCTTTTCAGGTAACTAAAATACTTTTCATGTTTTACTTTAGTTGTTTGCTATAATTATCAGTAGTCCAGTTTTTAAAACTTTGGCAACTTTTCTCAAACACGGAAGAAAAAATAATGACAAAAATGAACTAAAATAATTTGGACTTCTGAAAAACAACTGTAAATAAAACTGTTTAATTCACATGGTTCAAAATGTTAAAAAAATATATGATACATTTGCATTAAGTAATCAAAGAAAATGTAATTTTGAAACACACTTTGAATTGAAAGAAAAACATGATTTAAAATGCTATAATGTTAAAAAATAAATATTAAACTCACATTTTGAATTGAAAAGAAAATGTAATTTTGAAACGCATTTTGATTTGAAAAAAAATATTTATTTAATTCAAAATGCAACTACCAAGTTTTAAACTACCGATTTTACAAAAAAAGATCATTCTTAATCTAAATATTATTATTGAGGTTTCATAATAAAATGCATAAAAATTTTAACAAAAAACCTGTTATAAATTATGTTTTAAATAAATTTAATTTAGAATTTTTGTTTTTAGCATTCATAAAACCGTGTTAATACATTTAGTTTTTTATGATCTTTAAGCGACTTATGATGTTCATGTGACTTACGATGTTTATGTGACTTATGATTTATGTTCATGTGACTTATGATTTATGTTCATGTGACTTGAGATGTTTATTTGACTTATGATGTTCACATGACTTATGATGTTTGTGACTTTAAAATAAAAAAGGTAAAAAAAATAAACAACTAATTCAAATTTGGAATTAAATGAATCAATTTCCAAAAAAGTAGATTATCTTTCAATATAAAATATTACTGTCTAGAGTCAATGATTGTATAATCTATTGATACAAGTGGTAAAAACTCAATCACTACATTTTTTAGTAAACTTCATTTATACTTTATGATTCATTTTAAAAACAACTGCAGTGTTATCGGCCAAGTTAGATGTTTGACTTAAAAACTTTTTTACCTTTCAGGTAACAATTATTTTTGTTTACTTTATTATAGCCACACACCCACAAAAAGAATTAAAACAAACTAAACACATAAAATATACAAATACACAGTTTCCTTGCCATCAATACAAGATATAGACTCATATATCATAGGTTTTACTAATGATATTTTTTATATAATTGGTGTTATATTGATATAATTAGTGATAATACAAGTATACTTTTAATTTTTCTAAATTCACAAGCACTGAAAAAAGCTCAAACTAACCTATATAACTGCTTGTATAAATTTACATTTGACATTTAGGTCAGACACATGACAAATAACACACAAATAATGCTCATAACATAACAACATAACTAAGAAGCTCATCATGATGATGATTATCACCATTATATTTGTTATAATAATTATGATAAGGCTCATGATAATGCTCATGATGACATAATCATTATATGATGATCATGATGAGGATTATTCATGATCATCATTGTCATTATAAACATATTATGTTTAAAAAAAAGTATGAATTTTAGAACTTCAATTTTGTAAGAATAATTTACCTGGGCTTCTAAGTCAGATTTATTTCCAATCATAATAATAACCTATATAAATATTATTTAATTATAAAATAATTTTTTTTTTCTCACAACACACACATATTGCACATTTTTACTGACAGAAAGTCAGTGAATAAAGCATAAAAATAGTTATTGTAACGCTTAGTAAATAGTTTTAAAAGTTATTGTAACGCTTAGTAAATAGTTTTAAAAGTTATTGTAACGCTTAGTAAATAGTTTTAAAAGTTATTGTAACGCTTAGTTTAAAGCAATATGAAAATTATAAATTAAATTCATATTAGAAATACATTTATTTAATAATATATAAATAACTAGTATCAGTATATTGCTAATTTTTATTTATTTAACAAAATGTTTTTATAAATGAATTATTTTTCAAATAAATTTTTGACATAACATGTGTATGGGTTTTAACTTGAAATTTTTTTAAAAAAACCTACAGTATTGGGGTTAGTTAAGTTTCTAGCATCAGTTAACCAACTACTTAAATGATTATATGTACTTCTTCTTGTAATGTCATAAACCATAAGAGCACCAGCAGCACCTCTGTAATAACTTCGAGTAACAGCTCTAAACCTTTCTTGACCAGCCGTGTCCCATATTTGAAGTTTGATTTTCTGAGATGCTACCTCAACAATGCGGGTTCCGAATTCTACACCAATTGTATGAGGGCAGTCTGCCATAACTTAAAATAAACAATAAAATAAAACATAACAATCAAATTTTTTTTATAAAATTCTATTTAATTTTTGAAATAATTTTTGACTAATGATAAGCTTAAATTTAGAAAAGACCATCCATATTACTGCTGGTACAAGCTAAGCAAGAAAATGAAACATCTAAGAGTGTTTACATACCAAGAAATCTAATTTTAGTTATAAAGATTCTACCATTGCGTTTATTTTTTTAATTTTATGTTCAAAATAACTCCTGAGCTTTGTAACTGTTCAAATGATGATTATCATCATTTCAAAATTATTGAACTACTTTTAAGACAACTCTCTTAACCTTTTGAAACATACTAAATTGCATCATTGTCTCAAATACCTGTCACATTTAAACTTTTATCTACAAATAAAAAGCAATGGCAGATATTTAAAATAATTACCTATTGTAATTGTTGGTTTACAAATTTCTTGTTTATTTATTATTGTTTATTATTACTAAGAATATTTTAGGTCTAGATTAAAGTAATGAGAAAAAACAACACATAATTAATTTAATATGAAATTGCCAATATTAATAAACTATATATTATATTATTTAAAATAACTAAATATTTTATTATTTTGAAAATACATACATTTTTTTTCTGTAAACTGATGCAAAAGACATGACTTTCCCACACCCATGTCACCTAAATAAAAAATAACATTCAAATTTTATAAATACTATAATTTAGGGTTGCTGAGATATTATCTTTTTTAGAAAAAGAAAATCTGTGAAACTTAAGAAATTTTAAGTGATTTATTTCGACATTAACCATTTTAACAAATAATGATTTTCTTATTAACAACTAATTGACGTCTTTTTGACCTCTTATTTGAAGACGTCTTTTTAAAAGGCGTCATTCCACGTCTTTATTTAGGCTTATAAGATTATAAAAAGACATAACAAGTCATAAAAAAGACGTCTTTTATTCGTCTAAAGATGTTTTTTTTCCCACTGGGCACTCACTAAACATCATCAGCAATGTTGTGAAGCAGTTTCGCTTTCTCGTCATTAAATTTTTTTAAACTTTTTAGTTGATTTCTATCTAGTTCTATCTAGTTGATAATTTAATTTCTATAGTAATTCAATGATTTAATTATTTCATTTGTTTATCTTACTAAGAAGAATTGTTTCAAATATGTTAAACTTTTTAAATTAAGCCAAACATAAACAAGGTATTAAAAAAATTAACTTTTTTATTTATAAAATAATTTAGCTTCAATGAAACTAAAACTTGCAAACTTTGTTAAATAAAGAATATTTGTTTCCCTTTTAAACAATCGTAAGTTGTTACTTTATATAAAAAAACATTGCTTAATTTTATAAAAAAAATTATAAAAGAGTGATGTTTCGAAAATATTTGCTCCAAATGTAATTTATTTTGCTTTAAGTTTTTTCGCGTTTAAAGATATTTTATTTGCCTAATTTTTTTTTTTTATTGTAATTGTCTCTCATCGATCCAATTAATCTTTAGCGCTTTTTTTTTTTGCGTTTTAAAATGTTCTCAAAACGACTAAAAAACCTGGCCAGCTTTTTGCAGCTAAATATTATTTACGTGGTCAGCACTCGAGAGCGATCGCTCCCGCTTCCTGACCGAGCCTGAGGTAATGATATGATATTTTTCCGTTAAACAAAAGTTACATAACTTTATTTCAGGTTTAAAAGGTTCTGCCCTATCAATAATTTTTCACATAAGAATAGGATTTGAAAATCCTTTTTTTTTTTATTTCCCAGATATATTTAAAAAGTTCTGTGGCATTAGCCTTACTTTCGTATTGAAAGGAGTTTATATGTTTATACCAGCGATCTTTAAAGGTGTGCTCCGTTAAACCAATATAATTTAAACCACTATCCTGCAGTAATGTTTTTACATTGCAGACGTAAATTATAATTTTACTAAGACATATACCTTGCACGTTGGAACAACTGTGTTGGAAACATTAGATAATACTTTTTTATTGGGTAAATTAATAGTATTGGTAATGTTTGGGAGACAGCTATAACTGACTTTTAAATTATTCCTATAAAAATTTTGCCAAAAATATGCGTTTTCGGAAAATGCTTTTTCATTAGATTAAGAAAATTTTTTACGACATTTGTTTTTACATTTTGCGAAAAGGTAAAATATAAAAATGTAAAATCTCTCTCTCTCTTTTTATATATATATATATATATATATATATATATATATATATATATATATATATATATATATATATATATATATATATATATATATATATATATATATATATATATATACATATATATATATATACATATATATATATATTCATCCAAAACTCTGTTTTTCACAATATTGCTGATGATTTTTAGTGAGTGCCCAGTGGGAAAAAAACATCTTTAGACGAATAAAAGACGTCTTTTTTATGACTTGTTATGTCTTTTTATAATCTTATAAGCCTAAATAAAGATGTGGAATGACGCCTTTTAAAAAGACGTCTTCAAAAAAGAGGTCGAAAAGACGTCAATTGGTTGTTAATAAGGAAATCATTATTTGTTTAAGAAAATTAAAAATAATTATTGCCAATAAAACCTAACAAATATGGGTTTTAACCCACAGTATCGTAATTATGATATCTTTGTTATGTTCTGATTGGCCCGTTTTTTGTTTACAAAATACTTTTATATAACTTTTTTTATGTTAAAATGTTTTTGCATAGAAAATTTATTTAAAAATAACTTTTTTCGGTAAGCGGGTTTTTTCAATAATTTATAAAATAAAGTAATATATTATGTAAAATATACATAATATAAATGCATATATATATTATAGTATATATACATATATATATATATATATATATATATATATATATATATATATATATAACTTATAATATATATTACTATTTCTCTCTATATTTACTTGTTCAAGTGCCAGTGAAATGAGCGATAGAAAAAAAGAAGCATGCAAGTAAGCTTGGAATTTTTTTTTATACATTTTTAAATGATCTGAATAATTTTGTTGTTTTTATTTAGTTGAATGATGAAATTGTTTATACAAAAGATTGGCTTTTACTTTTATGTTAAATATGTTATTTCCTTGTTAACTGTTGTTTGTCATTAACAAAGCAATTATAAAAATACATATAATGAAAACAGATTTATCTTTAGAACTGTTTGCAAAATTTTTGGTTTGGATACAAAAAACCAAGTGAAAATGATACTGGAAAGGTACACTTTCTTATATCTAAACATCATTGCAGCTTTCTAGTCTTCATTTTTGTTTATGTGTATTTCATCTGTGTTGCTAATGATATCGCCAGTTTTTATGATTTTATGTTGTTAAGTAAAGCATCCTTATGTTTCAGGCTAAAATAGAGCTTTGACTAATACTTTTTTCCAGTTTAAATGAATAACAACTCTCAAGGTGTATTAGCTGAATTATTTTTTATTTTTGTTTTGATAGTCTTTAGTCAATAACGGATTTTTAAATTTTTATGAGTCTACAACACTTAATTTCAGCAAAATTCAATTAAAAAGTCATGTTATAGAAGACAGAAAAATATCAATACCTGTTTTTAATAACTTGGCTTTCATAGCAAATCTGAGAGGTGCAAATGTTTAGCTTGATTTAAGTACTACATAATAAATTACATCGTTGTACAGTCATTTTGATGGTTATAAATTTATTTAACACACTCATTTTTATATATTTTTAGACTGTTTACCATTTGACTCCTGTCCCAATCTAACCCAGTGGGTTCAAAAAAAAGGGACTGCGCTGGAAACATGAGTGGATTAAAAGGATCAGCCCTTTGTAAATTAATAATCAGTAAGTATAATGTGCTCCACTCAGCTAATCAAGTTTCATTTGCTTTTTTTGTATTAGATTTAAGCAATAGACTGTTTTTTATGTTCATTTGTTTTTTAGAAGTGGTAACCAGCTAGAAGTCGTAACCTGCTTGTATAAAAAGATTTCTCGACGTGAAATTGTTAGTTTTATTCAACAACGCCAAGAAACAGAGCTCGTTCAAGAAACAGAAAAGAAAAAGAAAGACGAAAAAATACTCTGTTGAACAATACTATTGTTTTATTTATAAACTATTCTCCTATATTTAAACATATAAAAGATGTAGAAAATGCTTCCTCTTTTATATTGACATCTAAACGAGGTTTTTTTCTAGGCATCGAAAAAACTTATCATACTTGGTATGAAAAGCTATTATCATTTTTATTTGAAAAAAATAGTTTTTCATATTAGAAAGGTAGGAATACCATAGTAAATAGGATACTATAGTATACTAATAAGTATGGCAAAAAATCGTTCCGACCCTGAGAAAAAACACTTTTTTAGAAGTGCATAATTGATAAACAAAGACGTCTTAAAGACCCATTTTTATGTCTTTTTATGACAAGATTAAAATAAAAAAAGACGTCTTTTCGATGTGGAAAAAAGATGTCTTTTAGATTTGCACAATTGATTAAAAAAAGACATCTTAAAGACATCGTAAATAAGACTTTTAAAGACGTCTTTTCGACGTCTTTTTTCCCACTGGGTGGGCTTTTTAAATTTAATTAATATTTAAAGCAGAAAAAAGTATAACGAGTTTTAAGAATGGTAACTTAAGCGAAAATAATAAGAGTTAGTAAACCAATATCTAGAAACTTTTCTTTTTATCTAATTATTTGCAATATATATTTGTGTTCTGTCATGACCTCAGGCGCGGTGCTTGTTCATCCGCAAGTTACTTTGTATGGTGTTGTTTGTATTTAGTAACCAGAAACTTCTTATATGTTTGTTACATAATTAGTTTTATTAACTTTAACGATTATAACTTCATTGAAAACGCAATTATTTTTATAAGTCTTATTTTAAATCATAAAAATTGCTTTAAAAGATACATAACGATAAAAAATATACTAATAAAATCTATAATTTATAATAAACTTATAAGAATTTAATAATAAAATTTTGACAATTTAATTAATATATTTAAAACATTTATTTTTGTAAACAAATAATATATATTCTTAAAACAATTCTAGAAATCTCAAAACGTAACAAATTGTGAATAATACAATTTCTATAACATTTCAACAGAATACTCTAAAACTTTATTTCACTTAATCAACAAATTTTTTGAACCAATAGAATTAGTTTGTTCGTTAATTTGGCGGGTTTTTAGTGTTTGCGAATATTCGTTTCATTCTTTCGCACCAAGATGTTTTGAGAACATCTTGGTGCAAAAGTTTTTTATGTTTCCATGTATGTCTGTAAATCAAAAGTTTTTTGTTTCGTACATAAACTTAAATGTTCTCAAAACGACTAAAAAACATGGCCAGTTTTTCGCAACTAAATATAATTTCCGTGGTCAGTATTCGAGAGCAATCGCTCCCGCTTCCCGACCAAGCATGTTACCTTATCTTTGAAACAATTGAATAAACGAAATGAATTAATATCGAAATGTCGCCACGAAAACAAATTTGTTATCTGCAACTTTAATGTCATCTAAGCTAATATATATATATATATATATATATATATATATATATATATATATATATATATATATATATATATATATATATATATATATATATATATATATATATACAACTGCAAAGTTTACCCATTTGTCAAAGAGAGCGTTGCCAAACAGGCCCGGAGGGGCTCATATCAGCCAATCTTATAAATCTTGCCAAAATCTAAGTAATGTAAAACGTCTTATTTATTTAAAGCAAAATAATAATACTAACTATAAACCAATTAAGTTTTATTACACTAATGCTACCTCAAGTAACTCAAATAAATTATCTGAGCTTTCCACACTTGTTTTGACATACAATATGGATGCTATTGCAAGTACAGAAACTTGGTTTAAATTAGATTCGATTAAAATAATTGACATATTTGAACTTTATCAGGCAGATAGAGATAGAATTGGAGAAGGTGTTGCTATTTATGTAAATAAAAGACTTACCAATATAGAAATTGTAAATGTCTATCTTAACAACAAAGAGATTGAACAAGTCTGGTGCTCAATAAAGTGTAGTAATTTTCATTTAATAATTGGTGGTATATATAGACCACCAAACTCTACAGCTGAGTACTCAAAAATGATTTGAGACTCAATTAGAACCACTTCAAAACTTAAAAGTGGAAAAAAACACACTGATCTCATAGTGGTAGGAGATTTCAATATCCCTAATATAGAATGGACTGATGATGGTCCAATAATTCATTCAAATGAAATAATTTAGATCTTCCTATATTTATGAATGGTAATGTACTAGATGAGTCATCTACCATTCATCTTCTAGGATTAACTCTTACTTCTGATCTTTCTTTTAAACCGTATATCAAATCCATTGCAAAATTAGCATCTGCTAAGGTTGCATCTCTTTATCGAGCTCGACACTTTCTTACTCCAGATTCTATTCTCTATCTCTATAAATCTCAAATCCGTCCCTGTATGGAATACTGTTGCCACATCTGGGGCGGATCTTCTAATGATGCTCTTTCTCTTTTAGTCAAGGTGCAAAAACGAATTGTAAACATAGTTGGACCTGCTCTGGCAGCCAATCTCCAACCTTTGTCACATCGTCGTAATGTTGCTTCTCTTTCTCTTTTCTACAAATACTATAATGGGCACTGCTCTAAAGAGCTAGCGTCCCTTGTGCCATCTACTAAAATTCATTCTCGTGTTACTCGCCATTCAATTAAGTCTCATCCTTTTTCTGTGACTGTTCCTAAGTGCTTCAAAAACTCTTATTCTTCTAGTTTTTTTCCTCGAACATCAGTTCTTTGGAATTCGCTTCCTTCATCTTGCTTTCCTGATTCATATAATTTGCAATCTTTTAAGTCATCAGTCAATCGTTATCTTGCTCTACAGATTTAGTCTTTTCTCTTCCAGTAACTTCCAACTCTTATAGTGGTTGCTTGCAGCCTTGTTTGAAGTGAAGATGTTAAAAAAAAAAAAAAAAAAAAAACTCAATTGAATATGAATTTATTAAAGTTTTAATGATTGTTCTTTATACCAAATAGTAAATTTCCCAACATTCAAAACAAAGTGACTCTGTTTCTGCAATTAACACCCTTGATCTTGTTTTAGTTTGCGACCCAAATTGCATTAATTTTTTTCAATGTGGTCCACAGTTAGGTCACTATGAAAAGGGAAGATACCATTACTCCATCACTTGGCAATATTTTACTAGTTTTAGTGACAATACAGTACTCACAAAAGATAAGTTTTGCTTTAAAAAAGGTAATTTTTTTTAAATGAATAAATACTTGAAACAAGTTAACTGGGTTGAGCTATTTTATGAAAAATCAGCCTGTGAATGTTATGAGCTATTTTTGTAAACATATAATGAATCTTGCCGATTGTTTATTCCTTTTTTGAATAATAAAAGAACAGTCATCCCTGGTTGGATGCAAAAGTTAAAAAAGCAATAAACACTAAACATTTTATATTTTATTCGAATTTGCATCGGCAAATTCAAGAATCTCGAAAGGCTTTTAACAAAATGTGTGCTAATGTTAAAAAGCAAATCAAATGATCAACTCGAGAATACGAAATGGATTTAGTAATGAGAGCAAAGCTTGAACCAAAACTTTTATTCTCATACGTAAATAGAAAACAAAACGTTAAATCGCAAATTAGAGCAATCAAGAATAAAAAAAATCAAGTTACAAGTGAAATATCAGACATTTCAGATATATTAAATAAGCAATTTCAGTCAGTCTATGTTAATGATAATGAACAAATACTATGAAAATCCTATGAAAAAATTCTTAAAATGTTAGAAGGTATAGATGAGTCAAAAGCGATGGGTTTTGATGAAATTAGTCCGTTTGTTTTAAAGCATGCTGCAGAAGGTTTTGTGGACCCAATTATTCATATTTTCAAATTAAGCTTTGACACTGGATGTGTCCCTTACCACTGGTCTGTTGCAAATATATCACCAATTTACAAAGAAGGATCAAAACTTGAACCAGAAAACTACAGACCAGTATCCCTAACGCCTGTGATATATAAAATGTTTAAAAAGCTTGTTCGGGACACAATTCTGGAACACTTATTTTCAAATAGACTTATATCTAAGGAACAAACTGATTTTGTTCCAAACAAACCATGCACAACAAATTTTATTGAGATAATTGACACAGTTATATTCAAAACTGCAAAAGATAAATCGATATGTAATATATCTTGACTTCGCAAAGGCTTTTGATAAAGTAGAACACAAAAGATTATTGATAAAGATTAAAGCATATGGTATAACTGGTAAAATATATAACTGGATTGAAAGTTTTCTTGCAAACAGGAAACAAAGAGTTGCTATTAGTAATACAGTTTCAGAATGGGTATCTGTTGCCAGTGGCGTGACTCAGTGTTCCGCTTTGCTATTCATAAACGACCTGCCAGAAGTTGTGCTAAACTAAATACATTTAAAATGTATGCTGATGATAACAAAATAATAGCCATATAAGATTCCATTGATAAACAAGCAGAAATACAAACCGACCTTGACAACATTGTGAAATGGTGCAACAATTGGGGTATGGAACTAAACTGCAAAAAATGTAAGATGACGAGATTCAGCAATTAGAAGATTCTTCGAGGCATTGATAAAACATATACAATGAATATAAATGGAATGATTCATGACCTCCTTAACAGTGTATTAGAACGTGATCTAGGTGTTTTTGTACAACCAGATATGAGGTGGAAACATCAAACACAAGTATGTGTTAACAAAGCTTCAAAAATACTGGGTTTATTGAAAAATATGAGAAATGAGAAATGCCTAGTTAAAATGGATTTATTAACTACTTTAAATCTCAGAAGAAAACAAGAAGACCTTATTCATTTATACAAGACATTAAACCATTTAGAATTTGTCAATCTTAATATCATAAGTCAAGCGTTAAATTAGATGGCCCATGTTCTTCCATTAAAGGTCACAAAACATAAAATCAGAATGCAGTGTTTTACTCCTCGCGAAATAAATGACTTTCATGCGTCTATTAGCTCCAGAATCCATTTCTTCACAAACAGAGTGTGCCAAATTCGGAACAAACTTCCATAAATAGTTGTAGATTTAGTTTTAAAGCAAGTTTGGACGAATGGCTCAAGTAAAATGAGAAAATATTAATTTAAAAGAAAAAGAAAAAAAGTACTGGGCAGCTATAGCCAAACGTTACAATGTCTCAGCTTATGGATAAGATCCACACAGTTTACTACTAACTAACCAACTATATATATATATATATAGAGAGAGGCTTGGCCAGGAAGGCGTGTCCTTCCTGGCCAAGCTTTATATGACCACGCAAACAATATTTTGTATTGATGATTTAACCATGGTCTTAAAAGCGCTAAAAAGAATTTTTATTATGTTGAAAATAAATAACTTTGACATGTTTATCTTTACTAAAGTTTTTATATTAGCAAAATGCTTTTCAATAAAGTAGCTCTTGATTTTAATTAAAGTATCATTAATTTTAAAGTATAATTTTTTATATATTATTTGATTATATAAAAAAAAAATTATAAATAAAAATAAAAAAAGTAAGAGTTAAAAAAAATAATTAAATTTTATAAACAACAACTTTAAACAGAAAATATCTTCATATAAGAATCATTAAAGTTTTTGTTGAAAAGAAAAAAAAAAGACAGACTTTTTTGAAAGTTATTTGAATTAAATAAATTTGATCTTTACTAACGTTTTTAAATTATTGAAATGCTTTTAAATAGAGTTACAAATCACTGCTAACTATTTGTTATAAAAACATTAATGAATAATATAAATTTTATTATATTTATATTAGTATTTTTTTTTTATTATAAATGTTTTTAAATAAATAAAAAATTATAATAATTTTTTAAATAAAAAATTTAATTATTTTTTTGTAAGTGCGAAGAATTGTTAATAATCTTTTTTTAAACTTTTAAATGTGCGTGTTTATTAAACAATTGTCAGTTGTAAGTTGTTACTTTATTTAAAAAGTGTTTTGCATAATATTATATTATAAAAACATTAGTAAAGATAAACGATTTTAAGTTATTTATTCCAAACCTAATTTAGATAATCTTATTGTTATAGTTTATTATGTTTTAGTTTAGTTTTAATTTAATTTTGTTTTAGTTATTTTTATTTTGTTTGTTGCTATTTTTTTTACCAGGATTTATTTGCTTCTTTTACAATATGTTTTTTTTTAAGTTTGAGTTTAATTTTTTAAGCACGTTTTTAAAACGCATACAAAATTTCAAAACATATTAACAGCTGTGGTCAAGTTAAGTAAAATCAAATTGTATTTGCCTGGTCATATAAATACGTGAAATCACACACCTTCTGGCCAAGCCTGAATATATATATATATATATATATATATATATATATATATATATATATATATATATATATATATATATATATATATATATATATATATCGTCACATTAGAATTATAGGGTTCTATCTGCCTTTTTTTATGTTGTGAGAACTTAACTTTCAATATTTATTTAATACATGTTTTACAGCTGTTATTCATTATAATTATAAATTATAAGTTGTTTATGTTATCTATATTTCATTATTTAACATATTTTATATAAAACCACTTAAAAAAAGATATATAATATATCATTTTTAAAGTGGTTTGTTTTTATTATTTATTATTATTTAAAACTTTGATTGTTAAATTCTTTCAACATAAAACAAGGCAGATAGAACCCTATAATTCTCATGTGACGATATATATATATATATATATATATATATATATATATATATATATATATATATATATATATATATGTATATATATATATATATATATATATATATAAATATATATATATTATATATATATATATATATATATATATATATACATATATACATATACGTACAGGCTTGGTCAGGAAGGCGTGCGATTTCACGGCTTTATATGACCACGCAAATAATATTTTATTTTGATGATTTGACCACAGTTTTAACATTTTAATAAAGCGCTGAAAACTTTACTTAGTTATAAAGAAACTAAAAAAACAAACTTGTTTTAAAAAAAGAAAAAAAATCTTTTTAAAAAAATAATAAAAAATAAAATAAAAATAGCTTAGTAATAAATAACTAAAACAAAAATAAATAAAAATAAAAAGAAACTTAACTAATAAATAATAAACAATAAGATAATTACATTTGAAATAAATAACTTTGAATATTTACTAATGTTTTTATAAAGTAAAACTAGTAGTGTCCCACCTGCTTTGTTACCACACCATTTAAAATTATATTAATAGTAAAAAAAATAATAATAAATAGTACTAATCAACAAAAAAATGTAAATAAACACTTTTGTTTTTATAAAAAATTTTATCACGCATTAGTGGTACTTTTTAAATAAATGATTAAATTTTTTTTTTTTGGGGGGGGGGGGGAGGGGAGGGGAGGAGGAGGGAGGGGAAGGGGAGGAGGAGATGCATTTCACAAAAATGAAAACTGACTTAAGAACAAAAAGAACAATTTTTCTTTATTATTTGGACATAGCAAAACCCTTTTAAACAAAGTAACAACTTCCAACAAAAAAAAACTTTACAATTCTTCGTAGTAATGTAAACAAAAGAAAAATAATTAAATCTTTTCTTTTGTCAGAAATCCAATATAAGAAAGCAAATGAGGAAAATTGAAAAAGAAAACAAAAAATAATGAACAAAACTATTCCTTTAATTGATAATTTGATTTATTTGTTATTAATTCAATTTTTTTAGTTTATAAATCTTAATTATTCTTAAATAAAGTCTATTAAAGAGACAATCATTGTTTAAAATTGCCTTTTATAAAACTTAAATAATTAAAAAATAAATAAAATTAATTATAGAAAAATCTTGAATATTATTTTATTTATTAATTATATAATTTTATATATATTTAAATAATATAAATAAAAATTCATACAACTTTCATCTATACTTTAAATTAAAACATTAACAGTAACTGTTATTTTATTTAAAAGCATTTTGCTATTATAAAAACATTATTATAGATAAAAGCTTCAAAGTTATTTATTTTTGACATAAAAATAATTTTTTACAGCGCATTTTTAAAATGTTAAAAACCATGGTCAAATCCTCAAAAAATATTGCATGGTCATATAATGGCGATCGCACACCTTTCTGACCAAGCCTATATTTATATATATATATATATATATATATATATATATATATATATATATATATATATATATATATATATATATATATATATATATATATATATATATATATATATATATATATATATATATATATAGAGAGAGAGAGAGAGAGAGAGAGTATGCAAAAAAATAATGAAAAAAATCACATCTTTGGTCTTTGAAGTACTTTTTTTCATGCATTAAAAGTTGAAATAACTATAAAAGCAACAACTCCCAAAAATTAAGATGAAACTTTTAAATTATTTTTTGCAATTGTCATAATTTTCGCACTGCAGGTTAGGTCTACTGCTTTGACAAATTTTAGATTCTAAAAATTATTTCAAAAACACATTTAAAAATGAGATATAATTAGTTATTTTTAGAACTATTTTTTGACAAATAGGTCATTCTATATGAAATCACCTTGTTTTTTAAAATTGCACATTGGTAGTACAGGAGCAAATCTAGGATAAAGTAGTGATGGGTAATCGCAAGAGGTTTACTGAAGAGTTGATTTACAAGGAGTTCCCCCATAAAAATTTATATATATGTAAACACTGGATGAAAATTTTCCTGGTATTTTTTTAAGATAAGTAACACAATTTAAAATGATATCAAAAAACATGATTACATATGTTGCTGAGCAAAGATGAACAAAAAAGGGTGCAATAGAGGATAATGCATTGCTCACATTAAACAATTACCCTTATGTAACTGCATCTGGTACCACCTCAGATTTGCATTAAATTTTATGGTTTGGGAAATGAGATTTTTTGTATTACTAAATTTATTACTTTATAATAATTATTACTATATAAAATTTCATATAGTAATAATTGTGAAATTTTATATAGTAATAATTTTTTAGCAAAATAATCCACACTTGCAGTTGTTTTTGATTGATGTCAAACATTTTCTGAGTTATTGTACTTATGAAGTTAAAATAAATAATGCAAAACTAAGGTTTTTTTAAATTATGACATGTTACAGCTGCATACCAATTGATAAACAGAGCAAAAACTCTGTTACTTTGAGTACTTAAAATGATAAAATCATAAGTTTATGTACAAGCAGTAAACTACACAAGCCAACATCAGCACTGTTTTAGCTGTTTAGCCAGGGTAATAAATAATTCAAATATTTATATACAAAAAAAGGACTAAATAATAAATGTTGTCCCATAAAATTTTGAACACATTTTCTTTTCTTAATACAATACAATTAACCATACAACAACTTAATACAAAAAGCTTAAAATCAAAAAATTAGAAGTAGGCTAAACAAAACATATTTATCAGTATTAAGGCGGTTCAAACAACAACATTTTGTTTTTTAAACCACCCTTTTGAAGCATAATAAAATTGCAATAACTTAAGTGTATAATAAAAAATAACATTGTCTTTGTTTTTTTTTGTATTTTTAAAGATATAGCTAAAAATATGCCATAGCATATTTTTTTGTCAAACCTCACTGAGTTAATTTGAGCAGTAATTCGTCAAATACAATGAAAATAATTATAAATTTATGCAAAAGAACATATATTTCTTTACCGAAGAAACATACATTTGAAAGCTTTATTTATACAGATAAATACTATAAAACTTCACTTCCTTGATAAAATCAAACCACTGAGGTGCACAGAAATGCTCTTTATATTGTTTTTATACAATAAAAAATGGCAGAATGTAAATGAGAAAGGTTTTAAGAATGATGCCTTTCAAAAATATGAAAAATTAGTTAAATTAAGACATGAAAAAAAGTAAAAAACGGAAAATAATATAGTTTTCTGTAAAATCCATATTTATAAAGCAAATGTGTTGGTGTGTTGTTTTGCCTCTAATAAGTTAAAGGATTTTCTTCTTTGATAAAGTATGAGTGACAAAGATCATACAAAGTTGAACTTAAAATTCAATTGTGTGATACCGTACATGTTAATATTAACATTTTATAATTAACAAATATTAATTGAAATAATGATTTTTTATTAATGTAATGTTATGACAGAATGTTTTTTTACCTTAGAACTTACAATGTAAAATTCTGTTAAAACCATTTTTTTAAATGGATGACTGTTTTTAATCCATATACTTGCAAATCAAAATTTTTATAAATATATGAACTTTCTAAAGAGATTTTAAGAAAGACCATTAAATAAAAAAATATTGCAAGAATCTGCTACAAAATAGTGGAGCACATGCCCCAGCCCCCCTTACTCCCTGGTGTTTTGGGCCCTGAATACAACTTTAACATGCACCTTCATTGGCACTACAGAGATGCGAAAAGTTTCAGAGCTCCAGCTAATCGGAAAGGTAGTGGAAAGTTGTTCCTAATATTTCGCTACAAAAAAGTGGGGACCATGCCCCATTATCCATATATGAAAATCCAAATACTTGCAGATCAAAATCCTTATATTTTCTGAAAAACAAATGAATATAAATGATATCTAATATTTTTTAATATCATCAAGGTCACATAGGTTTCTTGAGCATTAAAAACATGTATACAAAAAATTGCCTAAATTTATTTAAATTGATAATTACAGGTACTTAATAATAATTTATAATATTTTACATTTCCAGCCATTTTATTCGATTCGCCACCCTTGAAAATAGCCAGATACAAATTTTTAAGTAAAAAGATCAAATATTTTCAAAGTTATGTGATTTGAAACCTCTAAATAAACATTGTGATTCTGAGATGACAAGAGGGATTTGGCCAATATCTGCCATTTTACATAAGCAGGAAACAATTTGAGTTAGGCGACTTTTTATCATTTTTTAACTTTTAAATTATTCTATAAGTGGTAAGATAAAAGTAATTAATTTTTAAAAATGTCACATTAACTTTTGAATGACATTTATATGATTCAAAACTAATTTAGCAAAAATATTTAATTTTATTCTGATTAAAAAAAGATACATAATTTAATTTAGAATTAAAAAATATATAATTTAATTATAATTTAAAAAATATATTTAAATTTATTAAAATGAAAGTTAATGCTTGGATTTAACTGTCAAATCTATTTAAAAATATTACTAAATGTTGTTCAATATTGATACTTTATTTGTTCTTAAAAAAAAATCAGCTTAATTTTATCGCAATTGTTTTTTCTGTTTTCCTTCTTAAAATTTTTTTTTTAACTCAAAATTAAATTTTAAACAAAAATTTGTTAAAAGTTAAACTTCATTTATAACGTAAGTTAAATCACAGTGATTATTTTTTAATAAACAATATATATACAGCAATATAACTTTAATAATAAAATAATGAACTTTTAATAATAAAAAAAATAGTAAAATAATAAACAAAGTAAATAAATTAACATAATTTTATTATTTATTACTCGCTAATTTTTTTCAAATAAAAAATCATTTGTAGTTGCAAAGCCGTAATTAGAAATTTAAGAAATAAAATTTGAATTTAAAAATTCAAAAATTTAACATATTCTAATTCATTTATGCAAATGTCAAGATAAAAAAGAAATTTTATTATGATCAAACATTTTAAAAAATGCAATATTAAATTTAGTTATTTA
Organism: Hydra vulgaris; assembly: GCF_022113875.1. Taxonomy (NCBI): domain Eukaryota; kingdom Metazoa; phylum Cnidaria; class Hydrozoa; order Anthoathecata; family Hydridae; genus Hydra; species Hydra vulgaris. The sequence continues at coordinate 49,682,315 of NC_061161.1, read as the reverse complement.
ATATTAAAAAAAAAAAATAAAATAAACATTCTTTATATAGTAATAATAAAAAAGCCGTTAAATAACTCGTTTTTCAGTAATTGGTATTATTATAGTATTTAAAAAAATTTAATGTCTTAAAAAATTAAAAAATAGAGAATTTGATGTTGTCAAATATCCAATTAAGCTAATGCATTGAGCATTTTTTATTTAAAACAAGGCATGTATTAGGCCAATATATAAGCCATTTTTCACTTAAATTGAGCATATATTTGATTTAAAAAAAATAGGCGTTCTTTTTTTAAAACAACAAAGTATTTACAAATGAAAAAAAAAAACAATTTACAAAAACCTTTGCTTTTAATGTGTTGTGATTATTAGAGACTGGCGAATATTTGTTAAAATTCGGTTTATGAGGTTTACTGAAAGGCGAAGTTGACTTTAGCTTTAACTTGGGTGCTGAAGTTGAAATTGAAATTCGGCTTTCAGTTAAATTTGGTACCAATTTCAAAACTTCATTTAGCTTTCAGTTAAACTATAAAGTTTAAAGCTATAAAGTTTTTTTATAGAAGAATAATTATGAAATATATGTTTTATGCATATCAACCTGTTTCTATTGGTTACAACCCTTTTTAAACTCTTTAACTTTGAAAAGTGTTTCGGAGTTAAAGAGTTGAGAGAATGTTGTAACCAGTATAAGAAGTAGCTTCCTCGACTAAAGTGGTCCATTGGCCTTGGAAACATGGCCAAGCAGGCCACTTCCCAAAGCACTTCACTAAATATAGATTTTTTATTTCTATGCAAATTGTTTTTAGTAAGTGTACATTTTTAAAATAAATTAAAATTTACTTGGCTTCACTTGTTCTTTGTCATGTTTTGAATTATGGTTAATTACAAGCTAAAAAATAATAATTTTAATTTATAAAAAATGAACCGTGGTGCAGTGGTTAGAGCGCTTGCTTTAAAAGCAAGAGACCTTGGGCTTAAAGCAAGTTCTGGGCATATTTCGCACCATCGGTAAGGAAGGAGGTTTGAACTTCCTAGTTTAATATTTTTCTGATGTACTCTGTGGCAAAACCGTTAGGTCTTCTTGGAACACATAAAACAAAAAACTTTATAAAATTACATAAAACAGAAAATTTTTTTATAAAACTTATGAAAGTTCTTAAAAAATTTCTCTTTTAATTAAATGTGTTTTTAAAAGTCCAAATTTGTCTTTTAGTCAAATTCGGGCTAAATATTTGGCTTAAATTCGTCTTTTAATTAAATTCGGTATACACATATGATTAAAATTTGTCTTTCATTTAAATTTGAGTCTTAAAAAGTTGACTTTTCTGGTCTTTAATGATTATCAATATCTTATTTGTTACAGGAGCTTGAAAAAAATAGATATTTTGAAAGTTTTCAAAAGAAATTATTTTAGTTACTTTTTTTTTATATAGAATTCTTGAATTAAAAAAAAAAAAAAAAAAAAACTAGAACTGCTGATAAAAATTAATAGTTGCCCTTTCAGGCAACTTTATTGCATCAAAGGATATTCAATCCTGGTACGGTTGGGCAACCATGGGTATACCTATGCATCACTACATAAACTGTTAAAAATCAAATATTCAAATATACTATTATTTTATATAACTCTTAAACAGAATTAGGAATCGGTATGATTCTAAAAAAGATTATTTTAATTTGAATAGTGGATTAAAAGTGTAATTTAAAAAGATCTTTAAGTACTGAGACAAGTTTTGTTTTTATTAAAGAGAATATTAATAAAAATTTTTAGACTTTTTTAATTAAAACCAAGCCTTCTTAAACAGGCCGCGACAGCTCATTTTCCGTAAAATTAGCGAAGGCCGACTTTTTTACGGTTAAAATTATTTTTTATCTTTGCTTTTGTAAACAAACTTCAGAAACAAATAAAGAGCTTTATTAGGACAAAACATTTTGATTGAATTTCGAAAGCAAATATTGTAGGAATTTTTTTCACGTTTAGAAATAAGTTAATTACAATAAAAATTTAAGGAGTTAAGCTAAAAATGACTAAATCTTGTATTTATAACTATATGTTTATTTTAGCTGGGTAACACTTGTAATACAAATAATAAATTTTTTGATAAAAACAAACAAATATATTAACTTTATTTTATTAAAATTATTTTGACTTTTTTGACTCAAAGTATTTTATTTTGAAGTTGAAAGTTTTGCTTGTTTTATTAAACATTCCTTCCCAAAATCTTCAGAGTGTTTTTTACAATAATTGTTTAAAAAAATGTTTGCCAAAATGCAGCAAACTTTTTTAGCACTTTGAACAAGCATTGAAATTTACTATTGCAGTTAATAAAAATGTCAATTGATCCTTTCTTGCACAGCAATGGTGAAACTTTATTCACAAGTGTCACTTCAAATATAAAAAAACAATAAAAAACAAAGTAAATTGTCAGAAGGTTCTTTTAGTCTTCTCCTGTTCAAAGAACTGATTAAAGTTCCATATTTTTGAAACATATCGAAGGTGTCTGTTTTTTCTAAAATTGAATGTAATTCTAGAAGTTTGTAAGCAATAAAACCTGCAATATATAAAAGCCCTTGTTTGCATTCATTTGGCAACTGATCCTCACAATATTCATATATTGACATATTAAACTCCACATCAAGTTCCCACTTATCACAGTGGTGGTGAGCAGGAGGAAATATTGTAAAATCTGTATGCTTTTCTAGCAACTTTCTAGTTTTGTTGATTCTAAATTTTTATATAACATTTTGCACAGTTATCAGATATGTGCCACCTGACCCTTGCTGATAATTCTCAAACTGTTTTTCTAGTGCATCTGATTGCATATGTCCTAACAATACATAAGATACACCGCAATTCAACAAATACTTGGCACAGCTTGCTAATCTTTTAGAAGTTTTTTGCAAAGCACTTGCAGTGTCCATTGTTATCTTTTTCTCTCTTAATTTTGAATTTACGCATTTCAAATTTTCAGCAGAATACGAAATATAGTTCTCTAAGAAATCTATTTGCCAATCATTGACTGAAGTAATCTTGATATTTCTTGATATTTCTTTGAATATCATTTAATCTAATATCTAGACCTTTTGCTTTACTGTTGACAATAAGCCACCACTTAACAACTGTTTCAATAAAAAGTGCAGTATCTTCAGCTTCAGGAAATTTTACACGTAATGCTGCAACTGTTTCATCACAAAAAACTTTAAGAACTAATCCAACATTTTGTCGTTCAATTGGTTTTGGTGACACAGCTTTTTGTGTTAATATAACTTGCTCGCTTCTTAGAATCTGTTTCATTATTAATAACATAACTAACAGCATTCTCCAGTTGAGAATAATATTTAATAACTCCTTTGTTTAAAAAAGACAGTTTAATTTGTAAAAGTTGGCTATATCCAGTAAAATAAATATCTCCAGAATCTTCTAAAGTTGTATATATTGAAAACTTAGGTACTGGTCCACAATGTTCATATGATATTAAATATATATTTCTTTCTTTTTCAACAAAATAAAATTTTTCTTCACAGTTATTTATTATTGACTTCAAATTTTTTACAATTGAATTAAATTGAATAACGTCCATTTTTTTGAAGTTTTCGAACTCATCAGGTAAATTATTTCTTTCAGAGCATATTAACCCAGTGACATCTCGTTTTCTACACACTATTGGAATACAAGACACTGGTATACCTTTAAAGACTGATGGAGGATGCACTGGAACAAAACTACCACCTTTGACTTTTTTTAATTCATGCATCTTTAGGCCAGTGCTGAGCACAAATTCGCTTATAATCTGTAAACACAAAGTTTGCATTTGGAAGTTTTTTAATCCATAACTCGCAATCCTCGGATTTAAAGGGGAATCAAAAAAAGTTGAACATTGTGACATAAATATTATCTTTTACTTTTGATTTGTAATTTGAGGAGCAACCATAAACGCAGCATTTATTAGGCATTTTACGAGTTTAACTATTATAGTTTAAATCAAACAACCAAAATCCTCATTGAAACTATACTTCTCCGTAAAAAAGTCGGCCTTCGCTAATTTTACGGAAAATGAGCTGTCGCGGCCTGTTTAAGAAGGCCTTGATTAAAACAAAATAATTAATGTATATCAAGAAAAACTAATTTTGGAGTTTTAAAAAAGTTTGTTTTCTCCATTTTAGTCGAAATTTTAGATATTTAAAATGGAGACTCTGAGTTTGACTAAAACTACAAACTTAGTTTTTCTTGGTATATGTACAATATACACAAACTGTCTTGGAAATAGGGAATCCCTTTAAGGTAACATTTAACTTGTGAAAAGAATGTGATTTGATAGTTTGAAAATTTTTTTTAATTATGTTCTTTGCAAGCATTGTTAATATTAATATTGCATGACTATGGTACTATAATAATTATGATAATAATATAATATTAATATTGCATGACTATGAACTTTAATAATTTTATTTATACTTCAACTTTATACAAATAAACAATAATTTAATTGTCTTTCTTAATGATTTAAAAAAGATATAAGTAATTGAAAAAATATCACCATCAATCGTCAAATTTGGATACAACAACCTTTTTATAAAAGGTTTTTTTAAATAAAATTTAGAGCCTAAACTTGATTTTAAATCTAATTTATGAGATCATGAAAAAATTACATATGTATTTTTCATTTACATATGTATTTAACCATTTGTAACCAACACAATTGCAAATTATGATTTACCAATTTTGCCAAATCTGGCTCAACACCTGGCAAACTATCTTGATCAAATCAATTCACCAGATTTTATTCAAAAATAGTTTTTCTTAAATGAAATAAAATGTATTAGTAATTGAAAAAGATTTATAGGCTGTGATATGGATTTGAAACTTTGATGTTTTTTTAATGCATTAAATTAAAGATTTATAGGCTATATAATTATAGTTAATGCTGATATATATTTATTATACTGGACAGTTAATGCTAACAACTAATATCAACATTTGGGAACTCATTTCCAAAACAACAAATATTAATACTTTAAACTCTTAATTTTTATGTATTTATGTTATTTCTAATCCCGGCTTGGTCGGGAAGCGGGAGCGATCGCTCTCGATTGCTGACCACATTTGAAAAGTTTAACATATTTGAAGCAATTCTTCTTAGTAAGATAAACAAATGAAATAACTAAATCATTGAATTACTATAGACATTAAATTAACAATCAACTAAAAAGGTTAGAAACATGACGAGGAAGCGAAACTGCTTCACAGTATCGCTGATGATGTTTAGTGAGTGGGCTTTTTAATTAGTTAGTAATTCAATTAGTAATTAAAGCAGAAAAAAGTGTAACGAGTTTTTAAGAATGGCAAATGAAGGGAAAATAATTAGAGTTAGTAAACCAATATCAGGTTTGGTCGGGAAGCGGGAGCGATCGCCCTCGATTGCTGACCACGTAAATAATATTTAGTTGCGAAAAGCTGGCCAGATTTTTTAGTCGTTTTGAGAACATTTTAAAAAGCAAAAAAAAAAAAAGCGACTAAAATAAATTGGACCGATGAGAGACAATTACAAAAAAAAAATGTAGGCAAATAAAATATATTTAAACGCGAAAAAACCTTAAGCTAAATAAATTACACTTAGAACAAATATATTCTAAACATCGGTTTTTATAACTTTTTTTATAAAATTAAGCAATGTTTTTTATATAAAGTAACAACTTACAATTGTTTAAAAGAGAAACAAATATTCTTTATTTAACTAAATTTGAAAGTTTTAGTTTTACTTAAGCTTAATTTATTTTATAAATAAAAAAGTTAATTTTTTTAATACCTATTATGTTTCGCGTAGTTTGAAAAGTTTAACATATTTGAAGCGATTCTTCTTAGTAAGATAAACAATTGAAAAAATTAAATCATTGAATTATTATAGGAATTAAATTATCAAGATAGAAATCAACTAAAAAGGTTAAAAACACTTAATGACCAGGAAGCGATACTGCTTCACAGTATCGCTAATGATGTTTAGTAAGTGGGCTTTTTAATTTTAATTAGTATTTAAAGCAGAAAAAAGTATAACGAGTTTTAAGAATAGCAACTTAAGCGAAAATAATCAGAGTTAGTAAACCAATATCTAGAAACTTTTCTTTATATCTAAATATTTGCTATTATATATTTGTGTTCTGTCGTGACCTCAGGCGCAATGCTTGTTCATCCGCGAGTTACTTTGTATGCGTTGTTTGTGTTTAGTAACCAGAAACTTCTTATATGTTTGTTACATAATTAGTTTTATTAACTTTAACGATTATAACTTCATTAAAAACGCAATTATTTTTGCAAGTCTTTGTTTAAATCATAAAAATTGCTGTAAAAGATACATTACGATAAAAAACAAATACACAAAATTACATTTACATAAAGAATACAATCTCTTTTAAAATAAAAAATAAGAATATACTAATAAAATCTATGATTTATAATAAACTTTTAAAATTTTAACAATTTAATTAATATATATTTAAAACATTTATTTTTGTAAACAAATAATATATATTCTTAAAACAATTCTACAAATCTCAAAACGTAACAAATCGTGAACACTACAATTTCTAAAACATTTTAACAGAATACTCTAGAACTTTATTTCGCTTAATCAGCGTATTTTTTGAACCAATAGTATTAGTTTGTTTGTTAATTTGGCGGGTGTTTAGTGTTTGCAAATATTCTTTTTATTCTTTCGCACAAAGATGTTTTGAGAACATTCAAGTTTGTCATGTTTCCATGTATGTCCGTAAAACAAAAATTCTTTGTTTCGTACATAAACTTAAATGTTCTCAAAACGACTAAAAAACCTGGCCAGTTTTACGCAACTAAATATAATTTCCGTGGTCAGTATTCGAGAGCGATCGCTCCCGCTTCCCAACCAAGCCTGCAATATCTAGAAACTTTTTTTATATCTAATTATTTGCTATATATATTTGTGTTCTGTCGTGACCTCAGGCGCAGTGCTTGTTCATCCGCGAGTTTCTTTGTATGCGTTGTTTGTATTTAATAACCAGAAACTTCTTATATGTGTTACATGATTAGTTTTAATAACTTTAACGATTATAACTTTATTGAAAACGCAATTATTTTTGTAAGTCTTTGTTTAAATCATAAAAATTGCTTTAAAAGATAGATTACGATAAAAAACAGATCAACAAAATTACATTTACATAAAGAATACATACTTTTTAAATAAAAAATAAGAATGTACAAATAAAATCTATAATTTATAGTAAACTTTTAAAACTTTGACAATTTAATTAATATATATTTAAAACATTTATTTTTGTAAACAATTTATATATATTCTTAAAACGATTTATGCTAGAAATCTGAAAACGTAACAAATCGTGAGTAATACATTTTCTAGAACATTTCAACAAAATGCTGCAAAATTTTATTTCACTTAGTCAGCATATTTTTGAACCAATAGAATTAGTTAGTTCGTTAATTTGGTGGGTTTTTAGTGTTCGCAAATATTCTTTTTATTCTTTCGCACCAAGATGTTTTGAGAAAATTTAAGTTTTTTATGTTTCCATGTATGTCCGTAAAACAAAAATTTTTTGTTTCGTAAATAAACTTAAATGTTCTCAAAACGACTAAAAACCTGGCCAGTTTTTCGCAACTAAATATAATTTCCGTGGTCAGTATTCGAGAGCGATCGCTCCCGATTCCTGACCAAGCCTGCTAATCATTTTTGATTTTTGTCTTTTAACATGTATCTATTTCTAATTATATTTGACTTATAAATCGAGGTCTGTTAATAACTTGGTCTGATTTTGTAACTCAGATTTATTGTTGTGGAGCATTTTATTAGCCTGATCTTTGACTTAGACCATGTCTGAAGGATAAAAAAAATGATTTCTTGAACTTGAACCTTTTGGCTTTGACCTAGAACCTCTTGACTTGAGTTCTTAATCTTTAAACACTGTCTCTTTAAATTCTTTAGCCTGTATAACTTTGACCAAGAAAAATTTATTAAACTAATCAACAGTAGGGCAGTATAAAAAGATTTGATTATATCAAGATAAGTGTCATCCATTTAAACTAGATTTTGATTTCTAAGTAAAAAATTAGGCTTTAATTAATAATGATATTTTTATAGTTTAAAGCTAAAATAACCTATACCGAGTGCAAGGGTCTTTAGCCCAGGCCCCACAGTTTTAGGTGGCCCTGATTCAAAATAAAAGATTTTTAAAAAAGAAGCTCTGAAAATAAATTCTTTTATTAATGACAATGAAAAGAGGCAGTGATGAATTAAGATTAGTTGGGGCCTGGGGCTATTTTAAGACTTCAGTTTGAAAATAGCCCCGGCCCCCAAAAAGTCTTAATCTGTCTTTTCCTGAGCATAACAATAAAGAAATTTAAAATTTCATAATTTAAATTTTTATATTTTATAATAAATTAAATTTAATCCAATAAATTTAATTGAATAAAAATTTAATAAATCGCTAAAAAAAACTTGCAAAAGCACCCAAATAAAATAGATTTAAAGCTCATTAAAAATAAAAATGGAAAAACAATTACATACCAATAATAATGTATTTGAAAATATACGAGTAGTTATAAGGACCTCCTGCCATTTTTGATCTTCTTTGGTCAACCACAGAACTTTGTTTTGAAATAAGTATCAAATAAACAGACTATTTAGCTTACTTCTTAAACCTAAATATTTTTTATAATATAGTAATCAATCAATATTTATTTAATAAATTAATCTATAATTAAAAGATAAAAATATTTAATCTATAATTAAAAGATAGTTAATTGTGACAATTAAGAAGTTGTCAACTATTTTAAAATAAATGAAAACTTTTCTAATAATTTTTGTCAATCATAAAGTTGTTTAGCAAATCTTAATATAAACAATTACCAAGCATCCATTATCAATAGAGGAGATGCACAACTTTTTCTTACCTGTCTAGTTAAAATTTCATTTTTAAAAATCTTTTCAGGAAATATTACTTTCAGTACATTAATTAAACATAAAAAGTTTTTATCTTGATAATGGTTGCAATATTTCCTTAAAATCACCAACTAAATCAAAAATTAAATCACAAACCAAATTTAATCACAAACCAAATCATTCTTTGATAAATATATGCAAAAATTATTAAAACTTCTGTAATTTTTTGAACTGCTAGCAATTAAAATTTGGTTTTCAAACTAATCTAATTAAATAATTATTTATTGCAATTCAACTTGGCAGTACAACTATTAAATATTTTTATTTGAAATTTTTTTTTGTGATCTTTTTGCAAAGATTTTTAATTTCACAATTTAATATTGTTAAAAATAACTACAATTTGAGATGAGAATTAAAATCTCACCAATCAGTCACAAACTTTTACCTTACTTCGATATTAGCACATAATCATATATATATATGTATGTATATTAGCACATAATCATATATATATATGTATGTATATATATATATATATATATATATATATATACATACATATATATACATATATATATATATATATATATATATATATATATATATATATATATATATATATATATATATATATATATATATACATATATATATATATATATATATATATATATATATACATATATATACATACATATATATACATATATATATACATATACATATATATATATATATATATATATATATATATATATATATATATATATATATATATATATATATATATATATATATATATATATATATATATATATATATATATATATAAGATTTGGGCAGCCAGTCTACAAATCTACAAATGAAGAACATTTATTACAATATTATAAAATATTCTATGTTTCTTTTCACAATACCTAAAATTCTCTGTTTAAAAACAGTCTGGATTAAAGTCATTTTTTTTTATAATTAAAGCAAGCAGAATATATTAGTGCTGTGCTAATTTAAATGTGTAATTGGGTGTATATATTTGTTTACACACACACACACACACACACACACACACACACACACACACACACACACACACACACACACACACAGATTCATGTCAGGAATCTATTTTTTATTTTATAAACTGTATCCATATTGCTTAAACACTAAAACCTTTAAATAAACAGGACTAAATATACTAATTAAAAAGTCTAAGAGCATGTATAAAGTTGAGAAGCATCAATAAACACTTGGCATAAATTGGAACAGTAAAAACAACATCAATTTGATAAAGTAAATCCTGTTTTACAACAACAATACAAGTAAAATAATATATAATCCCTACACATAGGTGTTGACTAAACAAATCAGCTATTTGATTTGAATAAATTGTCTAAACTAAAATACAAAACAGTTATGTTAGTACAAACTTTATTTAATACTTGCATTATGAAATAATACATAATTTATATTTGATTTAGCTTAACTTGATACAGATTTATAAAGCTATATTTTACTGGTGCATTGTATAATGCAAATATTCAGTAAGATCGTTTTGTTACCGTTTGCCACGTTCATAATGATTTGTAAATGTTAAAACTTAGGTTTAACTAAAATTTAAGTTTCGTATATTACTAATTGAATTTAACAGCTATAAATGTAAAATGATTTTTCTTTGGTTATGATTACATACGGTTTATAATTTAAGGTAAAAAATTCATCTATAACAAGGTTGGTATTATTAATGGAAATCTTTATCTCTCGTTTCCATAACTTTATGCATAATTTCGTAAAACTCTAACAGATATTATTGTAACTAGCTTATTCGCTTAATTCGTAGCTGATAAGGTTTATGACGAAAGTTACGAGCCGTTTAAATGCCATAAAATACAAATGGCATCTTCTTATACGATCCCAGAATGCCATTAACAGAGGTTTTTAAATACTTTTAAATACAAATAAATTAAACAAACATAAAATTGAATTAACATAAATTTAAAAAATTTGAAAATTCTGTTTAAGTTTTTACTTGATATCCTGAAACCAAATATAAACTTATCAAAAAATAAAAACAACTCATCAAAACAAAAGATAATAACTATTTGGGTGTTGAGATGCGGTCGCTATAGCGAGGGCGGGAAAAAGTTGCAACTACTTTTTTACACAAATTGAATATGATCAAAAGAACAACTAGAAACAACAAGAGAAAACCAAACAAAAAAAAGTGTTCCAATAATATAGAGATTTGCAGATAATGCAAATTTTTTAAGAAGCAATAACTCGTATTAACTTGATAGAATTCAGTCCTTTATTTATTTTTTGTTGGTGCAATTAGTTCATGTTGTAAACCGTAATAAAAAAGTCTCTTAGATATTTGGTTTTTTTTTCAATTACAATGTTGAACACGATTTAAGAACTACAAAAAGGGCGATAAATAGCGTATTAATTGTATATAATTAAATATGTCCGGTTCAACAAACCGTATTTTTTTAAATGACGGGAAGTGACGTCAATAACTGAGTTCATAATAATATAAACTTAAAAGTTAAAACATGGTAGTTTTTAAGAAAATTTTACGGTAAGGCGTAATAGCATAACTTCGTATAATAATCTATGAAGGAAAGTAGTCATTGACATACTTTGGCTTTTTAATAATACGTCCTGTTCTTTATATATCACACTCGAACGAAAATCGTTTTTTTAAACAACCAAATTTGGTTTTACAATAAACTAACCAATTTTAAAAATCTAGGAAACCAATTCATTTGTGATTTTTAGGAAACCAGAAATATTAACAAACGCATTTTTTAATGCATTTTGTGTTTATTATTAATGATTATTATCATTATACTTAATTTAGCTTCACGAGTTCTATTTTGCAAATAGAAGTATTCCGTCAGTGATTACAATTTAATAGAAAAATTTAGGTTTATTGATTTATTTCTATATTTATATAATTATTTGATACCTATCTATATTAAGTTCCTTAATCCAAATGTATAAATAAATAATTGTAATATAAACAGATGACCAGACCCAAATCACAAGACAGTGTGCTTCCTGGCTTCCGCGGCCCGCACGGGGCTCTAACTTCACATTTTCTACTTAGAATGTGCGGCCAAAGGTGGAATAGGTGCGGGGTCCCCTAGGGCTGCCTGGCCCGCAGGGTCCTAGGCAGCCGTCTATCCCGCCGATGCTAAGGGCTGCCTCTTGATACATGTTACATACATGTCAGACTTTTCAGTCAACACTTTATAAGGCGTTAGATGAAAGGTCTGACTAATATGATTTCTCAAAGAAACATGTACCTCTGATAACACGATAGAGTGCTTGCTCATTTTTGTCTAAAAATGACTGTATTGAATTATAAAATAGTAAAAATTGTACTGATTAATTTCTATCAATTTTTATTCAAATAAATCAATATTACATGGGCATCTTAAAAACAGATATTTCTGACCACTTTCCTATTTTTCTAACCATAAACACTGACCAACCGCCTAAACAAAAATTAAATAAAGTTATTAAAAAACGTTTTTTTTATCCATCAAATATTAAGTCTTTCAAAAATCAGCTCTCATTATTACATTGGAAACACTTAAATTTTAATGAAAACGCAAACAACCTTTATGAAAAGTTCTTTTAAACATTCACCTCTGTTTACGAATCTATTTTTCCAATTGTTACAATTACATTAAAAACAAAACATTTTGATAATCCCTGCCGAACATTCATTTGATGAGTTTGAAAAAGCTTTCAAATCTTTAAAAAAAAATAAAGCACCTAGTGCAGATGAAATAAACGGAAATATTGTTATAGATTGCTACGAACAATTAAAAAATATTCTTTTTAAAATTTTCAGAGCATCTATTCATCAAGGTATTTTTCTTGAACGTTTAAAACTTGCTAGGGTTACCCCTATCCATAAAGAAGGTGACAGATCCAATATCAGTAATTATCGTCCCATCTCTGTTCTTTCTATATTTTTTAAAATTTTAGAAAGAATTATCTTCAATAGGGTATACAATTATTTTAATTACAACAACTTACTTCATAACAATCAGTATGGTTTCAGAAAAGGGAGTTTAACTGAACATGCCATTATTCAATTTATACATAACATCTCTGAATCTTTTGAAAATTCCCAATATACACTAGGAGTTTTTATTTACCTATCAAAAGCTTATGATACGGTCGATCATCACATTTTAATCCAAAAAATTAAACATTATGGTTTAAACAATAGAGACTTAAAATGGTTTGAAAGCAATTTAACAAATCGAAAACAACTTGTTTATAGTAATAATGGTCAGCAAGTGAACCACTGAGCATAACCTGTGGTGTTCCACAAGGTTCTATTCTCGGGCCACTACTATTTTTAATCTATGTAAACGACTTAAACAAAGCTTCCAAATTGAAAAGTATAATGTTCGCTGATGATACTAATCTTTTCTTATCCCATACTGATATTTATGAACTCTTTTCAACTACAAACAAAGAACTAAATCACATTTCTAATTAGTTCAAAGCTAATAAATTAACTTTAAATATTAACCAAACAAAATGAATTATCTTTCACTCCTGCGCAAAAAAACGTTTTTTACCAAGTAATATGCCTCAAATTTATATTGATGAAACGGTAATAAAAAGATATACTGTTATAAAATTCTTAGGTGTTTACCTTGATGAGAATATTACTTGGAGAAAACGTATTGATCATACAAGCACAAAAATTTCGAAAAATATTAGCATTTTATACAAAGCCCGAAAGCATATTTTGAAACCCTATACAGGCTCAGAATAGTCAGAAATATGAGCAATCTGATTCGCTAATTTTGAAAGAGAGGCAAGTACGCTTTATTTAAAAATATATTTAAAATCTAAACAGAATTTGAAATAAATTTTGTAATGATAAACTAAGTTTATCAATACAAGTTTTGTGTTACTATCAACATAGAAAATTTGTTTTATTTTATTATTCTTTAGAATATTTAAAAGGTATAAAAATCTATTTATAACAGAGAATTTTCACTCAAAGTTTCAATAAAGTTTATCTTGGTGACAGAGCTTTTAACTGTTGTTAATTTAAAGAAATGGAAAAAAGTGTAATTCGAAAAGATCTTGTGCTGATTTTTATAATTATTATTATCCTTGTTGAGTTTAATTATGTGTATACTAAAACTAACCTGTTTGTTTATTTTAGTTTACATATTATTATATGAAGAATAAAGCCTTCTATGTTGGTTGAGAATTAATTATAGACTATTTAATTTACTACACTACAGATCTATAAATGTATTTCTCGCAAAATATGTTTTTGGCCTTAAAGCATACTCAAATAAAAAGATACAGTTATACAAGACTACTTGTGAAGTACTTTTGCATATAAAGATTATATACAGTTTTACCAGACTACTGATGAAGAACTTTATTTATAAATTGATTTATACGTTAATTATAAAGAGTTGAACATTAGAGTTTTTAAATAAAGAAAATTTGTACTTATTGCAAAACTAGTTTACATGTACCATGTCAATATATGAGCTTTAAGGAGGATTTGTTTTCATGTTTTGTTTCAACTATTGTTTGGAGGAGATTGATTTATTTTTAATTGCATAACTCTAATAAAACATCATCTTAAACCATTAAACATTTTTTAAAAATTTAGAAAAATTTTGGCAGGCTATATTAACTGTATGTATAAAATATTATTTGAAAATTTAACAACAGAAGTGAAATTTATGTTTGTCTACTCAACAGTAATTTTTTGTGCAGTTACATATAAACAATGAAATTAAAAGCAAGAAAAAGTATTGAAGTCAAATATGTTAACCAAATAAGAAAAATAACAAAATCAGTTGTCATGCTACGATTATTTTTGTTATAATAAAATGTGTTTTGTAATAATAAACTCTTGAAATATTTAACTTAAATTTGCATGTGTGCAATTTTGCAAGATTTCTAAGTGTGTTTTTCGTCAAATGTAATGTCTATGTTCTATACAGCATGGTCAATACAAAGTTTATATACAGTTGCACCAAACTAATGGTAATGTACTTAAAGTATGCAAAGTATAAATTTTCAGCTTTTAACTGAGACAGAGGATGTTCTAAGCTCGTTACTGCATCTTTACACCGTCTTGTTAATTAGAAATAGATAAACATTTAAATTAAAAAAAAATTACAGATATTTTACCAAACTAGCTTACATATTCCATATAAATCTACAAACTCTGTAGAAGTTTCTGTTTAACCTAAATATTGAGAAGGCTGATAAGGCGTACATCATTATTTTTCTTTACTTTACTTTAATAAACATCATCCTTAAACCTTTAAACACTTTCTGAAAAATTATATATAAATAGGATGAAAATTGTATATTAATAATCTGTTGGAAAATTTAACAAAAAAAAGTGATATTTATTTATTTTTCTTCTGAACAGTTCTTTTGTTCAGTTACATTTAAGCGTTGATAATACAAGCTAACAAAGAGAACTGAAGTTAAACAATTTAACCAAATTAAGGTGAATTATGGCAATTATTGTAATAAAAAGAACTTGATCAAAACAAGTTTTTAAATTTGAAGAAGCAAGTTTTCAGTTAATTATAAATTAACAATATTACTTCAAGATAAAACATAACACATCTCTACTTTTAAATTATTATACAAGAGGTATTCACAGAAATTCAAAAAAAGCACACTTGATTTTATTGGTTATTCCAAAGATTACATAATAAAACTATTAATAAAATTTGGAAATATGAAAGATAAATATTTCTGCCTAGAAAAATGAAAAATATGTTGTTTTTTTAAAATTTTTCAGAGGAGACAATTTTTTTTCTTCAGGAGTATGTAATGTAAAATAATTTAATAGCATAATAAAAAAAATTTATCAAACTTTGTTGCTTTATTTAATTTTATTTACCATCAGTTGCTATTAAAAAGTAAACGTTTTTTACCAATTATAGAATACAAGCTATATATTAACAAAAATGTGCTTTATATGTATTGTCTTTTTCAGAGGAGACACATTTTAAAAAATTTGTTGTTTTTTAAAAAAACAACATATTTTTCATTTTTTAAAGCTATATATTAACAAAAATGTGCTTTATATGTATTGTCTTTTAAAATTGTAATAAACAACAACATGAACTTGTATTTTCGCAATTTTTCTTGTTTTTACCTTTTTACACTTAGCTCTGCATAAAAGTGTGGTAAGTTAAGAGTTGTTCATTTTTGTAACCAATTTACTATATCAAAACACACTTGTGGACATCAGGTTATACATTTTTTCTTATAGCTTATTATGCTACAATGCTTTGTAATCTTTTATTACTATACCAAAGCCAATATTCTCAAACTTAAAATGTTTTAGTGATGTATACAATTTATAAATGGGAGTAATAAGTGTAAATATTCTTAAAAAAAATTAGGTATTTTTGGAAAAATATTTTTCTTGCTAAATGATAGGATTAATGGGATAATAAGTAATAAGTGTAAATATTCTTAAAAAAAATTAGGTATTTTTGGAAAAATATTTTTCTTGCTAAATGATAGGATTAATGGGAACTTAATTTGAAAAAACTTATCACAGCATAGTAAAGTTTTACCATCTTGTTTATAGTTTGTTACAATCGTTGTTATTTTTATATTTTAGAGTTATAAAAACCATAAGGAAAACAAACTAATTTTTTTAAATCGTTATTTTTAAGAAAATAAATGTACTATATTGTACAAAATTGGATAGAAAAATCTTTTTTGTCATTATTATTTAGCAATTACTCTATTTTTCTTTTATTATTCAATATGTTTTTTGACATTTGTTTTGATTTAAACTCAAGCGCAAAACCTCTCTTTCAAAATTGACGAATCAGATTGCGCATATCTCTGCCTATTCTGAGCCTGTATAGGGTTTCAAAATATGCAGCCCGAAATTATCTAAACAAAAAAAACTTAACCCAACTCTATTATTCATTTATACATAATTATATAAATTATGCAATCATCGCCTGGGGAAGTACGGATAAAAGTAAATTACAACATCTTTATCGCCGTCAGAAACATGCAATCCGCGTAGTTAATTATACGGATCGCTTTTCACATTCAAAATATTTTTTTTATCATATCAAGGTTCGATGTTTATAAACTGAACATATTTAATGTCTTGAATTTTACTTTTATATGGAAAAACAATTTATTTTTATCTGTTTTTAACGACCTTTTTTCTTCAAAACCAGTTAATAAATACACACTAAGAATTAAAAGTTTTTTAAATGAACCTTTTTGGAGAACTAAGTTCAATCAATTTTGTATAGCATATCGTGCGCCCCATCTTTGGAATAAAATAGTATTACCAAATTTTGATCCTTCTATTACTCATCCTGTTTTTAAAATTAAGTTAAAAAAATTCATTCTCTCATGGACAACATTCTAAAATTCTATTAAAAATGTATTTGTTAAATCTTCAACTTATTATATATTAAAATGTGTTTTATTAAAATGTGTTGTATCTTTGCTTAATGTTAATACGTTAAATTTTCTATATATAAATGAATATATATATATATATATATATATATATATATATATATATATATATATATATATATGTTACAAATAAATATTTTTATTTTTTAAGGTTCCGATGATAAGATCCTTATGATCTTCTTTCGGAAACCTAGTTTTATATTGTTAGTACGACTTAAATGTATTACGACTTATGTTTATGTATTACGACTTATAAATTTTGTGACACGACTAACATTGTAAACTAATAAAAAAAAAAAAAAAAAAAGAACCGTATTAACTATTAATGAGCGTTGAAAGTTCATTATCTTAGTAGCCACGGCTGTTTATAGGGTGTTTCGTTAGTAGCAGTACACAGAAGTCCTTTTACCGAGGAGAGCCTTTTAGAGCCGTTTGCAATGCTACCTCCCATCTATCATTTTATAGACCTACTGTTTTCAGTACTAGACTAATAGCTTTTGATAATTTTTCGTTTACTCGTTCAAATTATGAAGTATTTGAACGAGTAAACGAAACGGTTTTAATAAGACCATTTTATTCTAGGAATACTTTGAGTTTTATGCTTACAAACTGTGTTCCACAATCTGTGTGTATAGATGATGGTGAACCAAATAATGAAAAGAAACTGAAAAGATGCCGTATTACAGTGTATATCCTAAAGGAAAAGCAAATGGACAGCACATTTATTTGTTAACTATCACGAGGATATATTCATTAATTGTGGTGGATTGTAAAGCCCCTACAAATTCCATAGATAAGCGTTGACAAGTTCTTGTTGCCTGAATAAGAAATCAGTTTGCGTTTTGTATAAACGCGGTTTGAGTTCGTTGCAGGTTACCTTTTAGGAATTCAATAATGGATAGCATGTCTTATAACCGAATACCTATAAATAGATTCTAATCTATTTCCGCAACTATTGTTGTTCTACAAAATCGCACAACTTGTTTTATTTAAGTAGTAAAGTAGGGTAAGTTTCGATTTTTAAAATAATGTACCATTCTTTTAATTCATGGATGGTATATTTGAGAATAAGGCTGTCAACAGTTGGTTACTACCAGGGTAGCATTTTCGGGTAACTGTCATTTTATAAGTTTAAAATTCATTTCATTCGTTTTTAGACTTTAAAACCATTAATCGAAATTCGCGGTAGTGGTGAAATGGTAGAGCACTTGCTTCATAAACGAGAGGTTCGATACCCACCACGTCCGTGGTAGTACCGCAGTCAACTTGTTTCTCCGCGCAGCGGCCTTATTCGTTAAGGTTCATGTTTAGAAGATATTAGGGTCGAGAGAGAAATAATAATTTGGTATATGAAAGAAAACTTTTAAAATTTTGTTGCTAAAAATTTTAATAGTTACGATTTCTTTATCACTATATTATCAGAGTTTTTAAAAACATTCAATATAAAGTTCGTAATTTTATTTGAGTTTCTGATTTAGATACCTACTTATTATTACTAATGGGTACTATGTTTTCCTTTACGTAAAATAAAAAATTATCTAACTTTTTTTTTAATTTGTTTCTTGGAAAAAACTCTTTCAGAAGTTGAAAGATTAAAAATACAATTATGCTTTAAGATATAATTATGCTTTTTTAGCAGGCAAGAACATGTGAATACATGCAACTTCAGTAACATCAGAGTATGCTTTCTCGATTGCTGCGTATGTGGTCAATCGTCGGCGTGCATTTTTGGTACCTGAAACAGTGGAGACGCTAGTATTTCTAAACCATAATTAAAACTTGTATAACCAGGACACTTTTTTGTTATTATTTATTTTGTTATTATTATTTTAAAACACTGCAAACTGCATGAAACTGCAAACTGCATGAAACTGTAACTGAAACTGTATGAAACATTGCAAACGGACATTGACAGCGCTGTAAGTTGGTCACATAACTGGTTTATGCACTTCAACAATCGCTCATGAGCAATGCACATTGGTTGCCACAAAAATAAATCCACACATATCTATACCATGGCTGACATCAACGGTAACCAACATAACCTCCAACATGCATTAGGCGCGACCTTGGGTACTTATATCTGACAATCTCAAAGTGAAAGCACAAGTAGAAGCAGCAGCTTTGGCCGGAAATCGAATGCTTGATTGCCCCAAAAAGACATTTCGATGCCGTAGCCTCCAGCTTTGGAAGAAATTGTAACAGCTATACGTTCGACCGCATCTAGAGTTTTGTGTACAAGCCTTGTATCCATATCTTAAATTGGAAATCGTCCTTCTCAAACGTGTGCAAAAACGTGCAATAAAAATTATATCGTCGATTAAACATTTTAATTACAAAAAAAGACTACAACTACTAGATCTAACCACGCTGGAAGAACGCAGAATTCGCACTGACCTTATACTGCAATACAAAATTGCTCATCAGTTACAAGAAGTTAAATTTTACATACCACAAGTACAGCCTTTTTTGTTAAATTCACGATATAATCTGAGAAGAAACAACCGATGTTTAAAAACTCAGAATGTAGTTGATGGACCAACTGTGCATTTTTTTAAAAAACACGTTTAAAATGCTACTTCGGCTGCAGCAATGTCCATTGTCAGCATAGGAAAACCTGGTGAGCTTCCCTTCATCAATTCAATCAAGAAGTTGTATTGATTACTGTAATAAATAAAATAAAATAAAATAATAATTTTTTTTTATTATTTGCATGCTTTTTTGATTGTAGATTTATTTAAGACAATGATTATAGTACTAAGATTAATCGCTCATGAGAGTTGTCTCTATCAGGATATATCTTATATTTGTCTATATTTTTTTAAGTTTAGTTTATTAGTTTATTTCGCCGTTAAAATATTCACAAAGTACAACAATATAAAAAGTACAATTGGCTGGAGCAAGAAGAAGGCATAAATTAGCCTTATTACCGAGCCCGGATAGTAACGCAAATAAATATCCGTAATATATAATAATCTGTAATATACAAGCAACAGCATTTAAAAAAAAGACAATTTTACGATGTTAAGAAATAAAAAAAAAAAATGTAATAAAATAAAAAAAAATAAAAAAAAAAAGAAATGATTAATAACCCACTAAATAAAAAAAAATATTTAAAGGAACCCTTTTATCCCTCCAAATTTAAACATTTCACTTGCATTAGAATTAAATAAGACAAACAAGTTATATTTTTATTATTACGTCATTAATTATGCGCATAATTAACTCAAAAGCAGCATGTTTTCTAACAAGGATAACTAAATGCAGAGTTTTCTAAATCAAGTTAAACTTTTCAAAAACATTGATTATCATATGAACTGTGTGCTGAGTCAAAAATAAAATTGATACTTTTATTTAAAGCTCTGAAATTCATAATTTAGTATAAATCCCTAAAAAAAAGTAAAAAATGGCCCAATTTATCCAAACTTTAATTTGAATGGGATACTATAGTACAAATATTTTTGACTCAGCACATTCATCTAACTAGATTTTGACTCTGTAAAAAATTTCAACTTAAGATATTATTTCAAACTAAAGATATCCTTGTTAGAAAGTAGAAAATTTGTAAATGGAGAAAAATGCAAAAAACAAATATAATAAACACAAAAAAACAATAAACAGTTCAAGTAAAAGAACCAGAAGCATAGCATTCGCCCTCGTTTTCTGTTGTGTTATCATTGTAGTCTTTTTTAATTGATCTTAGTTTTTTTCTTCGTTTTTTGACTAGTTCTGCTGACTTTTTGGTCCATATCATGCCATTCAAAGATTCATTAACATTTTGAGTTTTACCGTGCAAACATTTTTCTAGCAGCTTTTCGTTTGCAAGACCCTGATAGGAAAAGATTGGTTTAAGGATATTTGTAACTGCTTGAGGAATATTTATATTGGACTTATAAGTAATTTTGCCTGTGACTAGGTCAGAGTTATATTTGCACCAAGATTTGGCTCCTATCGGACAGAGTTCATGACGTTTTGATTAATTACTGAACAACCAAAAATATTTATTGCACCTTCTACTTACATAGCGCCAGAGCTGCCTACATGGTTGATTTTACAGTTGTGGCTAAGTTTCCACAATTTGTAGTCAGCTGACTCTTATTTCTTTTCCCAAAAACTGCAAGACTTACACATTCTGGAAAGAACTTCAATGTCAACACACTTTCCGTTAGATATGAGGGTGACTACACCATTTAGAGATGTACACCCACAACATTGCCATGATCCATCTGTATTTGCAGATACGTTGACAACTGCATCTTTATGGTAGGTATCATTGAGCACATCTTTTCTGATTTCAATTCCTGCATTTCTTATTGAATTTTCTGCTACCTCAACATATGAATCCTGTAAGCTCTTATTTGCAGTCTCAAATGGTTTCGATTTCAATGATGGAGGCATATTCATAATAGAACAAAACCTTTTCATAGCAGTATAACCACAGCCTATCTCACGAAAAGCTATTATTAACAAGTAATTTACTTCATAGGATTTACGATCATTTATTCCATGATCCTCTATAATTGTTTTAGAAGTTAAAAAATTTTTATTCCAATCACATTCGTTGCACGAGAGAAGGAAAATGTGAGCAAGTCCTTTTTTGTTTTCCATGTCATGAAAAACTTTAATTTCAGCTGTGCAATTTGGGCACCGACCAATCATGCTAAGTAAATTAATTAGTAAATTTGAATTCACAATTAAATTAAAGTTATCATTACAGGCTTCCTTTTGAGTTGTGTTTTTTACTTTCAAAAAAGATAAATCGGTTTTGTTAGAAGAAGCTGATGTATGTGCAACTGTAGGTGAATCATCTAAAGTAATGTTGATGTCTAGAGATTTACTTTTATAAAAACGTCTTTTCTTAGCTCTAGCTTTCTTATATCTGTTTTCAGATCCCATATTACAATAATATCATCAGCATAAATGCCTAATAACTCTGGTTAACAAACAAGATTTTTTCAAAAACAAATTATGTTACTAATACAAATATGGTCTTATTTAGTGATTTTTGGCAGCTGGCATTTAGCTCGGGAAAAACTTTACAGTGTAAATAACAACCTGGTTAAGGTATAGTAAAATTTTGGAGAAAAACTGCCTATTAGTTCTGGAGGAAAGAAGTTCTAACTATTGCTAAGGCCGTTGCTAAGGAACTTTTGGATGTTTTTCCCTTTTTAAGGAACAAAATTAGGGCAAATTTATAAACTTTTCTTCCATCTTTATATATTTTTATTGTTTATAAAGGTTAAAACTTTAAAAAAATAGATTTTTTTTTTTTAGACTTTATTTATTTATTTAGTGGGTAGTCACCTTAAAGTATAGTAATAAAAATAACAAAAATTTTCTGTTTTTGGTTATAAACTGAACGTGATTCGATATATACATATATATATATATATATATATATATATATATATATATATATATATATATATATATATATATATATATATATATATATATATATATATATATATATATATATATATATATATATATATATATATATATTGTATATATTATTTTCTTTCAAAATAATTTAAAACTCAAATAAATTTTTTTGTTCCAATATCATAAAATATATCAAGAAAATTGTAGGTAACTTTAAGAGTGTATATTTTCAATGAAAGTATGATAAAGACATTGAAATTCTTAATATTATTAAATGGTCTAGATTTTTGAACTACCAACAACAGGAACTGCTTTTGCTCTTCGTTACTTGTATGTTGTCTATTATATTCGTCCATTAGTGCTACGCCACATTCTGCAATGTCGTTGACAACCTTCATGCTTTGAACAGTGGAATTGTCTTGAACTCATCATCATGTTCCCATTCGCTCACACTATTTTGAAGAATGTGTGATGGAAGTCCTGTGATGCTGAAAAATCTTCATGTATTAAAGCGTAACAAAGTCCTCCAGTTTCTTTTCTTGGATAACTGAGCACTCCACAGTAGCCCGAACCTCATAATCAAAAAAAGCCAAAGCAAAAATTTCCTCTGATAGGTACCAGAGATGCTCTTGTAACTTCTTCACTGCAACTTTTGAGATTTCGGGATGCTGGGTCTTGTAGGCATCCAAGTCTTTCAAGAGCTGCAGATCAAGTCTCTTTACCAGGCTGTAATGTACATTCGAACCCTGAAAAGGCAAATATCCCTTATTCCCTTCTCCTCTCTTTTTGTCAACCTTAATTGGTCTCTAAACATACAAATCTTCAACGCATAAATAGCTTTTGCCATCCGACGAGCACAGTGTAAACCGCCAGGAGCTCTAAATGAAATGCTCCTCAAAGGTACTCCTCCAAAAAAAACAATAGACAACTCCAAACGTTCTCGGTAGTCGTCACGAGGTTGAAAGATTTGTAGTTGATCTTTGCAAAAGACGATTCTTTCATCAGTAATATCGGTAAGAGCATTTGAAGCGTTCTTATCAGACTGTGCTGTGTGGTACTTTGTGGAATCAATTGAGATCCAACAATTCTGAAATCTTTTAAAGAGTGGTATGTCAGGTCCACTTGAAGGGTCGAGACACAGCAAAACTGTTGCTTCCAAAATAATTTCCAGAATGTGGTGACGACATGCCGACCACAACATATCTTTCCAAAACTTCTGCTCTAGAAGAATGCAAGCTCCATTTCTAGGCCCAGTATTGGTTACAGTAGTATCAAAGCACATAAACTTTACTTGATCGTTAATTCCCCATGCCACTGACACGTCATGCATAGCAGATGCCACACTTTCACTTGTTTCTGATAGTAGTTTTGGGACACTAAGAAGGGTAACAGGAAAAAATCCCCCGAGAAAAAATCCCCCCGGAAAATATCTCTCCCCAAAAATATTTTTTTTCAATCAAAAATTATTAATAAAATAGTTATACTTATTTATTTTAAATAGTTTTATAAAATACTTCATTTTTCATTAAAATGTCCAGTTATGCGCTATTCCTCAATTGTCGGTAAAATGCCAAGTGCGAACCGCGAAGTGCAAACCGAACTTTTTTGCGAACCAAAACATTATATTTTAAAGACCACTATTGTTATGATAAAAATAATAAAAAACAAAACTCTCCAATTCCTAAATATCTATTTTAAAGTTTTATTTAAAATAAATTTTTTATTTTTTAAATGTAAAACATGCGCGGAGTGTTGTTACATCGACTATCTTATAGCCTGACTCGCAACGGAGTGCTGCAACACCAACTGACAAATAGCTTGACTCGCAACGGAGTGCTGCTACATCAACTGAGGGTTTGGTTTGGGCAGGCAGTTTAACAAATAATAAAAAAAAAATATTTTCATATTGTATTTGTCTAGTTTCACTTTATTTCTTTTTATTTTTTTTAATTAAATTTTTTGCTTAAAAGTCTTTAAAATATACCACTAAATTAACTATATAACGTTAAATGATAAATAAAATACTACATCATTACCAACCAATAGGACGATGGTTCGCAAAAAAGTTCACATTTTACCAGTTCGCAGTTCGTCAGGGTTAGGAATAGCCCATAACTTGACATTTTGATGAAAAATGAAGTATTTTATATAAATATTTTAAAATAAATAAAGAAATAAACATAACTGCAAATTGATAATTTTTGAGTAAAAAATTTTTTTTTTATTTGGAGGGATTTTTTCGGGGAGGATTTTTTCTTGAGGGGATTTTTTTCCGGGGGATTTTTTCCTAGAACCACTAAGCACTCCTACTCCAGATACAAAAATTGTAAGTCAGTCAACAGTTTCTTTACCAGTGATGTCAGCGAGTAATTTTCCGTCCCAATGCACAGTGGGATTTTTTTTCACATTTTAATTTCATGAGTTTATGGTTTTAAAATACATAATTAATTTAAGAAAAAATAATTCTAAAGTACATTTTTAATGTTCCACTAATCAACCAAAAACCACATGAATTTCTAAATGTTGTTAAAAATTTCTTTTTACTTTGTAAGTTTATTGTTGTGAAATAAGATAATAGAGGAAATCAATTTAATGTTAATATAATGTTATATTATGTTTTCATGTTTCGAAAAATACTTTTGAAAATGTAAATAATGGGTTTAAATACATTGTTACTAGGATTCAAGTTGAGAAGACAAAACAAATGTATTAAGAAAGAGAACTAACTCTTGCAAAGTATGTTGCACTATGGCATGCATCATATCAGAAAAAAGAAATTCTTGATAGTATGATTTAAGTTTGGCTTAATTAATTTTTTAAAACAATTGATTTAGTTGAATCACCAAGTAATCAGGTAATCAAATAATCAGAGTTTAATAAATCAACCTGCAAAAGTGGATGACTACAAAAAGGCCTGATAAATCAAGTTCTCGAACCAAAAGTTTAAATTATAGCAAATATATCATTTGATTCAAAATTATAGCAAATATATCATTTGATTCAAAAACGGAATCCGTCAAAATATTCCCTTACAAAAAAACCCAGCGAACTTCCAGTGAAAAAATGTTCCAAAACCCAGCGAACTTCCAGTGATCTTTTCCAGCGAACTTCCAGTGATCTCTAAAGTTCTCTGGAAAAACTCAGCAAACTTCAGTGATCTTTAAAGATCCCAGCGAACTTCCAGTCAACTTTTCTAGCGAATTTTCATGTTTTTGTATAAAAACAGATTCGCTGGAAGTATTTTTAAAAACGATTTCTTTTTTTTTGCTATAAAAGTTTCAAAAGTTTATAAACATTTAAAAAAATTTTAACTAGTAAACGCGAAATAAGACAAGTTAAGCGCGATAAAAAAGTAATATATTTATTTTAAAATATCGAGTTTTATAAATTAAAATACAATGTAGGATTAGATTATCTTAGGTATAATTACAAATTCTCAGAAATAAATTTTAATACAGAATACAATTTTTAACAAGAAACAGTTTCTTGTTAAAAATTGTATTCTGTATTAAAATTTATCATTTAGTTTAACTAAATAGTTAATTTACCAATATTAATTTGAAACATGTATTTTTTTATAGGCATAAGTAAACGTATTGTTGATCTTTACTTTATATTACGCATGTTTCTATATTTAAAAAGATTTTTCTCGTTAGCGTTCTCATACGACAAACTATCACAACAAAACAAAAAGAATTAAGAAATTCGTCAGTTCATCTTTTGAAAACCACTTTAGCCATTCTTTTCGGTTTGGGCCTTTAGAGCTAAAAAAAAAAAAGAAAAAAAAAAGAAAAAGAATGCATACAATAAATAAAGAACACCGTTAGATGTAAATTCTATGGTTAGTGCGAACCGCCTATTAAATTAAGCGAAAATAAATTTTTTTTACTTTGGCAAAAAAAAATTATTTAAATAAAATTTATTTACCATTTGGTGCAATTTTATATAAACAATTTGAATATTTTATCTAGTTTTCATTGCGATTTTAATTTTTTACTTTATAGAAATCTTTCAGTTAATTAGTCCTCCCCTCCCCTTTTAATTAGATTTCTAATTTACCAGTGTTTTTATTGGTTGATTTTAAAGTTAACGCGCGTTTTTTCCGGACCGTTAGTAACAGTTTAGAAATGCTAACATTAACATTCACTGGTAGCGTCAAAAATATGTTTTCGTAACAGTTGCTGAGGTTTTTAACATTGTTTAAATATCCATTGTATTTTTTCTAGCTGCATTACTACTTTAATTAAAATTTGGAATTACTTAACTAAATTATTTTTATTTATAATAGCTTGATTATTTGTTAATCAAACAATAAATTATAAATGTAACAAACTATAAATGTAACTTAAAAGGGTGTTATAAAAGTAACAACACTGTAGTGCTATTACTTTGGTAGTCATAAATTTATTGTTTTGTTTTTCATAACATTTTCACTAACAAATTAAAGTTTATTCGCCTTAATTCCGTAAATTTCGTGGTTTTCCATAAACTGAAACTTTGAAGACCAGATAATTTAACAGATATCGCAAATCGCGATGCCTTAATTCAATCCTTGAGTGTCAAATTGTTAACATGTATTTCTGATAATTTTTCTTTAATAAAAATATAGCTTTGTGTTAAAGTTATTTGGTTACTGGTCTGATATTCACCTTTTTATGAATTTTTAAATACCTATTTTATTTTTTGTAGATGAAGAGACAAAATATGTTAACCACATATTTCTCGAAAAAAATAAGAGAGGAAACATCAGTAAGTAATGATAGCAGGTCGACTATAACAGAGGTAGATGCAGTTTTAAGAACTTTTCAGGAAGAAATACTAGAGATTCCTAGTTCTCAAAATGAGGACAATAATAATTTACCAAGCTGTTGGAATGCAAAACAATTAAAGGAGTTTAAAATTAAATATAATGGGCTATTTGTCAGTAATCAGAAATTGGGATGTAAGTATTGTTTAAAAATGGAATCAAAATTAATATCTCAGGAATGGAAAAAATGTAACGTTACGACATCGGGGAAAGACAAAATAGTGCAACAAGCATCTTTAAGAAAAAAAATGAGTGAACATTTTGTATCAAAAGCACACAAACTGGCTGTTGAATGTGCCAAGATACTTAAAAAACAAACTTTTACAGCGTGCATCGATAAGATGAACGAAAAATTTATTAGTTCTACTACAAGAATCTTCAACACTGTTTACAGTCTAGCGAAAAGAAATCGTCCGTTTTCAGACATAGAAAGTGTAATAGAGCTTCAAGTTAAAAATGGGTTGGACATGGGAACCGGACTTCATTCTCGACATAGTGCAAGTAAGATAGTAGAGCATATCGCGCAAGAAACTAAAAAAGAATTGTTTATATCAATTATTAAGAATAATTTAAAAATTTGTAGTGTTATTGATGAAGCTTCCACCATTTCCAGTAAATCAACGCTTATAGTTTTCATCAAAGTAGAATCTTCTACAGTAGCATCTTCTGAAATATCCCCAATAATATTCGTAGATATTGTAGAACTTGACGCACAAGATGCGAATACTATTTTTCAAAGTTTGTTGGGTGTATTACTTGCTGTTGGATTTGATACAAATTATTTAAAACTCAATTTAATAGGATTCTGTTCTGACGGTGCTAGCGTAATGCTCGGTTGTAAATCTGGAGTCAGCGTACAAATAGAAGAGATGTTTCCAAATGTTATTATTTAGCACTGTCTCAATCACCGCCTACAACTTGTTTTAGATGATTCCATAAAAGATATCAAACAGGTTAATCATTTTAAAGTTTTCATAGACAAAATATATTGTATTTTTTATCAATCTAATAAAAACCAAAAAGAACTGAATGATATTTCCCAGGAGCTTAGTTTGGATATAATTAAGATTAGAAGAGTTTTAGGACCAAGATGGGCTGTGTGCAGCCTAAGATCTGCACATGCTGTATGGCGGAGCTACCCTGCTTTGTATACGTTGTTCTCTTCTAACCAAAAAATGTCTGAAATGGCAAAACGACTACAAAATAAATGTTTTCTAGTAGATTTAGCTCTAATGATTGACATCCTACAGGAGTGCTCTCTACTATCTAATGCCCTTCAAGCTAGAAATATAAATGTTCCCAGGGGAGATCAACTGATTAGAAGAACAAAGAAAAAGATCGTCGCGGTCATTACGAAAATTATTAGAGCTAAATCTACTAGAAAACATTTATTTTGTAGTCGTTTTGCCATTCCAGACATTTTTTGGTTAGAAGAGAACAACGTATACAAAGTGGATGAAGTTATAAACTCTGAAGCATTCAAAAACATTATCTTCGTCGAAAAAAATTTGTAAGAATATATCACTGCGAACCGGTTGATAAATTTTGGGAAATCATCTTTGTATATATATATATATATATATATATATATATATATATATATATATATATATATATATATATATATATATATATATATATATATATATATATATATATATACAGGGATGAGAGAGAGAGAAACAGTTTATTATTTATTATTTTTTTAAAATAATTTATAAAAATTATTTCAGAAAATAATAAAGTTGAATTTGATAAATAAAATGCATTCGCATAAAGCGAAATAAACATTTTGAGCAACATACCTGATGATTTTGTTTTGTAACTTGAGTAGAACTAATAATAATTGAAACTCGCACTATAGATCATCTATTAGATGGAAAAAATAAAATAAAAAGGATTACTTTTATACAAAAGTTTGAAATATTATTTTAAGAAGATATTTTATCAATTTTCCAAGTTTTAACTGCGTGCAGAAGTTGTAACAGCAACGCTTTTTAAATCACTGGAAAAACGGCGAAATTTTTCGCAAGAAGCCCAGTAAACTTCCAGCGAACTTTAAGATCCCAGTAAACTTTCAGCGAACTTTAAGATCACTGGAAGTTTTTCGTTGGATTTCCTTTTGTTTCCATGGAAATCCAGCGAACTTTGCCGAAAACCCAGTGATCTTTTAAATTTCCGCTGGGTTTTTTTGTAAGGGTTGTTAATGGCACAAAGAACAGCATTTAATAAACGTGACTATAATTAAGTCAAATTACTTGTGTCGTTACAAAGAAAGCGTTACGAATTGTTATTACTTTACTCTCACCTAACCACATTGCAAGAGAAAACGACGTCTGAAGAAGCTTTTGCAAATTTCTTGGATAACAAACTTTCAAGAAGTGTTTATGAAAATACTCATAAAGAAGCACCATGCAGATTTCTATCTTATCGAGTAACTTCCAAAATAAAATACGAGTGCTCACCTTTAAACATCTATTGAAGTTACTGAAACAAAGGCCAAAGTTAAACTACAGAATCTTATGGATCACACATCCAAGTGGCTTGCAAAACTACATAAAAAGAAAACTTTAAATTAATGGGTTGTGAACTTAATATGATTATAACTTTCAGAAAATAAAAAAATATTCGATGAAAGTTAAAACCTGTCAACGAATTTAGGTTTAGTATAAGATAGCAGCAAAAATCTTTTTTTGGACTCATTGCCCTCATATTTTGGTGGGAAAGGGGCTAAATTTTTGCGGTATTTTTGATCTCAGGCTTTAATCACCGCATTTTTTTTGCAAACCATTATACTTTGACTTAAACATGAACATAACAAGTTTACAGCCGTGGAAAATCATCCATTATTTAAACAATGTTTAAAAGTATTACATATTTCCCCACCCCCCTTGATGAGCCTATAATCAAGTTAAGCACAAAAATTCTCTATTTTACTCAAATAAGGCTTAATATCCACATAAATACAACGATTATATTTTTTGCCACCTTTTTTTTTTATCTCCTTTACTTATTATTACTTACCTTATTATCATCAAATTATTTAAGGTGGTACACCACTAAAAAGCACTTTTTCAACTTAAAATTGGAATAAAACCAAAAACTAATATTTTTCTGATTATAAATTTATAAAAAAAAATATTTGAAATGAAATTTTTTTCTAAAAGTTTTTTTTACATCCATAATGGCGGAAAAACTGATTTAAAAATGCATAAAATTGAATAACTTTGTGACGTGATATCTTCCGTTATATACATTTTCTCTAGTTCAAACTTAGTATATTGTTGCATTATAATGTTTTATTCCGGTTGACAGATGGATTTTTAATTTAAGGACATATTTTAAGTTTTATTACGAATTATTGAAAATATGCTTATAATTCTAAGTAATTTGACTTAACATGTGAACTAATTTCTTTATTTAAAAATATTTAAGAAGAATTTTTTAAATTCCATCTGTTAACTGAATTTCTTGAGTATATTGAGTATACCCTGAAAATTTCAGGCAAAAATCATTAGCCAATACAAAGATATTACGTTTCAAAGTTACCCTAGTATTACAAAAATGAAAAACTGTAAAAAACACATTTAAAGTTTATTTCCATTAAAATCTTCGTTAATGTCCACCAGAAACATATGACTGATTAGTTTCATTCGAATTTTGTTTATCACTGAAGCCTTTGGCTATTGATCTTAACTTTTTTCTTTGCTTTATTCACTTTTGTGTCGACTTTCGTTTCATTTGATTCACACGAGAATTGTCAAACTGAACAGATGTCATTACTGTTATATACCCAGTCAAATTGAACTCTTTTAAAACATCCAAAATACCTTTACTACCATCATTAAAATGAATAACAGCAGAGTAAGTTCCCATTTCAACTGTTTCTCTACTGACAAAAGTGTTTTTGGGAACTCTAGACCATATGAGGGCATTCAAGGATTCATTAGGACTTTGTGTCTTACCATGAAGGCATTTAGATAGCAGTTGATCGTCTTGTAAGCTTTTAAAAATTGGTATTAGCAGGTTTTTAATCCAGACTGGAATTGAATTTGGTATATACTGCTTTTTTTTTACTCCAATATCTGCACCAGCATTCAGAATCACGAGGACAAAACTGATGACGCTCATCTTGATTCAGAATATTGGTAAAGTGGAAAAGAAAAGCATATATAGACTTCTTCATAGCATAAATATTAGCAGTGTTTCTTCTAATAGCAATGCCATAGTAGTTTTACATCAAATTTATTATCTTATCTGTCAGTTTATTTCTACCAGACAATGGTGTTTTAGTGCCACTATGTAATTTTACTAAACTCTGTAATCGGGTACCCATGGTTTATTTGACAATTGTGGTCTGTTGAGACATTGTTATGGTTGCAAAATGTGTTAACCACATTTTGCAACCATAACAATGTCTCAACTTGACTTCAACTTCAACACATTTATCACCTGTTATGGCTGTAACAACGCCATGCAAAGAAGAATAACCACGTCGTTGCCATGAGCCATCAATAGAAACTTGAGTAGAACGAATATTATCGACAATTTCAGTATGAGGAGCTTCTATAGCTGCCTTTTTCATGCTAGTTGTTGCAGTTTTTTTATAGGCATTTTTAACCTCCAAGTCTATCTTGTGAAATGCATTTTCAGTTAAACAATGAATGTTCATAACTGACATGAATGTCTTTATTGTATCATATCCGCAGCCAACTCGAAAAGCAATAACAGCTCGAGTGTTTATCTCCTTTTAATTGTTTCCTTGAATTTTTGTTTGTTTTTTAATTTCGGAGAGGTATAGTAATTGTTTAATAAAAGTACATCTTTCATTGCAACATTGTAGTAACAAATTATGTGAAAGTCCTTTTCTTTTATTAGGATAATCAATAAGCTTAATGTTGCAGAAACAATCTGGACATGAAAGAGACTGAACAATATTTTCTAACACAGGAAAATTAATAAAGATGAAATAATCTGAAGCATTGGAATTATTGTTTTTAATGTTGGATGAAGATAACTTTCGTTCGCTAGAACAAGAGGATTGAAAAAAATTTGAGGTCATACAAGATACTCTATTTGGTATAACACAGTTCCATTTTCTATGCTTTTTTCTAGAAAAGTTTTTTTTGATGCTAACTTTATATTTTTGATGTAGATTTTCTTTTCCTCCTGAACTCATTTTTATATACACTAAATATAAAGCTAAAGTTATTAAATCATATTAACAAGTATATCTCAGACAAAGTAAATATCAAAGTAAATTGATATTACAATGTAAAAGTTACAACAACTACTATTTAAATTGTCACAAAACAAATGTGCCTTTAAAGTATAGTTCAAAACTTTACGAATATAAAAAAGAAGCCTAGCATAGCCTAGGCATATTCCATAAAAAAGAAGCCTAGCATAGCCAAGCTTAAGCATAGATTTAAGGGATTGAATTAGGGTTTTTTATTCTGTTGCTAAGGCGTTGCTATGGTCAAAATTTTTAACAACTTTAGAAAAATGCATTTTTAAAGTGTTTTATGTAATTGAACAATATAAGATGGTTATATCAAATGAAAAAGAATTAAGTTTGGAAAAAAACGAGTCTAAAAACTAAATTTTGAAATTTTACTCCAAAATCACTGTTTTTTTAGTGGTGTACCACCTTAATTAACATATATTATTTATATTATACTATGTCTAAAGCTACTAGAGGTATTAATATATCTAAATTTAAATTCTAAATCAAGTTAATAATGTTCTAATTTTATCTAGCTGTAATACTAATTCTCCTGTGTAAAGTATTTGAATCTCTTATATCTTACTATCATTTCTTTATAACTGATCATTCCTCAATATTTAAAATAACAACCATTTCTAGATTAACATTTCTTAGTTTTAATCTCTCAGTTTCTTTATAAATATATAGTAGATATCTTTATTTAATTATTTTTTCTCTACGCATAATAAGTCATGTTTATAAGAAATCTTTGTAAATTCTTAATGTAATTACTGCTCTTCTTGGTTGCACCCTAAATGTAATTATATTAACAAACACACCTATAGCTTTATTGAAAAAGATTCTACTGACTGGTATTGCAGTGACTGCATCAACAAAAATTTGCCATTTTGTTCAATTTCTGATTTTGAGCTCTCTTTAACTTTATCGTCTCAGACTATACCAACCAATAATTTAAAATCTCTAAAATCTCCCCCTCACTTCAAAAAATTATTCAATAATATAAACAAAATCTCCAACAAAAGTATTAACTGTAAATATTATGACATTCTTGAACTTAATAAAGTTCTTAATACTAATTGTAATTTATACCTATATCTAAACATTGCTTCGCTCCCTTATCACATTGACAGTCTTCACAGTCTAATAAGCTCTCTTACCACTCTTGCAATAGTAATTGGTATCTCTGAATCAAGACTAAATATCAACAATTCCAGTAAAACTGATGTTAATATAAATGGTTTTACTATTGAGCATAGTCCTACTGAGGCCAAAAAAGGTGGTTCTCTTCTATATTTACGCTCAAACTTAAACTATTTTATTCGCAGTGATCTAATAGTATACTCTCCGAAATACCTGGAATCTATCTTTGTTGAAATCGTCAATCCCCTAAAACAAAATATTATTGTTGGCACTATATATCGACATCCATCAATGAACTCTAATGAATTCATTACTGATCATTTTAATTTCTTGCTTGAGAGGCTTAGTTTAGAAAATAAACAAGTTGTCCTTATGGGTGATTTCAATATGGACTTGTTAAATTATAATGAATCGAAAGTTATCTCTAGTTATCTTGATACATTATGTTCTTATTCTTTTTTCCCTTCTATAATTCAACCTACACGTAAAACTGCTACATCTAAGACACTCATTGATAATATCTTTTTAAATTTCCAAACTCCTGATTTAATTTCAGGCAATCTTAAAATATCGATTTCTGATCATATGGCACAGTTTATCTGCATTCCTTGTCTTTCTCCCAAAAACACTAAGGAGGTAATATTCAGACGAACCTTCCAAAATTTCGATAATAAAAAATTTATTAAGGATATCTCTAATGCAGACTGGCAAATACAAATTATAAATAACAATAATGTAAATGAATCATTGCACTATTTTTTTAAAACTTTTAACAAAATTCTTGATCAACATGCACCCTATAAAAAAACTAACTGCTAAACAAATAAAACTTAAATCAAAACCTTGGATCACCAATGGAATTCTAAAATCAGTATCTATTAAAAACAAACTATATAAACAATATATAAAAGCAAAAAATCATAACATTAAGATTCATATTTTTAATAAATTTAAATGTTACAGAAATAACATTTGCAATTTACTAAAACTTTCTAAAAAATTATATTACACCAACTTTTTTAACAATAATCTTTACAATGTAAAAAATACTTGGAAAGGTATAAAAGAAATTATTAATATCAAACCTTCTTCCTTTTCCAGTAAATCTATTAATTTCAAATTTAATGGCAATACAATTTCAGACAGCAAAGCTGTATCAAACATATTTAATAATTACTTTGTAAATACTCAACAAACACTGTTAACAAAAATTGTTTCACCTTAATGTAATTTTTCAGACTATTTAAATAACCCAAATATTAACTCCTTTTTTATAGATCCAGTCACTGAAAATGAAGTATCAAATCTTATAAAAAGTTTACAAAGTAAAAAAAGTTTAGGTATCAATAGTATTCCCACGTTTCTTCTCAAACTTGTTTCCCATATCATCTCAAAGCCTCTCTGTACAATGATAAATAGCTCTTTTGAAAATGGACTTTTTCCAGATGTCTTTAAAATAGCTAAAGTTGTTCCACTTTATAAAAAAGGCTCTAGAACTGACCACACTAACTATCGCCCAATTTCGCTACTGTCAAACATCAGTAAAATATTTGAAAAAGCTATGCACAACAGACTTTACAACTTTTTAGATAAATATTAATGTCTTTACAAACACCAATATGGGTTTCGAAGCAAGCATTCCACAACGCATGCACTTATTGAAATCACTGAGGTTATCAGAAAAGCTCTTGACAATAAGCTTTTTGCTTGTGGTGTGTTTGTTGATTTACAGAAAGCATTTGACACTGTTCATCATTCTATTCTTCTAAGTAAACTGGAATACTATGGTATTAGAGGAATTTCTCTCCAATGGTTTACCTCATATCTTTATAATAGGTTTCAATTTGTATCTATTAACGGTAACACATCTTTTTTAGTAAAATGCACTACAGGTGTACCTCAAGGCTCTGTACTAGGGCCATTGCTTTTCCTTGTTTTCATTAATGACCTTAATTTATCATTAAAATATACAACTTCCTACCATTTTGCTGATGACACTAACTTACTTTTAATTAATAAATCGTTAAAAAAAATAAACAAATATAATAATCATGATCTACCTAATCTAATTCAATGGCTTCGATCTAACAAACTGTCTCTGAATACTAGTAAAACTGAAATTATCATCTTTAAATCAAAACAATCTAAAATCAGTAAAAAACTATGTAGATTGAATGGGACGTTAGCTAAAATTCGTCATTATGTCAATCTTGAAACGCTTATCAATATATACCATGCCATTTTTGGATCACATCTTAGGTATGCGTGTCAAGTTTGGGGAGAAATCCGCACCCAAGAAATTTTAAGATTATCCAACTTACAAAACAAAGCATTAAAAATAATATATTTTCAGCATTATCAATCTAACTCCGATCATCTTTATTTTTTATCCAAAAACTCAAAATTGATGATCTAGTTCAACTATTAAATTGCCATTTTGTCTTTAATTATAAACAAAAATGTCGACCCAGCACATTTACAAATTTTTTTACTATTAGAGAAAGCTGTCGCTACCTTCTACGATCTGCTAATTGCTATAATCTTCATGTACCAAATCATTCTTCTGTAAAATATGGTCTAAAATCCATAAAATACCAAAGTGTAAAATCATGGAACAGTCTACCCTCACCATTAAAATCAATTGACTCTATTACTAATTTCGAAAACTGTTATTTTAACTATTTTTTAGCAAGATATTATACCTGAAGACTCTGAAATATGTTGTTATGCTTTTATTATTACTACTTTCTTGATACCTACTAGTTTTATTATTAACTTTTTGTTCTCATATTTTTATTGTTATTATTAATATTGATATGAATAATATTCTTCTATCTTTATTAGTAAATTGTTATTTTTATTTATAACATAATAAGTATTATTATTGCTTTTTTAATTTTTTCTTAAGTTTATTTACTACTTATACTATGTAATTGTTATTACCACTATTATTGCTATTATCTAATATTGATTGTATAATATCTCTATTATTATTGTTAGTATTATTACTAATAATATTCCTTTTCATCGTCATCTTATTATTATTGTTAATATTATTTCTATAATTATTATCAATACTATTATTATTGTTATTATAATCACTTTTATTGTAATGTTGTAGGTTTTTACTTTAGATTAGTACTTGTACTATTTGTAAAAGTCCTTGAAATTTTACAACTTATTTCAGAATATATTGAATTGAATTGAATTGAATTGATCAATAAATACATAAAGGAACTTCTGGTTTGAATTCCTTTCTTAAACCTTCTGCTATCTTCTTGCGGTGTTTTATTCGTTCCCTTCAAATGGAAGCTAGATTAACATTGCATTCTGTTGGATTATTACCGAGAAGTTGTAATGCCGGTGTTAACACAAGTGCCGCCCCATGTTCACTCAATTTAGCCACATCTAAATTAGCCGCCAACTTCTGTAATATTCAGTATAACCTTCCTGCCACTTCTAGGACACTTTGGAGCCGTTGTACCTGAAGTTGATGGCTCAGGGTCATCTTGGTTACCAGGAAAGGCATCTTCTTGAGTTATGCTATCTTCTTTAGGGTTATCTTCACCTTCAGATGATGATGAAAAAACAACTGTTTCTCCTCTCGGTCCCTTTTTCAGCTCATTTCTTTTTGTATTTTTCTTGATACTTCTTCTTGTTTTTCCAATTTCTTATCGACTGAACCCATTTTGTCTCTCCGAATTTTCTCTCTTTGGCATAATAGGAAGTCCTTATCCTCCTGAATGGTGATCATTTCCAATGCATTGGCATGGGCAATATCAACTAGTTCTTCTAACCCTTCATTCCATTGGTGTTCCTTTTGTTTCAAATAATCTGAACGCTTAGCTTTATTCTCTTAATTTTTCTTCAACTTTTCCCATTCCTTGTAAATGTTTTCGATTTTAGGGACAACGTGCTTCTTTAATTGCACAGGTAATCGGGCCTTTGACCAAACTTCAAAAACATTATTTGCTGTGGAATGTAATGCTTCCCTAATGCTTTGCTTGGCAATCTGCTTGTAATGGAAGAAAAGGGCTAACACTTCCCTTTTTGATGGAAGCATAACACTATTTAAAGAAGAGGACATATAAGCCAATAAGCCATACCTCAGTTTTCTTTCTAGTAGCTATCGTTGCACTGGTTGATGAAGCCATCACTGTACAGTAATTACACTAGTTTAACCTGCAAAAGGAACAATTAAGCATTATAGACACAGTTCTGCACACTAAAAGTAAAAAATTACTAGTTAAAAGAGTTTTGTACGCTAAGCACCAACCACTTTTGTTGCATAACATCATACGGAACATAAGCATTTTTAGGGTAGATTTGCGCAATACTAAAGGGTCGGTAACAACCCCTAAAAATCATTCTAAAAAAAAAAAAATAGGGTATTACTTTTTTATGATAATGAACCAATCGGCAAGGTGGCCATGCAAAAATCGAATCTTCAAAAATAAGAAACACCCTAATATATATATATATATATATATATATATATATATATATATATATATATATATATATATATATATATATATATATATATATATATATATATATATATATATATATATATATATATATATATATATATATATATATATATATATATATATATATAATTTTAGGACCACTTTTATTTCTCGTTTATATTAATGACTTATATAAATTTTCTAACATTTTAAACTTAATTTTGTTTGCAGATGATACAAACTTGTTTTATTCTAGTAAAGATATCAGTAAATTATTTCAAACAGTAAACAAAGAACTTGAAAAATTAACCCAATGGTTCAAATCAAACAAACTATCTTTGAACATCAATAATTCCAAATACACTTTGTTCCATCGTCTTCATAAAAAACAAGATATTCCATTAAAACTTCCTGATCTTTTTATTGATAACGCATTATTAAAAAGAGAGCAATCAATAAAGTTTTTAGGTGTGGTTCTGGATGAAAATTTAACCTGAAGGGACCACATAGGTCTAATTGAAAATAAAATATCAAAAAATATAGGTGTTTTGTATAAAGCCAAGCAGTTTTTAAATCTATCTTGTTTAAAAAACTTATATTTTTCTTTAATTCATTGCTACTTAAATTATGCAAACGTTGCTTGGTGCAGCACAAACGCAACAAAAGTAAAAAAACTGTTTAGTAAACAAAAACAGGCTATAAGGATAATTACAAACGTAGACCGTTTCTCTCACACCAAAACATTATTTAATAAACTTAATATTCTAAATGTATATAAACTAAACCTTTACCATATTCTTATCTTCATGTTTAAACTTGATAAAAAAATATCACCAATGTTATTTAATTCACTTTTTGAAAAAATAAACCACATATACCCTACCAGATTTTCAAAAAACAATTACATTCAATCCAAAACACATTATTCAGCAACCAAATATTCAATTGCAAATCGAGGTCCTAAGCTGTGGAATACAATATTAAATAATGAACTGAAAACTAATTATTCTTTAAACCAGTTTAAAACAAAACTTAAGCAATTACTGATGATACATGAAAATGAATTAAAGTTCTTCTAAAAAGCTTTTTAAACTAGCAAACAAAAACAAAAATTAACCTACAAATTACTCTTTAATATTATATTTAATATTCTAAACAATAGTCTGCTATTGTAAATGTATTTCTTATCTTATAAGTTTTGAATTTACAAACGATTTTTTAAGTTTTATTATTTGAAATACTAATTACTAAAAATATTGTAAAATTTTATAATTTCAATTTTTATTAAAAAAAGTTATTGTAAATTCTTTTTGTAATATTAATACTTATATATCATCTTATTTTACTAATCAGTTCTTAAATATAAATACTCTTTGAATTACTAAATATTTTAAACGTTATATATTTTATTTTTTACATTTTGTTAAAATATTTTATTTGATCTATATGCATTTTTTTGGGGGGGGCTTAATGATAAGATGAATTTTGTCTTCTTCAAGCCCCAGTCATGTAAATATTTGTTTTTTATAAATTACGAGTGTAAATTATTTTCAATCGGCAAATACAATACTAAAAAAAAAAAAAAAAAAAAAAAAAAATATATATATATATATATATATATATATATATATATATATATATATATATATATATATATATATATATATATATATATATACGGTAGAATCCCTATCAGTAACACAATCAGTAAATTAAAAGTTTTTATTGATTATTTATTAGAACAACTTTTATAAAAAGAATTTTTTTAAAATGGTACCCTGGTAATTGTCAATGGGTACCCGAGCAGACATTTTCACAATTTTCAACAGCTCTAGTATCAAGTTGTTGATTTGGGGTGTTAAGTATAGTTCGAGTGGAATGTTCAAATTATTTGTATTTGAGTAATCAATCACAAGACAATTTTCGTTTCCTGTTGAAACTACAAAAGATTGCGTACGCCAAAAACTACGGTTTACTTGAACTTTTTCTTTTTTTAACATACGTTCTATAACGTCTGTTATGAAGGAGTTATTTTTGGGAACCCATAGTTATAATGTTGTGACCGATTTATTATTATCAATACCAATTCCATATTTTAATTCGTAAGTGGTACATATTATGCTTGATGTCACTAGACAGAACTTCAGTGGTTCCTTGTTTTCATTGAAAGTGATAGTAATTGAGGTATGTTGAGTTAATACGTCTATATCCAATAATGCTAACCAATACCACCAAGTTGTATACAACGAGAAATTTTACGTTAAATTGTTTGCAAGCTAATAACAATGAGCCTTGGAAGATTTATTTAACTTTTAACGTTGGGTTATCTGCTAATATTACCTTTGAGATAGATTGAGTGTCGTAAGGAAAAGTGCCAATGCCAAAAAAGTTATGATGTAACAAATATTTTATTGGAGGCAGTATTTATTAGTACCTGTGTTATATTTTTGTTCATAATGATGTTATTTTGTTTATTAGGTGAGTCGATTGCTGCTTTGACCGTAGATATTATTGGGTTATCTTTTCCTTCATTACATCCCTTTACAGCTGCTGCTTTGGTGTAGGTTTTATTTTATTTCTTTGAGAGACAGTTGCCTAGTTCTTTGACATTACGCACAGACGGAACTTTGTGTTTGACATTTAATTTTTGAATGTAGATTAATACCGCACCAAAAAAAATTAGATTTTGGAAGGCTATGGCTTGTTGCAAAAGTTGGTAGCGTTGTAATAACTGACGTGGTTTTTGTGCTTCTTCTGTACACTGTTAAAAAAATTGCCCGTTTTTTACGGAAAAGTTCCGGCAGCTGCGATGACCAAACGTCCCGTTATTTTACGTGAAAACCCATCACAAACAACGGAGGGTTTAGTCATCGCAGTAGCCGGAAATTTACCGTGAAAAAAAGGATACTTCCGTTAAAAATAAAGAGGTTTATCACATTTAAACCATTTCAAAAATCAAATTTAAAATAATAATAAAGACACATACTTATTTCTAAGCTTTAACAAGCAAAAAAGAAAAAAATTATAAAACAAAAATATAATATAACAGAGAATTAATAATTTATAATTGAAATAATTTTTAGCTATCTGCTCCATCACTAAAAAAAAACGAAATTAATAAAATACTTTTTATCAATTTAAAAAAAATAAAACTTATAAAATACTTTTTATCAATTTTTAAAAAAGTTATTTTTTGTGTTCATGCTCCAGTTAAAAACTAAAGTATAAAACCTTTTTTTTTTTTTTTTTTGCTTTATGCAGAGTATCTACTTTGATAGATTATAATAAAATACTTATGTATAAAACATTTTTGAAATTTTGAATAACATTTTTATTTTCTTCTTCTAAATATAAATAAACTTAAATTATAATCTTTATAACAAGGTATGTTACATGAAAATTTAAATTGATTATTACTAGATTGTTATATATCATTGGAAAGAGCTTTAGTACAGTATTTTAATGGTGAAAAAGTTATGCAAATCAAACAGTTCTACAAAAAGTTAAAAGGTTTTAAGTTGCAAACTTTTGATATATAAATTTGTTGAAAAAACTGTTGTCAAAATTAAGTTTTTTTTTAAGTAAATTGTTATATTTTTGTCATTTCTTATCAAAACGTCTATAACTTGGTATCAAAAGAAAGTTGTAAGAATGGGCTACAAATTTATAATAGTTTTAACCAACA
The DNA here is from genome assembly GCF_022113875.1 of Hydra vulgaris. Lineage (NCBI taxonomy): Eukaryota > Metazoa > Cnidaria > Hydrozoa > Anthoathecata > Hydridae > Hydra > Hydra vulgaris. The sequence goes on along the minus strand of NC_061161.1, from coordinate 49,640,206 downwards.
GGGCGTAATCAGGAGCTAGAGGGGAAACCAAACCACCATTTATAAATATAAATATTTTTATACTTATTAAAATGAATAAATATAATATAAAATACAAAAATAATATTTCAATTCTTTACAACATAATTAATTGATTTAGGGTAAGGGGCGTATAACCCCCCCCCCTTCCTCCATTCAAAAAAAAATAACTTTTTAACGCAGTTTTAATAAATTTAAATTAACATTATTCAAAATAATAGAAATTAGTATAAAATTTCTTTACCATATTACAAGATGCATCAAAGTATCCATAATTTTAGTAAATGGAGCATTGTAACCACCTTCCACTTTAATCTAAAAAAAAAAAAGAAAAACTAAATATTGTTTTGAAAAAAAGTTGTAATTAATTTGTCTTGACTTTTAGTAAATGATTAAAAATTTAAATTTAAATAATTAAACTTAATAATAATTATTGTTAATGATAGACACGACGAGAACGTAAACCAGAGCCGTCTATCATTATCATTAAGTGTTTATTTAAGAAAATATTTATAGCTTTTATTCTTTTTTATTTAAAAACTTTTAGCCTAAATAAAACATCCGTTTTATGAGTTAACGTTAAATGTAATTTTATAACCAGAGAAAATCTTTTTTCCGGTTATAAAAATACCTTTAAAGATGTTTTATTCGACTTGTATTTTGCCAGTTTGTAGAGTGTTGTAAACATTATAAACCTGCATCATCAAGTCAAAACTGCCAATTTTTGACTTAACGTCTTTTGCAAGTATACCAACGATATGCACTTTAATGAACCAGGCTGGAAGCCTCAAAATAGGAATGTGTCACCGAATATTCGGCAGCTGAATATTTGGTGCTTTGGCCGAGCGTCTAGCCGAATAATTGGTTTTCGGCAAAACCACTATCCGTGATATCTTTAGTTATAAAAGTACATGCTTTTGTTTTTAAACGAACAAACAAAATTAAAGATTGGAAAGTTAAATCAAATGAAAAGAAAAAAAAAAATTTTTAAGAATTTCACTAAATCAACTTTTAGTCGATTAGTAGAAAGTCTATAGTCGATTAAGTTGACTATTCACTTTTTCTTAGTTGACTAATTCCGAATTTCGAATTGTCGATTTTTAGTCGATTTAGTCAAAATCGATAACAACACTAGTTAATAGTGGCTGGTCATCAGCCACATTTGGTGGCTACGACTATTGGTCCACTAAGTAGCCGATGAGCAAAGCTGCAGCGGTCCACTAAAAATGCCTATATAGGTCCACTGAAATTCCGCTATAGAATATTTGCTTGGACTGGAGGTAAGATTTGTTGTCCTCAGGATGAATCTACTAATGATGCAATGGAAGTAATATCTGCATACATTAAAAATAGTGATGATTGTCAGATTTTATTCAAAGAGCTAAAAAATATTCACAAAAATCCAGATTTAGATAAAAATCTTTCATCTGTTTATTTGAAAATCATAGCAATATTTTAAGCCAAGCTTGGTACGAGAAGAAAAGCAAAAATAAAGAGGAAGAACGATTCTGAATCTTAAAATTTGCAACAGCAATCATTTATGAAGACATCCAGTCATTCGTATTTGATAATAACAATCCTCTCTCACCTTGTGGAATGTTTAAAGATATTAACAGTAATATTCCAAAATCTTTAATTTTAAAAGGGCAGTCCAATAATTTAAACCTTCAGAAAACTAAAAAAAAAAATATTTTTTCCGTAGTAAATTTTTGTTAATGGTTCAATAATTTTTTTTTTTTTGAAGGTAAAAAACATTAACCTTTTCAAAAAAAAAAATTATCAAACCATCAACAAAAATTTTTCAAGTATCAGACACACGCGTGCGGTTATCCCGGTTATTATTATGCGTGCGATTATAGATCTTTTAAATTGAAATTATAATTGGGTCTCTCAGTTTTTCTCTATCGACGGTTTAGTTTAAAACGTCGCGTTCAAATCTTTTCATCTTTTGATTTATGCGCACACTTTAATGACACTGTGATTGAGGAAGTATCAGGAGTTTTTCACCATCCATCTTTTATTTTACCACACAAAATGACAAATTTTTTTCAATATGTTGCAGACAATGCTGTTATAATTGTAAATAATTTAGGCAATAATAACACGTTTCACGTAATGAGTATACTTCAAAAAATTCAATTACACAAGAAGATCATTTACCACAAATAAATAATGTAATTTCATATAACGATATTGAAAGTGTGGACGATAATGAAATTTGTGAAGCATTACTTTATCATTTCAATGTAAAACTTAGAGAATTTAAAAGAAAACGTGTTTTCCACCTTTAGCAGTAAGTAACAGTCCTACTTATTTTGTTCCACATTGTGCACAAGATTGAGTATATAATACTATCATTAAGCTGGTTTTATCAATATTATAAATGACGTCTCTTGAAACATTTTCATTTTACGGGTACGTACCCTTTAATCACTCTATATTGTTGATTTTTAATTTTTTTTATCCTGGATATTTTGCTAACTTTGATAGTATAGTAAGAGCTAATTCTCTTTATCTCGTTTATATACCGCGCTCGAACTTTTTTTAAAGCTTTGTTTAAGCCTTTTAAAATCACAAGTATTTAATAAATATATTTATTTTTATTATATACTTGTGCTAAAATATAATACGCATACTTCAATGACTCTGTGATAAAGAAGCATCAGCAGTTTTTCACCATCCACCTTTTATTTTACCACCACAAAATAACAAATTTTTTTATTTTTATTACTCAAATATTTAGAGTTTGTTTTTAAAAACGAACTCGTCATATAAACTGCCCAGTAGGTCAAATGTCGGAACAAAATAAGTGACAGATAAAATGCTATCTTTTCAAAATTTTAAATTTATGTCGTAAAGGGAGAAAAGGATAGCTTACAAAAAAAGGCATTTCTATATCATAAGTATATTATGCATAAAGACATTTCCATATAAATAAGTACATTTACAAATATGTTAAAGCAATCCATGTTTTTGCTGATAATAACACTACTAGTATTAGGTTAAATCCAGTTATCAACACAACGCCAAGAACTTTTTCCTTAGTAGTTATAATATTTATTAAACGTGTAAAATAAAGTGGTTTAGGGGTTTATTTCTAAGAAAGCCTAAATTTTAGATATTCTTAAATAAAAAGAAATATTTCTAAAAACAGATCTCAAAACTTTGAAATAGTGCAGCCCATTGATACTAAATATTTTCCGATAAACATCTTAAATATAAAGCAAATTTATAGTTGAAAGTTAAAAAAGTAATCAACTTTTAAACATTTTAAAAATATATCTTACTTTTTGAAATATTAGGCCTTATTGAACGGATACCAAATATACAAAAAAAACTTGTTGGATATCATATCCGCTACTGCAAACAAATAGCACACATTATAAATATAATATACTTTATTCATTTTATACTGTTCTAAACATTAAAATATTTAAAAATAGTTATAATCAAAGAAGTAATAAAAAAATATTGTTTTTGGCGCCAAATATTACCACGTCAAAATATGGTAGATAGTATGATATTTTCTGGTGACAAACGAATAGCATACGTCAGCCATTTAGCATATGACTGCAACAGACAAATTGCTAAGGTGATCGAGAAGATTTTGAAGGATTCTGATACATATTTGAAAACAAAATCCAAAACAAAATGCTTCAAAATTAACGAAGCATGACAAACGTAACAAACTACTAGTGGCTTCAAACACCGGCTGTAGTGCTCGATTGATACACGCCCAGCTGGATATTGATTTGCCAGTACGTACGGTACAAAAAACGTTAGATGAAACCAAACATCTGACGTATTAGAAACATGTCAACGCCGGCGATGCAGAAACATATCATGGAGAAACTTATGGCATATGCAAACAAACATTTATTTTATCCACCTGTTTGGGGCTCAATTATTTGGTCTAATGAGAAGAAATTTAATTTTGATGACTCACATGGATATCAATATTATTGGCATGGCTTACGAAAAGAGCCCTAGACTTTCTTGTCCAGACAATGTGGTGGTGGTGGCGTATGGCATATGCAAACAGCTGACGACTATATTATTACACTCTCTGATTACTTCATGCTATATAGGCAGGCGTTATTTTGCATACAAACAAAATATACGTTTGTCTTTTTGCAAGATAACGCATCGATACATACGGCAAAGACTGTGATAGAGTTTGTAACGGAATATGACATCCAATTGTTTGATCATCCAGCGTTGTCACCCAACTTGAATCCAATTGAAAACATTTGGGGTCTCGTCACGTGTATGAAAATGGAAAACAATACAACAAACTCACGGAACTAAAAATGGCCATCTAGATGAAATGGAACAAAACCCTTACAACCTTTGCTTCAAACGCTCATTTCCTCCATGCTTAAGCGTTGCATTCAGGTTATTATGAAGAAAAGTAAGAAGATTGACTATTAGGTTTCTACGTCTTAGTACTCTCTAAAACCTGCTGAAATGGCGTGTGTGTTATTAGTTTGGCACATTATGTATTTTTAATTTTATTATTTATTTGTTTTTTACTAAACAAAAACAAAGACAATACTGTCCTTTATTTGTATTTTATTTCTTGAGTTAATTGTGTGAAATATGTATTAATTATTGTGTTAAATTTAATACGTTCATACACCTATTTTTATTATAAAACTATTGCATGTGCTATTCGTTTGGCGCGGACTCTATAATTCTAAACTGTTTTAAATAGTTAATAGATACTTTCTTTAAAGTTTTCATAGCGTCAATTAATCAAGGAATTTTTCCTGAACAAATAAATATTACAAAAATTACCCCAACTTTTAAAGAAGGCCGTAGGGCTAGTATTAGCAACTACCAACCCATTTCTATCTTACCTATATTTTCAAAAATATTAGAAAGAATTATGTATAATAGAATCTATGATTATTTTCAATGCAATAATCTACTATATAACAACTAACTTGGCTTTAAAAAACCCAACTCCACGGAACATGCAATTATTCACTTTATACACAAAATTTCAAAATCCTTTGAAATTTCCCAATACACACAAGGAATCTTTATTGACCTATCTCCTATCTACCTATATGCACACTAGGTATCTTTACTATTGAAATAGCATATTGATTATGTATGCATTAAGGTTTCTAAAAATATTGGAACTTTATATAAATCTAGAGATTATCTAGATAAAAAGAGCTTGACCCAACTCTATCACTCGTTTATCTGTAATTATATAAATTAAGCAAATATTACTTGAGGAAATGCTGGAAAGAATAAGTTGAAACGCCTTTTTCTCGTCAGAAATACGCAATTCGTACTATCTCCGATTGTTTTACTCATTCAAACCTAAATTAAAAGTAAATTTATATAATACACGATGTTTTGTATATTTGTGGAAAAATGACTTATCTCCTGAGGTTCCTGAGGTTTTTAAAAATATTTTTACTTTGAAGCCGGACAATAAGCATGCACTGAGCAATAATAATTTGCTTAATTAACTTTTATGTTGAACCAAGTTTAATTAGCTTTGTATTGATTATCGTGCACTTAATTTTTGGAACAAAGTTATTTTGCAAAATTTTGATCTGCCTTCCTCGTTCTCTGTTTTTAAAACTTAACTTAAAAATCTAATTCTTTCTATAGAGAACATTTTTCTATACTACTAAGAGTGTTTTGGGTTTGTCTACCTATTATTAAAAATGAGTTTAAATCTAAATATTTAGTTGCGTTGAGATTGTACTGAAATTGATAGTTATGGATAGATAAATAAATATTTATTACTTGAGTTCGCATTGTATATTGCTTTGAATTGTATATTGCTAGTATTTATAATTTGTCAAGTTTGTTTTATTTTGTGTTTAGTATTTGAAAAAAATTTATTACGGTTTTTATAACACGCCGTTGTGGAAAAAAATAAATAAAATAAAGTTGAAAAAATATATATATATTTATAGATATATGCATAAATATGCATGTGTATACATATGCATGTGTGCGTTAGGCAGGTCCGTTTTTAGGGTTTGAAAAAACTACAACTTTGCCAATTTATTTTCCCATTCTATGTTGCCATAAAAGACTTTTCCTGAAAAAATTTTTGAAAAATTTTAAATTCTCTGTCCTCCCTAGGAGTTTCAATATTTCATATTTATTACATTTTTTAGAGAATTTTTTTTTTTAGTTTGCACCGCCGGACCTATGCGGAGTTATAATAACAGCGCGCAATAATAAATTTTATGAAACTGCGCTGCGTTTGTAACTTTTTAAATTTAAAATGGCAATATCAACACGTTCAAATACTGAAATATTTTTATTAGGACAAACCCACGAAATTGGTTGCAGAACTTTGCCTACAAAAGGCGACGTTTTAAGATATTTTTATCACTGCTGCAGATTACTGAATTTCAAAAAAAAACAAAAAAAACACACCGAAATTATTTCCTGCCCTCTAGATATAAATCACGAGCTACTATGTAATGATAAAATATGTCAGCCCAAATGTGTTGTTTCTGCTCTTAGAAAACCGTGGCTTATGGGTGGTGTACTACACATTAGTTGCAGAAGTATTAGGTAACTATTTATTTAAATAATGTTTATAGTTTATTTCGTAATTATTGATAATTACTGATATAAAAATTTAAGCTGACAAATGACAAATGAAATTTTATTAAATTATTTCAGGGAAAATGTTTCCAAATTAATATATCATCACAAGAAACTAGTATCATATCGTTCAAATAAAACGGAAACACAAAAGCTCTATGAAAATAATTTTTTGGCATTAGAAAAAGAATTGTTTGACATAGGGCACCCAAAACTTTATGAAATAATTGAAAAAGATAGAATTCGATCAAAAGATGCAAAAAAATGCGATATTTTATTTTATGAAGATCAAAAAACTGCAAGAACAATGATAATTGACAAAATAGACAAAAAATATCAAAAAGTTTATTCCAACAAAGAGTTTCGCAAAAGGAAAGCCAAGGAGTTAGAGCAAAAGGACGAATCTGCCACAAAATTTTCAAAGTTAAAACAATTTTCATCAAATAGTAATTGTATTAATTAAAATCAAGATTTATTTTTGTTAAAAAATTTTGATAATGAAGAATTTCAATATAATTATGATGAAATTGAAAAACAATCAACTAACATAAAACAAAATAAAGTGACAGTAACAGTAGATATTGATGAACTTATTAAAAAAACTTCAACATTTTGTGGGCGTTTTGGAACTTCTGTTGGAGTACAGACAGGATTATTAGCATTATTTTTAAGATGTAGAAATATCAATCTTAATGAAGTAAAACTTTCAAAAACAAAAGTAGAAAAAATAAGAAAAGATTTGTATGTAAGTGAATCAGAGTTAATTAAGGAAAAAATAAAATAAAAAGGTAAAAATAGTAATTTAATTTTGCACATTGATACAAAAAAAGTTACAACTTTAAATGAAGACTATATTTCTGAAGTAAGCGAATGTTTAGCTATTGTTGTTACAAGTCCAGACTGGGATTTAAATACAAATGGAAAACAACAGGATGAGCTGCTAGGCATAGTTGAATGTCAATCAGGGAAAGGATATGATCAAGCATTGGCATGTTTTAATGTTATAAAAAAGTTTGGAATTGAAAGCATTATAATTGGGATTTGTGCTGACACAACAGCATGTAACACTGGTTGTAATAAGGGTTGTATAAGTATTTTAGAAGAACTTTTAAATCGACCTCTGTTAAGACTTCTTTGTATAAAACTATCACAAGAAAGACATATTTTACATTCAATAAATGCAATCACTAAAACAGAAAGCTAAGGTCCATCAAAATCTATTTATAATAAATTGCTGCTTGGCCAATACATTATGAAAACATTCAAAATAATATGGATCAGTTATCAAAACTTTCTTCAATCAAGTCAAATTGTTTCTGCTGCTCATAATGATTTGTGTACAGTTAAAGAGATGATAAAAATAAAAGATTTTAATGCTGATGTTTCTCAAGCTTTTATTTCAAGCTATCTTAGACACAGTTATCATCTTTCTGAAGAAACGGTTGGCTTTTGTTTATTTGATAAAAGTCTTGACAACAAAATTAAAGAAAAAGTTGCTCAGCAGTTGTTAAAAACAAATTTACCTGAAATCTTTAAACTTAAAAAGTTTAAGCCTGTAGAAATAAATGAACATTCAGAACTTAATGATTATGTTGGTCGAAATTCTTGGCTAATTTTTAAAATAGTTCCTTACTTATCAAAGTGGTTAGAAAGTTCACCTGATTTGGGGACTTATGATTCTGATTATAAAAATATGCAAAGGTTTATAAAAAGATTAGTCTGTGTCAATGACTGTTGCAAAAGAGCTTTTAAATTGGTAAAAGACTTTATTGATTTAACAATTAAAGAGGAGAAGTTACAAGATATTTTACTGGTTTTAAAGGAACACAGAGTTAATTTTCCATTTTATAAATGTAACTGGTCCAAAGAAATACTTAATAAATTGTAAGAAAAGTTTAACTTTTTATAAGAAAAATTCAACTGAATTTTTTATGTATATTATTTACAAAACGTATTTGTAAAACCTTTAGTCAAAGTCTCATACATTTTTAACAACTTTTATTTTTTATCTTTATTAAGTACAATATTTGGATTCCTTATTAAACAAACTTTTAGAATGCAAGTTTTATTGAGTTTTTAATCAACATTTAAGAGTATTTAGATAAATATAGAATTAAAAACATAGTAAAAACCAGGTCTTTAAAAGAAACCGGGTTATATTTCAAAATGTGTTATCTCGAGAAATTTTTAAAATTTTTAGCTCAAATTTAGTACCAACTTTCCTAATAGTAGACCCAGCTCACTCAAAAAAAAATTATAAATTTTGTTGGTCCTTGATTCAATTAAAAAAGCAATTTAATGAATAATTGGTCAAAAATGGCTTTTTTAAAAATGTTTTAACCCTCAGGGAGGTCAGGAAAATTGAAATATTTTAAATTTTCTTATTGGAATTGTTTTGTATATCAACGTAGAATGGGAAAATAAAGTGGCAAAGTTATAGTTTTTCTGACCCCTAAAAACGGACCTGCCTAGTGTGCGTGTTGTGCATGTATATGTGAATGCGTTTGCATTTTGTATATGCGTATGTACATCTGTGTATATATGTATGTATGTATGTATGTATGTATGTATGTATATATGTTTGTGTACCTGTACTTGTATGTATATGGGTGTATATGTGCTGTTAGAATGTTGTGCGTATTTGCTGGTATAGGTGTATATGTGCTGGTAGTCTATAAATATTCATCAGCAGCTTACTTTCCAATAGGGGAGAACCTTAATGAATGGGACAATTATTGAATGGGACAAAAGCAAATTTGCATAGAAGCATCTACGGTTGGCTATCCAAACTCCTGTGGTAATAAGTGTTTGACACAACCATTCAACAGACCAAATCTTTATTTCTATTATGGTCTAAACGTAATGGCATTGGATGTTATTGTGTTTTGAAGAACAATAAGTAATTTTTAAAAACAATTTTCTGTGTCTGATTTTGCAGCGATTACTAAAGTTAAGGAAAATGAAACTCCAATTTTCAACACCCAAATGTCTCTACTTTTTAAATTTGTAAAGTATTTTTGTTTAGGTATTACTGTTTTTAACCTGTCCTGTCACTTGTGGATATAGTGGGAAGCCTATTGAATGGGACAAAGTATTGATTATTGAATGGGACTTGTCCAAACAGCCTGATATGAAAAAAGTAGAAAAATATATTTCGGCAACTTAGTTATGGTCACACATAATTTTATTTTTAAATACGTTTTAATTTGATGTTAAAATGTGGTTCTAAATAAGTGTGACCAATGCTTTAGCTAAAATTCAAAATTGTGTTCATAGAACTAAATCTCTATTAAAATCTTTTCTTTAGTATTCTTTAAAGTTGAGTCGATCAATAGTTTATTAAATGAAATTAATTTTAAATATTTAATTAGATATGTTGATGTATGATATTTATAATATGTATAAATGTTTAATTAGATATGTTGATGTATGATATTTGTAATATGTATAAATATGGATAAATGTTTAATTAGATATGTTGTTGATAACAGAGTATTAAAAAGATGGCAAATATTATATATATATATATATATATATATATATATATATATATATATATATATATATGTATATATATATATATACATATATATATGTATATATATATATATATATATATATATATATATATATATATATATATATATATACTTATAATTATTTTTTTGTATTTATTTATTGTATTTATATACATTTATGTATATCTATTTACACACACACATATGTATTTATATCATATACTGTATGTATGTATATGTATCATACATATACATACATATATATGTGTGTGTATATCTGTGTGTATTTTAATTATATATTTCATGTTTGTATTTAAATATTTGCATATGGCATATATTTGGTTTTTTGTGAAGTTTCAAATTTTATTTTAGATGAAACCAAACACAAAATTAATACGTAAAAACTCTTTAGATGTTGAAAATGCAGTAAAAAGTGTTCTTAAGGGTATGTCCATACGAGATGCAGCTGAAATGTATAGTTTATCAAAATCTGCAGTAGGTAGAGCTGTTAAAATGGCAAGATATCAAAAGCTGCCAGACTATAAACACATTGTAAACATTGGAAATATAAAAATATTTCATGTGTCTGAGGAAAGTGCTATTGCGGATTATTTGCAAACGTCTTCAAATATGTGCTATGTTTTAACTAAATTACAAACTAGGCAATTAGCCTACAAGTACGGAATTGCATTAAATTCTAACAGTATTCCAGAGTCATGGCACCAAAATAAAATGGCAGGAAAGCAATGGTTGGAAAGTTTTTTGATACGACATCCAAAATTATCACTACGTAAGCCAGAAAAAGTTAGCCTTGCTCGTGCAACTGCTTTTAATGAACATACGGTGTCAATATTTTTTGATAACTTGTTAGAAGTTCAATTAAAATATAAATTCAAACCAGAATGTATTTTTAACGCAGATGAGACAGGATTATTAACAGTAACAGATCCTCCAAAGATTACTTCAACTCGTGGAGCTAAAAGGGTTTCACAAGCTGTTTCAGCAGAAAGAGGTTCATTGGTGACAATGTTAGCTTTTGTGAATGCTATGGGTAATACTGTTCCACCTGTATTTATATTTCCGAGAGTAAATTACAAGGATTTTATGATATGTGGAGCCCCAACAGGAAGCTTAGGGCTGTGTAACAAAAGTGGTTGGATGACAAGTGAGAACTTTTTAGTTGCAATGAAGCACTTTGTTTCCCATGCTAAGCCATCTGTGGAGCATCCAGTGCTGTTATTAATGGACAACCACGAAAGCCACATTTCATTTGAAACAATAACATTTGCAAAAGAAAACTCTTTGATTTTATTAACATTTCCACCACACTGCAGTCATAGATTGCAGCCTTAGGTTGTTTCGGTGTTTGGTCTTTTTAAATCTTATTTTAGATTGGCTCAGAATGAATGGTTGGCCTCCAATCCAGGGAGAATTATTAACATATATAATTTACCTCAGCTAGCATGCAAAGCGTATAATATGTCTTTCACAATAAAAAATGTTTGCAATGGGTTTTCTAAATGTGGGATCTATCCACTCAATAGACAAATATTTGGAGAAAGTGATTTCATATCATCTAGTGTTAGTGACAGACCTCTTCTTGTTGAGCAACCAGAAATTAAACAACCAGATAATCAACAATCATATGAAATAAATAAACAAGTTGATTCTTCAGAATCATCAGTCAAAATAGTTAGTCCAGAATCCATTCATCCGTACCCTAAAGCACCCCCAAGAAAAGATTCTAAAAAAAGAAGAAACCAGGGTAAAAGTACTATATTAACTAAAACTCCAGAAAAGACAGTAAATAAGAAGAACATTTTTGAAACTGGTAAAATTACCACACAAAATCTAAAAAGAAAAATTGACCTCAAAAGAGGGAAAGAAACAGAAATCTTTGATGCAGATTTTTTAATTGTGTCATCAGTAAAAAATGCACCCGTAAACCAACAACAACAAAATACTTGCAAAATATGCAAATGTAACTGGAAGAATTTCGTTGGGCCTGCCTGGATTCAGTGTTTTACTTGTCAATGGTAGATATGTGGTAATTGTAATAATAACAGCAAGAAGCGTTATTATGAATGTGAACTATGTGAAGTTGACTGTTGATATTTTCTACACTTTCTGTGATGGTTTTTATTTCATGTACTTTGCAACAAGCAATAATTGTTGATTTTTATATTTTGGTTAAACATAAATACAATGAATTTTTTAAATATCTAATAAGATGCTTTGTTATTTCGTTTTTTGAAAGTAAACTAGATACTTTATATGGTATTAAGTTGTTTATTTATAATTTAGCATAGGGATGCTGCAGGCAATGACTCATTTCCCTATTGGAAATGTGTCATTACTGGGAATTATATCCAAGCATTTAAAAAACGCTTTTTGTTTTACTAAAAACAATTATTCGTGTTTTTAATTTAATTTTAATATACATATATTTTTTAATAAAACTATTTTAGGTTTGTCAATATATGCAGACATTCGGCCATATTTATAGCTTTTTCGGGTTCCCTAATGGTAGAAACTACCCTTACTGCTTGACTGGCTTGAAAGTTACTTAGGACCTCTCTTCTTTTATTAATTTTTTAGATTTGTCCCATTCAATAATTTTATTTGTCCCATTCAATGAGTAGTTCTTAATGAATGGGACAAATGCCATGGTCTTATTAAACTTTCTTTTTACTAATACCCATATGCGGAATCAATTTTTTTGTTTTTGTTTATCATAGTACGAGAGTTAACAGTTATCAAACTATTTTCAAAGTGATTTTTAAACAAATTTATCAACCTTAAAAAATGCATTTTACGAAAACTGTCCAATTCATTAAGGTTCTCCCCTAGTTGTGCATTCTACTAAAGTCGTTAAAAAAAGTACAGAAGAAAATAATTATACATGAGACACCAAGTATACTCTGGAGTATGAATAATTCTAGTTTTTCATACTCCAGAGTATTTATTTATCCTAAAAATAGTTTTCCCAAAATGAACTAAATGTTATAAAAGAATTATTAAAATCGAATATTATGTAAAATATTAAAATGTTTTATTTTCAAAAATTGGCTTATGATATTTTAAATAGCCAAAATATAAATAACCAAGCTCACAATGAAAAAGTAAAAAAAAAAATATATACATTTTTATAATTGTCTGAAGCAATTTAAATAACTTCCTGATTAATTTAGTTGCCCAAACTTGCTCCGTTGTCTTTAATGTCTGCAAACGTCAACTTATCAAAATGCTTATTTTCCCACCATTTTTAGTTTAACTTAGGTTATACACGGAAAAAATAAAAATTGGTATAAATAAAATTTAAAATAAAACTTGTTTTAATTTAAATTTTATGTTTCTAAATATATGCGTACAACCAAGAAAAAATTAATTGTACTCGCGTACAAACAATGCCTATCATAATGTAATTGTTTAGAATTGCCAAGGGAATTGTTATGTACTTATTTAAGTTTATGTTTTTATGATTTGTTGTAACTATTTGTCAAGAGAGCTTACTTTACTTTTTTTTTTTCGAATTTCAAAACGCATACCTTCTATTTTTTTTCATTTGAATCCAAAAACTTAAATATAAAATATTATTGAGATTGGATAACAATAACCCTTTGATTTGACTTGACGTCAAAGTTTAAGTTAAAAAGTTAGTATGGATCTATAGGGACGTTGAAGAGTTCATTATTTATATTCAGTAAATAAAACACATTTACAATATTTATTATGTATTTATAGTAAAAGACACATTAATCATTAATTTTTTTTTTAAATTTGCTTTGTACAATCAGGAAATACGTTTCTGTGTTCTTCTCAATTAATTCACAATACTTATCTCTAGCTATTTCTTTAGTCAATTCAAATCGGTAGAATTCTATCAGCTTATTAATTTCTGAAACATTTTAACCAGATAGCTTTGCTGTACTTTTTCGAAACAGCAATTTTTTGTCATCCCAGTGGACAATTACCGTATCCCAGATATTGTTTTAAAAATTAACTTTTATAGCTTTAGCCCGCTCTCTTCACATTTTTTTTACAATTTCTATGTATTAAGGACTTGCTCATAGAAAAATCATCCATGTTATGCCCTAGTACGTCAGTGTTAGTTTTAATTATAAATAGAGAATCTCTGACACTTAACTGACATCTATATAATGCAACAACTAATTTCGGAGTTATGAAATTTTTCTGCATTTTTTCATTTTTTTTTCATTTAGTTTTATCGGACTGAGAGGAAGTACCACTTAGGCTGGGTTTATTTTCTTGAAAATCAATTATTTCCGAATAAGAAGGTTAATTTTCTTGTGGTGGTTCATAAGATGATATTAATAAAGTCAATGAATCACGAACGAGGTAGGTAGAGGAAATAATTTTACTGTTTTTGATAAAACTTTCATAAAGATACAAAAATAAGATCAACCATATTTTAATTCTGATTAGGGGAAAGCCGGGTAGCCCCGGACGGCGGGTAGCTCCGGACAATTGGTGTACAGATTAAACTAAAGAGACTATGTAATTTTACATACTATTAAAAACATTTGAGTAAAAATATGACATATGCAAAATATCATAATATGCCAAAGCAATTGGCTGGGAATGCAAGATGTTGTTTCCCATCACCAGAAGAGCGATGTATCATTATATTTGATTCACATATTAATTTTTATGTAATTTAATAACTTTTTATTGATTAAAGATTTTTATTTGCAATATTTATTTAAAAAAAAATTCTTTTAATATTTAGTTCACTGGTTTTAAAACTAGTATTTATGAATGAGGTATGAATGGGTGGTATTGGACACATGTTTGGAGGTTGGTTCTGGACAACTTAATCCATTTATACATTAACAAATGAGCGACTTTTATTATAAGAAATAATACATTGACAAACCCATAATAGTATTTCATTTAATTCCATTAAAAGACCAAAGATTCTTAAAACTTGTTTTTAAAGTATTTATTTTTATTAGTAAAAGCTAATGTTTATATTTCTAAATGATAACATTTTCATTCCCATTACTTATATATCTTTTTTTTTTAATGTATTGAAAACATTCCAAAGCTAATTAATTATGTATTATATTTGGATCACTTGGGTAAAAAAGAGGTAAAATTATGGTTAAACTATGTGAAGCTACCCTCCAATTTTGAAGCACGCTTTTTTGTAGGATTTTTTCTTTTATATTTTGTATATTATTAAGATAACAATAGTTTTTTTTTTGTTTCTAATTTGATAAATAAATGTTTATTTTTTAAAAAAAGTCTTTTTGACACTTTTTTTTCTGTCAGTACAATACATGTCATACAGTACATGCGTACAATCTATTTTTTACGTAAGTGTCCGAGGCTACCCAACTTTCCCTACAACAAATTTTGACGGCATTGAGACGTTTTGAACTAGTTAATTTTGGTATGTACTTAATACATACCTAAAATAATTTCAAAGTTCCTGAAATTCAACAAGTTCCCAAAACTTAAATAGTTTTCTGCTTTGGTGACACAAGATTTTCACAACAAACAAAACAGAATTTCGGACATTCTTTGTTTGGTGTTCCTGATGACAAAATGGTAAGCCATTTTAAATTTGCCATTATTCAAATTGAATGACCTTTTTTGGCGTAACATTTGCAAAAAATAATCAACTCTAAAAATTTAAAAAATCCAATACATTAACATTTTACTAAAATTCTAATTGTCCAATTAATGAATTGATAAAAATATTTGACTACTTTTTTTAGAAGAAGTTAGGAAGCTTTTACATTCTTAATCATTTTAAATTAGAAGTAAGTTTTGATGAATTCTAATTAGTAAGCTAGATTTTATCTTTATCAAGCAACTAAAATATATTTAAGTATTTGTAGAAGGTGAAAAACTCTTGTTAGTCAGGGTTAGAAGGTGAAAAACTCTTGTTAGTCAGGTAACATGCAATGTATTGAATAGTTTTTGTGCTCCATTAAAAAAAAAATCCCCAACATTCCAGAAACTCAATAAGACTGCAAAAGTACTGTCTGCTTTCTGTGTATGAAAAAATGCGATAGACAAATTTTAGATTTTATGAAGAAGAGAACCAAATCTCTACTCAAACAAGAGATTGACTTCACTGATCTCAAGACTCCATCCGAAATTTTGCAACACTTGCAAAACAAGCTAGCAAAAACTAGACTATTGTCAAATCAGTGGTGAGCTCCCAGACTATACGATTTTAAAAGTATAAAGATTACAAGAAAACCCACTGACTATTCATGCTTCATTTATCAAGTTAGCAGATCAAATCACAATCAGGCTCTATCATTGAGCAAAAAGTTGCTTTGTCTTAAAGAGCTAAAATACTGATTAGAGCGCAGGGTGAACAAATTTCCTTCACTTCTAAAATTTTTTGCCAAAACTCAGAAAATAGCCCCATGCTCTCAGCATGGCCAAAGTTCAAATCAACACTAGTCTTTTTGGGGTTTGATTGCAATAATAGCTAAAAAACTTTCAGAAAACTACGATAACCTAAGGTTATTCTTTGCTTTTTTGGGGATTGTTAACACATTTCTTAATTGCAAGTGACATGTTGACAAAGTTGCTAACATACTTTATGAAACCAAGTCTAACTCCAGTTCACACCCCTGCTGTTGGGGTGACATCAACTCTGAAAATCTGCAGTCCAAAGAAAGACCAAAAACAATTATATCAATCAGAACTTAAGTCCAGCACTACAATTCACATTCAAGAGAATGCAAACTTCATTCTCTTGAATGTGAATTGGTTTGGTTTTTATAACGAGCAGTTATCTGAGGCATTCAGTCTTCATTTCACACTGGCAAGATACAAAAAAAAATTTTTTTTAAAAAATTTTAGAATAATTAAAAAAAACATAAAACTTTTCATGATGCTTTCGTTATTATGACTCTAATTTTTATTGTCTACAAGTTAACCTATAACATCCAAGTTTTCATTTTCCTGTAATGGAGCACAAAAACTATTTAATACATTGCATGTTACCTGACTAAAAAGAGTTTGTCACCTACAAATACTTAAACATATTTTAGTTGCTTGATTTAGATTAAATCTAGTCTAATTATAAGAATTTACTTCTAGTTTAAAATGATTATGTAAAAGCTTCTAAACTTCTTCCGGAAAAGTAATCAAATATTTTTATCAATTCACCAATTGGACAATTAGTATTTTAGTAAAATGTTAATGTATTGGGCTTTTTGAATTTTTAAAGTTTGCAAATGTTACGTCAAAAAAGGCTATTGAAAAAAGTTTGAGTAAAGGCAAATTTTAAATGGCTTACCGTTTTGTCATCAGGAACACCAAGGAATATCTGAAATTCTGTTCAAAAACTATCAAAGGCTAAAAGAAAAGTTTCATCGAAAACAGTAAAAATACTTCCTCTACCTGCCTCACTCGCTAAAGCCCCATAAATTAGCAAATTGAAAAGATAGTTGCACCATTTTTTTTTTCAACTGAAAGCCCTTTGAATACTGGTTTATACTGTTTATACTGGTTTTTACTGGTTTATACTAGTTTATACTGGTTTATACTGGTTTATGCTGGCTTATTCTGTTTTAAAGTTTGAGATGCTCTTTAAAATATTTTGATGGAAACTGACAGCGCTAAAAACGGTGTAGCCAAACTTTAACTTATATATCAATTAAATTGTGAGTGTCTGTAGTTTACTGGACATATTTGTCATTTTTTCAGTTAGAACCACACTTTGCAAACTATTTGATTAATTACTTACCGAGTAAAAATATTTTTTTTAATGTTATAGTTAACCGTTAAGAAGTAATTACAATTTACATTAGGGAATTAGAAATTCAGTGATCTGGACAATTATATATTAGATATATGGAAACTAAATTTCTTTTGTTAATAAATATTATTAAAAGTATTTGGTCATAAACTCTTATTTTTGTTAATATTTTTATCCTTATTTATGATTTACTTTTATTTTTGCCAAATCGTCACATTAGAATTATAGGGTTCTATCTGCCTTTTTTTATGTTGTGAGAACTTAACTTTCAATATTTATTTAATACATGTTTTACAGCAGTTATTCATTATAATTATAAATTATAAGTTGTTTATGTTATCTATACTTCATTATTTAACATATTTTATAATAAACCACTTAAAAAATGATATATAATTTTTAAAGTGTTTTTTTTTTTATTTTTTTTTTATTATTTAAAACTTTGATTGTTAAATTCTTTCAACATAAAACAAGGCAGATAGAACCCTATAATTCTCATGCGACGAAATGTTGTTCCAATAATTGTAATTTATATTACATAAGATATCAAAAACTGTACGCGCTACCCTAATTCAAACAATTCGTATAATGAAAATTACTTTGTAAACAACGCAGATAAAGCCTCATGAGGAAAAATATTTTTGTTTTCTAATAATCGGAAAAAGGCAAAAAATAAAAAAAAGCTAAAATTATCTATTCACAATCACAAATGAAATTACATTATTCAAAGATGATATCGGAAAGTCACACAAACTAAAATTAATACGCCTAAAGAAATGTTCATTAAATAATTTAATTTTTATCCTTTTTATTCAACTAAAGCATTTATACACTTTAAAAAAAAATAATAATAAAAAAAC
The DNA here is from genome assembly GCF_022113875.1 of Hydra vulgaris. NCBI lineage: Eukaryota > Metazoa > Cnidaria > Hydrozoa > Anthoathecata > Hydridae > Hydra > Hydra vulgaris. Next base: position 49,621,472 of record NC_061161.1, on the reverse strand, counting down.
AAAAAAACAAAAAAAAAAAAAACAAGACATCTGGCATATCTAATAGTAGATAAGTTACCTCACATTTTATATGTTTAAACCTAAATATTTTAAAATACAATGTCTAATTTTAGTTCCTCGTAATTGTTTATCCTATTTCAGTTGAGTGCTGAAGTTTTTATTTTTTAAAATTATTAAATAAATTAAATAATATTGCTACAATGTTAAATAATATAAAGATATTTTATATAAATTAATAATACTTATGTAAAGATATATAATATAAATGAAAAATAAATAAAAATAATCTAATATAAAGTTAAATATTGCTATAATGTGCGATTAACTTTTACAAACCTAACTAATAATAAGATGGCTAACAGTTCAACTATATTTTGCATCAAGATAAAGTCAAGTAGAGAAAACAAGATCGTCTGCTTAACTAAGTACTTGAACTAAACTATTTTGTTGTATTTTGTATTTATTTATTTTTTTTTTAAAAAAAAGAAAAATTGAAAAGACAAAAAAAATAAAATAAAAAAGTAAGAATAATTTTAGAATTTAATTGTTATTTTTATTAAATACTTATTTGTTTTATTTTCTCAAAAAGATTAAAAATAGAATATAAAAGTTTCTTGGTATCGACTTAATTTCTAATTACTTGCAATAAAATAGAGCTCAAAAATTTTCAAGAGGGATAGCTTTTATCAGTATAAAGTTGTGAACCTATCTTTTACCCAGTAAGCACAGATCGTTTTTAAAACGTTTAAAAAACGTTAAAAAACGTTTTTATAGGTTTTTTAAACGTTTTAAAAACGTTCTGTGCTTACTGGGTATTAATAAATTTTTTAAAACTAAATTTAGAAAAACTAATTGTTAAAAAGTGAATAAAGTAAACCCTTTATTGTCTTCTTGTTTTTCATTAATCGACGCGCGCTAAATATTCCAGCTTTAGCATAAATTACATAATTTATGAAAATACGCTGGCAAACTCCTGATCAAAGAGTTGTAACTACTATTCTGAGTTTTTGCCCAAAAAAAAATCCAGTGATATCTTTTTCATCAGATCAATTTGTTTTATATTGACACTAGATACTTAGTGGAAATTATTAACCCTTGTCTTGTGTTGTTATTTTCAATTGTAAGTGATAATTAAATTTTACATCACTGGTAACTTAATAAAAAAAATTTGCAAAATATTTCGATCCCGCCATCTTTGTTTGATAAATATCGCATCCTTGTTGCTAAAAAACCTGTTTCGTATTTTCCAGGAACCAGCACTTACAGGTGCTGGAAAAAAGCTTCTACATGTATCATAAACAGTTTCTTAGTGCAACATGTCACAAACTTCAAGTAATAAAGGAAAAGAGTTACCTGGCAAGAAATACAATACTATCAACCTAAATCAAACGTACAAATCTAAAGTAGAAAAAACTGGTTCCGGTGAGTTGTAGTAAATGCTAACAATCTATGTTTATTAAATTAGAATAAAAGTAGTTTTAAGACAATTTTAAAATTAGGCACTATTTGGGTTTCCTACGTTATGTTTTTTATGACTGATTGTGATAGAAATTTTTTTCTGATTAAGAATTGTATAAATCATAGACCTAAAAGTCATATAAAAGTGCTCTTTGTTCAAGTGAACGAATTTAAAAATTTACTGTATCATTTTAAATGTTAGATTATAATATATTATAAAATATTAGCAAAAATTCATGCCCGATAATCATAAATAGCGAAAGCATTCACTTTTGACTGTTGTATGATCATGTTATTTACTAATAAATAAAAATTCTTTTATGTTATATGTTATTATTTTATATCGGGCACAGATTTTTGCTATCTTTTAATATAACTATTGTACAAGCTATATTATAAATATACTGGTTTTTCTGTTGTAATAAAATATCTTTTTTAGCTTGCAAACATAATGACTCATTCTTGCCTTAGCCAAAACCTTCAGTTGTTACGTGTACACATCACAATACTTGTCCATAAACCAAACAATTAACATATTTACACTTGGTGTGGCAAGTGCACATATATAAAATCTAAATATACTAATGGATGTATGTGTGCTTCCTTGCATTTTTCTTGAACAATATTTTCCTAATTACCAAAGTTTCATTTCAAAAGTTAATATATGCTAAGCTTTATTAATTTGTTGAAATTTTCACTTAAAAGATAAAGTAAATAATAGACTAAAACTTGATGATGGAAAAACTTTTGGCTTATTTACATAACACAATTTTACTTATTTATATTACATATATGTATGTGTGAAAATATATATTCAACAATAGAATATGTATTTTTACAGTTTTTTAAAATTATTTTTGAAAATTTAAAGTTTTTATTGTGATATATATTTTTATATAATTCAATTTGATTTTAAATAGCAGAGAAATATGGAAATGAAAAAACTAACATTTTGTTAAATTTACAGTAACATCGTTAATTATAAAAAAGATATTTTTTGACATCTTTTGATCCCAAGAGAGATTAATTAACAATTAATTACGTGAAAATGCTACCATGTATGTTGGTTAAAAAACATCACTATGAGGGATGTCCCAATCCGCCTAAGCTGCGATTGCAAAGAATTCTTATAAGAAGAAAATTCAACACCCAACATTTAATTTATTTAAAGATGGCACAGGTTATCATCATCAACAACACTAAATGGGAATAGTGATAAATTGTTACTAAATATGTTAATGTTCACATTGCTGTTATAGTAACAATTTTTTAAGCAACTTCATGTTTGGTGGATATTGGTTTTTTCTAATGTTTTTGTAAATCTTTGTGCTGCAGTTTCTGAGATTAAACTTTAACAACTACAGCTTTTTTTTTTCTGCTGATAATTTCAGTAAACCAAAGTTACAATTTGTCATTGTATTTATTTTCCTTTTGTGTATTTATTAATTTATGATAAATAATTCGCTGAAAGCTGTTTTTTTTTAAATACCATTTTATTAGTAATGGCTTATAAGTTCTTCGATTGTTCATCAAATAATTGCAGTAATTGTTCAATTACTTTATATTAAGTTTAAAAAATTAATTTTAAAAAAACATTGTTTTAAGTATTTTTTTTTACAACATAAGTAACAGAGATCTTTTTTTGTTTTTAAACTTTTTTTTTTTTACATTTTCCTTTATTTTTAATTCTATTTATATTCTTTGTAATATGAAATAAATTTAATTTTTTTTATTATTGAATGCAGAAATTATAATGATTGATCATGTTATAAATAATATTGCATAAGTGTATTGTAGTATTTTTAATAAAAGTTATGCTCTTTTGAAAGCTGCTTCAAAACAAAGGAATATTAATAGTAGTATGATATTTTTTAACACTTCCATATACAAGTTTATCATATATCAACAGTAAATTTGGTTAAATACAGTTATCATTATTTTATTTCATTAAAAACTTAATCATGAAATTATTTTAGAATTTGAAGGTGTATTAAGCATTTGATTTCTAATTAAAGTAGTGTAGACACTAGAGGTAGAAGTTAGATTTAAAAAAAAATTGATTTTTAATAAATTTTAAAATTGTTGAAAAAAATTGATATTTATTAAATTTTAAATTGAAAATTTGAAAAAAACAAATTTTAAACCAAAAAAAAAAAAAACACCTAGCTTTTCATTTTACAAATTAAAAAAATAAATTCCTTTATTTCCTCTGTTTACACTTGATACTGGCAATTATAATTTTTTTTTTTTTTTTTTTTTTTTAATTTTAATTCACCTCCTCAAGGCCGAGAAGGCCACTACAGACGAGGAGGCTACTTATTCGTGGCTATAACCCTCTCTCAACTCTATAACTCCGAAACACAAACCTTGACGAACAAGGCCGCTGCGCGGAGAAACGAGTTAAGCGCGGTACTACCAGGGACGTGGTGGGCATCGAACTCCGAACCACTCGTTTATGAAGCGAGCGCTCTACCACTACACCACTACCACATATGCTGCTCTAATGAAAGAACAATTACAATATCTAGAGTTACTGACTTTTTTTAAATTTTCTCTTCTAATTACACCCAGTACTACTAACTTTGAAAGAAGCTTTTCTGTACTTGGTCTTATTAATTATCATTAATTTGCAAAGTACAAATTAATGATAATTAATAAGCAATTACCAAACAATTGTAAATTGTTATCCATTGATACTAAATAATGAATTTTTCTCAATTTACTTTGAGTTTCTTTACAAATAAAATTTCTTTACAAACCCACGAGCAATCTCAGCTAATTTTAAAAATAAAAAAGATTTATTTATCAAAGAGAAAAAGTTATACTTTAAAAAAAAAAAATTACAAACCCACAAGCAATACAAGCCTATTTTAAAGATGAAAAGATTTGTTAATGTATAATGATTACTTTTAAAAAACGAACCCACAAGCAATATAGTAGCTAATTTCTATATAAAAGGAAAAAATCATATGAAAGAAAAATTATATAAGAGTAAGAAAATTAAAAAAAAGAGCATGCTATAGAAAAAAGCAATTGTAATGTTTAAACCTTGTTTTATTTTAATATTAATAAAAGAAAAAGTTTTTAGGTGGTTAAAAAAGACATGTTTGTTTGCTTATGTAGGAATTGTTGTATTCAATTTTATTTATGTTTTGCATATGCATTAATTTGTTCATTGCTCAACCTGCTACATGCAGCTACATAACTTACCTCCTTAGGCTTTGAGCAGCCTTGTAGACTTAAGGCAATTTTCTTTTTTTTTGAATTTCTCAAAATAACTACTTTATGTGAAAAGATTTTTTTTCTTAACCAATTTTTAGCAAATTAAACAGGGTTCTCCTTAAAAACCTTAAGTATCCTTAAAAAAAAAATTATTCTTAAAAGTCTTTAAATAACCTTAAAAAAAGATAAAATTTGAGTGCTTTTCTCAATTTTTTCTTCTTTTTTTTTTTTTTTTTTTTTTTTACTTTTTTAATCATCTAGGAAATTTTATTAAAGTGAAGGATTATACTTATAAAAAAGAAAAAAATATATAGTTCTCTGATAGTTTGCAAACCTATATTTCTTTTATATATATATTTATATATGTGTAAAGTAATATATTAATTTATAATAATTTTTCTGTTTATATTTAAAATTAATTGAAAAAAATAATATTCTGCTTCTAATGTTTTCTCCTTAATTCTCCTTCCTTTTTCTTAAAAAAAAGTGTTGTTTGTGACCAAATCTCCTTAAATATTAGGAAAATATCTCCTTAAATCTCCTTAAAATTCTTACTTTTAGCCTCAGTTTTAATAGTGGGAACTCTGTTAAACTATCGTTCTAATGTTGAAAAAATTATGTAAATCCAAAGTACCTAAGTATATTCAAGAGATTTGTTAAATTTTGTAAAAATTGCCTAATTTACCCTGCCTCTATTGACTTAAAATGTAAGAAAAAATTTAGCTCTTAAAACTTAGAGAATTATTGTGTATCATTATTAAAAAAAAAAACCAACACCGCCATTAAGACTTATACAAACTTTTACTGTTGTCACATTTCCATATGGAAATGCTACCTTGAATTAATTCTACCACAGTTCCTGGTCAAATCATTTCTTGTTTCACCTTATTAAATTTTTTTTTTAATTTTTTATTTTTGTAGCTAACATGTAGTTACATAAGCATGTATTTATAGTTTTGATGTATGTATTTGTATATGGAAGTCATTATTTGTACATGCATACACAATAAAAACCTTATTTGTACGCAAAAAATGTTTAAATAGTATAATATTTTAGGTCATTAGTATATTTACATAATGCTGTAGATGTAAACTTAATCCATTTTTAAAATACGGATGACAGAGTTGCGAGTTTGATTCCTCATTATATACAATCAGGGCCCATTCTAGGAAAAAAATTTGGGCCGCAGTACCCCCTTGTTCCGGTGAACTTTGGCAGAAAATCGGCTGTTTTTTAGAAAAAATAAAAATATTTTCCGAAAAAAAAAATTTCAAAAAAAAAAGGTCCCCCAATTTTAATTTGGGCGGCGCCCAAATACGGTTGACGCTGTCGAAAACGGTCTAGACTAGCCCCTGACAATATAATGAGGAATCGAACATTCCTTATTACATTGTATATAATAAGAAAATATTCCTAAATATTTGTATTGATTGAAATGTATTTGCAGTTTAGGTCAACCAGTGTTTTTTTGAGAAATACCAAGAGGTTCATTATTAGTTTGTTTTGTTCTTTGTTTTTTTTGACACTAAAATAAATTACAATTTTGTTTTTAAAAGATATTTATTAAAAGACCTTTTTCAAACTTCTATATTTGGAATATCTAGATATATAAATATTTGGAAAATGCTGTTTGCATATTTTTAACTTTGCATTTTGGAAATAGTTAATGTATTTGTATTTACCCAACATATTTGATGCCAACCGTGAGGAGTATACATGTCAACTAACTTAAATAGGGATAGGTGAAGTGGAGTGTACATAAATCAACTGAGGGTTTAGGTTTGGGCAGGCATTTTTTTTAATTAGAGAAAAATATTTTAATATTTATTTAAATAGTATACAAGTATAATATAAAATATAAAAAAATTATTAAGTTAGTTTACACAAGATTTCTAGGTTAAATAGTCACTATAATTAATAATAACTTATGTTTAAATATACAACTACATACAATATAAATATACTACATACAATTTAAATATACAACTACAACTAATTTTTATTACATTTTCCTTTATCTTTATTATTTTTTTATTTATATTCATAGATAAATATATATTTATATATAAATATATATTTTTTAAATTTTATTTATATTCTTTGTAATATCAAATAAATTTTATTTTTTTATTATTGAGAGCAGAAATTATGATTCATCATGTTATAAATAATATTGCCTAAGTGTATTGTAGTATTTTTAACATACAACTAGTTTTATCTTAGTTGTATGCAACTAAGAAAAAATTAGTCTACAATGTACAAATAATACCTATCTTTGCATATATGCATTTGTAGGTTATATATGTATGTACAAACTAGTTTTAATTTTTCAGGTGTTCAAGGTGTTCGTCATGGCATGCAAAGTTTGGGAAAAATCGGTCAATCAAGAAGAGTATTGCAACCTGCTAGCTTACCATCATTAAAAAAAGAAAATTCTGGTAACGATCCTCGTGTAAATTTAGTACCATCTACAGGGAGTCAAGGATGGGTAAAGAAGGATGGTCAAAATGTTTTAGATGGGGCGCCATTAGTAAGATTTTTCTATCATTCTTTACTATTTTAAGATTATTATTATAAGAATTAAGTTATAGGCAGACTTTATTTTATTAATTTGAATAATAATAGGAACACTCAATTATTGAACGCAGCAGTTGTAGAATAAGAAAAATTATTTTATTTCTTAACTTTTTTATTTTTCGTAATTATTTTTTAGTATATAAAAAAACTATTTATATAATTAAATAAATAAAAAGTAAATTATTTTATTTATAGAAATTATTTATACAATTTTAAAAACCTTTTGTGAATTATTTATATTGCTGAATAAAGTCATAGTTTAATGAAGTGTTATAGACTCGTGTAATACCTTTTTAGAATTCTTAAAATTTACACCATCTGTGAACAGTTGGTTCATCAGTTAAGAAGCATAAAATTATTTCTAAAAAATGTCTTATAAAAATTTGTTTTTAAATAATATTTTAATAAAATTTATGTTTTGTCTAAATTTTCTTAATCTAATCATTATTTAATTTATAGAATTATAAAACAAGAGAGTCAAAATGTTTTCACTTCCTTTCCTATAATAAAACATAAGAGAGCCAAAATAGCTCTGCCTCCCTGTCCTAAAATTAAAATTTAGCTTGTATTAATTTTAATTATTAATCCTGGATCTCGAGATCCGGGATCCCGGACATTTTTGGGTCCCAAAAATCCCGGGATTCTAAACACAAAATCCCGGGATTTTCGGGATTATAGCAGGATTGAACTAATTAAATTTTTTTGTAAAACAAAATGTTCAAAGTTGGTAACTATACTGAATTATAACGAGTTATATAATGCTGCTTTGCAGGTTTATCCTGTTTATGCTTTATCCTTACGATAAATGGAACAAATTTTTGAATATACCATGGAGTTCGGGATTTTATCATTGAAAAAAGTTTCACAAACACAAATTAAGGCAGGTTTGTTTGACTATTGTATAAAAAACAATCGTTAAGTTTGTTGGCAAGACTTCTCGCGTTAAAAAGATAATTTTTAAAATTGTTGAGCAAATTTGTGGTTAAGTGATTGCTTGAGTTTATTAAGTGGTTTTGTTCATTTCAAAAAATATTTTTAGAGAATGAAAAAAATAAAAATGAACAAGTAATAAAAAAAAAATTATATCTAAAAAAATTTAATGACTACTACATAACAATTCCCTTTGGGATATTTCTAGCAATTTGTATAATTATATTTGTACAATTATTAGTTATTGCAACATTATAATGCCCTTTACAATTAATTCCGCTTGAAGAAATTCTAGTGTAAATACATACAAAATTTGACTGTGTAATTAATCGTTTTAAACGTTTTGAACTGATAACCTTTTTAATGCTTTTGTTGTTTACCGCAATAGTATGTTGTTTACTAATGCACCTTAAAAAAATATCCTTCTAAACATGAATGAAAACAGTGAAAATGGAACATCATTTTTTCTACACAAAAAAGATAAAGACCCAACTTCAGTGTGGTCACATTATTTGAAGTCTGCGGATAATTTGGCAGCAAAATGTAAGAAATGTGGTGTAATTTTAAAAACATTGGGTGGTTCTACAAAAGGCCTTCATACGCACTTATCAACTAAGCATAATTTAAAAGTAACTTCAGCCGACAAAAATTTACCTAGTTCGAGTCAACAGTTGAATGATTCCAGAAACGACGAGAAGCCTCCTACGAAACGAAGAATAACTAATAAATAATAATAATTTTGATTGTTTAGTTACTTTAGTCAAATACACTTTATATGTTCAAATGTTATTTACATATCCAATTATTTGATGAAGGTTATTCTGTAAAGTCTGTAATCTTAAAACATAATATGGAAGGTACCGTATATATATTTCTGCATTATTTTAAGATCTTTATATACACCTGCTGCCTGTTACACAATTGAAACAATTTAAGGCGCCGTAGAAAATTAAGGTAAGTCATTAAAACATAATGAAATTAAATAAAGAATTGATAACATCAAAAAGTATATTCATATATGCAGTATTAAGTTCTGTTTGTTAGCAAATAACTCACATTATATAAAATCCTTGGATACCAGGATCCCGGGATTTTATTAACTTCAATCCCGAAATCCTGGGATCGTAATTCATGCCCGGGATTGCAATCCCTACTCAGTACACACATTTAAATCTTCTGTTTTATTCCATATAAAAATATAACGAGGATGAGCCATAGAACTTGGACAGAGTTTGATATTTTTTAAACTTCTGTTCATATAGAAATATAATGAGGCTGCGCCACATGACTTGACAGAGTAAGATAACTGCCATGTAAATAAAGCTTATTTTATCTAAACAGAGCACTATTTTAGCATTATGATTTGTCTCTGGTACATTTGATATCAGTGCTATAATAAATGATTCTTTACCATATCTTTATTTAAATTTTTTCCATTTTTTTCCTTTGTTGATGTTTCACCTGGATTTGAAATAACATTTGAACAAATCTAAATAATTCATACAAAATTAGACTATATATCAAATTACTTAAAGGGACTACCAAGTCCCGAGACATTTTGTGTTCATATTAAAGAGAATGTTAAAAAAAAACGTCTGAGCAAATTTTTTTTGATTAAAACTAATTAATAAATGTGTACCAAGAAAAACAAATCTTGTTATTTTAGTCGAAGCTCGTCTTCTCCATTTTCTGCAGTATTTTAAGTATGTAAAGTAAACGTGATTTTCCAGGCGCATTATACACACTAGATAATTTATTCAAGCGCGTTTAATTCATAGAAGTTTTAGAGCATGATGTCATTGGAAACATTCTAGAAATTCTTTAAAAATTTTACTATTAAGTTTTACTCAAATAACTAACTATAGTTAGTTATTTTATTAAAAGTTTATTTTATCAAATGTTCGTTAGTTTTTTACAAATCTAACGAACAATTAATTAAATCAAGCACTAAGAAAAGATATAAAAATATATACTAATAAAATATATTATTTGTAATTAACTTTCAAAATTTTGACAATTTAAAAAATATATATTATAAACATTTATTTTTGTAAACAAATGATAATAGTTTAAAAGTTTTACGGCTTAACAGATGTGGCTCCGAGAATGAGCCATAATATTAAAGTAATAGTTCATTTGATAATAAATTCTCGAAAAAATTTATGCTAGATATCTCAAAACGCAACAAATCGTAAATGATACAATTCCTAAAACATTTCAACAGAATACTCTTGAACTTTATTTCGCTTAGTCAGCATGTTTTTTGAACCAATAGAATTAGTTTGTTTGCAAATTTGGTAGGTTTTTAGTATTCGCGAATATTCTTTTTATTCCTCCACAAGATGTTTTAAGAACATCCAAGTTCTTTATGTTTATTATGTTTCCATGTATGTCTGTAAAATAAAAATTAATATATATTAATTATGTTTCCATGTATGTCTGTAAAATAAAAATTAATATATATTAATTTTTTCAATTTTTAGGCGTCCGCCATAATATATATTAGATGTTATAATAATGGAAATATAAATAATGAAATAAGATCACCTCAGTACCAAAAAATACATTTTTGAAAATCATAGAAAAAATGTGTTTGATAATTTTTTTGAATATTTACAAAGTAAATTAATAAAAGTGCATTATTATTTAGGTTAAAAATTATTTTATCTAATATTTTGAAAGAAAAACTTATAACAAAAGAAATCAAAATACATGTGGTCTAGACGGTTATTAAAAAAAAGTACGTAAATAAAATACTATTTTGTTTTTAATTTTGTTTTACAAACACATTTTAGAACTTTAAAATATAATAAAAATGAATATGATTTGGAAATTGTATGTAAAAAATAACAATCGGTGTTTTAAACAAAAAAAAAAATCTATGATGTTATGCACTAAAACTCCTATGAATTAAACGCGCTTGAATAAATTATCAAATCTGTAAAATGCGCCTGGAAAATCGCGTTTATTTTACATACTCAAAATACCGCAGAAAATTGAAAAGACGAGCTTTGACTAAAACAATAAGATTTGTTTTTCTTGGTACACATTAATTAGTTTTAATCAAAAAAAAATGTGCTCAAACATTTTTTTATGACATTATATTTAATATGAACACAACATGTCTCGAGTCTTGGTAGTCCCTTTAAAGTAATTTGATATATAAAAGAATTCCCTGACCCCTATCAATAGAAATTTTCAAATTGATTTTAGGGATAAGTCTCTTTTTTATGAATTACTTGCCACAGAAGTTTATTGTCATCTGTTATTCTGATAAATAAGATCATTTTAAACAAATTTTTCTTCTTCTAGGGATTTAAAATTATAAACCTTCAAATATGATACAAAATCTTCAACAAAAAAATCATAAAGTTGTTAGTCAATGTTTGAGCTCTGCTATTAACTCTGGTTGTACAAATGTTCTTTTTTGTACTTTGAATCTTAATTCTTTTGCAAGCTTTTGCATGGTTGTGTTACTTAGTTTTAATGTTGATTGTATGTCAGTCATACTTTTTATAGAAAGCTGTTGTATATTGTCATTATTAACAATGTTTCTTTTAAGTGTATCACTAGCTTTTACCACTGCAAGTATTGCTTTACCTTTTTTCATCAAATTTGCCTGTTTTTTGAGCACAAGCTAATTGCTCTATTGTCTTGGCACTATTTTCGAGCTTTTCTATTACATTATTTCAACTACTGCTAAAGAACATTTGTTGATAATTCATTAACTAATAATTAGAAGACAGATTTGACTATTTAAAATATCTGAAGTTAGTGCATTAATTTTACATCCTTTTTTAAAATTTTTTCATATAAAGAAGGCTCTTTTCCTTTTCTTGCACTGCTTTTACAAGATATGAAAATCAAAAACCAATATGCAGGCTTGGACAGGAATGGGGTGCAATCGAACGTTATTGCTGAACACGCAAACAATTTTTTTTGTTGTTGTTGTTGACAACTTGACATGACTGTTTATATGTTTTGACAATTTAAACATTTCAAAATTGCGCTGAAAAAAGAAGCGCTAAGCTAAACAGTTTAGCTTAGTGTTTATAAGTCTTTTTTTTAAGTCTAAAAACTAAAAAAAAAAACTCAAAGAACTCATACTTGAGGCAAAATTTACTTTTTGTTACATTTTTAATTGCAATTGAGATAAATTACTTTACATCTTATCTTTTGAGAATTTTATTAAAGTCACTTAAAAGGCTTTTACAAATTACTTCTAATGAATGTTTATTTAATGATCAAATTTTAATTAAATTGTTTTTTATTTAAAAAGTCAAATAAAATTATTGAAATGAAACAAATATTTTTAAATATAAAAACATTTTTTTTGAAAAGGTCGTTGAAAATTTTTTTAAAAATAATAATGTAGTCTTTTTAATCATTTCATTTGTAAGTCAAGTTTTTAAAATAAATATTTTCAATCATAATTGAAAGTATTTAAAAAAGTATTCTTATGAGATATTTTTAAAAAGACATGGAAAAGTATTTTTAAATATTTAACTTTATCATTGTTTATTTTATTAAATTCATCATACATGCCTACTAAAAAAATTGACATATTTAATTTACACAAAATGCTTTTATTTTAAACAATCACTATAATTACTTTTTTATTTTGCTTAAAGCTAAAATAAAAATGTTAGAAAAGATCAACAGTTAATTGTTATTTATAATGCAATGATTTTTTATTGCATTTAAAATAATTAAACATTAAAACAACTGTGGTCAAGTTGTAAAGAAAAAAAATTATGGCGTGGTCAGTTACAGAGTGCAATCGCATGCCATTCCTGTCCAAGCCTGAATATAGTTTTAGATTTTCTATTTTAATGATTCTCCAATTTTATAATCTCAAAATATTTTCTGTTTTCATTTATTAGGGAGTATTGGATTCTACAAAAACAACTGTAGCGAAGAATACAACAAACAATCAAGAAATTTCTCTTCGTCCGCATGCAGGTGTGGTGCCTGGGACACGAATTATACCTGGTGGAATGGCAGAAGACACTCAAAAACCTTCATGGGTGAGCAAAGTTCAACCTCAACCTCAAGGTATAATCCTAAAAAAACAATTTTTTAATTAATTAAAAAATTGATTAAAAAGTTTATTTACACAAGTTTATTTTACAAGTTCTGTTTAAGTAGCTACCTTAATTTAGGTGCAACCAAATATTTTCAACGAGAATTTCCAACTCTTGGGGGAGACTCAGAAAAGGACATCGCAGTAGGAAGTCACGCAGAGAATTTAGAACAAGGTGCAAATCATCTGGTCATGGCCCACCAAGCATTTATTAGTAGTAAGGAAATAAGTTATTGCTTAGTTTTAAAGTGTTGCACTTAATTGTAATCTTTTAAACTAATTTAATATATTTTAGAATATATATATATATATATATATATATATATATATATATATATATATATATATATATATATATATATATATATATATATATATATATATTACATATACATATACACATATACATATACATACATACATACATATAACTTAATAATTGTTTTGCGGACAAACAAAGAAACATATGTGAACTTGAATGTTCTCTAAAAAATCTGGCCGGTTTTTCGCAACTAAATATTATTTCTGTGGTCAGTTATCGAGTGCGATCGCACCCGCTTCCCGACCAAGCCTGATACATACATACATATATACATACATGCATATATTAGAGATGTATCGGAACCAGTTAATGCTGAGTCTCCAATTCCATGTACCTGGAATAAAAAACTGGGTCTGAGTCCATATTAAAAAAAATGGAACCAAGAGCTTGAGAAATCTTTTGCGCTGAATTATTTATCTCAAAATATTGCTGATTAATTTGCGCTAATTAAGTTTGTTGAAATATATAAAGTTTCCTAATATTAAATAATAATTAATAGTTTGTTTATATTTGGATCAAGGGGTTATCCATAAATTGCATACACTTTTATTTCGACTTGTCCCTTCCCTTTAAAGTACCTTTGTTTTTGATCTACCTACCTAATATTTAATGATACCTTTTTAATTTAGTATCTCCCTACTTTTTTAATTGACCTCTGGACCCCATCTCTTATACCCCATTTGCAGACCCCTTCTCCTGCATCTGAGCGTAGTTATTTTATGAACGAACTCTAACATCTTATATCGTTAATGCTATGATCATCAAGAGAGCTTTAAAATGAAGTCTATTAACTTTAAAAAATAATGTTCTGGCTAATTATTTTTTGTTTTATAACTAGTATTATATATAATTTATATTTTGTTGTTGTTTATTGCTAAACAATCATTATATGCAAATCTTTATTAAAAATTTCTTTAAAAATACCCGCTACTGGGTACTGCAAATTTTTTTTGAATGTATATTTGGGGAAAATTATGCTTCTTAGCTGTGATGAAATTAACTTAACTAGGAGAAGGGAAACGTTATAAAAATAACAATTTTATTGTTTGTATGGGTAAAAGGAACTCGTAAATCTTTGATGGTAATTTTCTTACTGATAGTATTGTATCAAAAATACTCTGTCTTGATATATAAAGCTGGGGTTATCATTAAGAAGAGCATTTGCTTGCGGAAAATTGCTTTAGTTATTTTATTTTAATTATGGGAACCTTCAAAATCATACAAGTTCAAAAACATAGATTAATTTTGCGGGATGTTAAAAGAGATTTACGTATAGATATTACAATTCTCTCACAACTTTACACCCTTATAATTACTATTTCAAAAAATTTGAAAAAACATTCAATGTTATTTTAATATTTATTGCAATCTTTAAATGACTATCAGTATTATTTTTTGTATTTGTGTGTTTTATTAATAATTCTTTTTTTTTTTTTTTATAGATGGTCAAAAATGGATGGAAGGAGCTAATAGTTAGTATTAATATTTTTAGTTACATAGTATTTGAAGTAAAACTTTATTAACTTTATTTTTATCTTTTCTGCGTTTGAAAAGTTTATTTACCTTTCTAAAGGTGCAATGATGGTCCCAGCAAATTTCCCACAATTCAAGGGTGACCCATCACAAATGTTTGCTAGTCAACGGCAATGCTATCCATTTGCAATGGTAAACTATATGTTTTTTGGAATATTTTTTTTATTATTTTCTCACTCTATTTGTTGCCATGCCTATAATAAGTTTTTTCAGGCAAATGGTCACATAGGCCAGATATTTAATATATTAACTTAATGTTTTCTTTATTCAAAATTATAGTTTTTCTATAATTTTAAATAAAGAATATAAATAGGGAAGAGTAGAGAGAAGTAGGACATTAAAAAATATTTCTAAAATAATTTTATATCTTTAATATAATTTTTGTACTGCATCAAACAAGTTTTAACAAGTCAAGTATCTTTCCAGGCACTGATTCCATTCCCTAAGACTGAAAGTATGTTATAATAAAGTATATATTTTTGATTTTTGAGTTACTATCCATTGGGGTAATGTGATAGGTGTTAAGTGAAGTGGGACAGGCAAGTAAATAACAACATTAACAAAAATTATTTTAAATAGTTAAAAACCATTTAACCTTTATAAAAATATTCAAGAGGTTTCTATATTGTGGAAACCTGTTTGTATGACGCAAAAATGATATGGAAGAAATAGGAGATCAATCAAGTTCTTTTGTCCCACTTCACCCCTCAAAAAGTTGTTTTTTGGCAGTACTTTTCAAAAAATATTAACACACTCATGAGACAAATAAGCAATGTTTGCTAAATAGAGTGGAAGAAATCTCTTTGCTTACATTAGCATAGATCTAGATAAATAAGAGACCTCTCTTCTCACTCTCCCCTAAAAAATAAGGTCAAACTGTTAGAGGTTGGCAAAACAAATCTGAAAAATTTTTTGCTGACCTCAAACACTACCAAGTCCTGAGACATTGTGTTCATATTAAAGAGAATGTTAAAAAAAAAATGTCTCAATAAAATTTTTGTGATTAAAACTAATTAATAAATGTATACCAAGAAAAACAAATCTTGTTTTAGTCGAAGCTGGTCTTCTCCGTTTTCTCTAGTATTTTGAGTATGTAAAATAAATGCGATTTTCCAGGCGCATTATACACACTAGATAATTTATTCAAGCGCGTTTCATTCATAGGATTTTTAGAGCATGATGTCATTGGAAACATTCTAGAAATTCTTTAAAAATTTTACTATTAAGTTTTACTCAAATAACTAACTATAGTTAGTTATTTTATTAAAAGTTTATTTTATCAAATGTTCGTTAGTTTTTTACAAATCTAACGAACAATTAATTAAATCAAGCACTAAGAAAAGATATAAAAATATATACTAATAAAATATATTATTTGTAATTAACTTTCAAAATTTTGACAATTTAAAAAATATATATTATAAACATTTATTTTTGTAAACAAATGATAATAGTTTAAAAGTTTTACGGCTTTACAGATGTGGCTCCAAGAATGAGCCATAATATTAAAGTAATAGTTCATTTGATAATAAATTCTCGAAAAAATTTATGCTAGATATCTCAAAACGCAACAAATCGTAAATGATACAATTCCTAAAACATTTCAACAGAATACTCTTGAACTTTATTTCGCTTAGTCAGCATGTTTTTTGAACCAATAGAATTAGTTTGTTTGCAAATTTGGTAGGTTTTTAGTATTCGCGAATATTCTTTTTATTCCTCCACAAGATGTTTTAAGATCATCCAAGTTAATTATGTTTCCATGTATGTCTGTAAAATAAAAATTAATATATATTAATTTTTTAATTTTTAGGCGTCCGCCATAATATATATTAGATGTTATAATAATGGAAATATAAATAATGAAATAAGATCACCTCAGTACCAAAAAATACATTTTTGAAAATCATAGAAAAAATGTGTTTGATAATTTTTTTGAATATTTACAAAGTAAATTAATAAAAGTGCATTATTATTTAGGTTAAAAATTATTTTATCTAATATTTTGAAAGAAAAACTTATAACAAAAGAAATCAAAGTACATGTGGTCTAGACGGTTATTAAAAAAAAGTACGTAAATAAAATACTATTTTGTTTTTAATTTTGTTTTACAAACACATTTTAGAACTTTAAAATATAATAAAAATGAATATGATTTGGAAATTGTATGTAAAAAATAACAATCGGTGTTTTAAACAAAAAAAAAAAATCTATGATGTTATGCACTAAAACTCCTATGAATTAAACGCGCTTGAATAAATTATCAAATCTGTAAAATGCGCCTGGAAAATCGCGTTTATTTTACATACTCAAAATACCGCAGAAAATTGAAAAGACGAGCTTTGACTAAAACAATAAGATTTGTTTTTCTTGGTACACATTAATTAGTTTTAATCAAAAAAAAATGTGCTCAAACATTTTTTTATGACATTATATTTAATATGAACACAACATGTCTCGAGTCTTGGTAGTCCCTTTAAAGTAATTTGATATATGAAAGAATTCCCTGACCCCTATCAATAGAAATTTTCAAATTGATGTAAAAAATAACAATCGGTGTTTTAAACAAACAAAACAAGAAAATCTAAGACGTCATGCACTAAAACTCCTATGAATTAAACGCGCTTGAAATATCAAGTCTGGAAAATCGCATTTATTTTACATACTCAAAATACCAGAGAAAACAGAGAAGACGAGCTTCTCTGTTTTCTCTGGTATGAGCTAATTTCTTTTTAGTTTCTTTAAACTAAAGAGAAAAAAAATTAGAAACAACTCAAGCTAAAATCTAAAAGCAAAATTATAAGGAAAATAAGGGAAATTATTTTTTGGATTTTTAAAATAAGACCTAAATGATCTGTTATCTACATTTTTGCATCATGTTATCATAAAAGTATCATAAAAGGTTTTCAAACGGTTTTTCTGATACTTTGACTGTTTTGTAAACACCTACTAAAGGATGTAAAGTATTGTAAAATGGGCAGGTAAACAAAGTAGCTCAATGTTTTTTGCAATAGCTAAGTCTACAACAGTTTTAGATGTGTGAGAATTGTGTCTGTCAAATATTAAAACCTTCGATCCTTCAAATTGGTTTGTTGCAGCAATAAATATCTTTTCAAAGCAATCAATGAATTGGGGGATTCCATCCATTCTGAAGTAGAACAGTTGTAACGTGAATTGTCTAGGCTGCCATTGCATTAGGTGCTGTAAAAATGAAGACCTATATAAACAATGTATGGTGATAAAAATTGACTAGTTCCAGAACAGCATACATGCACTGAACATTGTTTTTTTAATTCGCAGAAAATTTTCTGCTTGCTCATGTTGGTTTGAAACTCTGTTTCTTCTATATTAAACATATTATGTGATTTATTCTATAGATGAATTTCTTAATGTCTTGTTTTTTAAAAAAGTCATTAACTATGTTAAGATTGCATGCATATACATGGTTAGCAGGAAGAAATGACCAATCAGACAGGTCTCTTCTTAAAGCCATGCATCCAATTGATCCCAGACTTGCCATTCCCAAAGGTATTGGCTCTGCCACTACTGTTTATGTAATCTTGCACAATACTTGCAACTATCTATCCCAAAGCCCCCAGTCTCTAAGCTTTTGAATTGTATGAACAATCAATGTTTTTTCTCTTGTCAAAAGTGTTGGACATCCAACTTGTTTACAATGCACTTTCTTGAGATGAATAATTAACGTTGTTCGATTGATATTGTGCTTGAATGCTGCTTTACTTATGCTGACATTGTTTTCACTCACATCATTAATGGCTTCCTTTGTGGCTTCCCGATCATACAATCTGTATGTTGAACTTGGTTTTTGTTGTTATTGCAAGGCATGATATCATGTGATCATACTCTAAAAAACAAATCAATCATTTATTTATTTACACTTAAAGCGTAATGACAATAATCACACATTATAAGTAAACTTTGACAGACCAATGGGTAATTTAGACAATCCTATCAATGTTACCCCAAAGCTAAAATGCACGTTTTAAACATAAAGTATTAAAAAATCATTTTAAATGCTTAGCATTTAGAAATAACACCTAATTATGATTTTAATTAAGTTATAAATATATTATAACTTAATTAAAATCATAAATTTATTTGAGAAAAAGAAAAGTTTAAGTTTGCGAAAATGTTTGCTAAAAAAGTTATAAAAGTTCTATTAGTTCTATTAGTTCTTCAGTTAGCAACAAAAAAAAAACATTAAACATGTTTAATTAAAAAAAAATCGTTGTTAATGATGCAAAAACATGAATTTATATTTTAATTAAATGAATGAAACAATTAAAAAAATGAAAGCTTATGAACTTCTTTCAAATAAATTTAATGTAATAATAAAAGAAAAATGAGAATAGTATTAAGTTAAAGATAAAGACAATAACAAAGGAAATTTATAAAAGATAAATTTATTCTTTAAAGCAAGATCATTAAGAACTGCGATCAAATAATAAATAAGTATTTAGGAGGTCGAAAGAATTTTAAACGTTTTGTCAGGCAGTGCGCTGATAATAATTTGAAAATATTTATCGTCTAAAGAATGCTGTATAACAAATTAAAAAATTAATAAAATTGTGTGGAACACCCATATACAAAAAAAAAATCGCTCTCGATAACTTAATAACGAGCGCACATAATCTCGTGCTCGCTAAAAATATTTGAGTTTTACGAGTGCGAAACGTCGCACTAGACAATTTTCTTCATGCCAAGGCTATATATATATATATATATATATATATATATATATATATATATATATATATATATATATATATATATATATATATATATATATATATATATATATTGTTTAATAGCTATTTAAGTATGTATTTTTATTATAAATATCTTTGAATAAAAAAATTATTTCAACAATAACACAAGTCTTCCTGGTTAGCGGTTGCACGCCTTGTATGTCTACGCCTAAAATAATTTTTTCAGACACAACATTTTTATATAGTAAGTGTTTTAAGATGTGTCAAAATAAAGCTATAAAAAACTAGAAAATAAATCAGTAATACTCAAAGAAAACAACCGAAGACTTCACGAAATAGAAAATCTAAATAAAATAACCTAAATAAAATAATCTAAAAAACTATTGATAAAAAAAAATAAAATTTTCGTCAAAAAAATAATATACCTAACTATTTACTGTTTTTGTAGTCTTGTTTTTAGAGCGTTAGTTATTTTCCACTGCATACAAGTCTAGGAAATAAGTAGATAAAAATGTAACAAAAATAAAAATAATTTTTGATTTACAATTTTTTTTTGCTACTTTTTTCAGTTAGTATATAAAAGAAATACTTTTTATATTGCGCTATTTGAAATACTTTTTATATTGCGTTTTATTTGCGTTTTTGCTAAACTTAACTGTTTTTATCAATGGACAGAAAGGCGAGAAAACTAATTGCTATTTATTTGTGAAAAATTTAATTTTTTTTTTAACAAGTTTTTTATGTAAAAAAATGAAACGTTGCAGCAAAATTTTGTGAGCTAGTGCATTGTTAATTTATTAAACTTTCATAACGAAATTAATTAAGAGCTTATTTAAAACTTTTGTTTGAGTTTTAAAATACATTTTTTTAAACAGAAATCGTTATGTTTGTTATCTCTAGTAACTTGTATTAGTGTAAATACTTTTATTCAAGTTATTCTTATTTAACTTATTCCGTCATTAACAAAATTTATTAATCAAATGTTTATTACAAATAAATAACAATTTATTTTCTTATTTTCCTATTATATAAGTATTGAGAAAAAGCGTCAAATATAGCAAGAAAAATTTTTCAAAAGCGAAAAGATATAAAAACAAATAAACGTAATAAACGAATAAATGTAAGAAAAAAAAATTAACAAAGTTTCTTGTACATAGCAAATTAGTTTGTTAATTATATGGAGTGATAAAAATCGTGAATAAATTGCATATCAAAACTTTCAATTTTTGTTAAATCGTTATAAAAGATTTTTTTTTCATCGACTCTTAAAAAAAGAATAAATTTGTATAAAAATTTTATAAGAAAATCTTTTTTTTTTAATAACTTTTTATTTATTTAATTAAACTTGATATTTCGTTACAATTTTGTTAAGAATATTTAAGAATTGTTTTTGTTTTTTTTTTCTTAGTAAGTTTAGCTTTTTTGCCAGGAATTATTGAAACACTTTATAAGTTAAAAAATGTGAACTGTCGTGGTCAGTCTAAAACAATTACTTTAAATGTGGATGATCAAGGCGTGGAACCTCAAGAGCTTTTTGAAAAAGCTTGATTACATTTTTTTTTTTGTTATGTCACTGCGGAGAATGTTTAAGAATCTTTTCTTTAACTTTTACACTGTATAATGAAAAAAGTTTAACAAGTGATTTTTTACTAATTTATTATTGCTTTGTTCTTTTAAGAACATTAAGTACTCTATTTCTTAGAATACATTTAAAGTTACACACACATACACACACACACACACACTATAGTAGAGGTGTTAAATATGCAGTTTGTATAAAAAACAGCTCGTAGCTTATCTATCTGACAAAATTAAGGTTAGATGATAACAAAACGCATTAATTTAATTAAAGAAACCAATTAAATTTAAAAAAAAAAAAACACAAAATAGCAACTCGGTGTAGTTAAGGCACTTATTAAAATATTATAGCGTCTGTATGATATTTTGTTGACTACGCCATTTCCGTTAAATGGTCAGGTCTGTGAATTATGAAAAGACAAAAAAAATTTAAATGATAAATTTTGCGGTATCTTAAAATATAAATGGGCGGAAAACGCCTCGTTTTACGTTACTGCCATAAGACCGTGAAGCATGGTGGAGGCAATGTAATGGTCTGAAGGTGTTTTTCTGCTATTGGTCTAGGTCCAATACATCAAATCAATGGAATAATGGACCGTTTCATGTGTAAAAATATCCTGAAAGATGTTATGTTACCTCATGCTGAATGGAATATGCCAATAAAATGGGTTTTTCAGCAAGACATCAATCCGAAACACACTGCAAAAGTAGTCAAGCAGTGGTTTTGAGACAACCACCTATCTGTGATGGATTGTCTCAATCTCCGGATCTCAACCCTATCAAGAACCTGTGGGAGATCGTCAACCGCAGAATTGTGAAGGTGTTTTGTAATAAGAATCAACTGTTTGAACAAATCCAAAAGGCCTGCGCAGCAGTTCCACAAAGTTTCATTCATAACCTGATCGAATCTGTGCCTCGAAGATGCAAGGCTGTGATCGACAACAAAGGATTTGTCACGAAATATTGATAGCAAAATACAGCTTGGTCAACATTTTGTGGAGTTGCACTTATTTTGTCCAGAAGGAAATCAACTTTTTTTAATACTTTTGATTGATTTATTAATTTTCGGGTACAAATAATAAACTTTGTGATGAATAAATCTTGAAGAACGTTGTCTCTAAACAGTTACAAAGTTATTTCTCTAAATTGAAAAAATGCAGCACTTTTATATAAAGAAACTAAATTAGCATTATTTGGTTGCACTTGTTTTGTCAGATACTGTATATAGTTGATATACGTCAGAACTAGGATCAGTAGTAAATTTAGGAACTTTTTCAAAAGATTTTAACTAAATTCATATAACGTCATTCATTGTTTTTATTGGGACATACGCTGATAAAATCATACTAATTCCAAATAAAAGTATGCAAATAATTTGTAAATCGCCTTAACTGCACCGAGAAATTAAAAGACTTGAATGTTTTTAAAAACATTCTGAATGTTTTTATTTTATTATTTAAAAATAAAAACATTCTGAATTTTTTTAATTTGAATTATTTTACTGTAAAACAAGGGCAGAGTGTTGCTACGCTGGCTATCTTAGCCTGCTGCTACAAGGAAGTGCTGCTACATCAACTATCTTATATCCTACTGCTACAAGGAAGTGCCACCACATCAACTTAGGGTTTGGTTAGGGCAGACAGTCTATCAAATAATAATTAAAAAAATAACTTCCGGTCTTCAAAATAATTTTTTTTTAAAAACAACCTAAAACTGATGGTAAAATTAAAAACAACCATACAAGAGTGTGTGTGTGTGTGTGTGTGTATATATATATATATATATATACATATATATACATACATATACATATATATATACATATATATATATATATATATATATATATATATATATATATATATATATATATATATATATATATATATATATATATATATATATATATATATATATATATATATATATATATATATATTTACAAAAACAAATAATTAGAATAATATAACCAAATTTAAACCTTGCCATAACCCTAAGCCTGACCTTGATACCTGGCCTAACCAAACCTATAGTATGTAGCAGCACTCCCTTGCAAGTCAGGCTATTTGATAGTTTATGTATGTACTTTTTGTTCTCTATAAAAGTTTCTTATGGCTACATTTTTTTTACAAAAAAATGTGTATATATATATATATATATATATATATATATATATATATATATATATATATATATATATATATATATATATATATATATATATATATATATATATATATATATATATATATAGACACACACACACACATACAAACATACATATGCAGTGCTTGAAGTGGGGTGGGATGCCATCCTGTCACCTTTTTTTAAGTATAAACCATCACCTTTTTTAAAACTCATTAAATATAACAATGATTAGGTGGGATGGTATTTTTAATTTACCAAATACCATCAGGTTACTTTTCTTGACTTCAAGCACTGTTTATATATGCATATATAGTTTAAATGATTTAGGATATAAAGTTTTATTTTATTTTTAGCCTATGTATCCTGGAGATATGCATAACTATCCTTTACATCCAATGTATATGTCATATGGTCCTGGTGGGAAAATTCCAATGAGCTTATATCGGTAATGGTTTTAATAATTTTAATATAAAGTTATTGTTTTTGTTTAATCATTGATATTCTATATTTTGGGTTTAGTCAGACATAAAGTTAAGCATTTTCCAAAGATGATAAACTAAAAAGTAAATGTACTAAGATTTACAAAAATTGCTGCACGGTTACTTATATTTGTCTAAGTCCCAAATATAAATATTTCTCTAAGTTCCAAATATAAATAAGTTCTAAAAATAAATTTTTTTAAAAAAAAATTTATTTTTATTTTATCTCTCTACTAAGTCTCAATGGTTCTCCTTCTGGTACTTACTGGTACTCAAATTTTTTGGAAGTGAAGATGTTGAAAAAAAAAAGTGGGTTTATTTAAACAAAAAAAATTGTATTGACCTGGTACTCTATTGACTTGTATATATTTATAAATTTTGTCATTAACAGATAATTTATTATCAAATAAATAGATGACAACATAGCATATTGTTGCCCATTAATGTAAAATAAATCCGAAACCAAGTTCCTAAGTTAAAATATCCATTATTCCAGTTCTTAAGTTAAAATATTGTTAAAATATGACTAAAATATAACTCTTTTAAAGCATTAGTAATAACCTAGTTAAGTAAAAAAAAAAAAAAAATCCAAATCTATGGTGAAAATTTTTTTTCATTGTTGCTCTTTTACCTTTTACATAAATAATAGGTTATAGCAAAAAATTTATTAATTTATTGTTAATATTATTTTTTATTAATTTGTTAATTTATTTCTTAAATAATTTTTTTGTTTATAAATTTTTTAACCTTGAAAAGAAGTTAGAAATAACTTGTCATTTTTTATCATAAACATCAAGTAAATTTAATCTGTAAAAGCTCAATATTTAATACTTATAATTAATTGCAGGATGCCAAAAACTGTTTCGGGTGTCAATCCGCAAACTGATCAAAGTTTTGTAAATAAGGATTCAGATGATAATGGCTGGGCTGGGGCACAAGAAGAAGTTGACTACAATGCGAAACTTAAGTTTGATGAATCTGACGATTCTGATGAGGATGTGTCTAAAAAGAAAAAAGAAAATATTCAAAAGTCGGATATTGATGATAGCAAGGTAATATAATCTTTTTTAATGTTACTTTGAATAATATTTAATTATTTGATAAGGGCTTGTCCATAATTTACGCATGCTCATCAGGAGGTTTTCAAATTGTATGAAAAGGTATGCGGGGAGTGATTCTAAAAAATATTTCTAAGTAATGTTTTTTTTTTAATTTATACCTGTTTTCTAGTACTGATAACTATATGTTTTTGAGTAAATGACAAAATTTTTTCAATAACAAAAAAAAAAAGACTACTGTCTCATTATAACTTACCAGCTAGTTATTAGAAAGGTTATTTTTCTGACTAAAAGTTTTAGTTTGCCAAAATAAAAGGGTGTATGCATAGGGGAGGGGATATACTGTCCCCTTCACCCTGAGTAAGGTGGGCATTTCTTGCTGTTCCCACCATACTCTAAAAATAAGCATATTTTACATAGAACTAGCAGCATTTGGACTCACTAAAAGGGACTGTATTAAATGAAATTATTATTTTTTCATAATATTTTAAACTAAATGAAATTAATTGCAAGATTTAAAATTTTATTAATAAATCATATGTTGCTAAATAGTTATAGACAATTAAAGTCTATTATTCAACCATTTACCCCAAAAGATAAGTTTAAATCCTCACAGCTTTTAAACTAAATTTTTTTTTTTTTTTTTTTGTGAAATCAGAAATCTTGTGATGATTTTTAATTTTTGTTAATATAAATTTGTGGGCGAGGAGGATTATAAGGAGTGTTACACTAGGTAAAGATATTTATGTTCAAAAACTGCTGTTGTTGTACCCTTTAATTTTCCGATCACTTGTCTACTTTTAAAAAAAAACTGGTATTTTTGTTAAAGTTACCATTTAGATATTTTTGGATTTGAGTGATATTTTACAAAATTTATAGTAGCCATTTGATGCTTTACTTTTTTATTTCATTGATAAAATAAACTAAGATGGTAGCCATTTTCCCAATAAAATTTCTGTACAAATCTTTTTATTTTTCTAACATTAAAAAAATCGTTCTTACCAGAAATCAGCAGTTTTGGCAATATTCAATGTGCCTTATTGCTAGGAGTCATTTAACATGGTGATTAAGTTAAGAAATGAGAGGAAGACCAAAATTTAACTCTGAAATTGTTCCTTTTCTGGACCATTTAAAGTTTGTAAATGATGTTTAAATATTGTTGGACCAGGATTAGCACTCATCTATTGTATTGCAGAGAGAAGAGTATACCTAATGAAGCAACTTGGTAAAGGTAAGAAAAATTTAGGTAATTGAATTAAACCAAAAGTTTATTTAAATTATAATTCAAAAAGATTGAATAACAAAGACCGAAAATTTCGTCTAAACCTTTGTTTAATGATCCAATGACTGCTTCAAGGGAAGTGAACAAATGCATGTGATCTTAGAAAGATGGTAATAACAAAGTATTTTTAGAAGCCAAAAAGGTTGCAAATCATTTTTAAAAAATATGAGAAACAAACACATTAAAGATGACGCTATTTTAAATGAAGACTTTAATGATCTATTAGGTTTGATAAGGGCAAAAAAGTAATGGCTTACTGTAGAAATAAAATAGGGCTGGTGGGATAAGTTGTCGGAAAATAAATTATTTCAAGTGAGTAAATTTTGAGTGTTGTCTAAGATAAAGGAGCTATATTTTTTAAAATTTGTTTAAATATCTTTGATTGTTGCGATTTAACCAAGAAAAAGTTAAAAAAAAAGTTTGGTTATGATGAAGGTATATAGATGTAAAGAAAAATACAGAGACATTTAAAAGAATTTTCTTTTAAATAAGAGAAGTAAAAGGTATTCTCTTCTCTCTGTAATACAATAGATAAGTGTTAGTTGTTTAGGATTAACTTGGAAACAAGGCCATGAAATAAAAATCAAAAAATTTCAAGGTTTCTGTAAACTTGGGTTTTAAATATCATCTTAAGTACACATATTGTGTAAAGTTAGTTAGTAAAAGTAAAATATTTAGGGGTTATTATAAATTTAATACGTAAAATATCACTTAAATCTTTAAAAAAGAATAGTTTTATTTTTTTAATCTAGAGTTTTTTTTAGGGTACAAAAGTGATTAGTGTTTAAAGCTAAGTACTCTTCCCTGTGTAATACCCCCTTACAATTGCACCCTTTCCTCCTTCCCTCTTGCTACCACCACCATCACACTACTACCCACCCTGATTTTATATTAACAAAAAATAAAATTCATTGCCAAATTTTTAATTTCATCCAGAAAAAAAATTTTGTTTTAAAATTGTGAGCATTTAAAGTTATTTTTTGGAATGTTTTTAGCTTTTTAACAACAAATTGTTGATAATAGATTAAAATAGATTTAAACAAAAAATTATTGAAGAAATCTTAAATTCTACGATTATTTTTAATTAGTTTAGATATGAAAAAAAATGATTTTTTTTTTTATTTACTCTTATTTATGGAAGCAGTGACCCAAATCTTTAGGTTGAACTTGTTTCCAGGCTCCAATCACCATTATTTTTGTAAAACATGACTCCAATATCAATATTAAAAATTTTCAGTTTCTAGTGTACTTTTTTTTTTTTTTTTTTTTTTTTTTTTTGCATGCAGTTTTTCCACTATGAATTATCCATCAATTACGCTATTCTCAATTTCACTAATTTAAAAAAAAAAAATCAAAAGGTTTCCTCGCAAAGCTTTAAATTAAAGTTAAATTTAAAAAACACAATACCACATTAATTTTAATTAAAAATGGCTGCATAAAAGAACTTTTTCTCTCACTTGTGTCTTTTAAATAAATTTAGCATTGCATAATTACTTTATTTGTAATTTAAAAAAAGATTTAAAAATGCAATCGAAACAAAGTAAAAAAACGAAAATATAAGAACAAAATAAAACAATCATTACTTAACTGTAACAAAAGTAACAAAAGAAAATATAAGAACAAAATAAAATCATTATTTAACTGGCATGTGGCGTATAGAGAAAAGTGTATCAAAACAGGTTTTCAAGATCCAAGTTATGACAGCAAATATTGATGCTACCAACCATCAAAAAAGCTCAATTTTGACTAGAGTCCACTACCCTTTGTTGTCTATAGTAAACCAATGTGTGAATATGTTTCTAAGGGTCAAGTGTGGCATAAAATATATGAAACTTGCAATTGGGCTCAGGATCAAAAGAAAGGCAGTGTTCTCTGTAAATTATGTTTCAACCAGGAGAGCAACTGTTTTGTTTAGACCAAAAGGTTTGTAAGCGCTGATGTGATAAAACACTCCTTTCGTTTATCAATTTATTTGTTGGATAATTTAAATGATCAGATGCTGTGGCTGATGCTAAATGATTCCTTTGGTACAGTCTACCAAATGTCACTTACCTTGAGCAACCGGTTAATGCAGGATACAATGCCATTCTGGAAAAGCTTGTTGCTATTGAATACTAAAAATTGCTGGATACAGATAATCATTTAGGTTGATGGTTTAATAATGAAATGCTTTACACTGCAATAAAAAGGCAAATTTTTATTACAGATTAGGGAGGGGAAGCGTGGAAAACTTTAAGTTCTTTTAAGTATGATAAGCAGAGAAAAAAATGCTGGGAGATGACTGGATGCTTAACTACTTCTGATGCCTCAAATGGTTCACTTATCAATTCAAAGTAGATTTTTCCTGATGACACCTTTATTGGTCCAAGGAAAATGAGAATGAAGTTCATAGCTTTGATTTTATTGATAATATTTGTATATAGTTTTTTAATAGATATATATGTGTTTTTATTATTTTTATATTACATTGTTTTTATTTTTTTTATTTTATTTATTTTTTATTTTCAAAATTTTTAGAAAATGTTTGTAAATAACACATATTTTCAAAAATTATTAAAAAAAACGTTAAAGTTATACTTAAGTATATTTTTGAGCCTCTTTGAGAGCTTTTTGAATGAGCTTACCTGAACCTGATTCAAAAATTTAATACACTTATTAAAACATGCGTACTGCAGATGTATGCGCCTATTAAAACAAATTTAAAAAAAATACAACATGACTGCATTTTGATCTTCTAAAGTTTGGCATCAGAACAAAACGCATTGTCCACTTGACTACAATACTTCTTTAAAAGATTAAATTAAGATTTTGTGCATATATCTTCAAAATTAGGATCTGGAAGCCTATGGGGTTGTTGATGGGATTATTAGCTTAAAATATCTTTTCTTTAGCTTGATATGAACTCTTCTTGTCCTAAAGACAAAATAAAACTAACTTTTTATACAGGAATTAGTTTCTAAATTGCTTGTAGGTTTGTTTTTTAGCAGTAATCTTCATTCATTAATAAATCTTTTTATTTTAAAAATCCGCTAATATTGCATTGAGGGTTTGTTATTTTTTTAAATTATACTTTTTTTGTTTTTATAAATACATCTTTTCATTTTTAAAATTTGCTAAGATTGCTTGTGGGTTTGTATTTTTTTTTTTTTTTTTTTTTTCAAATCTTTTAAAAAAACTTATTATTTTTTTTAAGTTTTGTTTAATATTAATACATTGTAACTCTTTGTAAAGACTAAAAAGTAGAAAATAACATATAGCAAAAATATTTGCTCAAGAATATAATCTTTTTTGTACTTAAAAGTGGAAAATAAACTTTTTAATTTTAAATTTATTAGTTCAGTTCATAAACTATGAACTGAAATGGAATTGTTTATTTTAAATATCTTTTTAAATTAAATATTTTTTAAATTTAAATAATTTTATTAGTATTCATTTATCGCTATCATTATTGTTGTTGTTATGATTTTTATTATTTATTTTATCACAATTTTTATCGTTATATATTAATATCATTTTATTATTAATATCATTTTTATATTATTTATATTTATATATTATATTTATATATTAATATCATTTTATTATTTTGCTATTTGTAAATATCCTTGATATAAAAACTTTTTTTTTCAGAATACATTTTAATTTATTTATGTTTTTGGCTTCAAGTAATCACCATTAAAAGTCGTTTAAATTCCTTTTTAATGTCATTTGCTTGAACATTTGAACTTTTTTTTTTTTAAATTCCTTTACTGTTTTGTAGCTATCTGAATATAATAGTACATATTTGGTTGGTTTAGTCTGCATATTAATTTTGTATACACTTCAAATTATTTTGGTATGGTTCTCGCATTCCACCATGTAACAACATTTGTGTTTATGTTAATTTTTTAATGTTTCTTACATAATTTTTGTATGCTGATTTCAGTGGTACCATTGGTTTTTCTCTATCATCAAGATTTCCTGAGAAAAAGCATAAAGTATATTTCGGAGTTTTCGTATATGTGTAATGCAATTAAAAGGTTATATATATATATATATGCTGATTTTAACTATATTCGTGTGTTTATTTTCAGTTTAACTAATTACAACTGTTACATGAAGTAGTGAATATGTCTAGTAGATCCTGCAAGCTTTGTCCTGACTCATTCTGTTATGTTTGTGGTTACTATATTAGTCCAACACAAGCTAAACATAAGATTGTCAGTGGTACAAAATTCTTTACTGCATATCATGCTTATTTTGGCATGGCTATGGGAGATCAGGACAAATCGTGGGCACCACACTACAGTTGTGGTAGCTGCAGATCAACTCTGGAAGGATGGCTGCATGGAATCCGAAAGTCAATGCCCTTTGCGATTCCGAGAATATGGAGAGAACCGACGAACCATCATGATGACTGCTTTTTCTGCATTGTTGGCATTTCAAAGTATAAAAAACCGAAAGATAGGCTGACTCTAGTTTATCCAAGTATACCATCTTCTATTGGACCAGTTCCACACAGTGATGAATTGCCTGTTCCTACTCCACCTCAATCCGAAGAAGCAGCTGCATATCATTCTGAAGTAGACTCACCGGATGAACTCAATGATGACTGTGATTTCAGGGAACCGAATGATTTACCTCATTTCCCTAAACAACAAGAACTTGATGACTTAGTACAAGATTTAGGTCTCACTAAATCAAATGCAGAACTTCTGACATCACGTTTGAAAGAATGGAATTTATTAGATCCAAGCTGCAGAACCTCGAAATACCGAAAAAGACATGAAACATTCGCATACTTTTATGTAGTATCAGAATCACTGTGCTATTGTCATGAAGTTCGTGGTCTTTTCAATGACATTGGCATTGTTCACAATCCTGAAGAGTGGAGATTATTCATTGACAGCTCAACAAGAAGTCTAAAGGCAGTTTTGCTCCATAACGGAAACCGATTACCTTCGATTCCAGTAGCTCATTCCGTTCATCTAAAGGAAGACTATAAGAACGTGAAGTTGTTGCTTGAGAAAATCAACTACAACAGTTACAAGTGGGATGTATGTGGAGACTTTAAGATGCTAGCATTTCTTCTCGGTCTGCAAGGAGGATACACAAAGTACTCGTGTTTTCTTTGTTTATGGGATAGCAGGGCTGCAAACCAGCACTTCACAAGACGTGAGTGGCCAGTGAGAGAACATTTACAGCCTGGTTCGCACAATGTTATTAATCAATATCTGATACCTGTTAAAAAGATCTTACTACCACCCCTTCACATTAAACTTGGTCTTATCAAACAATTTGTAAAAGCATTAAACCCAGATAGTGCAGCATTCCAGCATATTCGGCAGATGTTTCCAAAGGTGTCAAATGCAAAAATTTCAGCAGGTATATTCGTTGGTCTACAGATTAAAGTTATGTTGGCATGTAAGGAGCTTGAGGACAAAATGTCTGCTGTTGAAAAAGAAGTATGGACTGCATTTAGACATGTTGTTCATAGCTTTTTAGGCAACAATAAGAGTGATAACTACAAAGAGATAGTGGAAAACTTAATTGTACGGTACGCAGATATGAAATGTAGAATGTCAATAAAGCTGCATTACCTGCATTCACACTTGGAATTTTTCAGACCAAATTTGGGTGATGTGAGTGAAGAGCACGGGGAACGTTTCCATCAGGATATTCTTGCAATGGAGAAAAGATACCAGGGCATATGGGATGCAGCTATGATGGGTGACTACATCTGGTGTTTGATACGCGATGATGAGAAACTTCATAAAAGAAAACCTCGTTCTACTGTTCACTTTTAGTGTTTTTTGAGATTGTGAGAGACTGTTACAATACAATATAATGTAACATTATGTAATATATGTAAGAAACATGATGTAACATGAAGTTTTGTAACATAACATAACACTTTTGAATTAGTAAATGTTTTATATTGACTAAAGTAGAATCTAATGCGAAACGATTTATATTAATTATATGTTTAATTGATTTTTTGGTTTTACGACCAAAAGATTGATGCAATAAAAAATCCAATGTCATATTCAGACTCAGCATACTCAAATTAATTAAGAAACATCAAAAAGTTTTGATAAACAGAAAATTTTATTTTAAGATTAGTAGTAGAACACTCAGTTATTGATGCAATAGCAGATTAGTGGTCAAACACTCGGCTTAAAGAGAGTTGTAAATAAGATAAAATTAAAAAGTATTTTTGACTTTTTTGCATCATTTCATCTTCTTTTTGAATGCTACATCTTTTGACTTAAGTATTGAAAAAAATAATTAAATATAAATATAGTTTTTATTAAGATTTAATTATAATACATATTAAGATAAATATTATGCATATATTATATATTAACTATTACAATGCAAAATATAATAAGCATAAATCTTTGCATGGGCTACTGGGAAACAAAATTTAAAACATAATTATGCATCAGTAACGTATCATGTAAGCATAAGGAGCTTGTTAGTAAACAAATAAAACAAAAATTTATAAAAACAAGTTTTGCATAAGGTAATTAATTCATTTTATTTTTAATTAATGTGACTTTTATTCAAATTAATTTGTAAAATCAAATAATTTTACTATGCAGTAAATTATTGTTACAAGATTTATTAACTAAAATAAATCAATTTTTATTAAAAGTTCAACAAATTCAGTTATATTTTTACAATAAAGTTTATTGATTAGAATTCTTAGCTTATTCAATTTAATTCTCTTTCAAAGACCTGCATGCATTTTTTATGCTCTGTATGGTAACAAATTGAGAAATATCAAATTGCATTTGGATCAAATTTCAAACTTTAAATTTAATTGAATATTGAAAAGTTCCAGTGTTAAAATATTTTGTTTTGATTTCATAAAAAAATCTAGTTCTCTTTCAAAGACCTGCATGCATTTTTTAATGCTCTGTATGGTAACAAATTGAGATATAATAAATTGCATTTGGTTCAAATTTCAAACTTCGAACTTTATTGAATCTTGAAACGTTCCAATGTTACAATAATTTGTTGTGATTTCACAAAAAATATAATTTTCTTTCTAAAACCTAAATGTATTTTTATGCTTTAATGCTAACAAATTGTGATAAAATAACTTGAACAGTTTTTTTGAAATTTTTAAAATTAAACATTTCATATATAACTTCTTATTTTATTACTATTAATTATTATTAATAAATTTAAAATCATTTGTACCAGTTAAACTCATTGTACATTTGTCAAATTAAAACTAAGAAAAAAATTGCTTTCTTTAATAAATCTCTTGTTTGTGTAGAATACTGTTACCATATCTAGGTAGTAAACAACCCAAGTTTATATTTGACCAGGGTTTCCCTAACCAAAATCCTATAGGATTTTTGAACAAAAAAAAAAATGACTTTTTTGCCTAAATTAAAACTGCGTCTTCATTGGAATATTTGCATTCATTTTGAAAATAAAATGTCTATATCAAGGGTATGGAGTCGTAAAAAAAAAGTAACGACTCCGACTCCAGTTGTTAAATGCTTGTGCAATACCGAGAAGTTTTACTATTGAAGTCGGAGTCGCGATTTTGTTTAGCAACTCCGCTAAAAATGTTGCAACTCCACACCCTGGTCTATATCTGTATTTTGCATTTTTCTTGTAAAATCTTCTATTTTCTTTGCTTTGAGAGATTTTAACAAAAATGCCTTGTATACTATCACTTTAAAGCTTTTTTGACTTTTTTTTTTTTTTAAATCATTTTTGATCCTATTTTAAGTTTTGAATGAATTTATTAATTTATCACTGCAAAGATTGAAGTAGTTTTAAATTGATTTCTGTTTATTTTACTGGATATATTTTCAAAAGAAGCAACTTTTTCAACTAAGGAATCTAAGTATTCCAATTTAGGAAACGGATTGCCAACATTTCTTAGATGGTTAGATAAAACACCATCTTTAATACAGACTCTTTATGTGTGTGTGTAAAAATAAATATAAATATCTTTAGTTAAATTCACCTCCTGAAGGCTCTAGAAGGGCTGTTAATGTAGAAGTTACTTTTTATTTTTATTTTGTTTGCATTTCTCTCAACTCTAAAATCTGAATTTTGCAAAACAAACCCGCTGCATAGTCAACAGGTTGAGCCCAGTTCTTTTTGAGGTGTTGTTGAGGTGTGCATTTAAACCTCTTAGTTGTGAGCCAAGCGTTTTACCCTAGTCTAGACCAGTATTGCATATATATTTACTTATACTCATATACTCCTTTTACCCATTTAAAATATCTTTTGAGCAAAAAAAAAAATTTATATGCAAAAAGTGATACTGACAGAAAATGTGCACTTGTCCACTATTAAGTCTAGATTTTTGAGAATGTTTTCATATTTTTTTAAAAATATTTATCTTTGTATGTTACTTAGTAAAAATTGCAAAAAGTTTAAATTATAAAAAAACTTTATGCATTTTCCAATGAATTTCAATAAATTTAATTTTTGTTTCCAATGCCCCACTTATAACAGCTATTTTTTTTGCCATTTAATATTTATTAATATTACAGAATTATTTAAATTTAATAGTATTTATTTAGAAAGAAAAATCAGTTAAATCTCCGCCTGAGGCTTGGTCAGAAAATCAAAATTTTCCAGCTCATGTACATATGCAACCATATAACCATCAACATTGGTCTAGAATGCCTTATAGCTTTGATCCACGTACACCAATGCCATACTTTTTTATTCCTCAATACCCTTACCCAGTAGTAATGCCAACTCCATCTGAACAATCTGATAGAAATACTGAAAATATTTCAAAAGAAGCTGAACCTTTAACAGAAACTCCAACAGCCAAGCCTGATGATCTAAAGGAGGCTGATAGAAAGGCTAAGTTACGTAAAATAGAAGAAGATATTAAGAAGCGAGAAGCAGAAAAAAAAAATACAGAGGTTGATGGTAAGAAAGTTTTTTCTAATGAAGCAGACGATGTTGTTAATGTAGGAATGCACAAAAGAAGTGATAGTGAGACAAGTGATTCATCAAGGCCCATACGTGATATACCACCACGTTTCCAACGACAAATTTCTGCCCAAAAGACTATTTCTACTTTAAATTCTGATGGTACTATTTTTATAAAATGTTTTTTTTAAACATATTTTTGTTAATTTTTTTCTTGTCTTTTATTTATTTTTTTTATTTGTAGGTAATACAAATGATACAAACGATTCTC
Source organism: Hydra vulgaris (assembly GCF_022113875.1). Lineage (NCBI taxonomy): Eukaryota > Metazoa > Cnidaria > Hydrozoa > Anthoathecata > Hydridae > Hydra > Hydra vulgaris. The sequence continues at coordinate 49,585,899 of NC_061161.1, read as the reverse complement.
ATTTTCGTATAATGAAAAGAAAAGAAAGTTATAAATCAGATGACGAATCTTGTAAAGAAAATATAGTCAAGAAAATTGATTCTTTTGAATTAATTGATTCTGACAAAATATCACAAGATGAAAAACAAACTGTCAGTTCATTAAATCAAGAAGTTTTAAAATCAGATCAAAAAACTTTACCTGAAGTTATAGATAAATCTCAGAAAGCTGCCGTTTCTTCAACAGTATATAATAATGATGTGGTTCAAAAAAATTCTGATAAAGAGAAAAGAGGTTTAAAAGAATTAACTGATTTTAAAGCTGAAATTAAAAACCAGGATCAAATTAAAACAGAAAGTGCTCTAGATAAAAACATTGATGTTAGATTTGACTCTGAAAGATTCGCTGATTTAAAGTTAACAAAAGGTCATGTTAAAAAAAAGCTTATGAAAGAAAAAGGCGATGTTTTACCTACTACAGAATTATTAGAAAGAGAACCAACTAGAGCTCCTGCTTGGAATAAAGTTGTATCTCAAGAGGCAAATCAGTCTAGTGGTGTTAAAAAGACGTTAATTGAAATACAAAAAGAAGAAGAAGAACTTAGTAAAAAAGCTATTGAAAGTAAATTACTTGATAAATGTGAAAGTACTATAGAAAACATTAAAGCACAAGAACGATCTTCTCCTACAGAAAATAAATTTCGGAGTGACACTTATCAAAATAAACCTTTTTCAAAATCTGACAAGTATCAAAATGATCGTAGAAGTAAATTTGACGATGATTCTAAAAGAAGATACAATAGATATGATAGAGATCACAAAAAAACCGAGTTTAGTAGCCAAAACGAAAGTTATCTGGATCATCCGAGGGAGAATTATAGAAACAGAAGTGAAAATGCTCATAAAGGTAATTTAACCGAAGAGAAAGAAAGTTCACTGAAGGAATATGAATCTAGACATGAAGGAAAGCGAGATTATTCAAGATATAATGGACGTGATTATGTTAAGAAAGATTATGATGTTGCAAAGAGAGACAGAGGAGAATATGATAGGTATAAAAGAGATAGAGTTGGAGATCAAGATAGATATAAAAAAGACAAAGTTGAAGGAGATCAAGATAAATCTAAGAAAGACAGAGGTGATGGAGAACAGGATAGGTATAAGAAAGATAAGGTTGAAGGAGATCAAGATAAATCTAAGAAAGACAGAGGCGATGGAGAACAGGATAGGTATAAGAAAGACAAAGTTGAAGGAGAACAAGATAAATTCAAGAAAGACAAAGTTGAAGGAGAACAAGATAGATTCAAGAAAGACAAAGTTGAAGGAGATCAAGATAAATTTAAGAAAGATAGAGGAGAACAAGATAGATATAAGAAAGACAAAGGCGATGGAGAACAAGATAGATATAAGAAAGACAAAGTTGAAGGAGGTCAAGAGAGGCATAAGAAAGACAGAGGTGATGGTGTGCAGGATAGATACAAAAAGGACAGAGGGGATGGAGAGTATGATAGATATAAGGTCAGGGAAGATAATGAATATAGTAGATACAAAAAAGACCGAACAGATAAAGAACATGATAGATATAAAAAAGATAGAGGAGATATAGAAAGCACCAGGTATAAAAAAGACAAGGGAGATGTTGAATATTTTAGAGTTAGAAAGGACAGAGAAGTTGAGTATGAAAATAGGTATAGGAAAGACAAGGGAGAATATGATAGGTATAAAAAAGACAAAGTTGGAGGAGAACTTGAAAGACCTAAACTTGATAAGGGTGATCCTGAGTATAACACTAAATATAAGAAAGATAGAGGGGAGTATGATAAATTTAAGAAAGATAGAGTGGATAGCAAACGTGATGAAAAAATTGATAAATATTCGGAAAAATTACAGGCTAAATTGGCTTCAACTGAATTGCAATCTGATTCAGTAGAAACAAACCAAGAAACTTTATCTGAAAAACCTGTTAATAAAACAAATGAACTAGATAATGCCAAGTTGGTTGCAAAAAAAGATGTTGAAAATGAGACTTCAAGGCGAGCTCGTGATTATAGCAATAGAAACTATGATAGAAGAAAAGAATATAACTCAGATTATCACAAGCAAGAAAAACCAGGAAGTAGGAGAAATGAAAGAAAGGACTTTGACAAGGATTTAAGCAAGAAGTATTCAGGCAAATCATCTCTTGAAGATGAAAATAAAATATCCAATAAAGATTCTGCTATTGTTTTCAAAGATGTAAAATCAGAAAATATTGAAGATGTAGAGAAATATTTGACTAAAAAAGAGGATATAAAAATTGCATTAGGACCAAAGGATAGTGATGTAGTAAATAAAGACGCAAGTGGTAAAGAAGTTAATGGCAACATTTTATTACCTCAAAAGTCATCAAAATACAATAAATCAAAAACAGATTCTTCACATAACTATTTAGATAGTAAAGAAGTACATGAAGCAGGACATTGGCGAAGTAGGCAGAGTTATACTCAAGATAGCTTTACTCACTCAAAAAAAAGTATTAGTGATAAAGTTAAATTATCTCAAGAAGATGAAGAGTTAATTACTGGTGAAGAAGAATCTAGTTTAAAGATCAAAAAAGCAATTAAAAAATCTCATCAAAAGTCTTGGGAGCAGGATCGTCCACCAAGATTTCAGCAAAAATATGAAAATGAAGATAGAGATGTTTCACGATGGAGAGGAGCAAGGGGGAGCCATAGAGGAAGAACTAATCGTGGAAGAGGAAGAGTAGCTGCTAACAGTTGGTCTTCCAATACAGAAGTAAAACTGAATCAAGAAAAGGTTAGTAAAGATATTTCTCAAGATATTCAAGAGGTATCTATCAATGATTCAGTAGAAGTAGCTAATAATGAAGCAGTTGTTGAGCAAAGGCGTCCTCAATCTAACCGTGATAGAGGGTATGGACGTGATAGAGGACGTGGGCGTGGCTCTTACAAAGGCAACGGAAGCAATAGTACAAGTGGACCAAGGTCAGATAAATCAGATTCTTTTTTAGTCAATAGGCAGCAGTTGGGGAATAACCTCACTTCTAGCAATACAGCTAATCCTCAGACTGCTGCCGATAAAATGGATTCACGACAGCTGGGTGAAAATCTTTTAACAAAAAAAAATGTTTCAAATTTAGAAGACATATCGGCAAACTCACCATCAAAAAAGAATAAACCAGTTGAAAAAAAGAGAGACATAAGAAAGGAATTTGATTTAAGCAACATTGCTAGTGTTGTCTGTATTGATGATATGAAATGTTTTGATTCAATCAGTCAAAAATCTACAGATGATGATGGCTTTGTAAAAGTTATTTCAAAGAAACACCAGAAGAAGTTGCGTGACAAATGTCGTGAAGAAGAAAAACAAAAGTTTTTACTTGAACAAAAGAAAGAAGCAAGCAAAGCCCAAAAGTTGGCAAGGAAAGAAAAAGTTACTACCAAGAAAACTTCAACTCAAATTTCAGAAACTACTACATTGATCAGAGAACAGATTCCTATATCTACACATGTTCCAAGTTTACCTACGACTACAGTTACTCAAGTAAGTCAGCCAGCTACAAGTAATCTTCAAGATATGATGGGGGTTTGGGAACCTGCGCAATCTTTAATGAGAACATCTCAAAGTAATTCTTTATCTGAACAGATTTCTTCATCTGTTTCAGTGAGTTCTAATGCTTGGCAAAGACCTTTAACTTTAACATCCAGTTTATTGCCTGATCCAAGAGCAGTGGGTACCGGAAAACCAAGTAGTGCACCTGGAGTTATTAAGGTAAAAAAGATTTTCTCTGGTATTTGACTTTTTTTATTATTATTGAAATCAAGTTTAATAATTGCTGTAAAATAATTGTTTAAATTAATTTAGGTTACTGTAATGCATTCACAAGCCACCCCAGAAGCTGCATCTCCAATTATCACGCCACCACAATTAGCTCCTATATTATCAGGAAACAGTGTCTCAGTTATTTCTGATTTAAGCAATAGTAATGCTAACATTAAAAGGGAGTTTTCAAAAAATAAATCATTTGAAGGCAAGCAACAATCAAGTCAAAATACACATGAGACTCAGGTTATAAGCGATGTCAAAAAATTAAAGTTAAATCAAAAGAAAGAACCTAAAAGTTTGAGTAAAAAGTATTTGGCAGAGCGTCCACCAAGATTTCAAGCAAATGCAAAAAGGGTAAATGATGAGCGTACAAGAAAGTTTTCAGAACCAAGGAAAGAAAAGTATTCTGGAAAAAGAGATGATAAATCTCGTTTATCTGATAGATCTCAGAAGGTATTTTAAAAATAGTTTAATAATGTCAAATAACTAAACGAATTTCCTTTTGTTTTTTTGGTTTGTTTTGTGAAATGTGTATTTCTTAAACAGGGTGAAAGATTTTCTCGTGAAATTAAACCTCAAAAAAGTATTGAACAGCCTGTTGCTATTAATAATGATGAAGTGTTTTTAAATGAAAATATATCTGTGGAAATGCAAACAAAATCTCTACTTTCTGAAGAAGAAAAAGTTGTTGGCTCAAAAAAGCCATCAATTAAGACTCAATCCTCTGTTGGCAGTTATAAATCTGATGTCTTTGATGAACCTGCAAAAGATGTTTCGTTGCAGTTTCAGGCTTCCCAAGACAACATAGTTAAGGTAAAAGAAAAGTTTTATATATATATATATATATATATATATATATATATATATATATATATATATATATATATATATATATATATATATATATATATATATATATATATATAATTAAGAGAACAATAGAGAAAAAAAAAATATTGAATGTAATCTTATTAAATCTTAAATCGTTATTATTATTTTTATCTTTTAGTTATACTTTTTATAATTATGCTTTTTATTATTAGTCTTTGTGTAAAGAACCAGAAAAAAACATAAACAAGACTCCCCAATCAGTTGTTAAACCAATTACTAGTGACGAGGAGCAATCGTTAGAAACACGTTCTTTGCCTGGAAGTCCATCTCTTGCAGTAAAAATTCCTGAACCAACTTTATGTGGACCATCAAGTGATCCTGGAAAAGTTTCTGACCCCAATATTAAAAAGTTTGCGTCAAGTATCGCACAAGAGATGAATGAAATGAACAGAAAAATTTTTGATGCAAAAAAAGCATGGGATGAGACTCCAACAGCACGGTCGGATTCCGCATCTAAAGTTAAAACTGTCAGTGTTGTTAGTTCTAGCTCGGTTGCAGAAAGTGTACCTGCTCTTACTGAAGGTCTTCCCACAACAAAATTTGAACAGCTTTCAACTGTTTCAATTACTGAGGTTAAGTCTACTGAAGAGAAAATAGCACAGAATTTTCCAACTAAGCGAACAGACCAACAAAATATATGTAAAGTAAAACCTCAACAGCAAATACCTTCTGAAGATAATCGATCTTACATATCTGCTAATATTCCGCAAGTTTCAAATCTATCCAGTCAACCTAATAGAGGTCGTTACGTTTTCAATGTGGAAAGACCAGTGCAGACAAATATTTATGAATCTATTTACGGTGATCAGCTTAGAGCACAAGGTAATCAATTAGCATATTCAAGACCTGGGCAGGTTCATTCTATTGATCAAGTTGTACCTCCAATGTCACAACGCCCTGAAATGGTCCTTTCATCTTTGCCTGTTGCCAACCCAAACACTCATTTTTATGGTATGGATGCTTCAATACAAAACAGCCAAAATGCCTTGCTGACTTGGCAGATGGTATCTACAACAAATGTTCAGCCCACAAAACCTCTACACTATCCGACACAGCACCACCAGGGTTCTCTGTTTACGTCCCCTGTAATTTCTACATCTCCGCTAGTAATGTCTTACAGAAGTGGGTATTCGCCTCAAAGGAGCACAGCTAGTATTCAGCACCAAGCACTAATGCAACACAATCAGACAGGTAAGATTTGCTGATTTATTATCAAATACTTGCTTTACTGTTGTTATTTAAAAATTTCATATCTGAAAATTATTTAGCCGTAATGTCTCCGCAGGAAGTTGGACTTAATATTACAGATCCTTACGTTGGACGTCTTGTTGGGGTTCTTCAACCTCAACCTTCGCAATCTCAAACTCGGCGTGATCAATTTCAAGGTGTGTTACCCTCGCAACCTCACATAAACACAAATGCAATGACGTTGTTGTTAGATCCTTCGAATCCTCAAAATCACTTAAGTCAGCAGCAGCGGTCTGATCTTATGAAACATGTTCACGCAAAGCCATTTGAACCTACTTCCCAAACACCTCCTTTAATGCAGAGTTCTTCTCTTCTTAATCGTCATCATTCTGCAACGCCAATGCAGCAGCAAGTTATTTCTTCTGTGTTTAGCCAACCAACTGCTCATCAACAAACACAGCAAAAGTATTCACAGCCTATAATTCAACGGCAACCTAATCACCATCAAGTTAATCCACTAGTAGCACCTGTTCGTCCTAGAGCTATTCACGGGCAATCATCTGGCACCAGTCCTCCTTTAAGAACTTTATCGAACCACCAAGAGCAAGTTATGAATAATCATCAAAACTTTGTGTATCAGAATACACTTGGTCTCGGTCATCCTAGAGGAAGTGTTATGCAATCTGTTCATGTCACACATCCGATGAGCAATCAGTATTTAGGAAATTATCTTCAGCAGCAATACCAGCCTAACATTCAGTCTCGGCCTAACTTCAATTTACCTCAAAACAAGCCGCTTGGTCCTATTCAAAGACCGTTACAAATATCTCCTTCCAATTTTTCTTCCGCTAAACAATGCTCCAGTAATGAAGAGTTTAAGAAAATTCAACGTCAGAAAATGTTGGAAGATACGAAAAAATATTTTCAAAACGACGGCAATACTCCGTCTCAAAACACTAGTGTTGTATTAGCAAGTGAAGAACCCTCGTCAACATCACAAACTACTCTGTCCGAACACGATAAACTCACTACTGATAAACCCAAGGACAAAAGATTTGATGTAAAGAAAACTGGAAGAAGCGGTGAACATACTCGTGGCAATAGAAATCAGCGACCAAAAAGCAATCTTTCTACTAATACTTTACCTCTTGGAAAGCCATACGATTTGGCAAGTAAACGAAGTACTTCGAAAGTTTGATAACTCGTTATATATATATATATTTTTTTTTTCCGGAAGTATATGTGATTTATTTATGTAATTAATTAGTCTAATAGTTGATTAATTATTATTATTTTAATTTTTTTTTTTTTTTTCTGTTTCTTTTCGGATGCTAAAATAAATTCTTTACTTTTTAGTTAATATTTATAAAAATTCTATAAAAGTTAGAATTTTCTGCTTTTAATTTGTCTAAAAAATATTAAAAAATATTTAATTTTTATTAGTTATAATATCATCTTTTTTTAACCTGATTTACTTATGTTATGTTAATGTTTATTTATTAATGATTTATCTAATGTGCCCTCGTCTGTCCGTCAGATGCACTCTTCTATCAGGTTTTTATTGTCAATAGTTATAAACGTGTGCATTGTAAAAATTATCAATTTGCTCGTCTGAAAATTGATTTGCTCGTTTCCGCAACTTATGCGATAGAAATATAATTAAATTAAAATAAACAATAATTAGCGTTGTTTTTTGTTTTTTTATAATTTATTATTATATTTTTTTATGTTTTTTTGTTTGTTAATAAATATCCAAAAAGTATGGAGGCAATGTGAATAAAACTTTATTGTGATATAATATATTAATTACATCCAATGCGCTTAGTCGAGGTTTAATTAACTTCATTTGAATGAATTGGGTTTTTAATCAAAAAAAAGAAGTTTCGTAATTATGTCATATTGACGTTTTTGAATAAAACTTTGAAATATTAAAGAGTTTTAATCGGTTGCAGTTGTTTTTTTCTAGTAGTGTTTTATGAATCCTGTGATAATAAAATGTATATGAATGCAATACAGTAAAAACTATGACTTACAATATTAACAGTTTTTTTGAAAAAGTGCTTATAACAGAAAACTTGCTACAAGCTTGAGCGCGAAATTGGTTGACTTTAACGTACAATTAAGGCTGGTAATGGGTCGGGTATCAGTGGACCCAGACTCCACTTACATAAACGGGTCTGGGCTTGGGTTGGATTTCATCAGGCCAGAGGCAATTTAATAGACGGGTCTGGGTCCCGGCCTTATTAGTAATTTCCGAAAAAAATAGTTACGTAATTTTGTTTAAGGTGGTACACCAGGGGGAAAATAAAACCTGAAATGTATTTATTTGGTCAAAATTACTTTTAATAAATTGTTATAATTATTGTTATTTAAAAACTTTTAAAATCCACTATGGCGTAAAAAAAAATAAAATAAAGGCTGTATTTCAAATCAATATCTTGATCTAGTGAAAAGATTGATTGAAAATCGATACAGTTATAAAATAAATTATAATCACTGTTTAACCCATGCGTTTTTAAATTTTTTAAAAATCTTTTTATCTCGAGTTTACTTTTTAAAAATTTGAAATATATTGACTTCCGCTATAGATTTATAACAATAACTTTTATTATACTATATTATTTATCCAAGAAAAACCCTTGGGTCAACCGGAGCATCAATATTAAGTAAATATTTCCTGAAAATTTCAGCTCATAAGCATAAGCTTTACTCAAGTTGTCATATTTTAGAAAACTAAAAAAACAAGAAAGAAAAAAGGATAAAAGCGTTATAACTTATTAATAAGATTTGTGACTTCTATTAATGCCGTTTAGACCGTGTAAAACAAGTACAATGGACCTTTCCCATAAATCGGCAAATGCGCAATGCATTGTGGTAGTTGTATTCATTTAAATCAAAACAATCCGATTAAAGTATTAGGAATTAAATATTATTATAATGATGAGTTCTTTTAATGCTAACTTAGAAAATAAAATTGATGCTAGTTCTTTTCAGAACTCTTGCCAGGCATCTAAAGCTGTGTATCGGGAACTTAAGCATGATGAACTTATTTCTGTTGACGAAGAAGAATCTATAAACAAGAGTATATCAACTTGGTCAAGAGACATTTCACTTTTACCAAATATATCTCACAATTTTATCAAGAAATATCTTGTTAATGATACTATATATATTGATAATTGTAAAAAAGGAGCCAATAAACACCAAACTCTTGGCTATCGTTTATTTAAAGAAAACTATGTCAAAAATGTATGTGTTAAAGCAAATGTAACAGCATCCATAAATTTGTTTATTGTAAAGTCTAATGTTGCTGCTTCAATGAAACGTAAACAATACGAAGTTTTTTATACACTTGTGCCAATCTACTGGTGAAATACTTTATGCTAAATGCCATTGTAAAGCTGGAGCGGGGGGCTGTTGTAAGCATGTTGCTGCATCATTATATCAACTAGTTGACTATAAAGAGTTAGACATTAAAGTGGTCCCAGAAACCGAAACATGTACTGATGTTTTACAGATATGGCATGTACCAGGTGAATCATCCAACTCTGAAGCAATTTTGTTTTCAAACTTAAATTTTGAAAAAGCTGATGCTTTTAAAGACAAAAATAGTACTCGAAAAAGACCTTTAGTTTCAGGAACACGTAGATACCATTCATTACCAAATTGTTACGAAACTTCAACTTTACAACTTCAAACTCTTTGTGAAGGTTTACAAAATCTCTGCCAGGGGACATATATATCTTCAATAATTCGTGATAATAACTTTCAGGCATGTTCCTTTTTTAATTCATTTCTGTCAACATTTATAGACCATGATATTGCAGAACCTTTTAGTAAAAAATATGACAGATTGATTATTATTACTCTTTTTGACAATTTACAAAATATGATTGATTTAAGTTGTTTGTCTACTGAACAAAAAGCATTTGTAGTATTGCATTTAATTGTTGACATTGAGGAAGCTAAAAATATTGAAGTCAATACAGTTAAACAATCTAAAAGTATATTATGGTATCAAGAAAGATGCAAACGATTGACAGCTTCAAATTTTGGTACTGTAATGAATAGGTGGAAAAAAATTTACCTAACATCAATTTTAAAAAAATGTTTACAAACTAAAAATATCAAAGTAGGAGAAAGCTGTATGTGGGGAAAGGTTAATGAAGATATAGCAATAAAACTATATGAAAGCATAACGAAGTCAAGTGTTACTCGATGTGGTTTTTCTATAAACCCAAAATGCCCTTGGTTGGGTTGTAGCCCTGATGGAGTAGTTAGCGCTGAAAAAGTACTTGAAGTGAAATGTCCTTCTTCAAAAAAACATTTAACAATTGAAGAAGCGTGTCAAGATAAAAACTTTTATTTGAAATTTAACGATGGTGCTCCAAAATTAAAAATAAACCATCCTTATTACTATCAGTGTCAAGGCATTATGGCACTAACAGAAACTAAAACAATTGATTTTATTGTATACACAGAAAAGTCATTGCACATCGAAACGATAGAGTATGATGCGGAATTATGGAATACAATTATTTTTCCAGAATTAACAGATTTTTATTTCAAATTTATGTCAACAGAAATATTTAAAGTAAAATAAACATTTACATAATATTTATAAAATGTTTCTTTTTTTGTCTGGTTACATTATTTGCTATCAGTTTTTATTAGAGGTGGTAGAAAAGTAACTAAATAACAAACTATGACCCATATTTTGTTCATGTCAGCAGCCATTGTAAGTGGAAATGTGTTTTGTAATATTTTGTAGTTTTTGATTCTTGCAATTGCACGTTCCACATGAATTCGCACAGATGCGATTCTTCTTGTTTCTAATTCTTTTTCCAAAGTAAGTTGAAAATCGCCTTCAAGAAATGGTGGTATGTTGAGACTTATTCCTTTTGGTAAGTCATTTACGATATCGAAACCTCTATCTGCCATCAGGCTATCACCTTTTTCTAATAATTTTAGTATGCCATAGTGATTTGTTATCTGTTTATCGCTTGATCTTCCTGCATATAAATCAAAAACAAATGTAATGGCACCACTCGGTGCAATACCAATCAAACCCTTTGCTGTGTGATGATGTTTATATTTTGAGAACATTGCTGATTGAGTGCGATAGCTAGTTGGCATCACAGTAAATATTTCTGTACAGTCTATAATTACACGAGTATTAGGGTATACATCTTTAAAGCAACTAGGCATTGTTTCATTAACTAGTTTTTTTGTTGGCCATATTGGAATTGATCTAAATTTTATGTGCAAAAAATCATACCAAGTAATTAATATCCTACTGGTAGTGCTCGATGAAATATTAAACCGTATTGCTAAATCTTCTATAGGAAAGGCAACGTAGTCGAATTAGCACCATAAAAAATTCCTCTTCAACATTTAATATACGTGATCTTCCTCTTGTTTTAGATGAAGAAGTTTCAGATAAATTGTCAGCAATAGTAGACATTGAACCCCAATAATTTAGTGAATATATTTCTGGTTCTAAAAACTTCATGACTACTTTAAATCGTTCAAAATTTTCAAAACCTGTGTAAAATTTGAAATGTTCTTTGTTATGTTTAAACCTTTCAACTGTAAATTGTGATAGAAGTATTTTGTCATTGAGCTTACATATAGCTTCTTTTTGAGTGTTTACTAACGCTTGTTTTTCTTTTATAATGTCCTCAATTTGATCTTTAAGAATTTTATTTTCTTGTTTTAATTTTTCTTTGTAGCTTAAAACAGGTGTTGACAGTTCTTCACTATAAGGTATTTATGTTGTTTTATGTAATAAACCAAGGCTATTTTTAGTTTTTCTTGGTACATGAGCAGTTAGTTTAACTGTTTTTGGAATAATTGTTGGAACATTATTCATATAAGTTTTTTTGTTCCCTTGAAAGTGTGCTGAACAAACTCTGTGTGAAGAAGAAGGAGTGAAGTCTTTTCTGCTAATTTTGGCTAACCATAACTTTCTTAACACTTTTTCCTTGGGTATAACATAAAATGATAAGTTTTTATTACGCTTAGAATTATTAAAACAGTTTGGTACACAACAAGTACATCCACCACTTTTTGAAGTGAAGTCAACTTCACTGTTAAAAGAGAGTTCAACTTCCTTCAGTGAGATCGAATTTTGTTCACTGTTTTCACAAGGTTCAACTTCTCCGTTAAAAGTGAGTTCACCTTCAGTAATTTCACTATCATCTTCACTGTTTTCATAAAGTTCAATTTCACTGTTTTCACAAAGTTCAATCTCACTGTTTTCACATAATTGAACATCACTGTTAAAATTTATTTGGTTTTTCGACATTTGTTTTGATTTAAATGAATACAACTACCACAATGCATTGCGTTTTTTGCCGATTTATGGGAAAGGTCCATTCTTTTTCGATGACTTTATCCTTTTATCTCAGAATTGCTATTGAAAACCACTTTCAATTAAAGTTAAAAACTTGTTGCTATGGAGTTTTATATGATAGTGGGGCTCAAGTAGGTCAAAGTTGAGCAATATTATTTAAACAAGAATGTCGAAAATTTTTTTTAAAAGTCAATTCTAAGGGTCTTTCATAAAATTAAAAAAAAAATCAAAATATTGTCGTTTCTCTTCCTGGTGTACCACCTTTTAGGTGCTTTAAGAACTCTACTGGACTTGTTACAGAACAGCATTAAAGATTTGGTATTGGTCTAACAAATGCAAGTAACATGGCTGCCGAGAGCTGTATGGTAAATAAAGTAGTTTTTCTCAGTCATATTAAGTAGAGCGTTGTAAATAATGAAAATATCAAAAAACTAAAGCATTTAGTTATTTTAAATTCCATCGTATAATGCAAGGAGGTTTAATAAAAAGGAGATCCCGTAGTACATAATTTACATAAAAGGCGGTGAAGCCAGTTTCGAAAGTCAGCCGCCATCTTGGTTAGCCCAAAACATTGTTATGTTTTGCGCGAAACTTTATTTTTTTTTTTGTAGAAAACTTTGCTAAAATCAAGTCAAAATAATGATAAAAATGATTGAATAATTTGCCAGTTGTTTTCGACGTTGTAATATACTACAAAGAATTGTTTGCTAACTGATTATCGGGTTCAGTTTATTTAAAAGTATTGGAATATTGAAGTAGACACTCAAAAAGTAAACACGCTTTTAGAAAATGCCATGTTTTACACAGTATGAACATTTTTTTCTGTGAACCTTTTGACCTGTACAGCTGTATATGATCTTAGCTAAATTAGAGTAATATAAATGTAACAAAAGTAAATAATAAAACTAGAAAGAAACAAGGAATGCTATTACTATGATAATTCAAAAATGCTCGATATGACAACATACTGAACTGTCGCACATGAAAGCCCAGTTCTATTTATATCAGCGTCTGAACAAAGCTGATTTAGTATGCCCAGCTCTATTTATATCAGTTTCTGAAATAAGTTGATTTAGTATTTCTTATTCTTCTTTTTCTTTAAACACAAAACCCTAACCCTAACCCTGACCCCTAACCCTAACCCTGACTGAGTTAAATAGTACCAAATCAAAGAAAATTAGAAGTACTTAAAAATTAAAACTTAACTAAAATGTAAATTTAAAATCAAAATGTATAAACAGAGTATCAAAAACATTTTTTTTTTAATTAAAGAACACCATAATGACGGCTATAAAAATAATTATAAACAAAGCTTGAATCAAGCATTGTTACTTTAAACTTTATATCTATTTACTAATGACAAACCAAGGAGAAAAAAAGTTTTTTTTTGCTTTATAATTTAAAAAAAAAAATTTTTTTTCACCCTGACTCTGACCCTTCTTAATAAGTAACATCCAAATTTACTTTTTCATTATAATTCATTTGATTATTTTTAAAAATCCTCAAAAAACCCACCTCTCAATTTTGTACCACTTAAGTTAAATTCTATGCGCAAATTTTAGCAAAAAGAAGTAACTAATAATAAAATTTTTGTTAGCAAAAAAAAATTAGTTAGTTTCTGTGCGCAGTTCTTAGCAAAAAGCAGTAATTAATAATAGAATTTCTTTGCATGAATTTTTTCAAAAAGAATTAACTAATAATAGAATTTCTGTGCACGAATTTTTGCAAAAAGAGTATACTTAAAATGATATTTCTTCGCATGAATTTTTGCAAAAAGAAGTAACTAATAATATAATTTTTGCTTGCAAAAAATCAGCAAAGAGAAGTAACTAATAATGACATTTCTGTGCACGAATTTTTGCAAAAAGAAGTAACTAATAATAGCATTTTTGTTTGCAAATTTTAGCAAAAAGAGGTAACTAATAATGACATTTCTGTGCACGAATTTTTGCAACAAGAAGTAACTAATAATAGCATTTTTGCTTGCAAAAAATCAGCAAAGAGAAGTAACTAATAATGATATTTCTGTGCACAAATTTTTGCAAAAAGAAGTAACTAATAATAGCATTTTTGTTTGCAAATTTTAGCAAAAAGAAGTAACTAATAATGACATTTCTACACACGAATTTTAGCAAAAAGAGTATACTTAAAATGATATTTTTGTGCATGAATTTTAGCAAAAAGAGTATACTTAAATGATATTTCTGTGCATGAATTTTAGCAAAAAGAGTATACTTAAATGATATTTCTGTACATAAATGACTTGATGGCTTACATCCACGGGTCCTTAGTAAATGTTCATCTATCTTTGCCAAGCCTCTTTCGCTTATCTATAAATGCTCATTTGCAACTGGTGTAGTTCCTGACTTGTGGAAAAAATTGAATGTAACACTTATTTTCAAGAAGGGGAGTAGGCTAAAAGCATCCAACTATTGGCCATTCTTGCTCACTTCCATACCTTGCAAAATTATGGAAAGTATTTTACAAAAAAAGAACAATGGAACACTGCGTTGCCGGTTGATTTTCTTTCATCAAGGCTGTTTAGGCATTTTTGTACTATGTCGATAGAGAAAATTGTTGCATTGATGACACAAACTGCTTCTGTACGACTTTCAAAGCCTGGCATTGAACCTTCAAGCTCTAAAACAAAGACTGCTTGAAAATAGTTATTTAACGATGCGCATATATCACCGTTATCGGTTGTGATGTTGCTATTGACTGTTTTAAGCAATGTAATGTTGTTACTGACGCTCTGCTTGCTTCTTATATATGCATGTAAGCGTTTAGGGTTGCTTTTGGAATCCCTGACGAGTAGCTCTTTGTACTTCTGCCTACCAGCTTTAATAATTTTTTTAACTTTTTTGCAGGCAGTGTTATGCGATATTTTGAGGAACTTGTGCGTGTCTCGACCTGCATTAATGTATTTGTCCCAAGAGGTGCGTTTAGGTTTGACCGCCTCAATAAGTTCTGGTGTTACCCATTGCTCCTGTTTTCCTGTAAAGGGAGTGGTAGTTGACGGAAAGTGTATGTTAGTGGCTTCATTGTACACGTTTACTAGAAGTTGATAATACTGTTTCCTAGTCAGCAGCTGCAATATGTGCTGATATTGCTGCGTAGTTTGCTCGACTCCAAATGAGTCGAGGTTTTAACGGCAAAGTTGGCGAATTGTTGAGGCATGCAGCAGCAAATTGGCATTCGATGAAGCAGTGTGCTTGACCCATTGGAGTGTCACCAAGAGAACCGCCTTGTTTAATGAAAATTACACGGTCTGGCTCATTTGTTATAATGAGGTCGAGTGTGTTAGTAGGCTCGACCTTCGACTACTACGGTAGGTTGGGAATGTGATAAGCTGAGTTAAGTGACATTCATTAAGACACATCTGGAACCTGATGTCGCCTTGACGCTCACCTCTCACTTGAGCAACAGTTGTAATGCCACCGTTAACTTCGATAGGCTCATAAGATGTATGGCTAAAATTGAAATCGCCATACAGTAGCATTGCAGAGCAGTTTATTTTAGACAGTATTTGTTGAGCGGTAGTGATCGATGTGATACACTGTGTAAGATTTTGATCATTTTCGTCGTGTGGACAGTATAAGCAGCCGAGGAGAAATGATTCTTGATTAAGTTTTATTTTTCGTCAGATTTGCTCAATTGATGTTGAGTTGAGCTGAGTAGAACTAACTTCGCTGACTATGATATCGTCTCTTGTGTAAATTGCAACTCCACCGCCTCTATTGTCTCTGTCTTTGCGATGTGGTTGGTAGCCGGGTACGGCAACGTCTGATATAATCTGTGAACCAAGTTTCCGCAAAAAAATGACGTGTGGCCGGCTGAGTTTATGTAGAGCTGATAGTCTAGCAAAGAGCTCTTGGCGTTTTTTTATGTTAAGTGAACATGGGTTGTTTGCCCAGTAACATAGATGGCTAGGTGAAACTGTAGAAGTGTCGGATTGCATCAGTTTTATTTTTGCTTTCGTTATTGGCCTAGGACGTCTAGTTGGCAGTGGAGATTTCTGAGTTAGAAGCGGCTGTGCGGCTAGCGTAGTTTGACAGAGCTCTGGCTGGAGATGAAAATACGTAGCACTGATTGGACGTTGATTCGATGACGTCGATGCAACAGATGCGACCTGTTCTTCGATGTATAACATTCCTAAACGGATTATCAAGAATGTTAGCATATATTCATTAGTTAGCATATATTCATCGATAATTTTTAAAACTCACACAATAATCTATTAGCGTTCAACAGTTATGGCCTTATAAAATTTGCAATCCCATTAAATTGAGGGGGGTTAAAACTTTTCATTATCATTTATTGATTTTTGTGTGAATTTTAAATTTTATTGATAAATATAGATTTAGTTAAGAATAGTATAAAAATTATTTTATCAACTTGTTGCTCTCACGTTTGGGGCAGGTGTAGCTAAAATTTTAGGGCTTTTTTGTTTTGCCTCCAATAATTGCAATTTTTTGTAAAGCATCCTTATTTGATATAAGCATAAACATATAAATTTTTGGAGTTTGCTCCATGTCTGGAAGTTAGATATCTAAAAAATCAAAAAAATACTGCTTCCGCCCCTGATTTGTAAGTTGCTCTGTTCTTTTGAGAACACTCTATTTTGTATATATTTAACATTACTCAAATATGCTTATATATATATACATACATATATGTATATATATTAAGCCACTACCAAAATATTCTTTTTTCTCAAATCATATTGGCTCACTTTGGGATTCGTTGTAAATATTATTTTAAGATAATCCTAAAAATTTCAGACTGATCAGGTAATTTTGGGATATGATTTTAACGTTTTTAAGTATTTTCTTGTATTCAATGAACTATTCATTTTTATGGCACTCTCAATATTTATTTTACTTTAGTGCAAACATTGATACAAATATTCTTTCAATTAGAACATTTGAATATTATAGAATGAATATTTACGACATAATCTTAAGCACTGGATAAAAACAGGGGGCGGAGGGGCAAGAGTTTCTCTCCCCCCACTTCCAATTTTTTTAAAACTATTTTTTTTTTTTGAAATTTTGGTTCTGGCTGCCTTGGTCCCCGTTTATTTCTAAAATTACCCCGTTTAACATATTTTTCATCACAAGGGTGATTTCGAAGTTAAGGGTTGAATAGAAATTTGCCATTTAAAAAAAATAATTCTTGACAGTAGTCAAGTATACCCTCGGACTTGGGTATGTGAACCAAATTAAATTGAAAAAAAGCAACATAATTTTCTCAAGAAAAAGGTATAAAGTAATCAGTTTTAGATGAATTACATTTGTTTTTTCTGCTCTGCTTTAGTTTTTATTCAGAATAAAATTGTCTCTTTACTTGACCATAAACTTTGATGCCTCTGATACAAGCTTCACGGACCTTTCCACTGACTGAGAATTGTTGGGTAAATCCGTAAGAATAGGGTTTTCAGAAATTTGCAAAGCATTCTCTAATTTAAATGATAAAATTAGGATAGAAGCTGGAGGTTCAGCCGTAATTAAAGAAACATCAACTAAACTACTCTTTGTATCAGCGTTAAAGTTAGTAGGCATTATTAATTTTGCTTTGACACTTGGTTTGACTTCAGGATTTACTTCTCTTGATTTCCTTATGTACAAAACTTGCTTAATAGCTTGAGCCCTTATATCTTTTTCATCATCTTGCAACAAGAGTATAAAAAGTTTTCATGAAGACAGCAATAAGAGTTTCCTTGAAGATTTTGAAAAAACAACTTGTTGTATATTGTTTGCCTGATTTTTAAAAATTTCTATTGTCTTATGAAAAAGTCTAGGAGCATCTTTATAAAGACAAGACCTTTTATGAGCAAACCACATGGGGCAGTACACTTGTACTATATACTTTGTAATTGTACTCATCTGCAGGATTCTTCAGTCTCGTATAAACCATCATTATTCTTAAAGCTAGAGTTAACCATCTAGCATGGTAAACAGGACCTGGTTTTTTCATTGAATATTTTGGAGATATAAAGCCTTTAGATATTCCAATACAGTATTTATAAAGTTTACGTTGATTTGTATTTAGGTCAGTTAAAATATTAGAGTTTACGTAGGAATCAATCTCTGAACAAAATCAACTATCGATAAATCATGCAAATCACCTGCAGAAGCTTTTTGACCAATAAAAAGCTTCTGCAGGTGATAAAAAGCCCTTTTTTTTGGATCGTTACTCTTACTATCTACTTCAGCTATGACATGGCAAAGTGGTAACTCATTTTGGTGAAGTACACATCCTATTAAATGGATTCGTTGGTTTAAAAGCCTTTCTAATGTCACAACTAAACCATTATCTGCACCAGTATTAGCAGAAGTATTATCAACAACAATGGCTTCCAAACTACTAATGCTGTTGTATTTTTCGAGTATTTTTAGTGTCTCGGTTGTCATTGTAATTCCTGTTCCATTTTTTCTTTCAATATAAGTTAAATATTTCTTAGAAAAAGGTCCATTTTCTGCAGTAAAAATTAAGTGATGTTCATCCTTTACTGTTCTATTAATTATAGGTTCTGCATAATGATCATATCCTAATATATGTGCTAATATATTTTTGTCTTTTTTACTATCTACTCCAATGACTTTCAAATGAAAAACTTCTAAACTTTTTGTTGCAGCGTCACTAACTTCGAACCTGATAGCAGCGTCACTAACTTCGAACCTGATAGCAGCGTCACTAACTTCGAACCTGATAGCAGCGTCACTAACTTGGAATCTTTCAGCTTTGGGAATCTTATTTAAATCTGTGTAATTGTTTTTATAC
This sequence comes from Hydra vulgaris, assembly GCF_022113875.1. Taxonomy (NCBI): domain Eukaryota; kingdom Metazoa; phylum Cnidaria; class Hydrozoa; order Anthoathecata; family Hydridae; genus Hydra; species Hydra vulgaris. The sequence goes on along the minus strand of NC_061161.1, from coordinate 49,566,879 downwards.
AGTGGTTTTGCAAAAAACTCATGATTCTGATTTTTATAATCATCATTGTTATCTATTTCCACATCCTAAGTTTCACTGAAACAATCATTATCTGAATGAAGTGCATTGTCACTTATTAAATTAAGTTTCTCCTTCTTTTTCTTGTGATCTTGGCTTTCTCTTTCTTATCAATTTGGCCTATCTGCCAGGTTCCAAAGGGCCCTTGCTTAGCTTTCTGATCCTTTAAATATTCTCGTTCTAGAATTGGGACCTTAAATTAAAAAAGTTCATTTTATAGCTTATAGAATTTAAAATAATAAAAAGCATAAAAAATAATAATACTGAAAAAAAAAAAAAAAAAAATGTAACCTGTTTGCTTTCTTCACAGAGACATACATAGTGCTTTTATGAGCAACTCTTGCATCGAATATTTCTAAAGAGTAATATATGTAATAAAATATGATCCCATAATTTGAGAAGAAATATAAAAACTGTTCAACTGTAAAATTTGTTGGCAGTTTAGTCACAAATTTGTTCGAACAAATATATTGTTTTAATATTGTGGCTTTTTGAAAATGTAACTTTAAACCTGCTATCACGATTTAAAAGAAGTTCACATCTGTATGTTTATATATCAAATAACTTTAAAAGGTTATTTTCCAGCCAACAAACACTGTTTTTATGTTTTGAAGCTTTCGTTCAGCTGCAATTACTTTTTGAAATGTTCTTGCGACTTATTTCTTAGAGGTTTCTCCTTCTTTAGTGAAAGATTTGGATTCACTTTTTTCCAAATTTTTAAAATTTCTTCACTAACTTTTAAACTATGGCAACAGAATCAATTTTTTTTAGTTGTAATCATTTCTTTTTTGACTTTATAGCCTAGAAGGTCGAAAAAGAAATGATTACAACTAAAAAAAATTGATTCTGCTGCCATAGTTTTATAAGTTAGTGAAGAAATTTTAAAAATAATATGCCTATAATATAGGCATATTGAATAATCTCTTTATATGTTGGGAGGTCAGTAACAGGTAGTTTGTTTGGTTGCCCAGCATATCTTTCACTTTCATGTCTAGTTATAATATTATGTATTCTTTTTCTTGTTGGTTTCCCAGATCCACATTTTGCATTCATTTTTAAAAGTTTTAGTTCAGTCTGAAAAAGAAGTTAAATATATGGCTAATATAAATACTTTATCCGTATTAGATTTTATATAATATTTTATATCTTAAAACATTGCATATCCTTTTCCCAATAAAAAAAAGGAAACTCTTTTAAAAATGGCGAAGTTGTTGTTATTATACCAATTTATGACGCGGAAATAGCATTTTAAGCGACGTTCTGTTCTATTTCGCAATACTTAAATGAAACCATGAAAATGTAATTTGCTATGTTTTTCCCAAAAAAACGAGAAAGTTTTGAAATTTTTTAAATTGTAAATAATTTTTATTGAACTTAAATAGAACATTTCCCAAAGTGAGCCGAGTGTTGACTTTAACTTGGTAGTGCCTTATTATATATATATATATATATATATATATATATATATATATATATATATATATATATATATATATATATATATATATATATATATATATATATATATATATATATATATATATATATATATATATATATATATATATATATATGAAGACCAATAATAAAATTTTTAATATGTATACATTCCTTATTACATGTGAAGCAATAATAACACTCGCAGTTTTCATCAGTTTTACTTTTTTTATACATTAATCCTATTTTTAAAAAAGCACAAATATGCCAACATTGGCAACCGCTGCTCCTATGTTGACATAGGGAGGATGGGGTTGGCTAGGATCAAGGGTAACTTGACAACTTCATTTAACCTTAGAGTCTTTCCTAAGAAATGCCAGATATTACGCGGAATCGTCCGAATTTACCACTTCATGATACACAGCAGCATTGTAAGGTTTCGCGCGGGTGCTTAAGAGGTATTGCGTTTTATGTACTTTTTGGATCAAAATGAGACTTTTGAAGCATCACTTCTTTTTTACGTTACTTACAAGTTAGTTGTTCTTATGAAAAATTTCTTAACTCGTCAATATTGCAATACACCCTACTCATCAGTATACCATTATAAAAGAAATCATCATTTTCGTTAAAACAAGCTGTGTCTGCCTTGTTCAAAAGATAAGATTAAAATAAGTATTCCATTAAATGTGCAAAACTTGGATATAAATTGGATGAAAATTCAATTTCTGCATAGTTGATAATAAAATCACACTCTTATATATATGTAGGGGTTACAACTACAGCAGCAAATCGATTTTTTGTTAATTATTAAAGCAATATTTGTGCTGCACAAATATTGCTTTTATAATCAAGTTTTTTACATGCGAATCACAAGTAAAAAACATCAATACTTTGTGGTTTTTACATGATGTTTTATTATTATAATTTTTTTGAATAAATTTTCAGAGAAAATTGTGACTGTATTTCAATTTTGTAAAGTTTTTTTGGTTATTGGCTAACAACTCTTTTTATTATAATTCAATTTTAAATCATATTACATTTTTTTGAGAGGAAAAAAGGTGCATTTATCTTCATACAATAATATATCATTTATATATTACATTTTGGCATATAGCCTCATGAACAAGTTTCTATACAATAATTTTTTAATAAGGTAAAGAATAATAATGCTTATGCAAGGTTGAGTAACTTTCAAAGAAACAAAACAATTTCTGGTTTAAACTGGACGAAGAAGACATGAGTCTAATGCATTAGCTGTTTTATTAAAAAAAAAACGAGAAATTTCAGCAGTATTTACATGCTAATGACAATATAAATATTTTTTAAAGGAATGAGTGATGCTGGATAATTTACATTAGTCTTGCCGATGTTTTACACACAGAACAGATCACTTTTATTCTTCGTCTTGTTCACTTTAACGATATCAAAAAAATGCTGGAAGATAAATTTCTTTATTTTGAAGACACGGAGAAAAAAAGGGAGCGTATATTGCGAAACTGATGTGATAATAGAAGAATATCTTTTAATTGCAGAAGCGCCGTTGACAGCGGCTCAATTATGTCTGGAATTTACATGGGGGCAAAATCATCAATTTTACAGAATACCCCATAAGCTTTATGTATTCTTTATAGTGCCCATAGCTTAGTTTATCTGGAGTACATGCATTTAAACCTTGCTTTGAGATGAAAATTTTTTCGTCTTCGGTAAAGTTTTCTGAATTGTTCAAAACTGTTGTGCTTCCAACCTTTTGGCATAAAACTCTACATGTATTAGATAAACTTCATTAATAATTGATGAAAAAATTGTTGTTATTCAACAACTAATTAACCGTGAAGTTGAAATATACGTGCATGCGTTAAAATCGCTAAGTCGACAAATTTTCTATTTCTTTTTAAAAAAGCGCTTAATTGATCATTTAAATTTTTTTACAATACAAATACTTAATCTACGCAACATCTGTTAGTAAAAAATGAATTAAAAAAGAAAATTTTTTATGTCGACTTATGGTGTAAAAAATAATCACTGTCGACTTTGAGTAGACCCAGGCTTATATACATATATATAAATATATAAATATATATATAAATATATAAATATATATATATATATATATATATATATATATATATATATATATATATATATATACATATATATATATATATATATATATATATATATATATATATATATATATATATATATATATATATATATATATATATATATCGTCGGAGATAGTGTAAATCCGCGTAACTAGCATTGGCTACTATATTTAGATATTATTAATTTTAACACCAAATATTTATTGTTGAGATTACAAAAAATATGAATAATACTCTTTTTACTAAAATGAACCCAAAATCAGTTAAAATAAAAAATAAGCAAAGTTTTAAACTTCTTCAGTAAAATAAATGTACTGTAGATACGCGGTATTATAAAATGCTAGTTACGCGGTTTTGCACTATCCTCGACGATATATATATTTTTGTTACTAAAAATTTCATGCGTTTAGCATTCATCAGGTAAAAGTACATATATATATATATATATATATATATATATATATATATATATATATATATATATATATATATATAATATATATATATATATATATATATATATATATATATATATATATATATATATATATATATATATATATATATATATATTATGCAAAATAAATAAATAAATAAAATATATATATATATATATATATATATATATATATATATATATATATATATATATTATACAAAATATGCATAAACGCATACACAGTTTAATAATATCATATCATAATATTAGTAGCAATTTAAAAGATTTATAAACGCAAATGTTTGGATTTAATCAGGAAAACTTTGAAAATGCCAAACATTAAGTGTACAGAATATATTTATCAAATTAAAAAAAAATATTCACAAACCACTTAACAAAGTTAAAAAGTCAATAAAGTCAGTACTTTAAATTGGATATTTAAAAATTATAAAGTCTCAATATTATATATTTACTTTGAAGCAATCAATACAACCCTGCATTAAAGATTTTTAATAGCTTTAAAAATCGGCCAAAATAAGGACCCTATAATAAGTTTTACAAATTAGTTTCCTGTGTAATAAGATATATACATATTAAAAAGTTCACAACCCAGAGGTAACCTACTATTTTAGAGTGGCAGCCATCCTATCAAACAGCTTGAAGTTGATCTATTGATGAGAGTTGATTTGGTTTGGTTTCACTTTTCAAATGCCACCAAAAATTTCAGACATAGACATGCTACAACAAGAAATGCAAGAAATAATCAAGTAATTAGAAAAAAAAAAGACGAGAAAGATGTTTTGATAATTAATCTTGAAGAAAGGGTAAATGAATTAGAAAATAAATTATGCCAAGATAAATCAAAAGATCTAAGTAATTGGAGTGAAGTCGTAAAAAGAAAATTAAAGCGAATCAAGGCCAAAGTTCTAGTTGAGGAAAAAGAACGTAATAAAAGAAAAAAAAATATTATTATATTTGGTGTTAAATTAGCAAATCATGATAATATTGACAAGAACAAATCTGATGAAGATATGGCAAAATATATTTTTGACTCAATAAATGCAGACAAGGATAAAATAAAAAAAGTAATCAGGCTCAAAACGAGAGACACGTCAAAAATACCACCAGTTATCATTGTGTCAGACAAAATAAGTGTATTAAAAGCTGCATATATTAACAGAAATAAGATAAACAACATATATTTTAACTCGGATCATGGCCTACTATAATTACACGGCCTGATTTGTTGCATTTTTCGTAAAAAATTAAGAGGCCAGTTTTTTTACGGCTAACGTTTGAAAGCTTGAGCTCTTCTGTTAGCGTTGTGAAAGTTTATTAATATTTTATTAAAATTGGAACAAATGACTCGGATTTTCTTAGTGTAGTTATAACATTATGTTATACTGAATTTTTCGCTAACTGATTGCCTGCTTCAGTTTATTCCAGTAAAACAGAATACTGAAATAGGCTTTCAGATAGCTATATATAAACATTAAAATAACATTACATGTTGCAAAGACCATCTACAAATCTTTAGCGGAAATAAAATCAAAGGTTTGTTATATTTTTTTTATTATAATTGAATCAAACAGTATAAAAGAAATAGCTTTTTATTAGGAATTATTTTTGGTTCTCTGTCTTTTTTTAAATTGTTTCACCTGATCTTTTCTTACTGAATCAGTTGTTCTTTTTTGCAAATTGTTATAAAAGATATTTATAACGATACGAGATCCATATTTTATACCCAACTCTTGGTGATTGGCACAAGTAAAATCAACACTGCTGCAATAATTCTTAAAAATTTGTTCTGCTAAACTTTTAATTGAAAAAGAATAACTGCAATGTTTGATTAAAATAGGAGATATGACATCTAGAATACTAAAAAGATGACAAATAAAATCAGACAGAGGTTGACTTGGACATATAAGTCCACCTCTGGATAATATTTTCAAGTATTCATTAGTAAGAATATCTTGGTCTGTAGAAACCATTTTTTGATTACAAGTATGACAATCAAATTTTTTTTTCAATTTTTTTGCGACATACCCTGCTATTGTAACAGCAACTTCCATGCTATCTTCAGAAAGCTGACACTCTAAAATCTCTGTAGACAACAAATCAATTTCTTGCATAATATTTGCTAAACTAGAATTATCAAATGTCTGATAAATATTTTCTTCCCAGAAATTAATATCTTCCTTTAGAAGACTTCTTACTGCCAAAATTTTTTCACTATTGCATACTTCTAAAAGACTCACTAGAAATCTGCCACCACTCATTTGTCTATACTTACTAAAACGTAGCTCCAAAGGATCACTTTGGTACCTGGAAGTAAGAAAATATGTATAGTCTTCTTCAAGCAAAACATCGATAAGAGATAAGAGCAAGAGAAGTTTGTTTGGAAAATGTAAAATAATCACATTTTGACCAAATATCAATTCAACTTGCAATTTGTCTATAAAATGTGGGCTTGTTATCACCCTTCACGGCAGCATTGCCAAGTTGATTGGATGTATTAAATTTCTGCTTTGAATTAAGTGTGATGAACAACTTATAAAACAAGGATAAAAATTGTGCTGCATCATTTTTTTCAGGAAAATAACTGAGTATTGCAGCTGTAGTTGTTTCATCAAATATTGCCAAGGTTGACATCTTGTTTGTTATTTCCAGGATGAGTGACCTGATAATTAATTTTTCTCGCTTTTTTTAAGTTCCCGTTTAATAACTGATCTTTTTCATAGATTTTATGAAATAAATTTCATGCTATGTAACCAGCAGGAACTTCAACTTTGTCTTTAAACAAATCAAATGAAAAAGAAGGAAAAACATATTTTTTTGCATTTAACAAGTTATTTCTAACATTTTTTATTAAATGGATTATATCGAATAACACGTATGTTTTTAATACTCCATTGTAAACTGGATGACATATAAATAACTTTCCATCTCCATTATATGCTTTATGAAACTCTGAAAATGCACTAACATTGGTAGATTGATTATCTGCAACAACAGTTCTTACTTTAAATCCAGATTGGTGCAATGAGATCATACTACAGTTTGTTAATTTGCAATTATGACCACTGCGAAACCATTCAGGTAAAGAAATATGATATCCTTTATACGACAATGAAACATTAAGATCTTTATTAACTGTTATTGACTCAAACACAGTTGGTATACCTGATATTTCATCAAAACAGAGTTTATAGAAAACAACACTGTCATGAAGTTTCTTAAATGTAAATCCTGGTGGGCAATGCTGTTCTTTTAACGAATTAAGACTAATTATTTTATCAATATTTTAAAAATCACTGAACTCATCTTTTCCCAAGTATCTTAAAGTTGGTTCTTTTCTAGGCAACTTTGGCACTCTTAAAGTTGATGAACTACTTTTTTTATCTGTATGAATAGTTGGAACAGGTTGGAGATCCCATTTCATGGTGCATCTTTTCCCATATTTAATAAATTTATCCTCGAAATGATCAATACAAATAGCAGAGTATAATGGAAACCAATCTTTTCTATTGAAAAAATATATCCATCGTTCTCGCAAACTGCTTTCTTCAGGAAAATGAAATGTAGACTTTTTTGGACCAGTAGAGTAACCAGTTTTACAGTTTGTGACAACACATTTGTAAACCATTTTTATAACTAAAAAAAATTTCAAAAACTACAATAATATTGAGATTTCTTACATTTATAATTGAAATTATCTCCACTTGAATAACATTGCATAAAAAAAAGCAGTTCGACTGTATACAATATACCAAGTAGACTGTCTGTATGTCTATTTTATTATTCTACTCTCTAATGGATTATAATGAAACAGATAATCAGTCAGAATATAATCAGAAATATATATTACATGAATATGAAAACATAAACCAAACTTTGATATAATAATTGTAATAATCACATTATTTTAATTATTAAATATCGTTAGTTGTCTTATATTAGAAAATAAGCCGTAAAAAAACTGGCCTCTTAATTTTTTACGGAAAATGCAACAAATCAGGCCGTGTAATAATAGTAGGCCATGCTCGGATATGACAGAATCCGAAAAAGATCTCATTAAGCAATTACGTAGTTAAATTGTAAAATATTAGCTTAAATCAAAACGATGAATACTACTACACTAGAAGAGATTTCAAAATTGTTAAACTCATAAAAAAACCAACTCCTTCTGACCTATAATCTAAAGAAATGACAGTTGAACAATTTTAGTGTGTCATTAAAACAGAAAATGAAAATATCTTAATTGGTAGCATACATCATCCACCTGATGTTACAGTACTTACAAATCAAAAAATCAATAAATTAATAAATAGAGCAAAAAAAAAAAAAGTATTCAGGTTTACTCTTAGCCGGAGACTTCAATTATCCAAATATAAAATGGAATGATGAGAATATTCAAACAGTGTTAAAGAATGATAGACAGGGGCAAATATGACAACTTTTTTGACTCAAAACGTCACAAAACCAACATTTAATTCAGGCACACTGTCAGAAGGCAATACCTTTGATTTGATTGTACACCACTAATGCACCAGAGCGTATCTAATGCACATGAGCGTAATGCACCAGAGCGTGACTAATGCACCAGAGCGTAACTAATGCAACTGGAATTACATCTTTAAAAAATCAACTGCATCAAAAACTTCCTATGGGAAATCAAAGTTTAACTACAAAGCTGGAAATTATCATAAAATGAACAATTCATTCCATAGAATAAAATGGTCACATCTTTTCTTTAATAAAAATGTTAATGAATGTTACAAAAACTTTGTAAGTAAATATCACGAAATATCTAACAGTTATATACCTAAAAAAGTCCATAAACACATAGCTTTAAAACCATAGATTGACAAAAAAATGAAGACTGAAATCAGATATAAAACAACCTTATGGAAAAAATTAATATCAAAGTCACCCATTTTGGTTCAACAATACAAAATAAATTAGTTAAAAACATGGTGAAGTTAAAACGTATTGAATACGAAAAAAAAAACATCAAAAAAGTGAAACATCAAAAAAGATCCCAAACTATTTTACAGTTGTGTTATTCTAACAAAAAAGTTAAAGGAGGAATAGTTTTAATGTCTGATGAATATATTAACACTGTAACAAATAGAGAATTGATAGCAAATATTTCAAACAATAGTTTCAATTCTGCTTTTGTTAATGATGATAGACATAAAATACCAAATATGCAGCAGAACACTAAAATTATTCTATTCAAGTAGATATAAATGTCATTGGTTATAATGCACTAATGCACCAGAGCGTATCCCAATTAGCAGTGGTAGCGCACTTGCCTCAGAAACGTAAGATCCGTGATTCAAACCCCACCTCTGGGAAAGTTTTGCGACATCGGTTGGGAATGAGGCGTGAGCTTCCTATTAAATGCTCTTCCGCGGTGCTCTGTGATAAGACCGTAAGGACTTCTTCACCTAAATCAACATTAAAAAAAAAATAAACAATATAATATTTCGACATACTATTGAAAATAAATTTTAACAAGTTGATGCTTACAAAGCTGTTGGAGTAGATGGGATAAACCCATATGTATTAACTGAATGTCATAGTACTCTCTGTGAACTATTAAATTTAATCTATATAAAATCGTTGACTGAGAAACAATTACCTGAAGTCTGGAAATCAGTAAATATAATCCCAATTTTTAAAAAAGGTAATAAGAACAATACATCTAATTCAAGGCTAATCTCATAGACCTCTATCCCATGTAAAGTTTTGGAATCAATCATTCGAGATAAAATTATGGATTATCTAAAAAAAAATAGCTTGTTAAATGAAAATCAGCATTGGTTCAGAAAAAATAAAAGCTGCACAACAAACCTATTGGAAACTCTTGTTATCATAACAGATGCACTAGAAAATGGCTACATAGTTGATATGTTATATCTAGACTTTGAAAAGGCTTTTGATAAAGTACCACACTCTTGCTTGATCACTAAAATTAAATTATATGGTATCGTGAGAAATTGTCTAAGATGGATAGAAAACTTTTTAACTAACAGAAAACAGAGAGCGATCTTCGGCGACACCGTCTCAGATTGGCTACCAGTTATTAGTAGTGTACCACAGGAATCAGTTTTAGGACCACTGCTGTTAAAATATTAACATTATAAAAAATCCGAATGATTCAATAAGCCTTCAAAATGATATAAACAATATAATGCCATGGTCATCTATCTGGCTCACAAAATTTAATTAGAAAAAATGCAAAATTATGCATATCGGGAAAAAAAATCTAAATGCTAGATTTATAATGACTGGTACTAATTGGAATTACAATATTACACTATGTAACACAGAAACTAAACGTGATTTATGTATAATGATTCAGTCGGATCTAAAATGGCACTCACAAGTTGATTCAGTAACTAGCAAAGCAAACAGAATGTTAGATATCGTTAAGAGAACATTTAAATGTTTAGATGTAAACATTGTAAAAATGCTCTATACAACATTCATACGTCCACATCTTAAGTTTGCGTTCCAGGCAGAGTCTATATTCCTACAACATGACATAGAGAAAATTGAGATGATCCAAAAAAGAGCAACCAAACTAGCACCTACAATTAAAAAATTACTTTATAAAGCTAGATTAAATATTAGACAATTAACAATACTAGAAGAAAGTAGACTACGTGGAGATCTTGTTCAACATTTTAAAATTCAACATGGGTATGATAAAATAAATTGGATTACAAACAATTATCAAAACACATCAAATGAAGGTCCTATTTACGACAATACAAATTCAAAATGAAAAAAACTTTATACAAAAATACCTTCAGATATCACTTTTTTCCAAAATCGAGTGGTAAATGCATGGAATAGCTTACCATCTAAAAAAGTAGAAGCTGCTTCAATAAATAACTTCATAAATAAACTAGACAAATCTGAATTTTGCAGAAACTTTTTTTAAAACATAAACAAAAAACAAACTGAGCTGTTACAGTGCAATATCTACCGTTATAGTACTTCGCAACTGTTAACACCAGTTGTTACAGCTATACCATATTGTTATTATTATAAGTCGTTTACCCTAAATAGCTAGCTATGTAGGTTGAACGGAGTACCATGTAGGTTGAATGGCGTCAATAAAAATATCGAAAAAATAATAAAAAGTGTTTTTTTTTAATTGTTAAGTCAAGACAAAAAACAAATTATTATAAAAACAAATATCAAATATTTTGATTTGATAAGCTAAATAACCTTTTTAAGTGTGCGAGAACCCAAAAAAAAAAAAAAACAGTTTAAAGCGGTATAAGTACTTGCAAAAAGTGTAAATAAAATAAACTATAGATATTGTTATTGTATGAGAAAAAAAAAAATTGGTACAAAACATAATATATATTTATTATCAATAAATATATATTATGTTTTGTACCAACAAAACATAATATATATTTATTGATATAGATATAGCTTTCTCTCGTTATATATTATACATTAAGAAGCGAGCAATGACTATAACTAGCAACTACAAGCGTGTAACTACAAGCATGCAACTCAACTATTTTTACAGATCGCATGGCGATCACGTGACACAAATAAGAGCACGTATAAAACTAATTATATATATATATATATATATATATATATATATATATATATATATATATATATATATATACTAATTATATATATATATATATAACACGCGATAGACATTTAGCGCTATCGCAACACTCCCCCCGACAAAGAGCCGTCTACATAGAGCGGAACTAGTCCTTCGTCTACAAATTGTATATTCAGTTTGTTTATTTGTTCTTTACCATATTCAATGGGTATAGCTTATTTACAGTTCTGTTAACTCGCTGACAGGTATTATTATGTATATATATCACTATTGCACTTCTTATCTCATTGTTTTTTGAGTATTTGATGTCTTCAACTATGCCAACCTTCAAAAGTATACGTGATTTAAGGGAATCGTCAATTAACACAACATCGCCCTCCTTAATTATAGCTGAACCTTTAACTTTGGAAGATTTATGATCTTCGCGCAGATTCTTTAAGTATTCGTCTTTCCATCTTGATTGGAAATGCGTTAACAACATGTAAAGATGCTTATTACGTTGATTTGTATCTATATTATAATCATTTGATGATGATTCAGGAATGACTTCCAAATTCAACATTCTCCAAAAAACTAAATGATTTGGTGTTACCACCTCATCTCCTGGCTCTTCATAACTGAACGTTAAAGGCCTATTGTTAATAACACATTCTACTTTAAGAAGTACGGTTAACAATTCTTCATATGTTATTTTTGAATTAGATAATATCTTTTTTAAACAGCGTTTTGTAGACCTAACGAGTCTTTCAAATATTCCGCCCCACCAGGGAGCCGCTGCTACATTAAATCGCCATTTGATTGCCATAGATGCAACGAATGCTTGTGTTTCTTTGGATGTAAACTGTGTGCCGTTGTCTGATACTATCTCTGAAGGCACCCCTCGCCGCGCAAAAAATCTTATAATTCCACGAATGGCACTTGCTGCATAGCAATCAGGAACTAAATCTAAAATAAGAGAACGAGAACTACAACATGTGAACAAAAATATCCATACTTTATTATTAACAGTTGAATTATCTAAAGATTTTACATACAAGGGACCAGCATAATCAACCCCAGTGTATTTAAAATCGTAGTCATAAATTAGCCTACTTACTGGTAAAGGTGGAGAGTGAGGGTAAAAATATGGTTTCCCTTTAAACTTTTTACAAATAAAACAATTTTTAATTATACTACTTATAAGTGACCTCGCCTAAGGAACCCAGTATCTATTCCGCAGTTCGCCAAGAGTTTCCTTAACACCATTGTGTTTTACGAGAATATGAGCTTTCTGGATAACAAGCTTCGAAAAATAACTTTCGCGAGGTAAGAAAATTGGAAATTTAGTATCAAATGATAATGGTGCAGTTTTCATTCCTCCCTTAACAACGAACAATCCAATTCACTTCTTTAAGTCTCAAATCTTTACATAGTTGTTTAAATGAAGGTTTTGTTAAAACGTCACGCTGAATGTGTTTTATCCATAAAATATTTGCATTGTCTAATTCTTTCGTTGATAATATTGAAGAATTCAACGGAATTGATTTATTAATTCTTGCTTTAATTTTTTTAATAATTCGTAATATCCATGCTGTAACTCGCAATAATTTACTATACGTATTAAACTTCGAAATATCTATAACAAAATCATCGATATTATAAACAGTATTATCAATAAAACAGGTTAAATCTGATATTTCCAAATGATCCTGAAAATATTTATACACAGGCCATTGAATTTCCAAGTTATTGAGAAAGTCAGGTCCATTGAACCATATAGTCTTTTTTTCTAGATCAGTTAAAAAACAGCCACGTGAAATGATATCTGCTGGGTTTCTAATTGATTCAACATATTTCCATGATGTGATATCATATAAACTTCTAACTTTATTAAGCCTGTTCTGAATGAAAACTTTATATTTCTTTGTCATATTGTTAATCTAATGGAGTCATATTGTAGAATCTGTTCAACAAGTAACTTTATAAATATCATAAACAGATTTAATTTCATTTTGTACATCATATAACAACTCAGCTAACAGCAAATTAGAACTGAGTTCAAGGCGAGGTATTGTTGACTTACATACTGAGGCAACCCTAGACTTAGAAGCTACTAAAATAGAAAATGAACAAATTTCATTGAAAAAACGCATGTAAACACAACACCCATAAGCCTTATTACTAGCATCTGCGAATCCGTGAAGTTCTAACTTAAATAGAGGTATATCTAAATGGTTAATATACCATCGTGGTAAACTTATACTACCTGCTAACCGCAAATCATTAATTATTATTTGCCATTCTAGCAAATTTTTATTTTCAAGATAACTATCCCAACCCATTTTAGAAATGTTCAACTTTTGAAATAATAGCTTTAGCTTAACAACAAAGGGATTTATAAGTCCTAAAGGATCATAAATACTAGCAATAAAAATAAGAACGTTTCTTTTTCTTGGTATGCTAATAGCAATTTTCATTAAACTTTCAAATCGATAAGTTAAAGTGTCACTTCATTTGTTCCAGATAATACCAAGAACTTTCGTTTCATCTTTTTCGATAAATGGCTTATCTTGAAAAGTGTTTTCTAAATCTTTACAATTAGATTCAAATTTCGGAAGATTGAATCCACCTTCTTTTAATATCAACTTACACCATTTGTAAAAGTTAATGCATTGACTTATTCATTAAAACAAGAATTTACATCGTCAACATGAAGACTATTTACAAGTTTATTAACATATGACGGATTACTTCTTAAATATTGTTGCAAATGTAGTTTTAACGTTCCATTAAGTAAAAATGGAGAAGACGTTACTCCAAACAACACTCTACATAGACGATATGATACTAATTTTTGATTTGATAAATTTTTAACAGATATATTATTAATGTCATCATACCACAAATATCTAACATAATCTCGACATTTATTTGCACTAGCATCAAATACCATTCGAACTTTAGTTAAAATTTTATCATCACGCTTCATTGGTCTGTGAGGCAAATAATGTACATTTTCAGCATTTAAATCATTAACTGAAACTTTTTAAATGATACCTTGCGATAATTGATATTTAATAATATTATTATATGAATTGAATAAATCAATATCTTTTAAGAATCGTTTTTTCAGAGAATTAACTCAATTTATACATAAAGAATAGTTATCAGGTAATATAAATTCATCACCCCTAAATGGTAAATCAACCATATAACGACCCAAACCTTTATCAAAATAAGTGAATTCTTTAAAATTATTTAATACTAAATCATTTTCTTTACAACTATCCTTATAACCCCATATTTCTTTTCAAAACAACATCATCCTCAACTAATTCAGATTGAACCTTTAAAACGTGCACCGTGTTTACACAAAAACTATTTCCTTTCTTTTTACCTGAACAACCACTTAACACATAACCACCAAGATTAAACTTTAAAGCAACAGGTCCAGAATTACCCCTAACAACTGTATCACCAAAAAATTTCCAATAAAAATCAGCTCCAACCAGTATATCAACACTAACTGGACCATCTACAACTATATCAGCTAATGCTAGACCCTTTAAATGATTATAATTTCTAACAGTAAAATCTATTTTGGCCATTAATGGGGGCACATATGTCTTTGACAAAACAAGAAATTAAAACAAAACAACCATTAGTACCTTTAACAGTAAATTGAACCCTTTCCAGCACTTCTGTTTCACTCTGATTTCCAAAAGTATTAATAACGATTCTCTTCGAGTCTAACGTTTTTAAATTAAGTTTACTTCGCAATGATGGTGAGATGTAACTAAGTTGTGAGCAGCTATCAAACAATATACGAGCAGGTTGATTAATATTATTAGCAGTTACATTGACTCTGGCTGTTTGCAATAAGACTGAGTTATTACACTTTGATAATGAAGCTAATGAAGACGAACAATTTTCTTGTATATCTATTTTCTTATTTGCTATTTTATTTATGCACATTGCAGCATGATAAAAATTGGAACAGTAGAAACACTTCATTTTCGTATTGCAATCCTTTGAGAGATGTCTAATCTTTAGACATTTAAAACATCTCCTTTTGTTCTTTAAGATTCTTCTTTTGTCCTCTAGACTTATAATTGTCATACATTCTTGAGATTTGTGATTTTTATCACAAAAAATACATTTTAAATAGTCATTAAAATTTTTAAACTTATTTTGTGGTTTCATATTTCCACTTGAATATAATGTTTCTGCAGTAAAGTGCTGAACTTCATCTTTACTAAGTTGACTTCCTTCACGAGCTTGAATTTCCTTTTTTAAAATGTTCAAAACAGTCTTCATACTCCAGCAATCATCAACATTAACAAATTCTCTTGATATAAGTAAAGCGAGATCTTCAGGAATTTTTTGCATTAGTACTGGTATTAGAAGAGGTCCATATTGCCTAGAATCTACTCCTAAATTTTCTAAACTTCTGACCTGGATTTCAATTTTGTCATAAATAGCACGAAGAGCTACTAAATTTCTAATGCTATAAACTTTTTCGATCGACAATAATGTTCTCATATGAGAGGATATAATCAATTGTTTGTTATCATACCTTTCTTTTAATAAATTGATTGCAATATTGTAATTATCATTAATAAGAGCAAGTCCTGTTATACAAGGGTTGAATTAAGGCATCGCGATTTGCGATATCTGTTAAATTATCTGGTCTTCAAAGTTTCAGTTTATGGAAAACCACGAAATTTACGGAATTAAGGCGAATAAACTTTAATTTGTTAGTGAAAATGTTATGAAAAACAAAACAATAAACTTATGACTACAAAAGTAATAACACTACAGTGTTGTTACTTTTATAACACTCTTTTAAGTTACATTTATAGTTTATTGTTTGATCAAACAACACATAATCAAGCTATTATAAATAAAAATGATTTAGTTAAGCAATTCCAAACTTTAATTAAAGTAGTAATGCATCTAGAAAAAATACAACGGATATTTAAACAATGTTAAAAACCTTAGCAACTTTTACAAATACATATTTTTATAAACAGTTTAGCATTTCTAAACATCTTACTAACGGTCCGGAAAAAACGCGCGTTCACTTTAAAATCAACCAATGAAAACACTGGTAATTTACTTCTCAGGAGAAATCTATATTAAAAGGGGAGGGGGGGCAGGAGGGTATAAACTTAAACTTTGTTTTATTATTTAATCAATTAAATCATAATAAAAGTAAAGACAAAAAAATATATTTCTAAATATACTTCTTTATAACTAAAATTTATTAAATTGAACACCTCTGTTTTTAGTTTTAAGTAAATGTCAGTACTACTCTCAGTGGCGAAACTGCGGGGGAGGGGGTAGCAGAGAAAAAGTGTCCTATTTTTAAGCTAATTTTAGGTTGCATGGGCGATGTTGGGCTCATTTTCAAAATCGTGCGGGGGGGGGGGGGGGATTTTTCTACTTTTATAATAAAAATGCTTTAAGGTGCTTAATGGGGGGAGAGTCGATAATTTTTGGAAAACTTCTCCTCCCACACCAAGCTTATTAAAACCCAACTCCCAACCCCGTTTTATTCATTTTCACTTGTTATAGACAAAAAACTATATCTCAAAACAAAAATTCAGTGAAAATTGGCTTTAAAATTAAACAAATATATATTGGTAACCGATAAATAATAAAATTTTCTTTGTAAATCCTCCCCCTTTTTTTTTTTATTATTTCCTCCTCCCATTTTATACATCCGGACTAAAATTCCCACCCCCACCTGCCTTTGTATTAAGCACATTAGAGTAGTCAGTAGCAAAATTTCCCCCCTCCTGCACGGTTTTGAAAATGAGCCCAACATCGCCCATGCAACCTAAAATTAGCTTAAAAATAGGACACTTTTTCTCTGCTACCCCCTCCCCCGCAGTTTCGCCACTGAGAGTAGTACTGACATTTACTTAAAACTAAAAACAGAGGTGTTCAATTTAATAAATTTTAGTTATAAAGAAGTATATTTAGAAATATATTTTTTTGTCTTTACTTTTATTATGATTTAATTGATTAAATAATAAAACAAAATTTAAGTTTATACCCTCCTGCCCCCCCCCCCCTCCCCTTTTAATATAGATTTCTCCTGAGAAGTAAATTACCAGTGTTTTCATTGGTTGATTTTAAAGTGAACGCGCGTTTTTTCCGGACCGTTAGTAAGATGTTTAGAAATGCTAAACTGTTTATAAAAATCACTGAAGCCAATTTTGGCCTACCAAGATGGCGTCGGTTAGAACTGTTAGCGGTTTGAATCGTATAAAAATTCTGACCGAATAAGAAAAGTAAACTATTTTTAAGGAAAATAAGATGGCGAAATAAATTTATTTGATTATTAAAATATTCAGCTAGTATACACTTTTTAAATGAGGTTTATAATTTATGTACCTTTTAGTTCTTAATTACCCAATGCTGTGTGCTAGAAGGTTAATAACACAACTGTATGGTAAGCAGCAACGATGTCTACCTACAATCTTTAAAGAATTTTAAAATCATGAGTTTTGTAGGTAGAAACATTATTGTACCAATGCTATATGAACTATTAGCTGAGAACTGTGAGTACACACAACTCAGAGGTTCCTTCTAGGATTATAAAAGTCATTTTATTATTTAATGCATTAACTTTCTGGACTCAATATTCAGTGAAAATATAAAACAATATTTATATTCCAAAGTAAAAAATTATCTTTTAAAATCATAAGTTTTGTAGGTAGAAACATTATTGTACAAATGCTGTATGGACTATTAGCTGAGAACTGTGAGTACACACAACTCAGAGGTTCCTTCTAGGATTATAAAAGTCATTTTATTATTTAATGCATTAACTTTCTGGACTCAATATTCAGTGAAAATATAAAACAATATTTATATTCTAAAGTAAAAAATTCTCTCAATGACTTAGATTTAAAGTCTAACTCTTGTCAAACTCAACTGTGAATAATTATTCCTCAAAGTTTGAAGGATAATTATTGACAGTTTAACACATACATAGTATGTAAAGATGTAACATATGTATGTTACATTTTATTGAGAATAAATTCTCTAGAGGAGGTTAAGTTAAACCAAGCAAAAGTGTTGTTTTGGTATGCGAAGGAACAGAAAGATGTTTCCAAAGGTTTCTTACATCAACAAAGATTACCCTCCCTAATGATATAGGAATTAAAAATGCAAATGTTGTTTTGAGATCAGTTGATATATCAAAAGTATTAACAGAGCTAACTCATCATATGCTAGATTCGTCTTTAACTGATAAGCATTTATTCTCACTGATTAAAGTTATTTCAAAAACTTACTGAAAAATACACTTTCATCACCAATGCAAAGAAGTAACTAACAAATTGACTGGAAAAAAGTTTAGGAAGCAGTTGATTAAATTTGTCTTATTCAAAAATCAATGAAAACATTTGTTTTTAGTATACCATTTTAGTGCACAGATATGGTAAGTACAAATTTTGGTCAAATTGAGATAAGTACGCAGAAAAACCTGTTTTTATTTATAGTTTATTGTGAATAAATATGGTATGTGTAGGATAAACGATAAAGAGTCTAATAATTGACAATATGTGGTAAATACAAAAACTCTTATTATTATAATTACGCACACAAATGACAGTTTCTACAGTTTTAATCTAGCACTTACCACATCTGTGCACTGTGTCATCGATATATACACAGTAAACTCCTGATAACTCAAACCTTTAAAAAATTGAACTTCCAGTATTTCCTCGGACACTTAAAGGTTACGACTTATCAGGAGTTATATATGCATATATATAATATACATACAAACATTTATATATATATATATATATATATATATATATATATATATATATATATATATATATATATATACATATATATATATATATATATATATATATATATATATATATATATATATATATATATATATATATATATATATATATATATAGTAGAAAATAAAACGAATTTCATGCAAATTTTACAACATTACAACATTAAGTTTCATGCTGATGCAATCATCAGGTGAAATAAAAATGAAAAGTATTTCACCTGATGATTGCAACACATAGTTTTATTATTTTCTATATTATAGCTCTGTTCATTAAACACCTTGATGGTATATCCAAAAAACACATATATATATATATATATATATATATATATATATATATATATATATATATATATATATATACATATATATATATATATATATATATATATATATATATATATATATATATATATATATATATATATATATATATATATATATATATTCACTTAAATGTACTAGGTGAGTATATTTATGTGTGTGTATATAGTTAGTATATTTATTTGTATTGAAAGAAAAATCTATTAAAATTAAACTAAAATAATTAATGATAACAAACTCTAGAAGGAACCTCTGAGTTGTGTGTACTCACAGAGCTCAGCTAATAGTTCATGCAGCATATATACATTACAAGTATCTGTTTAAAACAAATTTTTTTAAGACTGATTCATATTAAACAGATACTAAGCTGCCTATCATGCAGTTGTGTTATTAACCTTCTAGCACACAGCATAAGATAATTAAGAACTAAAAGGTACATAAATTTGTTATTAAATTTTTTTGAAGGATTTTATTTATCTTATAATAAAATAAATTTATACATATTTATAAAATAAATTTATACATATTTATATTGCATAATATAAATATTATTTTTCCTAATATATATATATTATATATATATTAGGATAAATAATATTTATATTAAGCAATGTATATATATTTTTGATGAATATGTATAAATATATTATATATTATATATATATATATATATATATATATATATATATATATATATATATATATATATATATATATATATATATATATATATATATTATATATATACCTACTTTTATTTCTAAAAATTGTTTTTTTTAAAAAAAAAAAACCTTATTTGTGTTTAAAATTTTATTACGCTTAAGGTTTTTTGATTTTTTAAACGGTACTTCTATAACCGTTGGCAAACTACGCCGCCATCTTGGTAGGCCAAAACTGGCTTCAAAAATTTTTCCGAATGCGCTATCCAGTTATTATTTTGAGATCAGTGATAAAAATATGTATTTGTAAAAGTTGCTAAGGTTTTTAACATTGTTTAAATATCCGTTGTATTTTTTCTAGATGCATTACTACTTTAATTAAAGTTTGGAATTGCTTAACTAAATCATTTTTATTTATAATAGCTTGATTATGTGTTGTTTGATCAAACAATAAACTATAAATGTAACTTAAAAGAGTGTTATAAAAGTAACAACACTGTAGTGTTATTACTTTTGTAGTCATAAGTTTATTGTTTTGTTTTTCATAACATTTTCACTAACAAATTAAAGTTTATTCGCCTTAATTCCGTAAATTTCGTGGTTTTCCATAAACTGAAACTTTGAAGACCAGATAATTTAACAGATATCGCAAATCGCGATGCCTTAATTCAACCCTTGTTATAGTTAAAAGTGCTTGTCCTTTTAAAAGATTTCTTAAATACGTTAATTTCTGAATCGGACTTAGGTTATCATTACAAACTATAGAACATGTAAAATTTTCATAAAATGTTTGCCATTGTTCAGGTCTACCATCGAATGATTGCAATTTTAAAGATGGGAGTTTAACAAATATATTATTTTTATTAGAGTTATTTACTAAACTATCTAAATTAGACTTATTGTTAATAAACTTATTAATTTCAGATAACTTGACACGATAAAAGATTATAAAGTCAGTGCTACTATCTTTTTCTTCTTGAAGTTCTTCTTCTTCATCAATCAAATTAACAATTTCTTCATTTAAATGTTGAATCTTATTAAATTTGTCAACCAGAGTGTCACGAAGACTAGTCAGGGTGTCAATTGAATCATTAAAGGTACATAAATTATCCTCCCCATTATATATCTTATCTAAAATACGCCTAATGGAATTAATATTAGTTGTACGAACTCTACGTTTAATAACAATGGTAGACATTTTCTTAAAAAAAAAATACTATAAACTTTAAATACCAAAAAATTTATAATAAATAAACAATTTGACCATGTAGGTTCAAACTTGTCTTGGTTTCCTACTTCACCAAAAACCAGAAGGGAAAAAAAATAATAAAAAAAACGAGATAATCAAGCAATAAAAAGCCTAATCTATTAATCAATATTAACTTAAATCAATAATAAACGATAAACTTAGATGCTAGGATATTAAACGGTTAAACTTATAAATGAACAATGTTTACTTAGCCATTAATAAATCTAGGTACCTCAGTAAGCAAACAATTTCAATTAATCTTAAATAAATTCTATAAACAAACATATATAATAAATAAATATATGTAAAAAACACTTATCCGTTTAAACCTTTTGCATCATCGTCGAAAATTCTTCTCTCTTAGTGGGCTCCAATATTGCTTTTGTATGAGGGTATGAATACCAACAAAACACAATATATATTTATTGATATAGATATAGCTTTCTCTCGGTATATATTATACATTAAGAAGCAAGCAATGACTATAACTAGCAACTACAAGCGTGTAAATACAAACATGCAACTCAACTATTTTTACAGATCGCATGGCGATCACGTGATACAAATAAGAGCACGTATAAAACTAATTATATATATATATATATATATATATATATATTCTGAACTTGTCACGCAAAAAAATTCACAAGACTGAAGTGCCTAATTGTATACGATTATGCTTGCAGGAATAAAAAATGAAATGGTATGGCAAATAACCTTGGTTATTTGTTTTCTTCTCTATGAAAGAGAAAACCAATGCTTGTGTGTAGAAGCTTTCAAGAAGAAGAAAAGAACCAATGTAGTCAAGGTTATCGCTGATGTGATACCAAAGCTAGGTTTAGATATTCAAAACTCTTGCGGTGAGGGATACGATAATGGATCCAATATGCCAGGTGCTTACAAGGGAGCCTGAGCCTTAATAAAGCAAAATTATTTAGAAGCTCTGTACGTTCCCTCATACTCTGAGTTTGGCGCACAGTCTGAGTTTGGCTAGTGTACACGCTGCTGAACTAGCCATTAAGATCGAACTATTATTTGGAAATGTCGAACCTTTATACGTAATTTTTAGTAAAAGTCCTGCCCGATAGAAGGTCCTCACTAAAGCGACAAGAATTTCACTGCATAGACTTTCAATGACAAGATGGATCTTTTATTGATCAAACCACTTGCCAAGAGGCCGGGAGAAATGTTGGCAGCTCTTAAACATGCCATGCAAAATCTGACCATCAAGCAGCTCAGCTAAGTCTTGCCTTAAAAAAATAGTTATCATTTTTTGAATTTGTATTTATAATTACGATTCGGTACAAAACCCTTACTGCTATTAACGAAGTAAGTTGTCTTCAACAACTTGAAGCCATAACTATCAATGACAAACTATGTTTAGTTGGACAGATTCTGAAAGACCTTAAACGGATTAGGGGCACTTGGTTGCAAATTTTTCAAGAGGCTATAGCTGTACCGTTAGGATTTGAATCTGAACTCGCTACTAAAAGAAGGCGTAGTCGCAAGCGCTTTTACATCGTTGCATCAAACACAATCCATTTTCACGACAGCCTAAAAAAGAATTTTAAGTAAACGTTTTTAATGTTGGTTTAGATAGTCTGATCTAGCATCTTAATTCAAGATTTAAGGCGAACAGAATGTTTGACAATATGTTTTCATTATTCTGATTGTATAATGATGATCTTTCCGTTCAAAATAAAGCTTGCGAGCTTGCACGGTTTTATTCAAGAGATAAGAACAAAGAGGATATCATTGAAGAAGTTCGCCGTTTTAACAACGCTTGCAAAACAATTTTCAAGAACGGAAATTTACTTAATAAAATATTCGAAAAGAAGCTTTAACACTTTTTTCCGTACATTTTGAGCATGCTCCGGATTTTCAAGAATATTTTTATGTCAGTTGCTGAGAGTGAACGAAAGTTTAACAAACTGATCGTTGAAAAAACTCTTTCCGTTTGATCATTGGTCAGGATTACGTTACGGATTTTTTGATTGTTTCGATTGAAGAAGACATGGCTTAAGGTGAGCTATGACAATGTTATTAATATTTGGGTGGCCAAAAAGTTCAAAAAAAATCATTTTTAAGCATTTTATTCATTTTTTTTGAAGATTTGTTGACAGACTTTTCGTTTTTTGTTTTTGAAACTAATATTTTGATTAATATGGGAGGTTTGATTAATGAACCGTTTCTTAATCCTTAGAGAATTTCTGCGTTACTAATAGTAACGCAGAAATAAAATATGCTGTATCAGAAATAGATAATTGCTGCGTTCACAAAACTTTAAATTATCTAATTTATTGGTTTGAAATAGGGATGCCGCTCTTCATTTTAAGCCCGGGCTCCATTGGCGCTGTTGAACGCCCTGCGAAACAGCCTTAAAAATACAAAATGAAAAATTTTGTAAATAAGACTGCATGATAAAACAGAGGCAATCTCGAAAGACTTTTAGCGCTTTTTCTTGGGACGCGAACCCCATTCTGGAATCAAATCACAAAATTAAAGTTTTAGAATAACGAAATTTTTTTTAATTAATCACACAACTCCTAAAGTCTTGATACGCCTGATCAAGGTTAAATCTCTCAAATCTATTTTTCATGGACGATGAACTTATTTTCAAAAAACCAGTTCCAGTTCCAATAATCAAGATACCGGGTCATAAATTTAAAAAATATTTTCAAGGTAATTTTTTTTTGGTTACAAGAAACTATTAGTAAAACAAAAACAAAAAAAAGCATAAAACGACTACGGACTTTTTAATACATTTAATACTTTTTAGTAATAACTATGTTGTTAATGGATGCTGCAGCATAATAAAAAAGAATGAAATGGTATGAAATTCGCATAACTTTTAATATTGCCAATTGCATTGATGTATGAATAAGGTTGGGTGTAGGGAAGCGCTGGAGCCGTCAAAGCTACTTTTTGTTACTCAGAAAACAATACAAATCTTAATCAACAAAATAAGAATAATAAAATATATAATTTGATAAATATACATAATAAAATATTTATAAATAGTGGCAATTTTAGTATGAGTTGTCAACTTAACAACGTGATTTTTAACAATTTTTAAAATCGCAAAGCATTACCGATCACGTTGTAAGCATGCAAACCAGAGTACTGGTTTTGGTTCGCATAAACAAATTGAGTTAAATATTTTATATACGGTAGAAATAATTTAAAAAGTCTTTTTACTAAGAAGCAATGTAAAAACATAAAACAGAAACTTTTCTTGTGGCGATGTCAACTTTTTTCAAAGGATATCAACTTTTCTCATTGTTTTTGTTTTGGTATTCTATAGTGTGTGGTATATATCTGAGTAAAATATCATGAAAGCGTATTGTATCAATTTCAAAAGCATTTTTCACGAATAAGTACATTGCATAAAGCAAAAACGTTACGCAGAGGCAGATAATTATCGTTGTAGACGCTTGCTTTTTTATAGTGTTAAAAAACGAATTCGAATAAAATGTCGTTATTTCTAATCTGAAATCATTAAAAATTGACAATGATGCATTTATCTTGTAAAAAAAAAAAAAAAAAAAAAAAAAAAAAAGAACAAACATGCAAAAATAAAACAGGAAACTTACTCTTTTTTGTCGCCACTTTTCCTTTTTAAGTTTTTAATATCAGATACTGGGGTTGTGTCAAAGCTTACTCGTTTATTAGGCGTATCTTCTGGTTCTAAATTCCTTCTTTTAAGTCGCTTAGTTACAACCAACGATTTCGAAATAACAGAAAACTTATTGCTCTAAAAATCAGTAACATAACTAATTTTAATAAATTAAATATTGAACAACGGAGAAAATTCTTTATAGAAAATACTTAATTTTATTTAACATAAGTTAAATAAAATTATCTAATTTGTGTTTAATAAAACATTTTTTAAATATCACCTGAAATTTTTTTTGATAAACTTTACCTTTGTTTTTTCTTCTGCTTCTTTTGCTAAATAGAATAATATAAATATTAATGTTACATGGATCAAACCAATTT
This sequence comes from Hydra vulgaris, assembly GCF_022113875.1. Lineage (NCBI taxonomy): Eukaryota > Metazoa > Cnidaria > Hydrozoa > Anthoathecata > Hydridae > Hydra > Hydra vulgaris. The sequence continues at coordinate 49,541,185 of NC_061161.1, read as the reverse complement.
TTCAAGAAACTTACTACCAAAGGCCGATAGGTTCGTTATAGTTAAGTAAACTTTTCGCATTTCACAGGGCCGACGACACGGGTTTTGAAGTCGGGGGGGGGGGGGGACAATCATCAGTTTGTGAAAAAAGTCCTTTATATCAAGATTTTTCTTAAAAAAAAAAAAAGGTCCTCTAGAAAATAAGTGGGTGGGGGCACGTGCCCCTGGCCCCCCGATGACACCGGGGGGCCAGGGGCAAAATATCTAGCCAAACATATCTATACTCATTAAAAAATAGACTTCCGTCAATAAATGTTTAATAAACTCTTTTTGATCAAAATAATAATTAAAAAAACAACAGAATAATTGAAATTTTTTTTTTGTTGAACAACCGGAATTAAAAAATACAGAAAAACCAAATTGAATCTAAATACAGACATGCTTAGTAACTAGGGAATATAAAATAATTGAATTTTGCACAAAGAGAATTTTTTTAACTTAATTTCTAAATTTTATTACTTCTACTTTATTATTTTATTACTTGTAATTTTTTATTGCATTTTTTAATATCATACAAAAAAATGTTATTATAAATCCCTTAAGATAGTGCTGAAAGTATTTTTAAAAGAGTTTTGGTCAGTTTTTACAATGGCAAATGTAAAAAACAGTAACTTACGACTCTATTAGCTAAAAGTTAATCTGGTAATTATTTTGACCAAAAGAGAAGCTATTTCTCATTCTATTAATATTTCAACTTTTGAAATTCTTTTTTAGTAAACATTTTCAGCATAATTTGGAACATATATGTTTCAGCAAATTCATACTGCCTATATTTACAATTTTTCGAGTCAAAGTAGACGTCTTAAATTATTCATAATCTTAAATAAAAGTATAGCAAACAGAGAAATAAAAACAACAGCAACAACGAAAACAACAAGAAACAAAAAACACTCAAAAATCTGTTTAACTCAAAGGAGACCGTCCAGATTTTTTTACAGCTTGCATTTTCATATTTACTTTTTTTGTCATAATTGTTAAAAGTCAATAATGATGCATGAAAGTGAAACACTGTCATTCTTTTTCAGCATTGCAACCGTTATTTCATTTTTATAACACAAATCAATTTTCAATACAATATTTCCCAAAATTAATTATAAACCAAGTAATTTAAAAAGACTAAATGTTTAAGTCCAATTATCTTTTAAAGCATTTGCATAATTATCTAGCCTATTTAATATTGCATAATTATCTAGCCAAGTTAATATTTTATTAGTCAAAATTTTACTAGTGTACATTAAATAAAGACTATTACTTTTGTGCTGGCGTTATTTGTAAGTTTTTTATTTTTTATTTTGACACACCTTTTAAATAACTTTACTCGATGGAGTCCGTACCCACAACGTCTCTCTTTGATGCCACAGGTCATAATAGTTTTTTTTTCATACCACAAAAAAAAAAAAAAAAAAAAAAAATGCTATTACCGTTATCTCCGTCGGCAGTGATATTATCTCCATATTGTAAATCGGCACCGTCATCAGGGTATTGTAAGTGGGATTTTGTTTCCACATCTGACGTATCAGAGAGATCAAAACGACACTCATTGAAACGTCTCCTAACAAATGATTTATTACAAAATTTTGTATCAACATTTAAACGGCATCATCATTAAATAATTTTCAATTAATAAACAACTTTTTGCTCACTTATGTTCAACTATTTCTTTGTTGAGTTTAGAAATTCTTTCTTTGAGGTGTTCCACATATGCTATCATTATTTCGTGGGAGCTAGTAACTAAATTTTCCTAAAATTAAAAATATAATAGCAATTTTAAGACTCAATAATCTTTTTTATTCAAAAATTAAGAATAATTTACATGTTGATAACAACCATGTTGTTCTGATTGTGCAGAGATTTTCATTGCAGACCTTTGAAGAATGTCGCATTGTTTGTTTAATGATTCTTCGGCTTCCTACAAAAATATCCTCTTAAATTATTTTGTTGATAGAACGTGTTTTTTTTTATAAAACGTAAACGTAAAAAAAGGTAATACTAAGACCCGTCAATTGAAACGATGGCGAAGGATCTTTCGTGGTGTGCAGTGAGAGTTGTAAATAGTTTAATTTTTCTTGTTATTATCATTATAATTATCATTATTATTATTATTAATACTATTATCATCACCGTCATTACTATTATTAGGAGACAATTTGACGCAACTCGTACCTTGTATTCTTGAGTTCCTTTTTTTAAAGAAATTAATTTCTAAATAAAAAAGAAGAAAAATTCAAATATACCGCAAGATACAGAAGGCCAAGTTGAATCACTTAAAATCATTAATATGAAAATTATTTCAGAAAAAAAAAAAGAAAAAGAATATACGCTTTATAAAAAAAAACCTTAATTTCGTGACGTAGTTTCTCGAGTTCTTTATCCATGCCGCGTTCTGCAACATCTCTCGCGCGTTCCTAAAAATACGATATTTAAATAATATATATCTAAGGTTTAAATTATTTAGAGATTTAACTAACTTAGACGTTATTTTTACACAAAATATTTTTAGTAAAAATAAACCTGATTTTCTAGTCTGCGCTGAAGAGTGAACTGATCAGTATTAAATGAAAAAACAACATTCTGATACATCTTTTCCAATGCTTCGTCTTCAATTAATACTTCACATTTTGATGGAATGAGGTAAGGTGCATTTAAATTCTCATACTGCCGCGGAACCTTTAAAGAAACATTTTTCATTGAACTCTCATTGCTCTCGCTATCTAAATCAACTTGCGAACCGATGAGTGACTTTTCGTCCTCGTCCTGAACTTCAATAACAGGCAAAGAATAAGATGATGTACTTGACTGCACACTTTCGTTACATTTAGGTTCGGAATCTAAAAGTAAATCAAATAATCATTTTGACGAGTTGAAATTGAAAAAATATTGTCAAAATGAAAATTACTACACGTTTACAAAAAAATACCGTCAGAAAGGTCGCTATTTTTTGAATTCACAATTGAGTTGAAATCACTATTTTCGACCGGGCTTTCGGTGAAACTCGTTAAAACTTTAAATGAGTCACGCAATGTGTTCCAAGAAACGCGAGCAGGTTCTGCAGAAATTCCATGTCGTCGGCGCCTAGCATTATTTTCTGACGAGTCATCAAAGTCGTTTTGAACTTCTGAGCTCGTTGAATCTTTTGTGCAATCACCAAATTCTTCTGTTTTTTTGAGCAAAACGTTGTTTGGATTATTTTCGTTATCTAATGGCATTGCTGAATTTTCCATTAAAATTACCGAATTGCTACTACCCATTAAAATAGCCGAATCATCACGGTTAGGAAAACATTCTAAAGTAACAGGATTGTCTTGTGAAAAATTTGTTCCAATGTTCTCGTCGTTTTCAAAACTTTTTTTTTCGCTCGAGTTCATGTTAAAACTTTTATTTTTCATAAGTTCTACGTCATCAAAGTTTAATACGTTATTGTTTTCCTCGACATTTTGTCTACTGCAAAACTCGAGGGAGTAATTTTCATTCATACTATTGATAGAATTATTTCGTTCAGAGACTTCTGTGATTTGCTCAGTAACTTCAAATTTATTATAACACAAGTTTACTTTTAGCATGTCAATATCAGTTTGAACATATTTATGATTTTGTGAATCAGTATTTTCTGATAAGATTTTTTCCCTTGTGGATGAGCAGTTTAATAGCGTAGGTAACCTCTCTTGTACAATAAAATCACTTTCAGGGTCAGTGAATTGTGAACACTGTGAAGTCGAATAACCTTCAGGTGACTTCCGTACGCCCTAAAAAACAATGGTAAGACAAAAAAAGTTCTATTCTAATTTAATTGTTGAACAAACCTTAATAAGTTAGAAAAAATCATAACATTAAAACAAAAATGATTCTATTAGGCTATCAAATAAAAACTTTATATCCACTTTCCTTTATTTAAAATATCAAACACAGTTAAGGAATTCCGGAATAAAATATTTTTTAAAAATAAAGAATCTACTCAGATATGTTGTGTGTATAAAAGGGTTTCAAGAAAACCAGTAAAAAAAAATAGTAATAACAAATATTAATTAAAATAATACTATCATTAATATTATAAATAAAGCAATAATTAATACATTTACACCATAAGTATATATGCTATAAATAGACCAAAAATAGACCATATATAATTCTGACATGAAATTTCAAAATCTTCTTAAACTTATTTCCATGAAATCGTTTTTTAATCGACAAATAATGTAAAGCAAAAAAAAAAAAAAAAAACAAACAAAAAACAAAAAAACAGTAATTTTAGTTTAATTGACAAAAAATGAAAAGAAAAACAGAAATTTTAGTTTAAATATTAGCTATAATAATTTTGCAAATTTTGGAAAAAAAAACTCTTTGAAAGTTTAAAAACCATACCGGCAGATTTTGGAACTTTTTTTTAAGAAAAAAAAAAGAAAAAAAAGATATTATTATTCAATCAATAGTCATCAGAAATTAAACTAAACAAAAACAATTTATTCAAAAGTAAAACAGCAAAAGTAAAAGTTAAAAAAATTTACCAGCAGTTTATTAATTTCACGTTTGGTTTCTTTTAAGAAGTTCGTTAGCTCATTCATGACGTCATCGTAAGTTGGTACCTAATATTATGGATTAACGTTAGCATATAGAAAACGGAAGAACTGCGATCCTACAAAATCGGATACGCTTTTAAATGGTCTACTGAATATGACCTAGTAACAAGCAGAGACTAGCAATTTAAGAGAATTTATTTTTAAACGTTAAAAATGAAAATGTAATCAACTAATTTTAAAGTAAATAGACTATTTAAACAAAAAAACCTAAATTATTTTCGAAATAAAAAAAAAAAAGAATCACATTAGTAAATATTTTAAAGTATTGCTTAAAAATAAAAAACGCGCTTAAAATGAAGAATTCAGAATTTTTTAAAAACAAAAAACTAAAACAAATAAACGGAAGCACGTTTTTTAACAAGTTTTTGTAAAAACCAATATAGAATTAATTTAATTCGCTTACCTCTTTTTCAGTATTTTTAGATACCATATTGTAAAGTGCTTGAAGTTCTCTGGAATGTTTAACTTCCGTTTCGTGAATTTTTTCCTAAAGAAAGGAAAAGCATTTTTATTAGTATTAAAAAAAAAAAAAAAAAATCTTTACAAAGCACAAATGAGAACTGCTAAAATAAAAAAAAATAAAAAAAATCAGCAACCTGTGCAAGTAAAACTTTCTTTTTCTCATCTTTTAAACTTTCTTCATATGCGCTAATTTCCTTCTCCATTTCAAAGATTTTTCCTTCAAAAATAAGTAAACCATAACAAACTTAATTTTAAAAATAAATTTATAGTACTTAATCAATTTTAAGTAAATAAATAACAGTTCAATTTGCGTGTGTGTGTTGTTCCGAATTTATTAAAACAAAAAAAAATGTTTAGTGTTTCCTATAGTTTATTCCTCTTAAATACAATTTTTTTTTTAGTTAAAAAACAAAAACAAAAAAACAATTAGTCGTAAACTTTGATAAATTTAAAACAAGAAATATGTCGTCCTTATAGGTTTGGGTCACGACGGCGATCAAATTGACGCGTTATTAAAGATTTAAAAAAACTTTACTTGCAAATTCCAAATTAACATGATTATCAACCAGTCTAAAAAATATAATACAAAAAATTTAAAAAATCAATTAGATTAATTCCCTTCCCCCTCTCTATCTTTCTTCCTAGATAGCGGAATTAAAAAAAAAAAAAGAAAATTCCTCCCCCTCCTACTACCTTACTAGATGGTTTGAATCCGCCCCTGATATGCATATATATATGAATATATGAATATATGAATATATATATATATATATATATATATATATATATATATATATATATATATATATATATATATATATATATATATATATATATATATATATATATATATATATATATATACAGAGACGTGGCTAGGCTTTCACACACACACACGTTTGGGGGGGGGGGGAGGCATATAAGGAATAGTATAAGGAGCTTCTTTTTTTTAAATAATACTTAATGGAAAAATTTTTAAGATTTTGGGGTCTTATTTTTTTGGGAGAGGGGACCCCAACCTAGTAGTGACGGCACTGTGTATATATATATATATATATATATATATATATATATATATATATATATATATATATATATATATATATATATATATATATATATATATATTAGGGATCACTTGTATACGGTATACTAAAAGTTTAGTATACAGTTTACCGTATACAGTAATGTATACTGTAAAAAAAAATTTTTCTTAGCGAAACCGTAATACAAGTTTGAAAAACATTTTTAACGGTTTACGTAAGACAAATTTGTTTGTTTATTATTTAATTAATATAATAAATTAAATAATAAACAAACAATATAAACAATAGTTTTTGTCTGTGTGTTTTATTATACTATTGACCATTGATTACACATTCTCACTAGATAATTAAAAAAAAACTTGATGTCTTTGATTAAAATCAGCAAGCACTTGATAACGGTTTATTATCTTGCTACATTAAAAACAAAAAAAAACTATTAAAAATAAAAACACTTTACACATGATAAGTCCTACAACAAATATGGTATAGTAATTTAATTCATTATAATAATATAATAATAACTTAATGATAAATTATTAAATTATCAAATCAGTGAAAAAAAAAATTCACTCAAAAAAGTAAATAGGTATACTAAACTGTATACTAATTTTTAGTATAACAAGCATACGGTAAAGCACACCGTAAAGTTAGTTTATCGTGTACTGTATATATATATATATATATATATATATATATATATATATATATATATATATATATATATATATATATATATATATATATATATATATATATATATATATATATATATATATATGTATATATATATATATATATATATATATATATATATATATATATATATATATATATATATATATATATATATATATATATATATATATATATATATATATATATATATATATAAAGACCGGACATCTGGCAACCCTAGTTAAAATCTAATTTAATGTTCAAGAGTCTGATTATAGTTTCCTTTTATTTTTAAGATCGCTAAACCAATAATTTCCTTCAAGCAATTTAAACATTAGCGATCTGTATAATTCTTTTTAGACATAGTTAATGTTTGATACAAAAATGATTCCATTTGGGTATTATATCCGCACGAAGGAATTTAGGTGAGAGCGCAAGTAAAGTTCGGTGTATATATATATACATATATATATATATATATATATATACATATATATATATATAAACATATATATATATATATATATATATATATATATATATATATATATATACATATATATATATATATATATATATATATATATATATATATATATATATATATATACACATATATATATATATATATATGTGTGTGTGTGTGTGTGTGTGCGTGTGTTTTGATAATATACATCATAAAAATAGATCTATGCTTAAAAAAAAATTACGTCTAAATTTGATTAATTAATCAAGATTATTTGTGAGATATATCGTAAGTATTTGTGAGATATATCGTAAGATATTTGTGAGGTATATCGTAAGTATTTGTGAGATATATCGTAAGTATTTGTGAGATATATCGTAAGTATTTGTGAGATATATCGTAAGTATTTGTAAGATATATCGTAAGTATTTGTGAGATATATCGTAAGTATTAAATGAAGTTCTAAATGTAAAAACTTCATAAAATACATAAAACCTTATATAACAAGATTTATCCGTTACGAAAATCAAGTTGTTTTGAGAAAAACCAACTTACTCTCGGAATATAGTTGGATTAAAACTGTCAATTAAACATCTGCGTATAAAAGACAAAGTCTATGTCTAGTAAAAAACGCAATTTAGTTAATTAAACTTGATGCATGTAAAACTCAACATACCCATCTCGTTCTACTTCCGACTTTGTTATCTAAATAAGGATAGAAAGCCAACTAAATGTTAAAGCAAAAAAAAAAAAAAAAAATAGTTTCCAAAAAATAAATTAGGTTCATATCCGTGACGGATCCACGAGGTACTAACGCAAATCAAGCAAATTGTAAAAAATCTACGATAGTTCGTAGAAAATTGAAATAAATGGAGTATTCAAAGGGATTTAACTATGTAATATGATTAAAGATCGTATCAAAGAGGATACACGCAAGAAGGGGAACGGACTATGTATTATGGTCAAATGAGTAATTAGCTCAAAAAAAAAAAAAAAAAAGAAACAATTTAACGACTTAAAAAAAAGGTGCGAATTTTTCTGTGAACGGAATACATTCAAAACAAAGTTTAAAACTTTTATTTATATCAATCGGTTTTAATAGAAATAGTTTTTACGAGTAATTCAATTAAAACCAACAATTTTTAATTTTTAAAGATTAAATTTTTTTTTTAATATTTTGGAATTTGATCAGAGTTTTTTTTTTAAGTTCTTCGGTTATTTTCACACATGTCATTTTTCATACTAGTCAACGAATTAACTTTTTAATGTTCATAATTACTTGAGACTTTAAACTAATTGCCGTTCTATAAACTTCAGATATACATGCATCACAGTTTTAGATCATTTATTTAAAGAGTGAAAATATTACGCGATAAAACTTATGTTACGTTAGACAACCTGTCTAACGTGAGTTTTATCCAACCCAAAAATTAGTTGCTTTTAATCAAAAGATAACGCAAAATTACAATGATTAAAAATTACAATAATTAAACAATTCTAAATATAAAATTTAAAAGAAAAAATAATTTAGCGCCAAATAATTATAGGCTTCATTTAATTAGCGCAATCCTATACAAAACGATACAATGTGGGCAATGCATTACCTCTGTACAGTTTGTTTTATTTTTTAATTTAAAAAAAAAAAAAAAAAAAAAACGGATTTTTTGAATGAAAAAACTCAAACATGTTTGAATATTCTTTTTTGTGAATAGAAGTTATTTTTACATCGTTTACACATTTGTTCGACATGTTCTATCAAAAGCAAAGCATGCAAATAAAATCGGTCCACGTTGTGAATCAATAGCAAAACCAACTCAATCAACTTCTTCCAATAAGTTATTAAACCCCCCAGATCCCTCCTCCAATAGAGAAGATGAAGCTTCCAAACCCTCCTATCAGTATACCTCTTATGATTACCTCCATCGCTGAATCCTGGATCCATCTGAAATAGAACAAGTGCGTCTCACACAACTGTCGTCCTACAATTTTTTATTGTGCGTTGGGTTATCATTCTAATTTACAATCTTTCATCTATTAGATGTTTTGTTAATGGGACTTAGTTTACATGATATTGTACTATTTTGAATTTCAGGATATTTTTTTTTTTTTAACTTGCCCCTATACTCAACTGGCTCTACACTACCCTAATAAAAAATCAAAGATAATTAAAATAATAAAACACCTACGATAAACAAAACTTTAAAGAACTTTTTTAAAATTTTAACGCTGTAAATACTGAAACTTGTACTCACATATATAGTTAGCCCTATATATATGTTTCCAACATGGATATCACAACTCATTTCCAATATGCTTTTTTTAAAAGTTAAGTTTTGCTTTCAGCAAGTTAGTTTTTGCGTCGCACTAGCGTTACACAGTTGAACATGTATTTAAAAAACAGTTTTTTTAAAATTTTCATTAACTTTTATGACGACATTTTATAAAACTATGAAGTTTTTAACTATAAGTTTTTAACAAAGCTTGGTTATAGTATGCTTTTATTTTTACAGTAATTTTCATTCAAATTTCAAATCAAAAGTTTGAGTTTAAAGTTATATAGTTATTTGACAAGCCCTACAAAAGTTTGAGTTTAAAGTGATATAGTTATTTGACAAGCACCAGCGAAGTACGTTTAACTTCGCCAATCGAAGTTAAACGAAGTGGAATAGCAAATATTCGTTAAACGAAGATTATTGGTTAAATAAATACTAATAATATCTTTATATAGTAAATAGTAGTTTTATAAATTTCGTTTAACGAATAGTATTAAATTCTCATAAAACTTTGGTCAATAAATATACTATTTGCTATTCGTTCCACTATTCCTTAAAATCCAATTTAATGTTTCAAGAATCTGATTTTAGCTTCCTTTTTTTTTTAACGATTGCTAAACAAATAATTTCCTTCAGGCAATTCAGACATTAGCGATTTGTATAATTCTTTCTAGACATGTTTGAAATAAAAATAACTCCATTTGGGTATTATATCCGAACGAAGGAATTTACGTGAGAACGCAAGTAATATTCGGAGCGCAAAACGTAAAAATCAGAAAATAAGAAATAAAACAACATTGATAATAATAATATAATAATAATATAATAATAAATATAATAATAATAATAATAATAATAAAATAATATTAAAAACATAGTAATAATAATAAAATATTGTTAAAAAAAATAATAACTAATAAATATCTCTTTATTAAATAATCTATAATAGTATAGATTTTAATACTAATTTTATTATAAAAAAAATTTGGTGTCCCCTTCCGTTGATTATATTTGGTGTCCCTCCGTTGATCATATTTGGTGTCCCCCTCCGTTGATCTTTATTTAAGTGACATATCACTTGCTTATCATTAGTACAATTATTTTTATTCGCTTTTTGTTTTTACTATTACTTTTTATTATAAACTATTATTTTTTAATTACAGTATTATTATTATTTTTTATTTATTAATACTTCAGCAATTCTTTTTAATATTTTAACATAAAATTATACATAAAATACTATACATATATCTAAAGCAGAAATGTAAAATTGCGTCTAACACTTTCCTCTATTTTACCAAGCTGATTTTGAATTAGATTCGGTTCACAAGTATATTTATTAGATTTTTACTATTTATTTAACAAAAAATACTTTTCGTTTAACGAATACTTTTTTGTCAATGCCTGTAATACTTTTTTGTCAATGCCAATATGCCTGTAGCAGTAACAAATACCGAAGTTTAGTAAATGGCACTACTCGTTTAACGAATAGTGCTATTGGCTTTTTGTTTAAAACACTATTCGCCGGTGCTTAACCCTACAGTATAAGTACATTGTATTCAAATATAATCGAATTGTCCTTTACGGTAAACTTAAATACTTAACATAAATTTTTTTACATAAACTTAAAAAAAAATATTATCATAGCCTACTTAAAAATACGGCCTAGAAAAAAAGCATTATTTTTTATAGTTAAAATAAAAAAATAAATAATGAGAGACTGTTATTACTTCTATAAAGCTTTAATTATGTAATGGACACACTTTTTTAGTTTTTATTAAACAATATTAAACAAACAATATTAGATAAAATAAACTTAAGCATAACATCGCGGAACAGGGGCGCGATGTTATGCTTAAGTTAATTTTATCAACACCGGGGGAAGGGGGCCAGGGGGCATGTGCCTCCCTTCTTTTTTTCTAAAGGACCTTTTTTTTTTTTTAAAGAAAATTCTAGAAGAAGACTTTTTTTAAGAATTGATGAATGTCCTCCCCCCCTCACTTCGAAACCCATGTCGTCGGCCCTGAAGTAAAAGCAGAATTTAGAACAACACGCTTTATGTAGTTGCAATAATAATATTTGAGATTTTTCAAAAATAATATTTAATAAAGCTACAGGCATATTATAATTGACAAAATGCGTTGTTGGATGTCAATCTAGTTATTCAGAAAGTCAATTTTTTTCCTTTCTTTTCCAAAAAGCAAAGATATAAACACAACAACAAAAACAACAACAGATAAATGCGCAAATAGAAAAACTAGTAATTCACTCATCAGTAATCTATATAAACTATTTTGACAATAAATCTATAAAGAAAGACGAAATGTAAAAATTCCGTTTGATTAAAACCTCAAAACCAGCTCTACTATTTTTTTTATAGAAACACCATGTTTAATATCTACGTTTTCACTACTAAGATAACCAGAAAAAAAAAGTTTTCATTATGAAAAAGCAATTATTTGTTTCTTCTTTAAAAAATTAACTTACTTCAATCTATAAAACAAACAGTCCTCTGGAATATTTTCAAAACATAATTGATTTGTTTTTATAAACTTGAATTGAAAATAATTGGAAACTTAAAAAGTCAATTTCGTAAAATTAGTCATCTGTATTAGATAAAATTAAGTTTTATGCAAACTCAAAACTTTTAAATCGCTTTAAACTATGAATTTTTTTTTACTGTTTTTAATGAGCTAATCAAAATATGCTGGACAGTGTTGTTTAAAGAATTTTTGAAGGGCAGCATTATAACATCGAGCAAGGTTTCTATTAATCCTGCGGCGCCTATATGCGCCCATTATGTTTAGATTGTACTATACAAAAATCCTAGTATGGTAAAAAGTTTCATTCAGTCATGTTATAGAGGAATTTAAGATCTCGGACTAACAAACTGGTTTTCAGAATAATTTAAATAAAAATGAAAACTTTAAAAAACTCACGACATCAGTTAATTGTTCGATTTCAAGATTTTTCGACATAAGATGTGCGTTGCCTAATTGATTCATTAAGCTGTGCATTCTATCACCAAAAAAGAAAGGAAATATAAATGCCACATATTAAAATAAGCGCTAAAAAATCTTTTAAGATTTATGAAGCAATTAAGTATCGTTACTAAAATTTGGTTGAAAATAGATTCACATTTGAATTCTATCTTCTGCTTTGTTTTTAGTAACGTACTATGTGAAAGCAATATTCGAAAACAACGAAAAGCAACAATAAAGAAAAAAGAACAAAAAATGTTATACCTATTGTTAAATTATAAATGTTAATACCTTTATCGAACAAAACGAAGTCGGAACAAAGTGACGAGATTTTCTCAAGATAACAAAAAACTTGTTATTAAAATTGTAAAGGTGTACGTAACTTTGTAATCATGACTACATTTATTTAAATTGTAAATATGATTACAATACTAAATAATGTCCGACTAAAAATTTTGTCCGACTTTTTTCCGATAAGGAATGCGCCGCACACTGGGCAAAATAGCTTTAAAACCAGCTTAAAATATTTTTTTTTTAGTTTAGGATATTTAGATTAAAAAATTATTGTAAGGACACTTGTTAGACTTAACTAAAAGTTAGACGTTTAAACATATATTTACTGATTGACATAGGACAATCAATCAATTCTTGAACAATTTTTAGTAACTTGGTAAAAAAATTGGTAAGCAGTAGTTATAAAAAATTTATCAAAAGCTTGAATATATAATAAAGCATATTTTACTAGATTCAATAAAATAAATTACAGTAATTCAAACTTAATGTGAACTTAAAATAAATCGAAAAAAAAAACAATTTAAAACTCGAAAAATGGACCGAAGTTACTATTATGCATTACCGTTCAAAAAAATTTTGTCACGCCAAATTTTTATTTATCAAACGGACAGTTTTGAAGCTATACTGCCTCATTATGTGCCGAAATAAATAAATTTAACCGCGCAAAGATAAAATTTGCAAGATAAGTAAAAGATCAAGATATAGAAAAAAATCAAATAGATTTTCGCTTTTTTAGTGTAATATTTTAAAAATATTTTAAATTACAAAAAAAAAAACAAAAAAAAAAAAAACAGTTAAAAATAACAAAAAAATATTCCAAACATATTTGCTAGTTTTTTTGCGGTTCAAAAAAAAAAAAGAATAGCTACCCCCACCTCTCACGCCATCCCTTAAGACGGACAACTTAAACCACTGATATTTTTTGAAATGACGGAATACCCTCAATTACGGGTCGGGCAGGGGGCGCCGGTCAGAGCAGTTTTTAATAAATTAAATGTTTACTTGGTTTCAGTTTCAACAGATAACATTGACAAATCTCCAAACTTCATCATCGCTTTGTCTCGCGCCTCATGCAGTTGAAGATTTTCATCTAAAATTATTAACAGAAAATTATTGTTTTAGTACAATATTATTTATTTTTAAAAAGTTAAAAAATGCTGAACAATTTTCGCTGTGTTAAATTTGAAGAAACTATCATCACATTTTGAGTTATGAAACGAGAAATATATTAAAATATTACTTTAAGTGGCAAGGAAATAAATAATCTTTGCAGAAATTCTTTTTTAATAATTAATCAAAATATTCGATACATTAAACCATTAAATAAATCGTTTAGAACAAACGTTAAGCTAAAGCTAAGCGTTTAAACGTTTTATTAGGCGATAAACTTTTCTTCGAAAAGAAATCAATGCAAGCCAATCAAAACTTTTATCTTTCAACTGATCAAAATATTAAAATAAAAGATAAAATTCAATTTTTATCATATTAAACTAATCATTCAATTATTTTATATTCTTTATGGTTACTATTTGGATATAATTAATTTGATTTTTCCATTGGTTCCGCTTACTGTTTACTTTCTTCCAGATATATGTTTGCATGCTATCGCTGGTTTTTAATATACTGGATTATTTTCACTCAATAAAAAAATCTTTATGCAATTGACATAAGTAACGTTTAATCCACCAACTCCGTCAACATAAACAATAACAAAACAGTCATTACCATTCATTATCTTTAACATACATAACATCAGCAGACAATCAAATCTCTTAAGCTATCACACAACCCGAAAAAATATAAACAAAATATAGTGAAGTAAATAAATAAGGTAATTAATAAAAAAGTAACAATGGATTTTTAGATTCCAATTGAGCTTAAATATGAAATACATGCTTATTATTAACTTTAATCGTTACATTTGTTTTATTAGAGTCAATGATGCATTAAAAGAAGGAAAATTGATAAAATACTACAATGAAGCAGGATACTAAATGTGGCATCTACTCCTAAAGTTTAAACCTAAAAACCAAATTTAAAACCAAAGCCTAAGCTTAAAGCTTGCCCTGAACCAAAATCTAAGTTTAAAGCATTTTAAATCAAACAAAAATTAAATAAAAAAATGGATTTGAAAAATAGTTGCTTACATTTCAGGGATAACTTAAATGTAATACAATTACTAATATGAAGTAAACGTTTAAAATATTTACATAGAATACAATTACCTATATGAAGTAATTGTTTAAAATATTTATAGGTAATACAATTACTAACATGAAATAATTATTTAAAATATTTACACGTAATAAAAATATTTATACGAAGTAAAAGTTGAAAATAATAGAGCAAATATTTTAATTAAATAATATCATAAAGATAGTAGAATACTATCAAATCTACAACAACAACAATAATAATATGCAATAACTAAAAATCTGGATAAAATTTTATTAAATATAAAAATAAGAAGATATAATCTAATATTCTTGCAATCACTTCTACGAGTGTACGCATTTTTGGATTTTGCATCCAGATGAAAAGCTTTATTGTAAATCATTTTCGAATGAAAAACATACAAATATCTACTATGTATATTATGCTAAAAAATAGAGAACAAAAAGGGACCAAAAAGAAAATTTGGAAAAAAAGTTGGAAGTGATTGTAAAGCAAAAAAAAAGATGTCTAAATATAAGATGAAACCTCTAACAAAATCGATTGATTAAAAGAATTTTACAGCGTGGTCTTGCAAAAAGATTTAATGTATCACGTACGTAAGCAAAATTATCAATAAAAAAATATTCGTTATTTATAAACAACTAAAATTTATTTTGTCAGCTGAGTATGAAATTTAAATTTTGTATAAATTTAAGTTTAGTTTGGTTTTAAGTTAATATTTTTGTTATTTTAGTTTTTTGTTAGCATTTTAATTTATTATCGTGAAGACATTAAACAAAATTGAAAAAGTCATGATTTAAGTATCCACTTTTTTTTTGTTAAAAGCAATTTAGTGTCATCATTGGTAAAAAATTTAATCTGGTTATATATATTTTATATGGTTGTATATAGTTAAAGTGACGTTAAAAGTTGACAAATTTTTTAGAAATAAAAACAGTTAATGAAGCTATCAATGAGACTATATTTCTAATTATTGATAGAAAATAAAAATAATCTTTATTATATATTATTTGTTTTATTATGATACTTTCATTTTAACATTTAAAGTAAATTACTTCTCAAAGAAAAGTAATTTTTTAAATTTTATAAAAAAAAAACGCTCGTTAATATCAAAATGAATTATAATAAATTAATATTAATTATAATAAATTAATATTAATTATAATAAATTAATATTAATTATAATAAATTAGTATTAATTATAATAAATTAATATTAATTATAATAAATTAATATTAATTATAATAAATTAGTATTAACTATAATAAATTAATATTAATTATAATAAATTAATATTAATTATAATAAATTAATATTAACTATAATAAATTAATATTAATTATAATAAATTAATATTAACTATAATAAATTAATATTAATTATAATAAATTAATATCAACTATAATAAATTAATATTAACTATAACAAATTAATACTAACTATAATAAATTAATATTAACTATAACAAATTAATACTAACTATAATAAATTAATATTAACTATAATAAATTAATATTAACTATAATAAAATAATTACAATAAATTATTATTATTTATTTTTGATTTATTAATTATTATTAATTACAATAAATTAAATTAATTAATATTAATTTATTATTAACTATAATAAATTAATATTAATTATAATAAATTAATATTAACTATAATAAATTAATATTAATTATAATAAATTAATATCAACTATAATAAATTAATATTAACTATAACAAATTAATACTAACTATAATAAATTAATATTAACTATAATAAATTATTATTAACTATAATAAAATAATTACAATAAATTATTATTAATTATAATAAATTAATATTAACTATAATAAATTAATATTAATTATAATAAATTAATATTAACTACAATAAATCAATATTAATTATAACAAATTAATATTAATTATAATAAGGTAATATTAATTATAATAAGGTAATAATTATAATAAAATAATACTAATTGAAATTTACTGTTTTATTTTGCTAATTAGTAGCAAAAAAAAAAGATAATTTATCAAATTTACCTTCTAATTTTTACTGCACTTAAAAATTAATAAATTAATCAAGGAAATTTTTAAATTTACGAGCTGACACTTCGAACCTCTTGTACTCACTGCATGTATTATGTTAGATGATTCATTTTGAATAAAAGAATATTCTTGTAACTAAGTAAATATCGGTAAAATATTTATTTAATAAAGTATAAGCTGGAAAGAATTTTTTCTTTGCTAAATTCGAAAATTGTTTTTATTATACAAATATTTATTGTAAATAAATGGAAAGTATGACTGAAAAAGGTTAAATTAAATATTAAGATTATTAAAAAATAAAGTTGTTCTTTCTCCACATCTAGATACGATTATTAATCACAAAAACATTAGTAAACGCCATATTTTTTGAAGCAATAAATTTAAATCCTGTCAAGTGAATAAAAATTCAATATTTTAATTTATCGTTCATGATATGGTCAACTGATTTGTAAAAACTATAAAATATTTCTATAATAAAAAAAACATATGTACTAGATTTGTACGGCTTCAAAAAAAATATTTTCCAGACCAGAATAGAAGTACAAGTAACAGAAGAAACAATTCATTTAAAATGTCAACATTGAAAAAAACAATACCAACAATAAAAAAAAGTAAAATAATAAACAACATGTGGTTATAAAACAAAAAATGTGGAACATACTTTTTAAAGATTGACTTATAAGTGCCATTCTAACGACTGATAAAAAACGCGAAACCATGTCGCTTAAAGCGTTTTTTCTTAATAAAAAAAACTTTTTAACAAAAACCCTTTCATATTAGACAAAGTAAACATAAAGTATATTTACATAGCGTTGATGCATCTCTTATTTTTTAAAATAACGCACAATTAACTGTTTTAGTTGTTTTTGAATTGATAAATGGCGCGTCTTTCATCGTTTTAAACAAAAAATTAATTTTTAATTATTTTTCTATTGAAATTAGTGTAGAACCTTTGAATATTGAGACGTATTCTCTTTCAGGCAATTATCAAAATGTTTTTTTAAGGCGTTTCAACGTCTTTTATTTTTTATATAACAATTTCGAATTAAATTTAATAAACACCGAGTGGTATTTTAATTTGGTAATGCAATAAAACTAAATAATGTTTTTTTTTCGTTTTAATGAAAATAGTTTTTGTAAAATACTCTACCTTTTAATCTTTTCATTTTAGCTACCAACTGTTGTGCTCTAAAAATTATTACTTTAAAAATTAAAATAGTTAAAAACTAAAATAAATAAATAAAAGTTTCAACAGTTTATAGAATATAATTATTTAAATGAACTTTATGAAAAATGGTAAAACTTTCATGTCTCTCATTTTTTGAATTTCTTTAGTACAAAACTCATGGGGATAAAAATTCAAAAGTTATATCCTTCTTTCTACTCGTAAATAAATAAAACTAAAAACTTTTAAAGCAATTAAAACAATTGTTATGCACTATAGAACCTTTCATTTTTTTGAAAAAAGACAATGATATGACTTTTTTAACTTAAAAAAAAAAAAACTATTGATGTCTATTGATCTTTTGCTCTTTTGACAATAATTGTTATATATTTTACAGAACCCTCACCAATTTGTTGACTAAATTTACCTTCAAACGTCCCTTCAAACGAGTAGTTTAAAATAAACTAAAAAATAACTTAAAAAAGAGAAAATAGAACATTTCATAGAAATAAGAAAAATCTTTTTTTTATGATGCAAAAGGTTTTAACTCACTTTTTTTCAGCTGCCTGTCTTCCTTGTGCAAACTCCGTAATTTTTTCTGTCAAAGAATCTAGTTCCATATTTAGATCTTCAACAATCATCTGTAAAAATAATTAAAAAAAAAAAAATCTTTTTTATCATTTATTGTAGAATTAAAAACCCCTATTAATTATTCACGTTTCCTTAACGAGCGTTCTAAAGGAAACACATCCTTCATTTATTGAGAGATACATCTGATACACGAAAAAAAATTTTGAATGAATTATTTTTTGATAAGCTTCGACATTTTTGATTGTTGCAAATAGAATTGATAGACAAAAAAATAGGTTTGAGTTAATTAAAATACAACTACTACTATGAAAAAAAAAAAAAAATTAAAAATGTCTGCTCTATTAAACTCTTAATGTTGAACCCGAATTCAATCTGCTTTAACCTTGTGTATGATTTTTGTTTTACTAAAAACTAAAATTAAAATAAATAATAACAATAAAAAAAAAAAAAAAGGAATAATAAAAAAAAAAAAAAAAAATGCAAATAAAATTGCCATAATGAACAAATTACGAGATCAATGAAAAACTATCACGTTTCATAAAAGTAAACTTTGAAGACTCACAGAAGTTTCTTCGATGTCCATCGGTCGAACGCATATTAACTCATCTAGTTTTTTTACAACTTGCTCCTTTTTCAAGCGAAATTGTTTCCTCTATAAATAAGTAAATTTAAATTACTTAACCTAAAAAACTTTTTTAAATAAAGCATACAGTAACGGTATACCATCAATTTTAAAATACCATTTGCTTTATCGTTCGTATTTATGACAAAGATATTTATTTTACATTTATTCCAAAACGTAAAACTCCTTTTATTTTTTATAAAATAACTATTTGTTTGATAAAGCAATAAATAATTAAAAGAAAAAAAAAATAATAATTGAAAAAAAAAGCAAAAACATTAAAACAACAACAAAAACTTTTTTTTTGTGCAGTTTTATGATTTAACTTTAATTGGAATAAATTTATTTATTTCAGTTTATTTATTTAAAAAATTATATCAAAAAATTGCAGTTAAAAAGCATAAAAAATCAACATAGACTGGATATATATTAATAACAAGCGTGTTTAATGCATGCATCAATTAATAGAAAGAGATATCAATAACAAATATAATTTTTTTTTTAAATCACAATATAATCATGCTTTAAAAACTAATATTAGAAATTTTTTCAATAGTATTTAATGGAATGCTTACACATTGGAATGCAAAATTCGAGTATGCATGATCTGACTCTGATAAATTTGAACCAAAACTGTCAGAAAAATCGCAGTAGTCAGCACAATTTGAGTCCTAAAAATGTGTTGGTTTTAAAGTGCAATTTTTATACATAAAACAAAAATTAAACCCAGGTAAAAAAGTTCTATAAATTTCTATAAACCCTTGAAACATGTCTATAGAAAACTTGATAGAAATTTCTATATTAAATACTATAAAAAATTTTTATAAAGTTGATTTTTTTTTCTATAGAAAATATATATAGAAATAATATACATAAATTTATATAGAAAAAAAAAATTGTTTTTGATAGCAAATTTATAGAAATTCTAATAGAATTTCTGACCACATGTTTCAAAAGTTTATAGAAATTCTATAGAACTTTTTTTCCTAGGTATATATAATGATGTCCTACTAACATCTCTATTTTGATTAACTATAACTTACAGTCTTATCAGACTAAGATGAAAAGTAATTCACTTCTAATTATCTATTTTAAACTTTAAAACGAAATGTATAGATATTTGGTAGTTAATTAAAACCCATTTAAATGTGTTTTAATTCACTATTGAATTCAACAAATGTGCTATAAAAGATTTTGAGAATTTAGGAAGTTCATGTAGCCTTAGTTCTCTTGAGTGATCATTAGCTTTGATTGCTGCATGTTTTAATTGGACGGATAATTTAAATGGCTTATTATTAAAATTATCTTGATTTTATCATTGTCATGTGCTTTTTTAATAGTCTCTTTGTGATTTTACATATTCTGTTAAAGAGATAGATTTATATTTGGATGAATAGTTTTGTTTACTTTTTTCTTTTTATGTTGGAATCAGATTTGCTTCTTTTTAAGTATTTGGTAATTTAAATGACTCAAATGATAATACTATAAGCAAATAGGCCGTACTAATCCTCATTGAGAACATATGGACTTATGCCACTTGAGCTAATTGCTTTGCATTTCTTAAACTGACTCAATTGACCAAAAACAGTTTTATTGAGATTAGATTGATCAATCTTGCATATCTGATCAGTCCTGCTCAGAAATGTAAATCTGTTCATGCGTTCAGCTTCAGAGAAAACTCAAATTGTTTACTAAGGCATTTTGCTTTTTCAAGCAACTTTGATAGATCTATGGCATTTTTTTCTCAGTAGTTTATTGAGGGTCAATCCTTGTTTATGAATTGATCTAGTTTGAGTACAAACTTAGATTTCCCTGTAGCAGACTAAAACTTTTCAAATTATTTCCTCTATTTTGCATATGCGAAAAATTAGTGAGGAATTTTTCATAATTGCCTTTACTTTGCATATGGAAAAAACTATTTAGGAATTTCATAATTGTTCCTATAATAATTTGGTTTGTTTGATATTATAAGAAATATTAAAACAAGAGTTGCAGTAATAGTGTCTATTTTATTAAAAACTGATGACACATATGTGAAGTAGCAACTTAAGTCCTGAATTACTTTTACTGCTGGATTGATTGTTAATAGTTATACTTTTATTCCTGATAGTGGGCTGGACATGCTTAGTATTAAACACTAAGTTGTTCATAGTTGCTAACAATTCTGAAAACTAACTTGCTAGTTCTGCTGTTGTTAGAGATGTGGTACTAGTAGTTGAAGATGTGGTTCTGCTTTTATTGAAGATGTGGTACTTGTTGTTGAAGATGTGGTTCTGCTGTTGTTAAAAATGTGGTACTTGTTGTTAGAGATGTGGTACTTGTTGTAATCTTTAAAGTTGTTGGAGATGTGGTACTTGTTGTTGGAAATGTGGTACTTGTTGTTAGAGATATGATACTTGTTGTAGTTTTTTGTGTTGTCTGAGTTGTTTAAAAAAATACAATAATTGGATGCATACTATAAAAATGATCCTAGCATAACCTTATATCTCTCTGATGGCTTGTTAAAATATATACTTTAGTAATAGATTAAAAAGAGGGTAAGAAAAAGATAAACAAGCTACAAAAGAGGTAACTATTTTTATTATCATAACTACTACTTAACTAAATTTAATTATTTTTTAATTAACATTGTAAACATTAATGTACTGATTGGAAAAAATTGTTAAATGCAAAATATGTTTATGAGACTTTTTTTACATTTATTATACATTAACAAATACCGATTCCAACTTAAGCTCTTGCTGTAAAGAAAGAGGCCATTTTTCAATCTTTGTACTTGAACAAAGAGGTGTGCTCACCATGTTCATACTGGGCATCATTGAAAACCTAAAAAAATATTTCTTTTTCAAAACGTTTTTAACATATATTTTAGGATTACACAATCTTTATACACATCCTAAGAAAACATAAATATTTTACCACCAACAATTAATGTTTAACAATTCTGCTATAAAAAAAAATAGAAGATTTAAGAAAACAAATGCAAAACAAACTTTTCTTATAAGATGGAAATTCCTCATTTTTAACACATAGTGCTACAGTCCTCATTTTTATAGTTTTATTTTTTAATTTTTAATTTCTTCTTCTTTTTTTTAATTTATAACTTTTACATTATGTTTGTTCAAAACATTAATAACATTTGTTCAAAATCTTCTTAAGAACTGGTTTTCTAAATGTTTACAAAAGTAACAACTTTATTTTTTTAATTCACCTCCACAAGGCTGAGAAAGCCAATACATGTAATGGGGATCAAACAAGGAACCACTCGCTTATGAAGCAAATACTCTACCATGACACCACTATTGTATACTACTGATTAAATTAAAAACTAATTAAAATAGCAACTAATTAAATTAATCTATAAATAGAGGTATAGAAGGAAAAAAATAAAAAGCAAACCTTGATACTTTGAAAAATTACAGCCTGTCATTTAGTGACAATAGGGTCTAGAATTATGTTTTAGGACATGAAACTTGTCATTTAGGGTCACTTGTGTTTTAGGACTTGAAAAAAGTATCAGTTTACAGTAATTTTGTTTAGAATTTTTCAATTTAAATAAATCTAAAAAAAACAACAACCTTGAGTTGATGCAGAGATGCTATAAAAAAGCATCTGAGTAGTACAAAAAATTCTGATAAGCAAGTTGGTTTTTTAATTCAATTTTACTATTAAAGTGGAAAGTGAACGGCAAGCATAAGTAAGAGCATAAATACAAAAAGTCTCAAAAGTAACAGATTATTATTTTACTACAAAAATTAAAAAAATTGAAGGAGCTCAATCTTGTAACAACTATTCTCCCTGGTTTTTATATTATTTATAATAAAACTAAAAAAATGAAATCAAGATAATCAAAATTAGACATGAATTACCCCCTGCTGCAAGTTATGCTTAATTTTACTCAATATCAGTAGCAATTGAGGTCCTATTTGTATAGCGTTATGTACAAACGTTTGTAAGCGTAAACGTCTTTAGTATATGTTGAGTTTGCATTATATAGAGATAATAGCGTATAATATAGCTATAAAATGATAAAACTTTAAAATTTTATTTTAATTTTTAGAAATCTTTTTTCCTACGTTATTATTTTTTTGTTATAAGTATATAAGCATGATTGAAACAAATTTAAAAAATATTAAAAACCAAACTAATATTCTTAAGATGACGGAGCTCAATCTGGTCAACTGAGATTTTAAAGTAGCAATTAATAGCAACAAACAAATATAACGACACTATTAAGACATAAAAAAAATCGTCAAATAATTCAAACCTGATACATGCTGACAAGAATATAATGCATAATTAAATGGAAATGAAATGTTTTTGTTAAATTCTTATGCTCTTGATATAAATTTTTATGCTCTTGATGTAAATTGTTAAATTACAGAAGGAAAAAGACAAAATTCAAAGGTACTTTAAAGATTTTGTTAAGTCAGGCATTTAACTAAAAAATAATAATTTTTGTTAACATTAACAGGGTACTATAGCAGTTCTAAAAATAGATTTAATATTCTTTTTGCAAAGCTTTCTGGGATCAAAATGCAGACAAACAAAACAAAATGCAAAGAAACTTAATACCAATTCTGAAGAAAATGTATAAAATAAGTATAAAAGTGGAATAAAACAACGTTATTAGGACTTACTCTCACCAAATTTTTGCTATCTTGAACATTTGCCAGTTGGTGTAATTTAAAAAAAAAAAAGGAATAACTAAAGATTAGATGAAAAACTTAGAAAAAAAGGATAAACCTTTGGAAATTATATATTTAAACAAAAAGTTTACATCTTGTAGATTTCCTTGACGAAAAGAATAAAAATATTATTAACATATTTACAAATAAAATGTATAACCATTATAAAAAAGGAATTTGTAATCTCTTTATTAGTTCTGATATAAATACAAAATGCAGTATTGTTGATTTTAATACTGGAAATAGCCATGATTTTATTGTTGATTTTCTGTATCATCATAGACCTTTATTATATGAACACGAAAATATCATTTAATCGCTTTAATGAATCTCAATTTTTTACTTTTATGACTTTCTTGGACCAGCCAATTATGAACTTTCATATTTCAGCTCAAGGAGTGTGAGTGTTAAAAGTCTTAGTAGTTATCTGTAAAAAAGCAATAGCATTTATCAAATTTTATATCAGTGTAGCATTAGTGATGTGGCTTTATTTCAGAAGCGTGGAATTATGGAGTTTATTAATTTTCAAGACTGTTTTCTTGTCTATAAAAGAATTTATAATTCAAAACTTTCAGAAACTTTCAAATAGTTGCTTTTTCAGAAACAAGCAACTATTTATAATACACTATTTTTAAGTATGTGAAAAGTTTACAAAAGAAGAAGCCATGCAATTAAAAAGAATTGTAAAAAGCACGAGTTTATTTTGAACAATTCAATAAACATATTTATTTAGATTAAAATACACTATTATTCAAATTAGAATAAACTATTCAATCAAAACTTTGGACTTTGATTGAGTAATGCTTTATTTATTGGCACTAGCACCTTAATTAGTTTATGTTACTTTATAATTAGTAAACTTTTAACAATGCTTATGTGCTTGAATATCTTTGTCAGATTTAAATTTTGTTTTTACTAATTTAACTGTGTAATAAAGTAATTTAATTAATTTATTACACATTACACGCTAATTGCAATTTTTTCATTTTTTTTTTGTGTATATAAAGATTCTTTTATGTAATTTTTATACAAGTACTAAAACAAACAAATTAAAGTTAATTTAAAAAGATTAAACACCATTTTTAACAAATTTTTCAGAGTTGAAATTTAAGCATTCTTAATTATAGATAAAAACATATTCATAAACATTTTTGTAAATATGTACTTATTTTATTTGGCTACAACTTTTAAAACTTTTAAAAAGAACTTTTAAAAAGAACTTTTAAAAACAACTTTTAAAAAGAAATTTATATACCTAATAACTAAATATATTTTTAATATTTTATTTTAATAATCTTTAATCATTTTAACAGTCAATGTTTAGAGTGCTTGTTAATATTTTTCTGACAAAAAGAATTTGACATTTCTTTTTATTTAAGCGTTTACTTTCAGAAGTTGGCTTTATGAAGGAGGGGTTTTTAATATGAAGGAGGGGTATTTAATATGAAGGAGGGGTATTTAGTTAACTTTTGGAAAATATACCCACTCCAAGCATATTAAAATTAACTAAATTTATTTGTTTATTAAATTTCACTTATTGCCCAAAGAAAACTACTGATAAAAATAAAAACCTGCTGTAATCAGGCTTTAAAATGTCAAACTTAATCTAACTGATCAAAATGAAAACTTTTATTGCAATCAGCTCTTAATAATTCATAAACACTAAAAAAGAATTCAAAAAGTTATCGAGAATTCCTATTGAAAACTGAATAACTTGTCAAACCTTGGAATTAGGGTCAGCATTCGGCAATGCTGACCTAAACGTGTTTGCGGTTGGCAAAAAAAATTCAGTTTTGCCGACCTCGTTTCGATGTTTAATGGTAATACCTTTGCATTTGCCGACCTGATGCCGACCTCTAAAAGATTGAGGTCGGCAAATTATTGCCGACCTCAATTTTCCTAATTCCAAGGGTTGACTTGTATTGTTGTTATTATACATTTTTGAGTTGTTTGTCCCCATTTCAATCCCAGAATCCTTTGTTTTAATTAATTCTATATATGCACAACAAAAGCAAAACGGTACCCTACTGCATAACATTTTAAGTACATTTTAAAATTTACCTGTTAATTTCTTGCTTTAGCTCACAAATTTCATTTTCAGCAATGTTTTTCTGGGCTTTTAACAACTAAAAAATGAAATAAAATGATCGCATAACAATCAGTCTTTTATTTATAAAATGGTAGCATGGTAATCCAATTTTTTTTAATAACTTGAACAACATAGAAAATGAAAATTTATAAAAAGATATTTATTTCATCAAAAAATTGAAGATAAAGATTTCATGCTTCATCACAAGATTTAGTGTGCAAAATCCCTTTCATCTTAGTATGTGCAGAGTTGATGAACTATATTCATTAATTTGAAAGTTTAACAGTCTATGTTAAATATGAATTATAAAATTATTTAGAAAAAAACAAAAACAAATAATAAAACTGTTAAAAAAATAAAAAACATAACTGCAGTACACCATACCTAATATTTTAAAACAGAGATTTTAAGTTGCTAGATACTTAAAATAATTTGGACTAAGTTTACTATTTATAGATAATATTATATAGTATTATATTCATAGATAATATTATATAGTATTATATTCATAGAAAATAAAAACTACTATCTATATTCATAGATAACTAAAAACTACATGTGTAAAATAGTTTTTAATAAAACACATTAATGTAGGATATGACCAGTGGTATTAGGGTGTGTTGATTTTAATTTTTTTTTTTCAATTTCAAAAATGGCAAGGTTACTTTTGGTGAAGAATTTTATGGAGATTTCGAATCTGAAAAAAAAAATAAAAAAAAATAATTTCTTGCTGGGTGGGTCAGCATTGTTTTGAACGGAAAAATGACTAAAATGTGACTAATTAACAGGGAAAAACTACAAGTTAAAAAAAAAAAAAATTCTAAAATTTTTGATTAACTCAATAAATGTTATGATAAATTTAAAAAAAAGATTATTGAGTTCAAAAAGTCATAAAAATAAATACAGAAAAGGAATTTTTGAGAAGGGTATTTTTACAAAAATCAAGCACTTTTTTCGTATTTTAGACAAAGCTTAGTGATTTCTTTGACATATTTAAAGCTGTGACCTCTTGTTTGAGTTTGTTGAATACTAATTTTTTTGATTGTTTCCAAATCATTAAAACCGTTGAAGAATTTAAAAACTTGAATCATATCTCCCTGTTGTCTACTTTTTGTCAAGGTAGTCAAGTCGAAAGCTTTTAGACGATTCTCATAACTGATTTTTTTAAGTGATGGTATTAATCGAGTTGCATGATGTTGGAACTCTTTCTAATTTGTCAATTTCTCACTTTTGAATAGATGACCAAACTTGTACTGCAAACTCTAACAGTGGTCGCACAAAAGAAACAAAGTATTCTATATATCGAAACAAACGAAGCATTTTCTAATCCCAAACCCAAACTTTGGTTGGCTTTGCCTACACATTTTATTATATAATTTTTCCATTTCAGATTGCTTGAAAAGATTAATCCAAGATCACTTTCAGATTCTGTTATGTTTAACTTTTGTTCATTGATATAAAGGGATGATTTCTTGTTATTCTGGCCAAAGTGCATGACCATACATTTCCAAATATTAAATTTCACAAGCCAGTCTTGAGTCCACTTAAATGCTAAATCAAGATCTGATAGCAAAGAAAGAGTTGATGCACTGGAAAGCATTTCATTCAAAATTTTTGTGTCATCCGCATACAGCTTGGTTGGATTTTTTAGAGTTTCAGGCAAATAAATATTTATAAATAGTACAAACAATAGTGGTCCAATCACTTACCCTTGTGGTACACCACTGGTAATTTCTGCCCAAGAGGATACATTTTCGCCTATCACAACTCTTTGTTTTCTTTCTTTTAAAAATACTTTAACCCATTGTATTGTCAGACCAGATATTCCATAAGCTGTAAGTTTAAGCAACAATCTTTTATGGGGCACTGAGTCAAATGCCCTGGTGAAATCCAAAAAAATAATATCAACAGGTTTAACATGCTCTAAGGCAGTTGAAACAAAATCAAGTGTTTCAAGTGGATTTGTTAAGCATGATTTATTTTTAACAAAACCGTGCTGTTGCTTGACTATTAGTTTGAACTTATAAAATAAAATTTCAAGTTAACATCTGATTATACCTTCCATTATTTTACATGCAATTGAGGTGAGTGATACCAATCGGTAGTTTACTGCTAAGGTTTTTTCGCCTTTTTTGTACAGAGGAGTGGTATTTGCAGTTTGCTGGTTTCAAACGACTCCAAAAAAAACATAAGTAGAATGGCAAAGGCTGATGTACAATTCTTTAAAATAGCTGAATGTAAATTATCAACACCACTTGATTTGTTAAGTTTTTTTAATCTTGGATAGACATCTTCTAATGTAAATTTTGAGTGGTTTTACCATTTGCTCACTGTAATGCTTTTATAGTATCTTTGACTGGTTGTAGATTGTTCATGTAGCTGTACAGAAGCTTTGGATTCTTTATGGCTCTTTTTACCAGATTAAGCTCAAAGTTTTGTCTCACTTTTTTAATCTCGTCTGCTATATTTTTGCAAATCATTTTGTAATTAGATTTCAAAACAGGGTCTTTCCATTTACATGAGCAGTTTTTATATCTTAAATTTTGTCTGATTCTTATAAAAAACTTTAACCTAGCATTAACCCAGGCCTAATTTTTCTAAGTTTGGTCTAATTTTTAAAGAGTTTAATATCTTTTTAATTGGAGTGAAATGATTACATGCCACCTCAGTATAAAAAATCAGTTCATCAAACATTTCTTGTAAATTTTTGTTACTAAAGCATTGTATCCAGTCAACATTTGAAACTAGATCAGATATTAGTTCAAAATTATTAAACATAAATCTTGGCTTACTTTTATTGTCACGGATTGCTTTATCAGACAAGATAAAACTGAAACATATTATTAGATGGCCTCTGGTTATGTTTCCCAAATCAAATTTTGAATCTATTTCATTAACACTTGCTGACTGAGTTGTAAAGATTTAATCTAAGGTATTCGTAAGTTGTTCATCTGACAGCTGGAAAGTTGTTCATCTGACAGCTGGAAAGTTGTTCATCTGACAGCTGGAAAGTTGTTCATCTGACAGCTGGAAAGTTGTTCATCTGACAGCTGGAAAGTTGTTCATCTGACAGCTGGAAAGTTGGTCAATATGCTGATTAAGCAAATTATCATTTAAAATATTTGTAAATTTATATTCAATCCCATTCTCATTTAAAATTACATTTAAAAAATGGTGTCACTTCTTTGATCAGATTTCTGTATGAGGGACACAATCCTAATAAATCAATAACTTATTATTATAAATATTTTTATGCTTATAACAACCATTATAATATTTATTATTATTATTATTAATTCATTATTAATTTAT
Source organism: Hydra vulgaris (assembly GCF_022113875.1). Lineage (NCBI taxonomy): Eukaryota > Metazoa > Cnidaria > Hydrozoa > Anthoathecata > Hydridae > Hydra > Hydra vulgaris. The sequence continues at coordinate 49,511,691 of NC_061161.1, read as the reverse complement.
TATTAATTCATCGTAAACATACTTATTATAACTATTACTATAATTTGTATTAATTTTGTTATCTTATAATAATATTATTGTTATTATTATTTTTATTAATATTATTACTATTGTAAAAATGATTTACAAAAAATAAACGTTGTTACCTCATTTGCTTGAGTAAGCTCAACTATAACCGATGACATATAATCAGATTTGTTTGTACATTCCTATATATATAAAATACGTTTTTAAGTTTTTGAGAAAGTCAGAAAACAAGTAAATTTTCAATATATTAAAAAAAAAAAATGAATGTCTCAAAATGTACTTGGAGATGTATGTAAATCAAAAAAATTAAATTAGATTTTTTTATAAAACCATTAATTTATTTTTCAATCTTTAAAAAAGAGAAATCAAAACTAAATGACAAAAAGAAAAAAAATCTATGACTATGTCTCAGTCAAGTTTATATGACATAGTGATATTCAAACCTACATAGTGGCATTCAAACCTATATGACGTATCAAAAATAATATTTATAACAGATTCAATTCACTTGAAAATATACAACAGTATTAAATATATAACAGTATATCATATAACAGTATAAAATATATAACAGTATACAACACTTGAAAATATACAACAGTATACAGTAAAATTTTTCTTTTAATATTTTTTGAAATTTAGATCTTCTTTATTATTAAGCAATCAGTAAATTAAACAATTTACTGATATTAAAATGAGTAAATTAAATATTTTACTGATATTGAGTATGACTTCATAGAAATCAAATACAACATCATCAGCAAATAAAGTTGGTTATGTGTCTCTTTTTAACAACAAATTGACTGATAATAAAAATAGTAGAAATATTTTACTGATTAATACAGCCACAAAGCATAAATAATAAAATCAACTAAAATTATGCTGGTCCCCACAAAATTAGACAAAATCAAAAAGCAAACACCATTAACCATTACTATGACAGACAACAAACTGCAGATGCCATTAAAAACAACAAGCCCTCAGTAATTGCAGTCTGGAAACAAAATTTGATCAAAAATCCCTAAAAGATACATGAGTAAACATCAGATGTTTCAACAAGATCTTGACACCATTCTTAATGGCAAAGAAATTTTTCTACATACAAGAAGTGCATAAAAATATTTCATTGTCTAACTTGATCTATATTCACTGTTACTATTTGAAGTAAACATAAAACAACTCAACTTAATTGAACAAATATGACAAATAATATATACAATAACAAGATATTGATATAAGATCTGTGCAAAGATACCTCAACAAGATTAGTTTAGGCAAAAGCTAAATTTCTCAAATGAAAGAATTTCTCATTATTCATATTTAGAAGATGCTCTGTCAAGAATGGAGAATGAGATAGTACTTATAGAATTTTTACATTTAGGAGGTGATAGAGATGTTTGTTAATATGTCAAGTTTAACGTTATGACATTACAAACAATAAATTATGTTATTGATCCAGATAAATACGTTTGCTATGATGACATTCAAGAACTCCTTTGAAATGATAGCTCTTTTAAAGACAATCTTTGAATATTCAATCAATTATTGTGACCTTTATGATGCATAAAGGAAAGCAAATGTCACAAAATTTAAAAAACAAAACTTGCTTGTTAATGGATATTAAAAATATCAGTTCATGCATAGACAAAAAAATGGAAGAAACTATTCTAGAAGTTATTATACAGCTGTGTGATAGTTCCTCAAAAATAAACTCAAAAGATGGAGGATGGGGGTTACCTCTAAAACTTCTTCTTTACTAGTTCTTAATTCATTGATCTGATTAAGAAGATCCTAGAAAACATTTTACTTTTATTAAACAGAAATAAAAAAATAAAACGCTCTTTAACATAAAACATAAAATCTTATAAAAATATAACTTTATTACTTATTATATAACATTGTTTTAATTAAAAAAACCTTATGAGAATTGAATTCTTCCGATAATTTTTCTCTGTCTTCTTTCATTTGAAGTAAACTATTATCCAAAAGCAAAATCTAAACATTAATAAATAAGGTGATATATATATATATATATATATATATATATATATATATATATATATATATATATATATATATATATATATATATATATATATATATATATATATATATATATATATATATATATTAGGGTATGGCAGTTTTTAAAAACCGGTTTAAAAAAACCCATTTCTTAAATAACTTTGACACATTCAAAAACTGGTTTTTAAATTACAAAAATAGGTTTTATATTTTAAAACTTTTTCATAATATATTGTTATTATACAATAACATTTTGTTAAATTAGTTTTGTAAGCTGTTTACTTTGTTTTTTTAACACGCAGCTTTAACTGCCGTAGGTGAGGATTTTAATTTTTATTTCAAAACAGCTACCTTATTCAATTAAGTTAAGATTGTCTGCATATAAATTATAAATGTATTTAATTATATATGTATTAATTATTATTATATATAAATAATATTAGTATTACTATATATATATATATATATATATATATATATATTATATATATTGATCTATTTTGTAAATAATTTACATTAATTGATCGTGTGTGTGTGTGTGTGTATATGTGTATATATATATATATATATATATATATATATATATATATATATATATATATATATATATATATATATATATATATATATATATACATATATATATATATATATATATATATATATATATATATATATATATATATATATATATATATATATATATATATATATATATATATATATATATATATATATATATATATAAACCATTTTTCAACAATTTTTTTCAAATTAAATCCCAACCACCTGGGTTAGTTGCCCAGTTGGATAAAAATGATTTTATGCTGGAAAAAGATTTTTGAAGCCCATTATTAAGGTCCCTGCTTTACAATTCCTGTCCCGAAACCCCTACTTTTTTAATTAAAAAGCGGTGACTAAACATTGAAATAAAACACCTTTTTTTTTTTCTATGAACTCTAAAAGGCCTTAATAATTACTTGAAATTGGTTGAAAAGTTAAGTTTTCAAAAAAGTGCATTGGTTTGACCCTGGAAAAATGGGCAAAACGTTCCATTTTTAGGTAATTTTATGGATATATCAATTGACTATTTTTTCATCTCTCAAACTTCCTGTGATAAATTTTATCAAATTCTTGTTTATAAAGATTAACTTAAGCTAAAATTTAATTTTAAAAATAATTTCTAATATAGTGACACCCTATAGGAGGGCTAGCGATGAAAATATATAACAACATTGTAAAGGTCAACAATGATATATTAGTAAATAATTAAGACAAAATTTTCATCAAATTGTTTGTAAAACTATAATTCAACAAACTCATTTTTAGTGAAAATATTCTCCAAACTCTGCTTTGTAAGCGCCATTTTTTTGCCAATCTCCGTTATTTGTCCTTTTTCAAACTCCCAGAATCAATTCCTACTTTGCTGAACAACCAACATTATATCTTGCCTGTCTACATTGTGAACAGAATTAACAAACTGACACAAGCTTAATTGCCTCTTAAGAGCAGTCGTTGACTACATATATTCAGTGAAAAAAATTCAATGAAAGTTTTAAATTGATCAATAAAGCCCCAAAAAGATGAAGCCAAAAAGATGAAGTCTTTATTCAAATTTAACATACTGAAAAAAACCCAACTGTGACAAGCTAGTTGGTTTCTCCTGGGTGAAGTCTAGAATTTTCAGCAGGATTGGATTTTCAGACTTTTCATAGTGTGTAGGAACAGGTTGTAAGAAAAGAATTTTTGCAACTTTTTCTTTCTCATCATCTTCAAGTTCTTTATCTGCAAGACATAATGGAATCAAGGTTTGATCCAAATAAAACATATGTCTCTCCATTAATTTCAATATTTCTTCAATTCCTTCTAGCACATCATTAGCTCCTGGATCATAATATTCTACCCAACTTTTATACTAGACCATCTGCCAGTATGCTTTTATATCTTGCAAGGATGCAGAGGAAACTAAAGAGGAGCGCACAAACCACACAGTATAAAATATAGAAATAAATTCAGCCATTTTACTGATTTCTTTTTGTAAACAAGCTGTCAATTAGCAGGGCAATGGATTACTTAAAACTTGAATTTTAAGATATGTATACTTTGTCATAAAACATGAGAAACTGATCCCGGAGCATAAACATTAAAGCTTACATCTGGAGATTAGTCTAAGTGAGTTTAAGTTATACTAGTTCTGGATAATCACCTATTGGAAATACTAAATTGGCAAGTGCATATTTGCAAAATTGAACAGTTTCTTCAATCTGCTTTTCTAGATATCTTCCTTTAACTGCAACTTTGTCAAACTTTTTGATCTTTAACTTATCCATAGTTTCCTTTGTTTCCATTAGATTGGAAAACTTTGAACATCAGATTTTCAGGAGCATAAGTTTTACCAATGTGATCTTTTTCTCTTAAAATTTTACAGTAAAGCTTGTAAACATGTCTTCGGCATGCTAGCTATAATATAATTGAACCCTGTGTTTGACAGAACATAGTGTTTGTGACAGAATACTTTCCTGCATTAGTTACAGTTGTGTCAAAGCACAGACCCTTGATATAATTTGTTAGCTTATATTTATCCAAAATGTTTACTAAAGTATCATGATGAGATTTTCCAGTACAGTGTTTCATTGACAGAATGCCAAGAAACTTCAAATCACCATCGATATTTAAGAGAACAACAAAACAATCTCATTTTTGTTTGTACCATTAGTTATATTCTGCAAAACTTTCCATCAAAGCGTGCAATTATTGGAAATTTACTTCGCCTTGCAGTTTTTATTATATCTTCTTGATATTTAGCCGCACTTGTACTTAATGCTTTCTTTTTTGCACATCTGATAGTCAATTCAGAAAGTGAAAAAGCTGTCTAACTGTCCCCACAAGTAACTATTATATCAAAAAGCAAGTGCATCATATTTCTTGATAAAATATTTTTAGTAACACCTGTATATTACAATCTTCTTCTTCTATCTTTTTCATATTTTGGCAATATTCTAAATCATTTGAATCAAGTGTTATTTTACATTTGGTCATTTGATCATTTAAAAACTGCTTATCTGAATTGTATGAACCTCGGTTGTTTCCATGTTTCTTCTTTAAACTAGAGCAAATATCAGGTTTTTTAATCCAATAAACTTTCTAATCATATTTTTTTTAAAATGTTTTTAGCTAAATTTGCTGCATTACCTTTTTTAATTATTTTTTTAACTAGTTCATTTAATATTTTCCTAGAACATATAATAGTTATAGATTTTTTTTCTAATTGCTTTAAAACTTTTTAATGAAGCCTCATTTCTGAGGTGGAGTGAAAAGAGTCAAATGAACAAATTAGTATAAGCAAAATTAAAAAAAGTAAAAAAATTATAAATATATATCATTTACCAAACAAGATGTGCTTCAAAAAAATATTCTTAGCTTAAGTAAAAGTATAGCATGAGTTTTTTATTTATTAATCTTTTCTAATTTTTTAAGAATAAATAGTTCAAACAGACGTGAGCTATATTCGATCGCAAGTGTTATTCTATTTAAATATACTTAAAAATTATAATAAGTTAGTGCATTTTAAGATATTTTTCTTATTCTAAATTATTATAAATATATTTTTAATGTAAACTTCCAAACAAAGAAATTTAGCGGAAATATTGCCAAACATCAGCGTTTTTTCGCAAAATCAGCAATATTTGCTGTAAAAAACTTTTTAAAAAAATAGGTTGGCGTTCAAATACGGTAGACGCAGTCAAAAACGATCTAGAATAGCCCCTGCAATTTCAAAGTACTAATTAGGCATTTTAGAGTTCATAGAAAAAAATTGGTGTTTTATTTTATTGTTTAAGGTCCTCACATTTTGGATAAAACTGGGGGCTTTGGGGCACAAATTATAAAAGCAAGGACATTAAAAATGGGTTTCAAACTCTACTTTTTAGCGTTAAATCATTTTTATCCAACCGGTCAACTAACCCAGGTGGTTGGGATTTAATTTGAAAAAAATTGTTGACACACCTTAATACATATATATACACACATTTTACAGTTTCAATTGTGACCCTACACATCTTCCTTGCCCAAGTTTCTTCCAGCTATTTATTATTTATAGAACAATATATATATATATATATATATATATATATATATATATATATATATATATATATATATATATATATATATATATATATATATATATATATATATATATATATATATATATATATATATATATATATATATATTGTATTAAGACAACAAAAAAATGTAATAACAAGCACAAGAAAAGAACACAAAAAAGTTTCATCAATAAAGTAAAAGTTATTCTAAAAATTATTATTTTCAATGTTGTTTTTTTTGTAACTTAAGATATAAAAGACTTAAGTAACACAGTTACCTTGCTTTCATAATCTTGTAACGTGGCATACAATGAATGGTTCTCACGCTCCTGAAAAAAATAATTAACTAACATAGATATATGTATTCAAATTGTTTATTCATTTATTGCCATCATAAAAAAAATGTAAATTCGTTTGTCAAAGTTTTATGAAACTTTAATTTTTTTTTTTGTAGATGATTGTAATAATAAAATTATTTTTTACATAGTTTTTATTACGTTTAAAACACATTAATTGTCTTGCCATTAAATGTCATTATTTGAGCACTTTCTTTTTATATAGATATTTTTGTTCATTTAAAACATTAAATTCAGTCAAACAAAATTGTTTTGTAGATGTTTTCAATTTATCATACAAAAGTTATATATTTTTATCTGAAAGAGCAAACAAAACTTTTTTT
>NC_061161.1:49414851-49497351 GCF_022113875.1 Hydra vulgaris | reverse complement strand
TGTTTTTTTAAACAAAACAAGATCAATAGACATACAAACATGCTCATATGCAACTCTTTAAGCTTTAAATCTTTGATATCTAAGTTATTGAAACATTATTTATTTATCAAATCTGAAAAACCTTGTTGATGACTATTTCACTTTATCTTAAATCATAAAACAGGCAACAAAATGTTCATTGCTTTACAACTAGTTATAGACAATTTAACTCGTTATAACTAGACAATAGTTATAACGAGCCACAAAAACATGCATTTGTTGTTTAAATAACCAGAAATTTGTTAAATAAACTATTTGCTTGATTTGCAGTGGTCCTCAACAAAATATACTTTATCATATTTAAATAACTGTTTTTGAATCATTCTTGTAAAATTTTGTAAAATGCCACCTTGTGTTCTGTTGAAAATAATATTTAAAAAATGTAAAAACTGAAGTGACATTCAATGTGGAAAATGCAATGGCATTTGATCAAAATGTGGAAAATGCAATGGCATTTAATCAAAATGTAGAAACAGTAGCGGCATTCAAACAACTAATACTTTATGATATTAGCATAGAAATATATTATAAGGAACAAATATTTTAGAAAACTATAAGTAATAAAAAAATTTCAAGGATTTAAACTCAAAAAATATTTTAAAAATAAATATTACATGTCTTTTTAACTTAATATTTTCTTCAAGTAAACGTTTGTTTGTTATTTCTAATTCTTCTAAACGAAGTTGACAGTCACTGCTATCCCTGGAATAAGAAAAATAATAAATAATTTAGATCATAAAACTAAAATAATTTAACATAGGTTATGTACCATGTACATGCTAATTCTAAATAATATTGTATTTACTTCATTAATGTTAATAAATTAATTTTTAAATAATTTTATAAATTTAGTTTCAAATTTTTAAATAAAAATAATTTTAAAATGTACTTATAAGTTATAGAATGTTTAAAATGTTAAAAACATAACATAATAACACTTTTTTATATCAAACACAGCCAAGTTGAACATATTATTGGAATTATTATTTACTCCATATAATTAATCCTTAAATATAATAATTATGTTGTTTTTATATGATTCAAATTTCATTTAAAAAGTCAGTCAAACTTCTATTACTTTCACAATATATTATAAAAACTTTTATACTATATATTTCGTTTTAAATATAAAAGTCCATCTCTTACCAACTTAAATCAGAAGTTTCTGTACTATCATTACTGTATGTACTTGAAACTAAAAAAAAACTTTATAATAAATTTGTATATAATATAAAATTATGTTATAAATAATTAGCTATTCTTTTACAGTTTTGCATTTCATATGACAACAACATTTTTACAATATTTTTACTTAACATTATATAAGATGTTTTTATATATATTATAAAAACAGATAAAAAAATACACTAATTTTATTGTAAAAAAAAAAAGTTTCAAATATTAAAATTTTTTCAAAAGAATTATATTTTACTTAAGATTTTTAGTAGTAGCAAATTCATTCCATTTAATTTTATTAACTAATTTTAAAATTAATGCATTAATTACATGTGTATATAATAATAAATTTTAATAGACTTGTGTTGCAAAAAAGAATTCTTTCCTTCTCACTGAGTCCTCTTCTTCATGTTGTCTTAGAGTAACATTTATTAACGTTAATTCCATTCTTTACCTCTACAAATCTCTTTTGTCCATGTATGGAATACTGTTGTCATATAAGGACTGATTCTTCTAATGATGCTTTTTCTCTTCTAGACAAGGTCCAAAAACACATTGTAAACGTAAATGGACCCTCTCTATCTGCCAAGCTTGAGCCTTTTTCCTATTGTTGTGAAGTTGCAACTCTTTTCTATAAATACCATCATAGTTACTACTTAAAGAAGCTATCATCTCTAATTCCATCAACTAAAACTCATTCTCGCTTAAATCGTCTTTCATCAAAGTTTTATTTGTTTACTGTATCTGTCCCTGCATGCTCAGAAAACTTTTATTTGTCTACTTTTTTTGGCACTTTAACCCTTTAGAACTCTCCCATCTTCAAGTTTTTTTGACTCATACAACCAACAACATTTTAAGTCTTCTGTCAACCATTTTTTTGCTCTATAACTCTATTCTTTTTTTTTTTTCTCAACTTAGGGTCAAATCATTATATTTTAACCAATTTGAAGAAAACTTTGTGGGTCTCACCATCTCTGATTTTCCTGATTTTTACATATTGTTATGTGCATTATGTAGATTGGTTAAATTTGTAATTTCAGATTTCCAAGTACAACGGTTCAGAAATTACAGCCTTAGAAACATGACACACTGGCCCCCCTTGATTTACAAATGGTCAAAACAGACTACTTTAGAACTGTATAACTTTTTTCTCACTTTCAATAAGTGTCTCATTTTTTTCTAGAACTTTTTCTGGATAGTTCTCTCTTTAAAAAAGTGGTTTTTATTAACTTTTTATTTTTTTTATTAAATAAGAGAAAAATAATGACCTATCCAACTATCGAAAAAAATCCTAAAATTTTCCTGATTTTTACATATTGTTATGTGCATTATGTAGATTGGTTAAATTTGTAATTTCAGATTTCCAAGTACAACGGTTCAGAAATTACAGCCTTAGAAACATGACACACTGGCCCCCCTTGATTTACAAATGGTCATTAACTCAATTATATCAATAAATCAATTACAAATATGCCAAAATGAAACTAACTGTAGCATTTTTCTATTCATCCGCAAGTCTTTACAGATAAGTTTATTAGCTACTTCTGTCTGCAATAAATGGGAAAAATATAGACAGCTTGTTAAAGTTTAGAACTAAAATGTCTATCTGTCTAAAAAGTCCAATTTTCAGCCATTTTGAACTAATTTTTCTAACACTTTGTTTTGATCTAAGATTAACAGTATATAAGACCATTAGACCCAACTATCTGAAAATGCAAACATAAACTTGTCAAATTTACACCAAAAATGCCAGCATTTTTAAATAACCCTATTTTTCAATTATCAATAGTTGAATGTGTTACTAGAGTGCCCCTCTAATCTGCCTACTGGCCTACCCAGCCAACACAAAACGTTCAAGTGCTTTGAACACATTCTATGAACGCTGAAGTACTTTGAATACATTCATAAAATGTGTTCAAACGTTAGCAACATTGTCTAAAGTACTTGAACGTTTTGTATTAGCTGGGTGAGACCCACAAAGTTTTCTTCAAATTAGTTGAAATATAATGATTTGACCCGGTAATAGTGGTTGCTTGCAGCTTTCTTAAGAGTAAATAAGATTATATATATATATATATATATATATATATATATATATTATTAATTTAATATCAAATTCATTTTTATCTTCATTTTAAAAAATAATTAGAATTTAATTGTTAACTTTTGTTAAAGTTCACTTTACATAACATAAAAGCAATTTGAAAAATATGAATAATTTTTTACTCCGGCTCAATTTTATTCACAATCAACATCTGTTTTTCTTATCATTTATTGTAAGAAATAGTGTGAATGAAATAATGTTACCTTATATCAAATTTAAATATATATTTATTATATATCAAATACACGAACATTACTAAAAAAGTTATTATTTTATAGCTAATACTGAAAGAGATTTTTTATTTTTTTACTATGGCGTAAACACATCATAGGAGGTATATGGCATCCCTGGGTATGAGACAGAGGAGAAAGGAGACAAAGTACAGATTGGATAAATAATTTTGTCCAATATATTACTGTGTATGGTAATAAATAAAAAACAAAATAATTATTACATTAATAATTTAAGTTAATCTTAAAAAGTTCTATATAATTAAGAATATTAGTTGGAAAAAATCTGTTGGTAATAAAAATAGCACTAAAAAAAAATTAAAAAATAAGTCAAAATAATTTTACCACTTAATAGTTTTCTTTCTTCAACCAACAAAGAACTAAAACCCTCAATATTAGAATGAAACTAAAGAAAATCATAAATTACATTTTAAAAAAAATCATTAAATATGAAGAGAAAAAATATAACTAAATATCACCAATCAAACCAAGTAGTGTTTGAAAACCATTTAAAAAAGATTCAGTCAAGATAAAAACCAGGTCTTAATCTAAGATTAAGACCTGTTTTTTGTTTTGTTTTTTTCTACATTAGACAGGTTCTTTAAAGCCTTATATTCTTAGATAACTAAACTAACCTTTTCAACTAAGCCTTATGCACAATGCTACACAACTATGCTTGAATGCCTTTCAGTTATTTTGGAAGGGTTAAGTCTTCAAAAATTGTAGAACTATATGTTGGATTTGTTAAACATTCCAATTTATGTTAATAAAACTATTTATTCAATTTTTAATTAGACTTAGAAGCAATGACAAAATTCCAGGAATTCTTCTAGAATGTTTTCTTTTCTCTCTTTATAACATGGAAAATATATGAATTATATATATATGTATAATTTTTCTCTAACACAGAAGGCCTTTCATATAAAATCTTCAACTATGTATGATTTCATATCATAATGAAGATTTTATATGAAAGACCTTCTGTGTTAGATAAAAATTTTAAATATTTGTTAAAAGTTAACTAATAAATATATTTTACTCATCTTAGTTTGAATAGTTTTTCTTTTGTTACCCGGAACTTTTTACTTATATTTGTTAAAAATTTTTTTTTGCTAAACATATATATATATATATATTATATATATATATATATATATATATATATATATATATATATATATATATATATATATACATATATATATATATATATATATCTTATACTGCTGAGTTAGGTGAGCATGATGATGTCATACTCACCTAATGTCAAATAGCCTGCTGCAGGGGGCTTCAGTACATACATCGACTGACAAATAGCCTGACTCGCCGTGGAGTGCTGCTACATCGACTGAGGGTTTGGTATGGGTCAGCAACATTTTCATTCATTATTCTTCGTTTTCCCTCATCGTTTTCTAAAAATGCTCACTTATATATATATATATATATATATATATATATATATATATATATATATATATATATATACATATATATATATATATATATATATATATATATATATATATATATATATATATATATATATATATATATATACATATATATATATATATATATATATATATATATATATATATATATATATATATATATATATATATATATATATATATATACAAAAGTGCTCATATTACCTAGACCACATGGTAATAAGAGCACTTTATATTAGCTCAAAAAAATAACATTAATTAAGTAAAAAAATACCAACCTGACAATTAGAACTAATTTTTGGATTATAATGATTCGTTATTAATAAAAGTTTATCAAAAGATCGAATATTAAGCCACTTTTTGCTGAAACAATACTACTATGTTTTCCGCAAGAAAAAAAAATAAATTAGTTCATTGTTTTTTCAATTTTATTAAACTCAAACCTTTGAACAATAAAATTCAAATTTTTTGATTATAAATTACAGAAAAATATTTAGTATTGTTCAAATTAACATTTTTTTACTATATTTTGTTTTTAATCAAAAAGCAATTAAAACCACTGCTATTTTAGGACTTTAAACTAGGTGATTTTAATGAAAAACACTGGGTAGTTTGAGCATGCTCATATGACACAGAAATATCATCTTTAAATAAAGTTAAAACTAAATATTTCTATGCATTGTTTTTCAAACAAAAATGGATTGGATATTTAGCTAATCTATTTTTCTTTATGAAAAAATTTATTTTATTAATTTAACGCTAAAATTTTGCTTCACAGATTTATTTTTGCGTGATGATATTATTTTAACAACGCCAAAAAATTTAACAACGTTTCAATTATATAATACTCGCTAATTACTGCATATAGATTTACGCTAATTGTACTGATTCCTGTTATCATCACATAAAATCGATTCAAAAAATACAAAGCAACTTTAACTTCACTGCTTACATTTAAGAAACCTTTGAGTATGCTCATATTACCAAGATGCTCATATTACCCTAATCTACCCTGTTTCTCTATTTGTAACTTGTAAATTGTTTTATGAAATATAGTTTTAAAAAAAACTGTTAAATAATTTAAGTTTTAATTTTGTATTTACAATATTTCTGAATTTGCATATTCACTATTTATTAAATAAATTACAACAACTAATTATAATAATAAAATATTGATGAAACAATACATGATAATTAAATTAGACAAAACACATTATAAAAACAATTTTATAAACAATTTAACAAAACCTTTTTATATATTATATTGTATATATTGTATAAACAATATAACAATATTGTATTTAACAATAATTTTAATTTAATTTAACAATATTGTATAAACAACTTAACAAAACCTTTTTATCTTCAGTTGAATTTTTGTAAGAAAACTGTTGAATATCTGGAAAACTTTCACCATGCAAACTATATAAATATTTTTAAAAATGTGTATAAAATACAGATATAATAAATAAAAACAAGTAAATTACCAGAATTATTATTTGCAAACTTTTATTTGTGAAAAAAAAAACTAAAAATATTTCAGACTTTTGCTGCTAAAAACAAACTCCACAAATTACACTTTTTCTTTGATAAAAAAGGACATTAAAATAGCACTTATTATTTGTAAATAATATTATTATATAATTTTATTTTATAAATTACTCTTATTTTTATTGTTAAAACAACTTTTAATATTTGACAAAAATAAACAAAAAAAAAAAACAAACCAAAAACATTCTAGTATCTGACATGTACATACAATTAATCTTAAAACAATAAACTAATGAATTATCAAAAGATTAAAATACTGTTTTTAGAATGTCAAACAATAAACATGAATAAAAAATTCAAAATTGACAAATAATCATATCAATTAAACAAATTAAATGTTCAAACAGTTATAAAACCAATTTGTCTGAATTAGATAAGCAAACAGTAAACTTATTTGTTTAACAAACTAACATACTTTTGTTTCTTTATTTTTTTAATCCATTTTTTCATTCCTTTTTCATAAACCATTTGATTAATAAAAGGGTCAACTCCTTTTTTGTCTAAAATTTCTACCAGGTCATTTAAATAAGGTAAAACCTAAATTACAATTTTGCAGATTGTATGAAATAGTAAAATCTTTAAAAGTTAAAAGTAAGTAAACAATAAATATAAGTTACCTCGCTACCAGCTGCTTTCTCTTTCAGAAATAAAACAAGTGTTGAAACTCGGACATAACCATGATTTTGTTTGTCACAAACTTTAAAAATTCCAATTAAAATATCTGAAATTTCAGATTTCAGATCTTCCATCTTATTTATAAAACAAAAACACTCATTTAGATTAGCATTTATTAAAAAAAAAAAATCTTATATCATTATTTATTTTCATTACTATATTATATTTATAAAAAAATAAAATTATGTTGTGAAATTTGAAAAAAATAGTTTCTAATGATCTTTAAAAATTATAAAATATTAAAAGTATATCATAGTTTTCAAAAGCATTTGTTTGCAAAGCAAACAAATGCATAATGCTTTCATAAAAAAAATTATGAAAAGCAATAAAATAATTGTATACACATCAAAAGTAAACATTCATTTAATTATTCAGAAATATAATAATATTTTATTTGGTTTATATTATTAATAAAAATTAGCAAAAAAAAAAATCTTTTATAAACTTGTTGTCAATAGTATTATTATTACTATTTATGTAATAAATGTTATTATTATTACTTTTGTTTCTAATAACTTCTTTTTATCCATGATAAGTAACTATTATTTCGAATAATCAATTATTACTTTAATTTCAATAACATTGAAGATAATTTATTAGCCTAATTATTTTGAAATTAAATTTCATAACAAATTAATTTTTTTGAAATTTACCGCTACTATTTATTTTTAACCGACCAATCAAAAATAGTTGGACAGAAATAATTTGAAATGTTCTAGTATGCGATAGTATATAATTTGTAAATTATTAAATAGTATATAATTAGTATATAATTAGTATATAATTTGTAAATAGTATATAATTTGTAATAATACGATTTGTAATAATACGATAGTATATAATTTGTAAATTAGTAAATAATTTGAAATGTTCTAGTATGCGATAGTATAATTTTTTGTTTTTACATACGCACAAAAAAAGATAGGTGGGCAAAAAAGGAGAGCAAAAAGTAAAGAAGAGGTAAAAAGCGGTACCATTTGTTTTACACTTCCCTCTTATTATACTTTACTTTTACTTCAAAACACAAACTCAGTCAAACAGGTTGTTTTCTGAGACAACTGTCGACTTTCCTGGCTAAATGCTCTTCCGCGGTGCTCTGTGATAAAACCGATAGGTCTTTTTAGAGCACATTAAAAAAAAAAAAAAAAAATAAGAATATAAAATTGGGTTAAGTTGTATAGTGCTGTATTGAAGACTAATTCGATATTTAAATAGTATTTTAAATCCTCAGAAAAGTTTCTTAATTAAAAGTTTTAACTTACTCATTTTTTATTTTTCCTGATCGTCAGCGGGTCTCCAAATGGCGTACTCAAAGTAGTTAAGGAGAGATCCGAAAAAATATATAGCGCTTAGGCCCAAAAAATGCCGTTTTATTTTGTGTGCGTTTTGATTGATTTATTTTTTTAAAAAAATCACGAAGCTCGTTGTTTCATTTTGTTTACAAATATATAGTAATTTAAAATCTACGAGTTTAAGATTTTATGTAATTACTTTGGGGCAGCAGTTATATAAAACCCGAAACCTTTTCTTTTGGTAATTTATTCAAACGACTATTAAGAGATTATGAAAGTAAATTGCTATGAGAGAAAACTAATGTGAAAACTTTGATTTTAATGTGTTTTTTTCTGTTTACGGAAAAATAAAAAGTGAGGTTTTTAGCTATTTATTGAATATTCTGATGCTGTAAACATGGTAGAAAAAGTATTAATTTGATAAATGTAAAAAATTTATAATTCATCAATAGTAGCAAAAATCTTAAAACACAAAATTTCTGAGAATTTCACGTTATTTCTTACGAGAAACTACGATTTTTTCTCGTACGCAATGTTTATTAATAAATAAAAATCTTTTGGGACAAAATTTTGTACATAACCTTTTCGGTTTTGTACAAGATCTCGTCTCGGACAATTTTTTTTCTTTATTTTCTTGTAGAAACTATAGTAGACGGCATTTAAAATGTAGTAAAATCAAGAAAGACACCCAATTCAAACTTTCTTTATATTTCTTATGAGGTATAAAATCGCAAGTTCTGTTGAATGATTTGTTTGTTATTCACCGAGGATTTTCTAATCTATTAAGGTGAGTTTCCACTCATCCGTTTTTTTTACGGGAACGGGAAAGGAAAGGGAAAAATAATCACGTGAGCATGAGTGGAAACTCGCATTTAAACATTAATAAACTTAAAACCTATTAAATATTTATAAAGTCAATTATTTTGCCAAGAATTTATAAGAATTGAGGAAAAAAGTAATAATTATACAAAAAAAAAAAAAAAGAAACAGAATGATTGTGATTAGTCAGGAATTATTTTATAATATAGCCGTTAAATAGTTAATATTCATCTCTAAGAGCGATATTAGCGAACTTTTTGCCACACACTCTTAAAAAAGTTCCGGTAAAATTTACACGAACTGTTCAGGCGATTTTTTACGCCTGAAACTTCAGGCGAAACAACTGAATGTTCGATCGATGCGTTCTGACGATGTCTTTTGCCTGAACAGTTCAGGATTAGTTTAGATCAACAGTTACAGTTAATATAAATTATTCCTGAACTTTAGACAAACTGCACGAACCCGTAAAAACCGGAACTTTTAATCTTAACTTTTTGCTTTTTAAAAGAATGTGCTCGGTAATGTTAAAAAATTTAAACACTCATGAGTTGATTAATCATTTGATTTCAAAAGGAATTTCTGTGGAAACAACTGCTAAATTGTCAAGTAAGTATTTACTACATAAAAATTTAGTTTTAAACATTAATGCATAAAACCATAGATATATAAATTATATATCTATGCATAAAACAAATTTAACTAGTTGAAATAACTTTAAAAAATGTTATCTTTCATAAACTTACTGTTTAAAGGTGAAGATATTGACGGAGATGCATTTTTGCAAATGAACTCTGTTTTGTTTCATTGTATTGGAATAAAAATGGGTCAAGCTATAAAGCTTCAGTCTATCATTGCAGCAGAAAAGGTGAATTTAATATTATAATGTACTTTTTTTTTAGGATGTCAATGTGTTGTTACCTTTGCCCCAAAGATTTTTCAACTGTTGCTTTTTACATAAATCACTTGAGGAACTTTCATCTTTTGTTTGAGCCTTGTCAACTTCGTTGTAATGTTGATGGTTGTATAAGATTGTTTACTACATACAATATGCTTAGAAAACATATAAATAAAGATCATGCCAGTTTTGTAGTTAATATTGCTCGAACATTTAGCATAAGTTGTGAAAATCCAGTAACACCTACTTCTGAAGCTAAAAGTGAAATTAAAATAGACAAAGAATGTGAGATAAAAATTGATGACGTTGCCTCACCTATTGTTGATGAGTATGGCATATCACAAGCAGCATTAAAATTTATTATGGCTTTAATGTCTTCCAGTTCTATTCCTCTAAGTACTTCAGAGTTTGTTAAGAGTTGTTCACAAAACCTAATTGAAGACATACTTAGTTATTTACTATGTAAAACAATTGCTATACTGAAAACATATAGGTGTGAGAAACATGTAATTGACAATTTAACAGAAGAGTTTAACAGATGGAAAACACCTTTTAGTGGAATTGATTCACAACATCGAATATTATCATATTTGAAAAATAAAGGCCTATATATTGAACCAGTACCACATTCAATGGGTGAACGATGGGATACAAAACGTGACAGAAAGACTAAAAGGCAAATGCAAGTCAAAGTAAAAGATTTGTTTTATTACATACCTATTGAAAGCACAATAAAGCTTGTGTTGCGACAGCCAGAAGCCTTGAAAATGTTAAAAGTGGAGCAAATATCTAATTTAGATTTTGTTGAAGATTGGTTTTGTAGTGAAAATGGAAAAAAATTAATGGCATATGCCAAATTTAAATTTCCGAAAAGTTTCCCTTTGTTTATTCAAATTTACTTCGATGAAGTAGAGACCACAAATCCTCTTGGATCAAAAACAGGCATTCATAAACTTGGTGCCTTTTATTTTGTGATAAAGAACTTTCCTCATGCGGCAAACTCAGCCTTGAACAACATTCATATGTTAGCATTAACTCACGCAATAGACATAAAGAAATATTCAGCAGAACCAGTGATAAAAGTGATTGTAAATGAATTGCAAAAACTTCATGACGAAGGATTTGATATTTTTATTGAAGGCAAAAAAACTAACTTTAGATGTTTACTAACCCAAATTGTTGGAGACAATTTAGGTCTGCACTCTATATTAGGATATATGGAAAATTTTAGTACTGTTTCTTTTCCATGTGACATGTGCATGATATCACAAGTTGACATACAGCATGTTTTTAAAGAAGAAAAACAAGCTCTCAGAACAGACATTTTATACAACTCTCAAGTTCATCAGATGCAAAGAGGCAAAATTTCTAATAAGAACTGTGGAATTAAGCGGTTTACTTGTTTAACTGAATTGCCATATTATCATCCTGCTTCGAATGATTCTGCAGACATAATGCATGATATTTTTGAAGGAGTTATTCCGTGCGAAGTTAAATTGTTTCTTTACCATGTGTTGTATGATGTCAAATGTATCTCCATTACAGAACTGAATAGGCGAATCAAGTTTATGGATTATGGTATTGTCTGCAGCTCAAAACCTAGTACTATTAATGAGTCGCGTATGAAAAGTACTGACTCTTTACTAGGTCAACGCTCTGCTCAGATGCTTACACTGTTTATGTATTTGCCACTTATTTTGTCTGATGTTATTGATAAAGTAGATACACAAAAGTGGAAACTTTACCAAATCTTAAAGCAATTGTGTGATATAATCTTATCTCCAAATTTAAATTGTTTACAAGTCACGTATATTGAGGAGTTAGTAATGGAACATCATTCATTGATGAAAGAATGTTATCCTGAGAAAAAACTTCTTTATAAGCATCACCGAATGATTCATTATGGAACTATTATAAAACGAAGTGGGCCTCTTCTTCACATGATTGTTATAAGGTATGAAGCCAAGCATAATTTTTCAAAAAGATTAGCTCATATTGTTTGCAATTTTCAGAACATTTCTTATTCAATTGCAAAAAGACATCAAATTGCTCATGCTTTAGCATGGATGACTCATGGTCCCCTAAAAATCATTACTGATGTAAAAAATAGTGCAATGTTTTTAGTTTCAGAATTAAAGAACAAAAATCTTATTATTCCCTTTATTGGTGAAGAAAGTGAGGTTTTAGCTGTTGATTGTGTTACCGTTTTGGGTCAGAAATTTAGATCAAGTGAAACAATTCTTTATGATTTTAATAGTGATGGTGAACCAAGTTTTGCTCACATTGACCAGATTTTTGTTCATTGCGAAGTTGTGTATTTTTTCACAACAAAGTGGATTGTCCACAAATACTGCAATCTATCTTTATCTTACTGTTGTTTACTAGATAACCAAAAACTATGTATAAGAACATGTGATATAATAGATTACAAACCTCTTAATGCAGTGCGTTGTTTGAAAATAAATTGCCCATTCATGCACATTATCTTGAATCATCAACTATGTCATGATAACTTTCTATACCTACCCCACGAAATATCTGGCGATATTGTAAATATTAATTATATGTAACTCAATATTTTATTATAAATTCGGTTGTAAAAATAATCTTTTTATTATAGATATAGTTACATACTGTATATATATATATATATATATATATATATATATATATATATATATATATATATATATATATATATATATATATATATATATATATATATATATATATATATAATATATATATATATATATATATAAATATATATATATATATATATATATATATATATATATATATATATATATATATATATATATATATATATATTAGGGCTGTTCAGTATGCTAATTTGTTTTCAGAACATAGCTAATTGAAGTTTTTCCCATTCAACTATCATATTGTGTATTGTGGTTCAAAAATATTTTTTACTAAATTTTATTATTTGCCCTAAAGGTCCCTCAAAGCCACTAAACATTTGACAGGTCCCTAATATTATTAAAAAAAAAATTATTTAAAAATATGTCAACTTGGTACTCAAAAAAAGCAAAATTTTATAAAAATTTTAAAAATTAGATTCATTTTTTATAAAAAACAACTTAAAAGAATTTATCATTAAAAATGTTTTGAATATTACCTTTTTTTCATTTTTCCTTTAAAAACCATAGTTTTTATTCAAAAAAACCTAATATTGTATTTTTTATAAAAAATACTTTTTGTTTTTGAAATTTTTAAATGATTTTGCTTCTTTTGAGTACCAAGTTGACATATTTTTAAATAATTTTTTTTTCTATAATATTAGGGAGCTGTCAAATGTTTAGGGGCTTTGAGGGACCTTCAGGGCAAATAATAAAACTTAGTAAAAAATATTTTTGAACCACAATATGATAGTTGAATGGGAAAAACTTCAATTAGCTATGTTCTGAAAACAAATTAGCATACTGAACAGCCCTAATATATATATATATATAAAGATATATATAGCTATTTTTAAGAACAATAAAAGTATAGCAATATGTAAGTTTAGATAAATTGAATTGAATTATTTTTTGTGTTTTAGGAACAATCCACAGATTTTGTGCAGACAGAGTGTTTACAAACTGATTTCACTGTTGAAAATAATCTTGTTTCACCTAATCAGACTAGTTCTAGTACTAGTTTATCAACTTCCAATCCCTTTTCAGATTCAACACATTCACGTGATAGCGATGTTCTTCATACTCCATATCCAGTACTTAGAATAGACAATATCAAATTTGTAAATTTTTTAACATATATAGCTGTATTGCAAAACTATAAGGACTGATTTTAATTTCTAAAAATATATTTCAAAACTTTCTACTTTTTTAGGATGTTCGAAAACTGCTTGATGAGCATCAGACAGGTAAACGTGTCATTGTTGAATATGAGACAACTGGAATGTTAATAAAGTACAGATTTGAAATGGTTCATATCCTTGTTAACATTATGGTAAATAAAGTTGGAAACATGTAAGTTATTACATTAATTTTATATTGATTATAGATTTTACAGTTTGTTCATTTCTGAATATTCAAATGCATAGTTATTAAGTTTTTTAGAACACTTTTTTATAATAAAAATATAATATATAGGCATGAACAGAACATGTAAATGTTAAGTTAATGATTCATGTAACCATGTAGAAAGTCTATTTATTTAACTTACCTATAACATTTGTTAAATATTGTGGTTATTAAATTATTAGGTATTTACTTTAGGTATCCATCAAGAGCAACAAAAACAAATCTTGCTATGTCAATTATTAATGCTTTTCCTAAACTGCACTCTGGTGGACCTCTAGGATATGTTTGTTATTTAACTTTGTTAACTAAAAGTAATTTGTTTGTTTGCTGTTTAAACTGCATTATATTTAATTAAATATTTAGGAAAATTACTATTGCGCTTATAAGGAAGTTGAAGTAAATGGCAAAAAAAAGAAAATAACACCTCATGGACATATCGAGGAGCGGCTGAAAACAATTAGGAAGTTTGATGGTGTCCATGCCCAATCTACACGAAAACGAAAATCCGTTTCTCAAACGACTTTTGATGTTGCAGGTAAGCTAAATGATATTGTAAGTCACGTTTATATATACAACAAATGATGCGTAACTATTTTTTTCAGTTCCTTTTTCAAATGAAGAACGAAACATTATAAGTGAGTTGTCATTTGATGACATTCAGTATGACCGAAAACAATATATTCTTGAAAAAACTAGAGTATCGCGAAGAAACTGGATTCTGTCATCAAAACCACCTTTTCATGAATTTATTCGGAAATTTCCCCCATTTAAAGATTTAGGATTTGATGTAAGCAGTACTGTCTTTTACATTTGTAGTGTATATCCTTATGTCTTGAATTACTGCTGGAATATTGGAGTATTACTATTAATATTATATTATGTTAGTATTAAGTATAATACTGTATTAGTATAATACTGGAGTATTACTAGTGTAAAATTGATTTTCTGTTTGAAAAACATTTCATGACTCTTTATATAATCATTATATTAGTTTCAAAGAGAGTTTACAGCAACATTTGAAAATGCTAAAGATTTGCTTACGCAATGGGAGGATATGGCTCCTCATGTTATTACTTGGGCTCGTAGAAAGGAGAATCCGATGGCAAAGCAACTACTTTTAGAGCTTGACAGCCAGCTAATACCTGCAAATCGTATGTCCCATTGTCTTCTTTAATTACTGTTTTCTTTTTTTTTTTAACTTTTATTAACTATTAAAACTATTATACTATTCTAAAATATGTATATGTATTGTTTGAGTTTTTAAATATTTTTTGAAAATCAAAGATCGATATATGGAGTTTGCATTTCACTTGCTTCCATACATTCTTCAAGTGCCTCCTAGAAATAAGGATCGACCGTCTACAGCTGAAGTTGCAGCTCACTTTATTCAAATCTTTCCTGTAAGTTTAATATTTCTAGCTAAATGATATGTGCTATAAACTAGGTCAATAATATAAAATAGGTCAAGGACACCAGCTTGTATATTGTATCTTAATTATTTTTATTTTTATAAAGGAAACTACAGCTATGGAGACGATAATTGATGCAAATAGACATACCTCTTTCATGCATCCATTTGTTATTGCACTAGGGGCTCGAGGCAATTTGATTCAGTCATTTATTTTTATAGAAGACAATGTTATTCCTATTAGAAATGGCATGTTAAGTGCAGTCGACCGTTTGCTGAAACTATATTTTGTAATCGATATTAAATATGCGAAAGAGTGCAAACATGTTTTACATTTTTTGCAATGTGTAGTTATGGGTATTCATGACGATTTGCCGTTGTCAAGAGGAGGCAGTGATCTTTCGTTGTTTGTTAATGAAAAATTAAGGAGTGGATAAACTTTTAAATGTTTTTATTTTAAAGGGTACGAAAATATATTATATCAAGAAAATATCACGTACTTTATAAACAATCATGTTTGTAATTCTGTTGAAACTTATAATATAAATTATAAAATTGTTTAATTGAATAAACATGAGCTTTTTTTTTTTAATTGATATTTGCGTTACTGCAATGAACTTAGGGAGAAAAAAATTTATTTTGATTAAACCAAAATATATTCTTTTACATTTTGATCATATATTGGAAATCATTTTTTTCAAACAAAGAATTCTATATAAATATTTAATCTACCAGAACTTTCTCATTATAGGCTACTTTCTAACATGTTTAATTTTTTTTTGTAAAAACCAGTTTGGGTTCAGATTTTGTACCGCGCCAGTTCAGTTTTTTTTTAAGAACAGTTCAGGTTCAGGTGAATTGCCTGAATGTTCGTCTGGCACTTTTTGAAACAAACTAGTTCAGGCGAAACGCCTAAAGTTCGTATAATTTACCGGAACTTTTTCCTGAACTATAGTTCAGGTTATCTAACGCGGTTGTTCAGGTTTTTTTAACGAACAGTTCAGGTTCAGGTGAATTACCTGAATGTTCGTCTGGCACTTTTTGAAACAAACTAGTTCAGGCGAAACGCCTGAAAGTTCGTATAATCTACCGGAACTTTTTTAAGAGTGCAGTGAATAAAGAACTTAAACTTTTATCCCACTGGTTCAAATCCAATAAATTAACTTTAAATACTGACAAAACTAAATGGACTCTCTTTCATTCGAATAGGAAAAAAAAAATTTTACCCTTAAACTTGCCTCCAATCTTTATTGATGAAATTGAAATAAAAAGAGACTCCGTTATGAAATTCTTAGGTGTTTATCTCGATGAGAACATTAATTGGAATCAACATATTAATTATATATGCACTAAAGTCTCTAAAAACATTGGAGTTTTATACAAAGCTCGAACTTATCTCATAGCTTATGCTACATAAACTACGCTAATATTGCCTGGGGAAGTACTGAAAAAAGTAAATTACTACGTCTTTATCGCTGTCAGAAACGAGCAATTCGCAATTAACTTTGCTGATCGTTTTTCTCATTGTAAACCTTATTTTATTGAGATGAAAATTTTAAATATATTTGAACTCGACGTTTTAAAAAATGTATGCTTTGTTTATATGTGGAAAAACAATCTATCCCCCCTAGTCTTTAAAGATTTTTTCAGTTTAAAACCCAGCAACAAATACACTCTTAAAAGAAAAAAATTTTTTAACGAACCTTTTTGTCAAACAAATTTTAATCAATTTTGTCTTGCCTATCGTGCACCGCACCTATGGAATAAACTTGTTTTACCTAATGTTGATTTTGATCGACCAAATTCTTTTTGTCTTAAAAACAAAATTAAAAATCTTATTTTTTCCCTCGATAACATTTTAGAGTACTATTAATTAATTTATCTATTATTTAACTTTTCATTATTTTTCCCTAAAGTTTTGTTGTTTACAACTATTTATATTTAAAGACTTGCTTATTTAAAAAATTCTAAATATATATTTTACTTTACTGTAACGTATACTTTACAAGGTATTCGTAAATTATATTGTTTATTTATGTTTTTAAGGTTCCGATGATAAGATCTTAGTGATCTTCTTTCGGAAACCTAGTTTACACTGTTATCACGATTTGTATATATATATATTTGTAAAGCAATTTTAAAGTTTATTGTATTGTAAAACGACTAACTTTGTAAGCTGAAAAAAAAAAAAAAAAAAAAATTTGGTTTCAGTGAATTCTTATCATGAAGGACATAAATCTCAATCATTTTGTCTTGAAAAAAATAAAATACATGTTTTAACTTTTTCTCAATTTAAAAAACAAAGAAATCCGATCCACTGTGCCCCAACCTCCCTTATATATGTTATATATATGTAATATTTAAATATTGGTAAAATCTTTGCGATTTATCTGGGAAAATTTGTGATTTATCTGGGAAAACACCTTTTTTAATTGATGATTTAAAATTCTAAAAAAAAAGACTTTTTTAAACCGATATCAAATACAATAGTACTGAGAAAATCGTCAATGTGTAAAGCTTGTCTTTTTTAATTTCTCGAACTTTAAATAACTTTGAACAAGTAAACTAGTATGGTCAGTAAAATAACTTTTAAATTATTTTTTTAAAAATTATTTTTTTTTTTAAATTATGACATTAACTTTTGACCAAAATTTATCTTTTCTATAACATCTTAACTGTGATTAGACTGTAATTTTACCACCGAGCGGCCTGGTGAGCGGCCTGGTATACAATAACTTGTAAATTTTATTGATTCTGAATAAATTAAATAATTTTTTTTTTTTAACTTTTATGGTTTCTTTATTTGAATACTTAAATTCGCTTTTCTTTTTTGAGGACAAAATTTTAGAATTTATTATGGTTTTGCCAATAATTTTATTTATTTTCCGCGTTTTTTTAAGGTGGATCAACCCTATTAAAAATATTAAAAAAAAAAAATCATAACTTTTTTTTTTTTTGCTTCTTTATCTAGTTTAAACGTTGCAGATTCCAATAATATATCATTTGAGATGAATTGTACGTTTCATTATAAAGAAATTTATGTTTTTATGGTAAGGGTAAATAAGGTTATCCATAGCAACACCTTAGCAACCTTAAAAAAACAGATAGGGGCTCAAAGAAGATGAGGATGGCAGTACGTCATCGCAATCTTTTTATAGAGCCCCTTTAACAAAATTTCATAATACTAATACGTATTAAAATTTCAATATCGTAATAAATATCGTAATAAAATGCGTAATTCGCTAATAAGATTGTTAAACAACAACAACAACAACAACGACGACAACAACAACAAAAAGTAGAGTGGTAACATTAACCAAAAAAGTTTCTCAAATTTTAAAAATTTCTTTTTTTTGTTATAAACTTGAATGAACTTAACGAATTTATCGTACCTTTGAATCCTTTTTGAAAGGTATTCCATACTTTAGGACCTCGAATTGAAATGCTATATTCTGAATATTTGTTTATTATCCGAGGCAGTTTATATGTGTTTAACATATTTGCTCTAAGATTATAGTTTTCATTTTTATTTAATTCAAAATTATTATTAAAGCTTATAGGAGAGATATTGTAATTGTAACGATACATGAAAATTAAATGCTGATAGACATTTATTTCAAACACATTCATTATTTTGATACCACTCATTAAGGGTTTAGCGTGCTCACGCCTATCCTTATAGTAAATGGTTCTGCAAGCATGTTTTTGCAAACTATACAGTTTTTTAAGCTTTGATGTTTAAGTACTTGCCCATGAAATGTTTGCATAGCTGATGAAGCTATGTGTTAGCCCAAAGTAGATTAATTTCAGACTTTGTGTATTGACGTAAGAGCGAACTCGATACATCAAACCTATGATTCCAAAGAACTTTACATTGGATTGCTTTTTAATTAGTTTATCATTTAGGAATAATTTAGGCAACTTGAGAGGAAGATTTTCCTCTTGTATTTTTTATGGAATAGAATATAATTTGTTTCCTCAGCATTAAGCAAGAGTTTGTTAGCTTTAAACCAGTTGTTTACTTTAACTAGTTCTATATTCATGTCAGCATTTAATGTTTTGATATCATTGTTGGTAAGAAATAGATTCGTGTTATCTTGAAACATGACTGAATTCAGTTTTAGGGATGCATTACAGAAGTCATTTATATATATATATATATATATATATATATATATATATATATATATATATATATATATATATATATATATATATATATATATATATATATATATATATATATATATATATATATATATATATATATATATATATATATATATATATATATATATATATATATATATATATATATAAGAAAAAGGAGAAAAAGACTGTAATTTGTTTGCAATAACTATATTACTAGGTATCTCATCAAATCTTTGTGCTTTTTTTTTTAAAGAGACAAAAGCTGCTTCAAAGTCATAGCTTAATTCGTAATCATACATTATAACGTTATTCGTGGGTTAAAGATTTAAAAAGATTCAGATGTTGGTATTAATTTTTTAACAAGGTTCGGACCAATACTTTTAAAATATTTATTGAATTCATCCGAGATGAGTTTTTGACAAAATATATCGTTGTTTTTAATAACAATTCGTTTAGGTAGTGAAGGTGAATTTAGTTATTCTTTTTTCGGTGTATGTGTACACCGCTAAAAATCAGTCGATGTATGTGTACACCGCTGCGCAAATCCTTATATACCCCATTTTGCTTATTTCCTAGAAATACGAGTTCGCTGTCGCAAAGGACGTTTAACGTCGGAATAGGGGTTTTACAAGAGTGCGTTCCTGATAAAAGTTTCGAAGTTTTTTATTTTTCCACTCGGTGGGCGATAAACACATCCAATTAAAATATTTCGGTATTTTTTAATAATAATTTCAATGAAGAAACTTTCATAATTATTATTTGAAAAGCATAGTATGTTTTTTTTTATAACTAAGGTCTGAAGTTCCCGAAAAACGGTTCTTCGGTTCTTCGGTATTTTTCGGGGAATCGAAAGGAATCGAAGGTTTCGGTTCCTTATCAGAATAGGAATCGAAAAGAGCCGAAGTTATCGGTTTCTTATAAAAAAGGAATCGAAAAGAACCGAAGTTATCGGTTCCTTTCTATAGGAAGTTCCGAAGTTATCGGTTCCGCCATCTATAGGAGTTATTTCAATTTTTTCGATTCTTTTCAATATTTTCAATTATTTTGGTAATTTCGATTCCTATCCCTATAATTATTTAATTTAAATCTTTTTTTATACAGATCTCAGCATCCCATTCAAGCCAAAGCTTATATTAAGGCAAAGAATGACAAGGTAGTGCAACTGGCTGCTGACAGGGAGGAAGTTGAAAAGGAGCTTGATAGATCTTCAAGTTTGAGAGGTTTCTTTCCAGCCACAACCACTAGTAAAAAAAGGCTGGATAACCTTAGTAAAAAGTCTCCACCATCCAGTCAGCAAGGTGATCATGAAAAACTTCAAGTAACTCTGGATGAGTATGTTAAGGTGAGAAAAATATTGAAGTTTTTTAGTAGCTTAAATAATCGTTTTTATAACATTTTACCGTTTTTATTTGTAAATATTCGAATCAAAATCAAGCCCAAATTGGTAAATTGAAAAAAATATTTCTTCAAAAAAAAATTTCTGCATGGGCCATGCAGAAAATTTTTTTTTTCTCAATTTACCAATTCGGGCTTGATTTTGATGAAACTAATGTTAGAAATCTATTTTTATATTAAATTAGAAACTTTTGTGCCTTTTTCCAAATTTATAATATACTTTAAAGTTTAATAACTCTGTAAATTAATAAAAAGTTAAATTTCCACACTAGACAACAATTTAATGATTCCAAATTAATGTCCTTTTTGCTCTAAACTCAATATTAACAAAGTTATTGAGGTTTAAAGTTTTTGATTTGACCTGTCACCTAACACGTGCATGTAGATTTAGTAAACACGTGTTTTTCAAACGTTTCAAAACTTTAAAGGCTTTTAACTTTAAACTTCTTTGTTTTAATAGATAGAGTGATTAGCACTGTCTCTAGAAACTGCAACAACTTACCCATATATATTAGGTTGTCAGGTCTTGTTTAACGTAATTTCGATTCTTTGCGGTAATTTCGATAATTTCGATTCCTTTCGATATTTAACATTTCTTTTATTATTTCAGATAACTAAATGGGATTCACAAAGCAGCTGTCAGCTTGATTTTGATACAGTTCTCACTCTGGCCTGCATCATGTCAAATCTTCCTTTCAATATTGTGGAAACTCCAGGAATGAAGTTGCTCTTGAACTATTTGGCACCAAAAGCAATCATAAAAACACCAAAAACACTTGCTACAACAAAGCTTGACATGATTCATCGTAATGTTGAAAAGGCAATAACCAATCAACTTGAGGAAGAAGTACCAGAATGTGAAAGTGTAGCTTTTACATCAGATGGTTGGACTGCAAAAAATGGTGATCCTTTTGAATCTCTCACACTCCATTACATCAACAGTGATTTTGAGTTGAAAAAGTACAGTTTGGACTGCCAGGCTCATTTAAATAGGAAAACAGGTCCTTTACTTGCCAAAGGATTAGACACTATGATTTCAAAATATGAAGTCTTGGCAAGGCCTGACCTAGAAAGAACATGTGTGACTGATGGTGCAGCTAACATGAAGGCAGCTGTCAGTTTAGCAACTTTATTGGACAAGCAATTGGTGTGTGTTGATCACATGTTGAACAATTGTTTGAAAGACACATTAGGAAATGGTGAGGTTAAGGTAATTGTTGATAAGTGCAAGAGACTTGCTCAAAGGACACATCAAAGCACTAAGGATTGGTATGAAATCAAACAAGAATGTGAATCTCTAGGGTGTAATCCAATCAAGCTAATCCAACCAGTGCAAACAAGATGGAATTCAAATGCAATGCTGTTCAAGTCAGTGTTAAGAAATGAGCAAGGTTTGAAGTCTGTCAGAGATAACAGCCTGAATGCAAACTTGACAATACTTATACCAAGTGATGAAGATTTTCAAGTAATTGCAGAACTTCATCCTTTCTTGGCAAAATGTCAAGAATACTCAGAGATTTGGTCCTCAGATAAAACACCTACAGTTCACAAGATCCAGCAAAACCTCTTTTCATTGATTACTATGTGCCGTAGGACAGTTACACAAAATACTTCAGGTAAAAAATATTTTTTTATGATTCTTTCGATTCTTACTAATAATTTCGATGATTATCAACAAATTATGCAATTATGATTATTTATTCATTTTTCTATTTTCCAGGTTCAAGAATTGCTAAAGATGCAATGACCAGGTTTATAGAATACTTGGAAACTAGGATTCCAGATAAAGGCACTGAAGTTAATGACTTTAATCTTGCAAGTGTGTTTGATCCATTTTATAGAGGTTATTCTATCACATTAATCAAGGGCAACAAAGATCATTTAGATGGAATAATAGACCAACTGGTAGATAATCATCCAACTACCAGAGAATACAATGAGGCTTATGAGGCTTCATTACCTTCTGCAATGCCAAACTTAGATGAAGATATGGATGATTTTGAGAGAATGGCCATGGAAAATGATGGAAATGATGCACCAACTTTGGCAGGACCATCAGAGCCTCCTCTGAAGGTAGATATTCATTTTTATTAATAATAATTTCGATTCTTATAAATATTTCCGATACTTATAAATATTGATTCCTATACACATTTTCGATGCTTATACACATTTTAGATTTTTGCGGTAAATTCAAATTCAAATTTTTTTTTTAGATGGAATTTAAGAGGTACTTGTCTATGCAAAAGCCAGCTAAGGATGTGAAGGTTTTGGAATGGTGGAAGGTCAATCAAAAGGAACTGCCATTACTAGCTGCTATGGCAAGGAAGTACTTGTGTCCACCAGTGACTTCATGCTCTTCAGAAAGGCTATTTTCATTAGGAGGAAATATTATTAGTGATAAAAGACACAATATGAAGCCAGAGACCCTTCAAAAAATAATGTTCATAAAAGAAAACTTTCCACTAGTCAAATCAAAAATAAGGTCCTGGGACAAAAAATGCCCTGGTGAACCAGACTATCAGTCTCAACCTCTACCATCCACCTCTCAAGATCAACCTCTACCATCCACCTCTCAAGGTCAACCTCTATCATCAACTACACAGACTCAACCTCTACCATCACCTTCTCAGACTCAACCTCAACCATCTCCATCTACACTAACCCAATCAACCAAACAGAAAAAAATGAAAAGTTTTTTGAAACCAAATGAATCACAGTCTCAAAGTCTACTACAAAGAGCTAAAAAAAGGAAACTTGTACTTAAATCACCAATGAAAAAATCACCAATGAAAAAAAACCCTATATATGATGCATCTAAAGATTTATTTAATACTGAAGCTAGTGATAGTTCTACTAGCGTAGCTTATAGCAGTGCTAGTAGTAGTCGCAATGGCAGCAAGGACAGTGTCACTGATCTCACTGATAGTGATTTAGAATAAATGTATTTTTCAACTGTATTTCAACTGTATTTTTGAAAATAAAAATTAAAAAAATTCAAGTTTTTCAATTCTTAGTAACAATTTCGATTCTTTGTAGCATTTTCGATTTTTTGCGATATTTCCCGCTAAGAACCGAAATTAGAACCAAAATTTACGGTAATTTCGATTACTGCTTAAAATTAGGAATCGAAAAGAACCGAAGTTATCGGTTCTTATGAGAATCGGAATCAAAATTTACCGTAATAACGATTCTTTCTTAAAATAAGGAATCGAAATTTGCCGTAATAACGATTCTTGCCTAAAATAAGGAATCGAAAAGAACCGAAGTTATCAGTTTCTTTTCAAATTAGGAACCGAAATTTACCGAAGGAACCGTTTTTCGGTAATTCCAGTCTCTATTTATAACCGTGTCAGCTTTGTTTTGTTTGCTTAATTTTCGACACAAAACTTTTAATTTGAACTGCAAAATGTATTTTTTACTTTGTCTACTTTATTTTACGGCATTCTGTTGTTTACAAGTTATATTTTTAATTAATGAAATTTAAGAAGGAAAAAATGAAAGAAAGGTCGTTTTCCACAAGACGAAATTCGCGCGAAGCGAATTTTTTCGCTGTTTTTATTTCCTTTTGCGCTACTTTTTTTTCGTTGTCAAACATAAAAATGGCAGCAGTTTACTCTGTATGTTTAACTAAAAGCTATTATTACTTTTTTAGCATATTTTTTACTTTAAGCATGTGGAAATTTCTTTCCATGAATTAATTTTAACATTTCTGTCTTTGTATGTAAGATGTGATATCGTTTTATAATATAACAGTTTGTATGTAAGATGTGATATCATTTTATAATAATTTAATATGAGGTTTTTTATAAGATAGTATAAGAAAATAAATGCTAAACTCTGATTCTTCTGGTGGGAGTCGTTATTTACAAATGGCGGATTAAATTTATTTATTTATTTATTTAATAACTGTGTACATGTACAATGACTATGTATGGAGCCTAGTTGATCAGGCTTTAACAGCCGATTTATGTTAAAAATAAGTCCAACTTTGATTTAAATTGTTTAAGTGTTTTAAAATCTACAATGTTTTGATCTAAGTTATTCCAACTGTTTATAACACGGTTTGTTAAGAAATAGTACCTCTTTGCATTTTTAGTTAATTGTCTATGAAATCTCATATTGTGACCTCTCGTATTTGAAGCTTTTAAACCTGGTGGGTATTTCAATGTTAAGTTATCTATTTTTTTACTATTTTGTAAAGTTGGATTAGGTCATTACGTTCGCGTCTTTTTTCAAGAGTCGTTAATTTAAAGTAGGTTAATCTACTTTTATAGTTTTTTTCCTTGAAGACATTTTATTCGTGTTGCTTTACGTTGTATCGATTCAATTTTTTTTTTATCTTGTTCTAAGTAAGGATACCACATTGAATTTGCGTAGTCTAGATACGGTCTTACAAGAGAGGTGTACAATAATTTAGATGCGTTTATGTCTAAGTTTTTAAATGAATGTTTTATTATTCCTAACATTTTATTAGCTTTACCAGACACATAATTAACTTGACTCAACCATTTTATGTTGTTTGAAATCATAACTCCTAAATCTTTTTCAATTTTGGTTTCTGGTAGCTCAAATCTCATTTGTAAACGAATATTTTTTCTTAAATGAAGTAAATATATTTTAAATTTAAATACTATTTACGTAAAAGTGTTAAGCAGAATTTCTGCTTTATAACATTAAAATTATAAATTCAAAGAGTTAATATGATACATACTTCCATATGAAGATATTAGAAGGAAAGTATGGTTAAAGGTAATAAATCGTACGCGTTTTGACAAAAATGGAGTAGTTTAACTACTCCATTTTGGTCAACATGCGCACGATTTATTACTTTTAACCATGCTTTCCGACTTATATTTTCATATAAAAGTATGTAAAATCTTAACTCTGTGAATTATTAAAACAAAGTTTTGGGAGACTATAATTTTAATTTGATAACTAAAGTTTTAAACCTAACTTGTTTAGCTAAACAAGTTAGGTTTATACATCATCTAATTATTGTAAATTTTATATTTTTAGCCTCTACACACTAGGTATTTATACTCTGATACACTCCACAATTATGCGACATAGTTTAATAATTGTTAAGTGTATATTTTTTTCAATACACAAACTTTATAGTTTTTTGGTCATTTTAATAAAATATTAAAGAAAACAACGGAACAAATCTGCGTAGAAGTTGTATAAAAAATATATGAACTATAATATATTGCTGTTAATAATAACAACAATATACAACAGTTATATAACAGTATATCATAATCATAATAATTATGATATACTGCGTTAAATAATCTTTTTGATTAAATTAAAACTGTAATTAAAATTGTAATTATATTAAAATCATGTAAATACAAGGATTTTTTAGCAAATTAATAAAATATGTCTTTTTCTTGCAATTCATTTTTAATTTTATTATTGTACGCTTAGTTTTCAATTGTAGATGCGTATTTAAATGACGTATTTAAATGACGTGAACAAATAACTTACAATAATTTGATACTTAGGAAACATTAAGTCTTTTAACAAACATTTTACAATTAAAGTTTTATGTTTTATTTGCTAAATTTTTATTTGCTACATTTTTATTCGCTACATTTTTATTTGCTACATTTTTTTGCTGCATTTTATTTGCTACATTTTTTTGCTACATATTATTTGCTACATTTTTACATCTCTTTTGTCAACGCTTTATATCTCTTCTGTCAATGTCTTAAAACTTTTTTATTTTAATCAGTTTAAAATTTTTTTTATCAGTTTAAGAAAAATACATAAATTTTAAACAGAAAAAAAAAAAATACAAACAGGAATAAAAAAAAAAGTAGTTTTTGGGATATTTTCTTTTTAATTTTTGTTTTCTATTTTGGGTTTAAACTAGTTTATTTGTTTAGTTCTATTTGAAATTACCCTTGAAATACTTTTTCACAATAAACTTAAAAAATAATATTAACAAAGATTTTTTACAGGTTACCAAGTAACCTCCGACCCCAAGAATATGTTAAAAAAACTGTTACTGCAAGAACGAACAGCAGGTTTAACTCCATGTAAGATTTAGATTCTGATGATTTTTGCTGACACAGCTTTTTTTTTAAGACATTTTAAAATTAAATATATTAACAAATACACAACTTAGTCTAATGACATTTTTATTAATTTTTGAAGAATTTAGTAAAAAAGGGGCTCCCTAATGTTACTATTATTTTTTTTGTAATTAGTTAAAATAATGCATTTTTTAATAGATTTTAGTATTTTGTACAGGCAGTAAAATTTTTTTCATTTTTTTTTTTAAACATTATTTTTCATTTCTATTTAGAGTAGGATCCCCAGATCCCCATGGGGACCTCTAACCGTGGTGATGTGGTTATAAATATATGAGCTCATTCAAATGTGTTCATATGTCTGAAATTCGGATGAAAGTTCTCACAATGATTGACTGCTGCTACCAGCTCATTCAAGCTAGAAAGGCAACTATTGATATTGATGGGAAAAATATTGAAGTATTAATCATTCACCTCAAATCTGTTTGGGAGGAGAGGCCAACAATATCAGAAGAAGCCATGTTAACTGCATATACTTAAAAAATTAGATTTGAGTTCCCAATTTACCATAGAGTAAAGCGCAAAGGTTTTGCTAGATTTTGTTTGGTTTTGCTGGGGAGCAAATGAACACATCATAGAATTAACAGAAGCAGAATTAAGAGAGAAGACATTTTGGAGGGCGGTTTTTTATAACACTCTTGATTCTGTGATTTCTGGACTCGCTGCTCGTTTCATAGCCATTTAAGAAATCTTTGTCATATTTCCTTTTTTATAGAATATCAAAAACTGTCTGAAGTAGAAATCAAGAGCTCCCATTTTTTTCAGAAAATGTTTATGAGACGTGACCAGTGCCGGATTTGCTTTGGGCCAAAGCCCGGGACCCCGCATTTAATGAAGAAAGAAATTTTTAAATCTATATTAATAAATAACCCTAAGTTAAAATAAAAAAAGGATTTTAACTTTAGCTTGACACTGATTAGTTGGTTACTTGTATTTGCGTTAGCAGCTCAACACTGGGTGTTGAATTTAGGTTGGTCATTCATTTTTGTGAAGAGTTGGTGTTAATTGTGTGCTAGAGGAAATAGTTTTTTGAAACGAAAGGAGATCACCAACCGAGAAATTTGTAACATTTATTGCATTTATTGTTCAAGTGCAGTGATTTTTTTATTTTTACTAAAGATATGTATGTTTATTTTACCAGTTTCACACGCTACTATATGATATCAAGTAACGTTTTAAAAGGAGAGATAGCAGCTGTGCATTTGTACCTAAAAGAATCATTTCAACACATTGATTTCGCTGAGCAGATACCAAAAAGGCTTTTGCGTACGGTTATTTACAGATTCACATTAAATATGTGAATCCATAAACTTGTTAATGAAAAATCTAGCTAAAGTATGCTGCATTTATGTATACATAAAGACCCTGAGCCTGTACGCTTATGCTGCATCTGGAAACTAGAATATATACAGTATTCTTTCATAACATCTAAAAAAAAAAGCAGATAAAACTAAAAATGCACTTTAAAGTTTAAAACTACACTTAAATAACATGGTGGCTAGCATACAATCACTACCAAAGTTTGTCATTTCAAAGTGTGAATATTTTGAAGAAAATGAGCTTAGGGTCTAATCCTGATCTGTTTAACTTAAGCAGATCAGAATTAGACCCTAAAGTGAGTAAATCGCATAACATGCTCATCATAATATTAGTTTGAAGTATTCTATGATTTAATGCAATTGTCGTATAGATGAATAAAAATTACCAATTTTATAAATAAATTACTATTTCCCACTCAATTGGGATAACTTTGCACAATGTACAAAATAACAACAAATTTCTTTAT
Organism: Hydra vulgaris; assembly: GCF_022113875.1. Classification (NCBI taxonomy): domain Eukaryota; kingdom Metazoa; phylum Cnidaria; class Hydrozoa; order Anthoathecata; family Hydridae; genus Hydra; species Hydra vulgaris. Next base: position 49,468,234 of record NC_061161.1, on the reverse strand, counting down.
TAATCATCTAAAAAAATACTTTTTAAAAGTTGAATATATAATATAAATTGTAAATAAAATCAAAGTTATTATATTTATTTTAAATATTTTCATCAATTTTTTGGTAAATAAAAATAACATTCATGTTTTTTCCAGATGTCAATTTGTTACAAAGCCAGAAAATATAAAGACTATAACAAATAATGACCAATCCAAATGTCTTGAAGATGTAAAATGTAAAAAATTGACACAAAAACAAGCTGCTGCTAAGTATGGCATTAGTCAAAAAACAGTATGCAACTAAATCAGGTTCAGGAAAGTCTAAAGTCTTTCTTGGGCCTGAGTTTAGTTAACTCAATTTTTAGTTTAGTTAACTCAATTTTTACAATGACATCCACAGCTTACAAATAAATTTGTCCAAAACTTAAATAAATCTTTAGCAATGTTAAATGAAGAAATTTTAAAAGATTATATTCAACAATTATCCAAAACTGTGAAAAATGTACCTCCAGGTAACATATATAATTACAATGAAACAAATTTTTGACCCAGGTTCAAAAAAATGCTTGGTAAAGAGAGGTAATAAATACAAATATAAGAACACTTATAAAAACAAATATAAGAAACACTTCTAAGACAAGTATTTCCATTATGATATCAGGTAATACTGCAGATGAAGTTCCACCACCTTTTTTAGTTTATAAGGCTATCAATATGTGGTCAACTTGGTGTGTACGAGGTCCTAAAGGAGTCAGATACTTCAACAATCAAGTGGTTGGTTTGACGGAGCAGCTTTTGAAGAGTGGTTTTTTTCAAAAATTTACTTTCTTTAAAAAAAAATTATGAGTTAAAGTTTTGTTAGGCGATAACTTATCCTATCATATTGCTCCAAAAATAATTAATGCCTGTGAAAAAAATAAAATACTATTTGCTTGCCTACCACCTAATAGCTCGCATATAACTCGACCTCTAGATGTGACTTTCTTAAAAAAACCTTTAAAAAACGAAAAAAAAAAGCATTCTGTTCTTGCATTGAAAAGTGTTGGCACAGAAGATTTGAAAAATTTGATAAGAGTTTTAATATTGGCTCAAAGATGCAAAGAAAAAAAAAACAGAACAAAAACATGAAGAGCAAAAAGTCAAAAGTTCAATCTGAAGAAGATCCGAAAGAATGCCATGATTACAGTTCTAGCTCAAAATCATTGAGTAGTATTGAAAATAAACTTGTCAAGAAAAAGAATAAGAATGAGAAACCATGCTCAGAAAATTTCAAACTTGTGAACTTTTTCCTGGACAAATTACAAATGTCAAGGAAAACAGTGCTTATTATTGCCAATAGTAAAAATATTTTTTCTGACACACAAGAAGATTTTTATGAATGGGACAATATTTGTTTTACATCAAAGAACCTTAAAAAATAACTAGAGAACTTTACAAAGTACTTCTGTTAGACTTTCATTCTCTTAAAGTTTCTTTAGTTAGCTTTTATTTTTTATTTAAAAGATATATAATTGCCTACATTAAAAGAAACTTTATGTTTTTAGTTTTTAACATGGCTGTGTTTTTTTTATCATGTTAAATTCTTTATTAATCAAAACAATAGTAAATCTGACTTTATTTTTTTTATTTATATTTATTTGTCTTTAAACTCTTGTTAGAATTTCCTTTAAAAAGTAAATCTTATTTTATTTTTTTATTTATATTTATTCGTCTTTAAACTCTCGTTAGAATTTAAAAAGTATGATAAAAAGAGTTTAAATAGCAATTCATATAAAATTTATATAAACGGAAAAATTTTTTTCAAATTTTAAAAGGCTGTGCAAAGTTAGCCAAAACCCTGGTTAACTTAGGACATAATTTAAGCACCCTGGAAAATTACTTTATAAATGGTTAAAAAAAATATTATAATAATTAAAATAGTCTAAAGAAAATTTTTGGCAAGTTTTTATAAATATTAGAGAAGTTTAAAGCCAATTTTAAAAAACACAAAGCAAAAAATTTCAAATTTTTTGCGCAAAGTTACCCAAAGGTACGGTATATCATTTATTTTTATCTTCTTCTCGATGTTAGTGAAAAGACTTAACACTCAATTCTGGGAGTGTAAAGTCAGCCGATAACAAGATGGCTGCAACTTAAAAAAACAACTTAGATTTGCTCATTTATGGTTTACTTTTGTTTCAAGAAAAATGGCACTATTCAAATGTAACAAACTGACAATATTCCTGGAAGTGAAACACTATTTTTGAATTCATACTTTGTGTCATTTATTTATGCAGTTTTATTGTTAATAAAATTTCATTTATTAAATCATTTATTAAACCACTAATCCATGTAATGCATTATCAGTTATCCTGAAAGAGATATGACCTTATTATAAAATTTAGCGCAGGCCCCTACAATGGTAAATCCGGCCCTGGACTTGACTGTAAACGAACTGAATAAAGGTTTGCTTCCGAAAACTTTAGAGTAAAATATCTTTCCCCCATTCATTTAAACAATGTTTTTGAAATGAAACTTGGTGAATTTTTCAGAAATATAGTGATTACAGAGCGTATTTTTGCTTCAACTCCAGTGACAGTGGCCTTAAGTGAGCGTTAACCAGTAAATTGAAACTCATTAAAAACTTTTTGTGCTCAACTATGGAACAAAAACGAACCAGTGTTCTTACCATTATGAGTATTGAGCACTACTAGCACGAAATCTTGATTTCCATGATGTGATTGAACAGTTTGCAAAACAAAAGACAAGAAAAATAACATTATAAGAAACAAAAGCAGAGCAACTTGATTATACTTATATACCAGTAATATAATCAAAAAACTTAAGCAGCTTTTTCTTTTTCTTTTTTTTTTATAACAGAGAGAGAAGGGGAGGGGTGGAGGAGGCCCTCAGGGCTCTCGAATCCTGTGCACGGCCCTGTTTCTATTTTTTTTAGGATTTTTTTAGCCATTTTGTATTCCATGAAAATTTTAAATGTTTCCTTTTTTTTTCTTTTTCTTGTATTTTAAAGTGTTTGTTATTGCGCACAAGGAAAGTCTTAATAAATATTTTGTGAAGCCAAGATTTGATTACTGATAATCGTTTTTGATTTTTAAACTGACGAATAAAAAGCTCTTAATTGTTGTAAATTGATTGAAATGATCATTGTAATAAAGTGGTTTAAATAATAACTTTTTTAGAGAAATTAGTTTGTCAGTATCTATGGCAGTAATTGAAGTCAGTGTCACTCCGGTAAGTTTGTTTATTATTGTAAATTTACCGTGCTTTGAAACGATATTTTTGTTTGTCGTGTTCATTGTGCTTCAAACAATCTTAGAGTAAAGACAAATTTAGTTTTAAGGTAGTATTCTATCCATTTTTTTTTCCACGTCTTATCCTAGTTTTTTTTGAAACCTTTGTTTCCTACTTTCAGATGCCTACGACCAACTAGGGTCTCAATGACAAGTAAAGCAACCACTTGAAAAATCAATAAATCAATAAGTTAATCTTTTTCAACAAAATCTACTTTGTTTTTACAATTTTAGAAAAAAAAAATTAATTTTTAGTTGCAAATTAAATTGTTTTTAAATAACCACATCATACCTTTAACTCTTAAAATTGTTTGATTGGTATTTACTTGATAAGGAGAATTTAACATAAAGAAGCTGCTTTACAATCTTAAGTAGCTACTGTTACTATATTTGTTGTTACTATTAGCTACTGTTGCTCAATAATTTTTTGTTATTAACAAGTAATTTTATTAGGGAGGGTGGCCTATCTATCTTTTGCCGAATAAGACTATAAAAAAACTTTTTTGCCGACTAAGATTAAAAAAAAAAAAAGTTCACGTTAACTGACATTTGCCGACAACCAACTATAGATCAAATTTTGCTGACTTCAGTAAAATTTAGTCGGGGGGCTTGACACCCCTATGCTCCCTCTCCCCCTCAGGACGCCCCTGTTAATGCATAAGTATATAAGTTTGTTAGTATGAGTTAGTATCATAAGTTTTGTAACAAGTTATGTTAATACATAAATTTTATTATCTAAATTAATAAAATTTTACTTTAGCAAAAGCCATCATATTTTTTATTCTTGAAGTAAGAATATACATAATCCTTTGAATATCTTTAATATAAATTATAAAAGATTAGCTACAAACAATAATGACTACGGGATAAACCCTAGTTTTCTCTAAAGATTTTTACCAAAGAACCTTGGGTAAGAAGTTGTATATTACCGAAATACGTTAACCGTTAAATGAAGTAAAGTATTAAGAAGTGGTAAGTTAAGCTAGTCGAATTTTTTTTTTTTTTTTAAAAAAAGGTCTCTATTAACTGAGCATTGTAAAAAGAAATAGTTACGTGGAGATTTTTTCTTGTCATTCACACTAATTACGTTTTTATAGCTGGAAAGAAATTCAAGCTAAAGACTTTTTGTCCAGGCCTCCAACCGTCCATATAAACCTTTTTGAAACTATTTGAATTAATACGTTTAGGAATACCTTATTTTTTTCCGTTGATTCATAAGAAAACTGTCGCGTATCTTGAAAACCATCCATGCGAGAACTGAATAAAATAAATTATAAGTACGACACAAAATACAAAATTTTTCAACATTTAACAAAACTTTGAAAAAATATTATTTAAAATACATTTAAAAAACATGCTTTCACTTTTACAGCAACATTTAAACGCATCGGATGACTTTTTACGAGTATGTGTGATGAGTAACCCAGTGGAATTTGCGTAAACTTACATACAAAACTAATCTCTATATCAAAATAATAACTTTAGATGTAAATAAAGAAATGATTAATGAAATAATGTAAATAAAAAAATGGTTACTGGAATGATGTAAATAAAGAAATGGTTACTGAAATAAAGTAAATATAGAAATTACAGGAATAATTATTTTGAATAAGTAAAGCCAAAAATAAAGTCAAATTTTAAATTAAAAACAAATCTATAAGTAAAAAAATAACAATCAGCGAAAATTAAAAATAACTTAAACAGACCTTTGTTGTTTTATTTTTTTGATCCATATTTTCATTCCTTCTTCAAACACATTTTGATTGATGTAAGGATTAATTCTTTTTTCGTCCAAAATGTCTTCTAAATCAATTAAATAGGGCAAAACCTAAAATGAAATCTTAAATCTTATTTATGTCATAGTAAATCTTAAAATGTTTTAATGTTAAAAATAAAAATACTTTAAAAAGTAGTTACCTTACTTCCTGCTGCTTTCTCTTTCAGAATTAAAATAAGTGTTGACACTTTGACATAACCAATATTTTGCGTATCACAGCATTTATGAATTCCAATTAAAATATCCAAGATTTCAGATTTTAGGTCTTCCATCTTGTAGAGAGAAGCCTGATACATAATATACATTATAAAATATGTAGTAGTAGTAGTAGTAGTAGTAGTAGTAGTAGTAGTAGTAGTAGTAGTAGTAGTAGTAGTAGTAGTAGTATTAGTAGTAGTAGTAGTAGTAGTAGTAGTAATTGTAGTAGTAGTAGTAGTAATAGTAGTAGTAGTAGTAGTAGTAGTAGTAGTAGTAGTAGTAGTAGTAGTAGTAGTAGTAGTAGTAGTAGTAGTAGTAGTAGTAGTAGTAGTAGTAGTAGTAGTAGTAGTAGTAACAGTGGTAGTAGTAGTAACAGTGGTAGTAGTAGTAGTAGTTACAACGATCAAGAATAAAAAATAGCAGTAGTTACAACAAGCAAGAATAAAAAATTTGATAGCTTCCATAAAGAATAGTTATTAATCCTAGCTCCACTATAAGTTTTGAATTAAGGATAAAAAAACAAACATTTACTATGTTTCAGTTTGAAAATAAATCACATTTTACATTCAAATGACCTACAAATACTCACAAACATAAAAGATTGTTTGCACTTTTGGAAGTTATTTATTGAACACCAAAAACAGATACCTTATTCCTGCATGCAACCTTTTGTTATAAACTTTTGTAAAAATTCTTTTTGTTTAATAATATTTTTATAGCAGTTAACTAAAAGCCAAAAAAACTGGGACACAAGCTGCAAAAAGAGTTGACACACAAACTGCAAAAAAAAATGGACACGCAACCTGCATTTTTTACAAATTTAAAACTTTACAGGCAAAAGCTTATTTGTTGTTTTTTATTTGAATGAATACAAATTCTCGAGTAGAGTTTTTTGCTTATAAAATTAAAATGTGTTTTTAGGTTGTTTTATGGCAATCATGAAGAGTTTTAAAATTTTTTACTTCATGTAAAAATTTTTACTTCATGTTTAAAAAAAACTTTAAATCAAAGTAAGTTAAACAAGTGACCAAAGAAATCCGAATTTAAACAAGAGGCCAAAGTGAGAAATGCGAAAGTCTTTGTAAAACAAGGAGTTAACATGCTGGTAAAACTGTATGGGAGCGTAAACTGAGCTGGTTAAATTTATCAATTAAATCAATTCTTCTAAAGGTCTTTTTATCAAATTTGCAGATTTTATCAAATATACAGATTTTTATCAAATTTGCAGATTTATTCATCTTATCCTATAGAGGTAAAAAATATAATAATACATTAGAAGAACAAGTGTCGCTTCTGCATGGTTAATAAGTATTTACAAGTTATTTCAGTACGCATCAAAAACAATTTAAAAAACAATTTGATTAAAAATTGTCTATGAGGAATTTTTTTTATTATTATTAATTAAGCATTTACAAATAGTCAAATCTTTTGATTTTTTTTCTTTTTAAATTAAAAAAAAAATACCTCAAATTCATTCCTAATTATTTTGTGATTTCCAAGAGCAGAAAGATTCAAGTCGATCTTTACAAGTAAAATTGGCAATTCGTTAAAAAGTAATTTACTACAATATAATTATTGACTTAAAAGACATTATCAATATATTTTAATTAAAAAAAAAAAATTAAAAAACTTAACATCGATAAATCTTAATACCAAAAGTTATATAGAATTTAAAACATTTTATCGAAAGTATTAACGAGTAATTTGATAAACAAAATAACATGCTGTTCTGTATATTATTAAACACATGGATAATTTTGGTGTTGCTAAAACTTTTTTACATTCAAGTTAATCCATTTCAAATTAATTTTTTTTTTTAATATTCTATTAACAAGAGTCGTGTTTATAATGCTTGCTTCGAAACGCAATTATGTTTTTTATTATAAAGAAAAAATGTTTGATCGGAATAGTACATTATTTCATTTATTAACTTCTTTAAACTATTTATTAACTTCTTTAAATCATATAAACTATATATCCTTAAATCTAATAAAAAAACATTTTTGTATTATTATTTTTTATATAATTGTTTCATACAAAAAGTAATAAGCGTTCGTTGTGCTTCCTACCTACTGTTAAATTTTTTAACCCATTTTTTATAAAAAGTACGAATAATACAAAACTTAAAGATATATGTTTAAATGCCAATATTAGGGAGGTCGACGCATTAATTTTTTTATTTTTATTTAAGTTTAAATTTGTTTTCTATTTTTATTATTATAAATCATAGTAAATGTCATACTTTAGTTTATTTTCAATGGCATAATAACTAAATATTATAAGCATATTTATTTTTTGAGTGTTAGTTACATACTTTGTTTATAACGGTTCACATAAAGTTTAAACACAGAGGCGATTTTACAAATAAAATGATAAGGAAGGAGACGGTTATAAAAGGTTTCCTTGTATTTTTTACTTATAACCTATAGTTTATCGCAGCTTTATCTACTTCAAACTCAAACTTATATCTAAATCAATATATAAAAACTATATGGAAATATGGAAAAATTTATAAAGCTGTACTTTAGTATTTTTATTTAGTTATAATCTCGGTACTATGAAGATTGTTTGAAATTTCTGCATCGAGCAGAGCTTTGAGTCTATAAACAGATATGGCGCATATAATCTTTAATAATTATGCGTTCCAATGACCCACTACTCGGTTTGTGAAAAACTGTTTCCTTTGGTCAAAATTTTGTGCGAGTTTTTTCGTCATTTTTAGAGAATGTCCTCTAGTTTTTATTGGATTTGACACAACACAAAGAACACGGGGTTCACTCCGTCAGACAATGTCTATCTTGTTAAAAATTTGATACGTTTGTATCAGATTTTCTTTGATTCGATGAGCCTCTAAAGTAGTTAAGTTTAGTAGACTCAGACAATCTATGACAGTTGACGGTATAAAGGTATTAAACAGGTTTTTGTTCTTTCTCAGTTTTATCAATCTCGAATTATATTAAATAACCCCACGAATTCTAAAGTGACTGATATAAATATAATCATTTTAACATTAAAATGATCATTTTAACATTAAAATGATCATTTTAACATTAAAATGATCATTTTAACATTAATATGATCATTTTAACATTAAAATGATCATTTTAACATTAAAATGATCATTTTAACATTAAAATGATCATTTTAACATTAAAATGATCATTTTAACATTAAAATGATCATTTTAACATTAAAATGATCATTTTAAAAATCTATGTTTATTATACATAAAAACATCATGTTTATTATACAGGGGCGGATCCAGGATTTTTTGGTGCTTGAGTTAAATAACTTTCAGGTAAGTTCTAAACTCCAAACTTTTTTATGCTCATACTTATGTCATTTAAAAATGCTTTGCCGAAAATTGCGTTGATTAGGGCCTGGGAACAAAAATACTCTAAATAGTAGGCATCACTCGTCCAAATGAGAGGGGAAATGATTTTTCGAAAGAAAAAAAGTCACTTCCTTTATTAAAATTCAAATGTGTATCTATATTTAAAGTTTAATCAAAAAATCATCTAGCATTCAAAAGTTATAGCCATTTAAAGTTCAGAACCACTTCAAAACGAGGGGGTCGTAAATTTAAACTGGCTATAATTTCTAAACAACATAATATTTCTCAAAAAAAATTAGTGCCTCAACGATATTACCACCTAATCTAGGATATTAGAATTTATATTTAGAAAAACCGATTCTGCCCTACATTTGGACGGGTGATGCTTACTTTTTAGGGTATTTTTGTTCCTAGGCTGAATTTAGCGCAATTTTTGGCAAACCATACTTAAATGACTAAAGTATGAAAATATAGAATTTTGGAGTTTCGAACCTACCTGGAAGTTATATAAAATTCCTGAAGTTATATAAAAATCCTGTTATCCTGAAGTTATATAAAATCCTGAAGTTATATAAAAATCCTGGATCCGCCCCTGCTATATTAAAACTAAATTTTATTTTGATTTTGTGCGTATTTTTATTTAAATGTGCAGCTTCAACCACTTCTTTGTGTTTAAGGAATGATTTTTTAATTTTAGTATAGCGTTGAGAAATTTAAAAATTCAAAATTTTTATTTTGAACGTATGATATTACACTATATTAACGTTTAAGCAGTCGATTACATTTGCCAGTCGCTTAAACAGTCGATTACGTTTGTTAATTGCTTAAGCAGTCGATTACATTTATCAGTCTGTGACGTTGAACGTTAACGTTCAACGAGTGCGTTAATGCCGAAATTAAAACAAAACACTGGAACAGTTTCAGTAAATTTGAAGCTAACTATTTCTTAAAAAAGTACGTCGGCTTTTTAAGGGATAAAATGCTCTGCAGATAAAGATAATCATGAGGTGAAAATCTCATTAAAAAGTTTTATCGTAGTTGCCAGAGTAATAATAACTTGAAATTCGTCATTTCTTCTAAAGCTGAAAAATTATTGTGATCCATTAAATTGAAATAACTTAGCGTCTCATATACTGAATTGGTGAAGTTATTCACGAATTTTTTCTTTGTCTTTTGCAAGTTCATTTTGTTTATGCAAAAAAAGGCTCCAAAATAATCTTGTGAAAGTCATCAGATACAAGAGAAATTAAATACAGTTTAAAATAGGCGAAAGACCGCTTTAAACAAACTTAACCAGCGTGTTTTGCAAAACTTGGCTGAACTTCAACACAAAACTAGAAAAATGATTTTAAAAATTCATCAAAATCTTTCACCACAATTTAACGTTTCAATTTAATTTTACATTTGTGCAATACTAAGCATTTACTACTAAGCAATATACAAGATCATGGATGATTATTAGTCTTGGTGTATTTGCACAATCCCATATTTCGTTTTAAAGAGTTTAAAATCTTACCTTTAATTTTATGTAATTAAAATAAACCGGAAATTTGCAAAAATTCCAACAACAACATAAAGATGATCTTCAGTTATTGATTTTTGAAATTTTTTCTCGATAGCGGAAATATTGAAAATTTTTTGGTTAATTAAGAGTTTTTATGAATTTTTTGAACGTATTGTTAATATCAATGCCAAAAAACTGGTACTTGCGTTTCAACATACATCGACAATGAGTGGTTAGAATACTCTAATGAAATTTACAAAAGGTTGGGCGAAATGATCATTTTTTTATTGGTTGCGTGACTAAATCAAACAAAGATTTCTTATTAAGCATTTCTATGCAAAACTGTTCTATGCAAAGTCATCAAGACGCTTCATCGGCAGAGTAGAAATCAAATCCTTCTATGAAATTCGTGGCGAAACTATTAAGTTTCAACAAACGGATAAATGATGTAATATGTTACTCTCACAAACTTAGGATGTGAGGTCAGGATTTTTATTTATTGCTCAGTCGTTCTAAAAAAGGTCAAGATTTTAGTGTTCACAATTGTGTAAAGTAAAGTACTTACTATAAAATGTTAATAAAATATTCATAACAAAATAATACAGTAATAAACAATAAAAATATACAATTAAAAAAATATATTGATTTTACGGCTGCTTTACATGTTTGAAAAACCACAAAAAAAAAAAAAAAAAAAAAAACTGTTCTAATTCAAAACTTTTATGTGATTTATCTTAATAAAAGAACGCCATTCGCGATAGAATAAGTTTCTCACGGAGTTAAAATCTTTGAAAAGATTTCAACTCTGTTGAAATCTATTCAAAATTTGTTTGACGAAATGTTTTGCCTGTTTGTTGAGTCATTAAATAAAAACAACAAAGAAACATTGATTGTTGAATGTTGAACATTGATGGAGAATCTGCTTGAAACTATAATGCAAGTTTAATTAAGTCTAATATATGTGTGCAAATAACTTTAATATGTGTGCAAATAACTCTGATATGTGTGTAAATAGGTTAGGTTAGGTTAGGTTTATTCATACATGGTCAAAAATAAATTCACATATTTTTTTTTGACAAAAAGCGGCACACCAGGCCTCTCTGTTATGAAAATACAGTTTTTCAATTTCAGCTTAAGTGAAGATGACGTAGCAGAAAAAGATCGTGTTTGAATTTGTTCAAGTTCTTTGCGTCCACCGCATTTTGGGTTAAAGAACTCCATAATCTTACAACACAGTTGGTGAAGAAGTTGCTTCTTTCAGAGCTGTTTCGGACAAGTTGTGCTCTTAGTTCTTTAGTGTGTCCACGCGACCGAAAACTGTACTTTGAAGATTCCGTGTTAGGTTGAAGTTGAGGGACGTGAAAGTTAACTTTATCAATTTTGCTTATGATTTTATATTGTTCTATAAAGTCTCCTTTTTCTCGTCGTTCAGTTAGTGTTGTCAGGTTAAGGCTTGATAGTCTTTGAGTATACGAAAAGTGTTGAACGGAGGCAATATGTTTTGTGGCTCGGTGTTGAACTTGCTCGGTGTTGAAAGTTTGTCAAGTCTTGAGCTAAAAACGGTGACCAGGCCTGTACTTCAAATTTTAGGTGTGGGTAAACCTACGAAAGATACAGTGTGCATTATAATACAGAACATCGACCTAAAAAAGCCTTCTTGACCTGCCAAGCATTCGTTTGCCAGCTGATGCAGCCGCACAGACTTTTTAACTTTTAGATTGCTCGTTATAAAAACACCTAGGTTTCGTTCAGATGACGTGTATGATAGCTGGTGTAATTGGCCATCTACGTTAATCATTGTATAAATTGCTGTGATTTTTTTTACAAGTTTTGAGTAGGTTTGTGATGCAACCATTTCCTTTTCGGAACCCATTTTGAGTAGAACTGATGAGTTTATTTTTGTTTAAGTGGTCAGTAATTTGTTTGTGTAAAAAGCTTTCCATTATATTGCAAGAGACAGAAGTGCGTGAGAAAAGGTCGATAGCTTAAGAAGTTCAACTTGCAGCCTTTTTTTAAAATAGGAGTAATTTCAGCTTTTTTCGACTGAGACAGTACTTCTTTCACTTTAAGCGATTTAGAAAAAATAATGCTCAGTGGGATAGCAAAACCTGCAGCACAATATTTCAGGACGCGTGGGTGAATACCGTCGAAGCCCATTGATTTGGATTTGTTCAGGTCCAAAAGTTTTTCTTTGTCGAATTCGTATGATGCGAGTGTAGTTGGTTGGTTCGATTTCGAAAACTGATTGGAAATATTCGTTAAGAGTGTTGCAGATTACTTTAGGATCTGTTGTAGTTTGATTATTAGTTATTTCAAGTTGACGGATGCGATCGTGTGTTTCATGTTTGCTTTTGACGTACGAGGGGATTATTTTTGTGTCATATCTGTTATTGTTTACCAGTTCCATTTCGTAATCCAGAACGGCTGTTTTAACTAATTTTCCTACTGCTTTGCTTGCTTTTTTATGTTGTTCGCGTAGAGTTGGCTTGTTTGTTCGGCTGGCTGCGATAAATTTGCCCCAGAGTTCGCTTTTCAATTTGATAGCATTTGCAACATCTTTGGTCACCCATATCTTGTATTTGTTAGTATAAGGGTTGGTTGTTGATGGGACGTGTAATGAGGTTGCTTTGTTAAATTTGTTGATAAATATGTGATATTTTTCGGAAATGTTCAAGCCGTTGAAAGCTTAATGCCAGTCGAATGTTTCGGTATGCGTAGAGATTAAGTTGTAGTCGGCTTTGCTCCAGATCAGACACTTCTTGTAGAGGTTAGAGGAATCAGTTATTTTGGGTTCTTTAGTTTTTAGATCAATGAGATACAATGAGATACAACTTCTCTCACTAAGACAGTGTGCTTGACCTTTGGTTGTGTGGCCGAGAGGATTAGTTTCTTTTATATTCATTATTCGGTCTGGTTTGTTGGTCAGGTTCAAGTCAAGAGTAGTTTTTGGAAGTTCCTCGCGAGTACTGCAATATGTAGAAAAAGTTATTAACTTATTAGTTATTTGGCCAATCGTTTTGTACGTATGCAACAGTCGTGATGCCACCTCTTACGTCGACATTTGAATACACAGTATTACTGAAGTTGAAGTCGCCATACGCAAATAAGGTTGAGCAGCCAATTGAGTAGCATTTGTCAGAGGCATTACTAATTGAGCTTATTATTTCATCGAGCGTTAAGTCGTTCAGGTTGTGAGGACGGTAGAGACAGCCTATTAAAATTTATCGTCGTCGTGAAATTTTAATTTGATCCAGACTTGCTCAATAGTGGTGCGGTTGAGTTGGTCTACAAGTCGATAAAATAACAGAAGTACTCATTTAAATGGTTAGAAATTATATTAATATTGATTTTGTGCAGGTTCGTATTTGTAGAAAAATTACTTGTTATTTGGAATAATGCATACTGCATCCTAAAGGCCATTGGTTTTGACAAATACCCATATTTATCAATGATTGAATTTAAATTGGAAAAATTAGCTGACAACCTATAATAAACATAACTCTTTATCATTTGGAAACTTGTAATCTTTGAATAATTTTTTAAGTACTATTATAGTTTCCATGACAATTTCCTTTTGAGTATTTTTCAGAAATTTCTCAAATGATCATACAAGTTTAATAAAGTTTTTTTGATGAAAAAAAACTTAATTTATGGTAATGGTACAGTTGTTTGTACCTTAATAGTATTTTCAAACCTTATCAAAATTATTTCAAATCTTCACAAAAATTGTTCAAATGATTTAAACCATATAAAACTCGAATATCATAAAGCAGATCAAAAAACATTTGAACCAATAAATGCGTATCACCGTAAAAACTCAAAGATATATTAACATTAGAAGTGGGTTTACCCGTTGTCCCAAGTTAGTTGAAACTTTGAATCAGTTATTTACATTCATAACTGAAATAATAGCGCATACTTTAATTTGTATCGAAATTATTTTTTGATGCTTTTTTTAAATGTTGTTTGTATATGATTTAATTATACTTATAAACAATAAAATAAATAACATTGCTATTTTCTATTTCGGGTTGTTCTTATGGACAGTGAAAAAGCTAATGATATAGCTATTGTACTACATAATATGGTAAAAAATTTTAAAGTATTAGAGAATGTTATTTTTGTGTGAACTGAAACAACAGTTTCAAATACAGGAAAGAAATCAAGAGCAATCAAAAGCAGTCAGAGTTTTTGGAACACCGGTGTTCTGGGTCTTGTATCGGTACCATTTTGCTGAGATTCATATAAAATGGGGCATTAAAGCTTTTCTTAAAAAACAAACTGTAGGACCTTAGTTGTTAGTCTTTGGCCTTGGTCTTGGCCTTGGCCTGGCCTTAAAGCCGAAAATTTAGGTCTTGACCTTGAAATTGTTGGCCTTGGCCTTGGTCTTGAAAATTTTGGCTAGAGCCTTAATTGTTTTGGTCTTAATTGTTTTGGTCTTAAAAAAATACATATTTTTATTGATTTTGTTGAATTCTGCACATAACCTTCGTCAATTTTTACAAAATGTGGTTTTATTTTTACAATATTTGCTACTTACAGCTTTTAGAAGAATTGGCCTTAACGTATTGCAAAAATTGATGTCCAAAGTCTTAAAAAAATTTTGCGTACGTCTTGGCCTTGAAACTCCTAATCTTGGCCTTGACCTCAAAATTCTTGGCCTTGGCCTTGTTCTTGGCCTTGTAACTTTTGGCCTTGGTCTTAGCCTTAGCGTTATAACTTTTGGCCTTGGCCTTGCTATTTTTGGACTTGTTAACAACTCTGGTTATTACCCAATCGTTAGTAAAGCAGAAAAGTTTTAACGGAATTTTCAGTGCTGAAAGTGAACTGGTTATTGGAAGTGATCTTCACGATTTATATCTTAAGTCTAAAAAATTTATTGTCTAAGTATTTGAGCATAATTTCCATTTAAGAATTGATTATAATCACTTGGTAGAACCCTTGCATTCTATATGAATGTCAAGTCAAAGCTTAAAACGTTTATTTGTATCAAATCTGGCATTATGGCTAGCCGGTGCTAACCATAATGCCAGGTTTATGCGTGTCAAGCATCTATACGACACAAATTATTTTATTGTTGCCCGATACTTTGCTAATTAATTTCCCAAATCTACCAAAACTGATCAAGCAGTGGTAATATAACAAATAATTATGCAGAAACAAAACATGGTCTTAACCATGAACTTGCTGATACATTCCTCAATGAAGATTAAATCCATAATATTGGGTTGGCAGCTAAGTAATTGCGGGGTTTTTTTTTGTAAATAAAAGACAATTTTTTCATGGAACGAAATAACTTTTTTCTGTAATGTATTGCTCATTTTGAGCAATAACCTTTTGTCACCTTTTAGGCAGTATTATAATTTCATGTTAATAAAACATTTGGTTTCATCAGCAAAAAACTGGACCAGGTAGGATTTGACATCATCATCATTAAAATTTTTGCCATTTAAGGAATTTTTCAAAGATCGAAATAAAAAGTAATCAGATGGTGCAAGGTCAGGGCTATATGGTAGATGTGCCAAAACATCTCAATCAAGCTCCAATAATGTTTACAGCGTGACCGAAGACCAAACTAGTGAAAATAGATCATTTTTCATTACGTTTCTTTAAAAAATCACAGATGTTGATGCGTTGTGTTAAATGATTTTCTTTCAGTTTATGAGCAACCCATATATTTGGATTTCAAAAAGATAATTCAACAAACCATGCTGTAATCGAACTAATTAATCATGTATCGGATGCATTCAATAATGACTATTTTACTCTTGGAGTTTTTATTGATCTGTCGAAAACCTTTGACACTGTTAACCATAAGATACTAATAAAAAAACTAGAACTATATGAAATAAAGAATAAAAATTTACTTTGGTTTGAAGACTACCTAGCGAACAGGTCCCAATGTATTATTTATAATAAAAAAGAAAAAGAAAAACATATTACATGTGGTGTGCCATAAGGTTCAATCTTAGGGCCTTTATTATTTTTATTGTATATAAATGATTTATGCTTAGCATCAAATATTTTAAATGTTATATTGTTTGCAGATGACTCTAATCTTTTTTATTCCAACAAAGATATAAAAGCTCTCTTTAATATATTTAATGAAGAACTATTCAAAATAAACGATTGGTTTACAAGCAGTAGGCTTTCGTTAAATGTAGAAAAAACTAAATTTATTTTATTTTCCAAACTTAGTAAAGGTTATGATGTTCCTCTAAAATTACCCAATCTCCTAATCAATAAAATATTTATTAAAAGGGAACTAATCATTAATTTTTTAGGAGTAATAATAGATGAAAATTTGTCATGGAAACCACATATAAAATATATAGAAAATAAAATATCAAGAAATATTTATATATCATATAAAACTTAACCATATCTTAACACCTCTTCTCTAAAAAAATATATACTTTTCATTTATTCATAGTTTTATCTCTTACTGCAATATTGTATGGGGTAGTACTAACTATGGTAAGTTGAAAAAACTTCATAGTAAGCAAAAACATGCATGCAGGATTATATTTGGTGCCCACAGAACTTTTTAATGTGAACCACTTTTAAGGAAGCTCGGTACCCAAGTGTCTATAAACTTAATATACACCAAGTTCTACAATTCATGTTTAAAACTAAACATGAACTCTCTCCTATTGTATTTCAGCCTTACTTTAGTGAAATCTCGCACAAGTATCCTACTAAATTTTCAATTAATAACTTTATTGTTCCAAAAACTAATTCAAAACTAAATTCTTACAAAATCCAATACCGCGGACCGTTTCTATGGAAACATTTTTCAAAATTTATCACAAAAAATAATAATGTTCAACACATCTCTTTGGACAACAACAAAAAGACTTTGATTTAAAATATCTCTTTTAAAAATAATACACAAATAATATAAATTATCTAAAAAAATAGTTATTGACACTACTTCTCTTTTGTTGCAATTTTAATCTAATTTATTTTTTTGTTGAAAAACTTTAATACTTTTAAATTATTGTTCATCTTTGATATAATGCGTTATATTTCAACAATAATATTTATATTATGTTATTAGTTATATTGTAACTAACGTATTTAAAATTCTTGTTATGTACTTAGCTACTCTTCATTTTTTATATTAATTGCGGATTTTTTAATGTAAATTTTATGATGGGGCTTGATGATAAGACAATTTATATCTTCTGCTTGCTCCAGTTCTCTTATTTACTAACACGATTTATTTCATTGTAAATTTTAATATATGACAAAACTCTTTGCTTTAAAAAATATATATATATCAAGTTTTCGTACATAGCAAAATTGTTTTAAGCAATTTTCAATGCATGTATGTGATACATGAAGCTTCTCTGCAATCTCAAATGTTGTACTGTGATGATCCAAATCGATTAATGTTTTGATTTGATCGTCATCAAATTCAACTGGACGACCAGTGCGTTTTTCATCTTTGAGTGAAAAATCATCAGAACGAAATTTAGCCATCCAATTTTGACTTTGCCATTCATTTAAAGCTTCGTTACCATAAACAGCACATAACTTTTTGTGAGCTTGTGATACGTTTTTTCCTTTCCGGAAATAAATAAGTAAAATATGACAAAAATCTTCGTTTTGATTTTCCATTTTTCAACAGACGCCAAACAAAAACTACACAACCGATCAAAAAAATTTTGTTACTGATTTGACAAGTACCAACTATCAAGTAACAAAACGTGTTTGATATTTTGATAAATCTAAAAATTCAACTAAAGCCATCTATGAGTGAAATCCGCAATTACTAAGTTACAAACCTAATATATTTCTAGTTTATATATTATATATATATATATATATATATATATATATATATATATATATATATATATATATATATATATATATATATATATATATATATATATATATATATATATATATATGTATATATATATATATATATATATATATATTAGATATATATTAGATAACAACTGTTTAGTATACTAACAAAGCAGCTTTTTTCTGCACATTTCCAAAATGTCAAAAGAGGAAAAGAGTAAAAAACAATTCAGAAGAACTTTAAAGCTCTCTTTATGCTAAAAGCGCTCATAATATTAGTCTTGGTGTTCATTTTGCTGAACCTTCTTTGGAAGTGAAAACTGTTCCACAAAGATTCAGTTACTTTACATTGATTACTATAATTATAAAACTGTTCCACAAAGATTCAGTTACTTTACATTGATACTATTAATTGAAGTCTTACTCAATAGAATATCATGACCGATACAACTGGTTTGTTCTATCTTTAAACCTCATAAACCGGTGTTAAGCCGTTGGTTAAGCAATAGGGTCAATTTTGGAAATAGGGTCAATTTTGGATTTTTTCGAGAAAAAAATTGAGGAGTTACTAAAAGTTGCAGAATTTCATGGAGAATCCAAGTATGGCTTTTTATATTTCAATAATATTTTGACCAAGTTTCTCAAAAAAAACCCGGGTTTTACTTAAACATAAATAAGCTTTTTTTTACTTTACTTGATAAATATCAGTTGGGATATAAATATTAAAACTAATTTTGATATAAGTATAATTTCTTTAAGAACTTGAATAAAATTTAAAAGATATATTTTTATTTCAAAATTAGTCTTTGAATTTAAATTTTAATATCAATGGTAATTTAAAAATGAAATTAGATTGAGATTAATTTATAACTATTAAAATATTTTTCAATGCATCTTAAATACAGTTTGGCTTAACATCGCGTAATAATTTTAGTGGTATTGATGTTAGAAATACAGCAAGATATTAAAAAAAACAACGAATTATTTCAATAAATATTATAAATATAATGCAAAAATATTTCTGTCAAACTTTCAAAGTCTTGTTTACTATTATTTTTAGGTATTAACTACTCGCCTCTTGAGTTCGAACAAATCCTTCTCTCTTTATGAGTTTATATTCTACTTGAAACTTCAGTAACTTGCTTTACGCAACGTCAACTGATTTTCCATGACATGGCCAAATTGGCACCTGCATAAGATTTGATAAAAACACATTAATTTCAGAAATTGTTCGATAGGTAGTTAAGACTGGTTCATAAACTCGTGACTCCCATGATATCAGGTCTACCAATTTTTCAGCATTAAAGTTCAGAACAGGAGTTTTTCTTAGTCTAAGAGAAGAATCACATTTATGTAGATCTTTATTTCCAGTACCTCTAATATCTTTTATCTTATTAACAGCTACATTTCTATCAAACCTCGGAATTAGGATCAGTATTCGGCAATGCCGACCTAACTGCCAATCTTAAATTTTTTGAGTTCGCCAACCTTGTTTTTATGTTTTATGGCAAGACCTTTGACGTATGAAATTTTTTTTTGCCGATCTCTAAAACATTGAGGTCGGCAAATTATTGCCAACCTCATTTTTCCTAATTTCGAGGGTTGCTTCTATCCTCTTCAGTATTAGAACACAAAAATATTTGTAGTATACACTCACTGAAACAAAACCAAGCTGATCTTTGAATAGAGAGTGATACTATTTTAATGACATCTTCTTTTTGAAATTTGAGTTTCTGCAGCTGGTAAAATGTTTAGGACCTTCTGCAGCTGGTAAAGTGCATGTTTAGGACCTTCAACCCAAGGATGTTCAACTTTAATCTTAAACTAATAAGAAAAATAAACTCCCACAATGTACTCGGTGATAGACCTCAAATTTTCTAGATCTTTACCTAAAATTCCATGTTTAGAGATCCATATTTTACATATTCTGATAGCAGTAGTTAACCATCTTAAATGTGAAACAGACTCAATTTGTAATAAATGAAATTTTGGTGGTAAAATAAAATTTTGGTGGTAAAAATACCACTTCTAACGGCAAAAACAACTTTATAACTATAAAGTTGATATGTAGACAAGTCATTTATTATTTTATCATCGAGAGAAATAAGTGGATTACCAATTTTATTAGTTTTAAATACTGGATTTATATCTAGCATGGACCCAATAACACCAGACCATTTATTGTTAGATTTTTTTTGACTATTTATTTGATCTGAATTAATAGATTTAGTATGTGGTAAAAATAATAAAGCCAAACATGTTTTTTTCCTATATTTATTTCTTTATGCTTGATGAATCTACCCACCCAACCAGTGTTTATATTTGTTGAGTCTCCACCAACAGCCAGTAAAGACTTACCAATATCTTTCTCAGTCAACCATTCAACAATTTTATTTGCTATAATCTCTGCATGTTAAATACTTTGTTACTTTCTCAGGAGTAAAGTAAAATAAATATTATTCTCCAGGTTCCATACAAACAGAGTAATGTTCTTCTTCACAGTTACTGGAAAATTTGCATTTGAGTCACCAAGTTCAATAATTTGTTTGGTTTGATTGATTCTCCCATCAAAAAATATGCATTTCACTTCTCTATTTTTTTCTATTTTGTCAAAATCTAGATACGAGATAATTTTTGAAAGAAAGAGATCATTTTGTCTTGCTTTCTAGAAACTTTACTATAGTCATTAACTAACTTTTTATCATCAAATGTTATTAATCCTGCATCATTAAGTGTTGCTGTAGCATATGCAGCTGTAGCACGTACAGACACCCCATATCTGTGTGAAGAGAATTTACATATTTTAAATCCTTATTGACTAAGTTAATATATATATATATATATATATATATATATATATATATATATATATATATATATATATATATATATATATATATATATATATATATATATATATATGAAGACGACAGGAGAAAAAGGGCATATTTCACATTTTCCAATTATTTGACTTATGTCCCCTACTATATAAACATAATCCTGAAGGTTAGCAAAACAATGAAATCCAATGCAAAAAAAAGCCTAGGTAATGCTATCGTTCCTGCTTACAAGAAATAAAGGAAGAAAAAATTTGACTTTCAGAGACAAAATTTCATTTATTTCAAAAGTGAAAATGTGTGACATGCTCCTTTTTTCATCTATAGTCTTCATATATATATATATATATATATATATATATATATATATATATATATATATATATATATATATATATATATATATATTTATATATGTATATATATATATATATATATATATATATATATATATATATATATATATATATATATATATATATATATATATATATATATATTTCTAAGTAATCTTTAAACTGTTTCCTGGTTTCAATGTTATCAGGTTATCCAATTTTAAGCTTGGTAACAGTTCTAGTTTTAACAGTTTTTTTGAAAATATATAGCCTCAGCCGTGCGCAATCGTGAGGCAGCGGTAGCGCACTTGCCGCAGAAACAAAGAATCCGTGGTTCAAGCCCCATCTCAGGACAAGTTTTGCGACATTGGTTAGGAAGAAAACGTGAACTTCTAATTAAATACTCATCCGCAGTGCTCTGAGATAAGACCGTAAGGACTTCTTGAGGCACCTGCAACACTTCCTCCAAGTTATAAAATATTTTAATAGAATTTTTTATTGATTAGAATTTTTTATTGATTAGAATTTTTTATTGATTAGAATTTTTTATTGATTAGAATTTTTTATTGATTAGAATTTTTTATTGATTAGAATTTTTTATTGATTAGAATTTTTTATTGATTAGACATGAAAAAAAAAAAAATTTAATATTATAAGAATTAAAGTAATCAATTAAAAGTTCTTAAATTTATACTTAAAAATATACAGTTAAAAGTTGTTTACTTATTGCGGCAATAAAAAAATAATTTGCTGAACATCCTTAAAAGTAAACCTTTTTACAAAATTAACAGTTATTTTACGCATTTAATAAAATTTTTTTTTAATGTTTTACACATACTAAGTTTAAAAAAATTTTTATAAACGAAATGTAACTTTGTTTTGTTAAAAAAGTCTGGGTTTTTTTTACGGACAATAATGTCCGCTAACATTGTTATTCCGTTTTAAAGAAAACAAAAACCGTTTATACTTTCATGAAAAAGGCTAATCACCTTAGTAAATATTTTTCTGATTTAAAAAATTTAATCAGATTTGAATTCTCCAAAAAATTTCGCAACATTAACTTATATCCCAAATTTTGATAAACTATTTTTAAAAAAAAAGTCTAAAATTGACACACCCTGACAATCCAAGGAAAATATTTGCATAGGCAAAACAAAAACAGTTATGAAATATTTGTCTTGATTGCTGCTCAGATTAATTAAAATCTCTGATGAAATGGATTTCGTCATCCAAATTTATCAGTTTAACAGCAGGTTCAAGCAATAAACATTGTAAGTGTCATATTTCAATTAGAAAATATCTCTTTAGATTATGAGATAAAACTTATGAAGACTGTTTGAAGATCTTACTGAAGATCGCATTTTGAGGATCTCACCAAAATGCGATCTTCCTGACCCAACTTCGTTAATAAAAGATATTTGATTGACTCCGGTCTTACACGTTATAATTTTCAATTATATTTTATTTAAAAGAAAGACTTAATTCCATTTTCAATTCCCCTTCATTAGCAAAAGGTTCAGCTGCAAAAAACTATACGATTTTGTTTAATTTGAAATTTCAACTGATTGTTGAAAAAAAAATGTTTTAAAATCCTTTAATAACAATTGTTATACAAATATCTAATAGAGTTTGAATTGAGTTTGAATGTTTGCTGTGGTTTGAAGATTCTCAAACTTGAACTTAAACTACTTTTTAGGCAAGTAGTCAAACGTGACGCGCGCATAAACGTGTATGCGCGCATTGTGTGCGTTAATGCTGTGCATTAAAATTATGTTATAAAAATATTTTTATTAACAAATTTGAATTTTTTGACCTAAAAAATTATTACTTCAACATATAGCATGTTTATTTACAATCTTTGTCAAAATTTGTTGAGTTTTTTGTTATTCTGAGGCATAGCGCAGCTCTAAGATCTGCAAAAAACTTTTAATATTATTTTGTGTATGATTATATAACAAAGTTTTAAAGATAAAGAGAAGATGTGTAAGTCTATTTCAAAACTTCAAAAAGTTGGATTTTCAAAATCGATTTAGTTTCATGATTTTGCCTAATAATTTGCAACATGCAGTAGAACATATTAAAAAAGGCGAAATATCACTAAGTAAAGCTTCAGAGACATACAATATACCAAAGTCTGCACAAGAGTGAGCACAACAAAGTCCAATCACGCGATAGAGGTACAATTACCATGCTAATACTAGTACAGCGTTTGAATTTGTTCTCGTTTCAGTACTTAATAGTTTAGCTAATTGGGGATTAGCCGGAACGTTCAAAGATGTCATCGCAATAGTTAGGGGTTATTTGGTATCTGCAAATCAAACTTATCTGTTTCCTCCAAACGGTATACCAGGGTGAGAATTATATCAAGGTTTCACGAAACGATGGAATCATAAATTAAGCGTCAGAATAGTAGGCAATATTTTGTCTCTCAGAGCCAAAATAAGCTTCTTCTTGTATCGAGGACAAAATAACAAGTTATTTTAATGCGCTTTAAAAATAAATTCTTGAAGCAAATATTTATAATAATACTTCGTGCAATTTGGGGAACTTTGACAAAATTGGATTTTTAGGCGATCAAGGTAAAAAACATATAACTTGCAGGCTTTGTGCTAAACACCGTTTAAAACTGGTTGGTAACGACAAAAAAATTAGTTACACAGTCAGTTATTGTGTAAGCTATTGTCACATACAAGTGACAATTTTTACAGTAACAATTTGGTACGATGAAATTTTTAAAATACGGCATTTGTATAAGCTTCTACTTTGACAATGCTCGCATTAAAAATCATGTTTATTATGCATTTCATCACAGGTGTGAAAGCCAATTTTTTGAAAAAAACAGTTTTAAATAAAACTTCTTAGCAGAAAAACATTGAAAAAAGGAGTAATTAGTGGTATTGGAGCAACGTTGAAGAGAAAAGTAAAAAATTTAATCAATAGTAGACGAATGTCTATAAAGAACATGAAAGAATTTCATGATACATGCAATGGACTAAAATGTGAAATGAGACTTATTGAATCTACTTATATTGACACCAAAAAAGATGGTGAAAAGAAACTTTTTAAAGTACATAAATATATTTAAAATATTTCTAAACAGTACGATTTTATTGTTAATGCAAGCAAATTGGAAAAAAGTCTAGTGAAGTAATTTTAAAACAAAAGATATTTTCTTTTATTTATGTAAAAGGTTCCGTCGTTCAAACCCCACCTCTAGGCAAGTTTTGCGACATCGGTTAGGAAGGAGGCGTGAACTTCCGATTAAATGCTCATTCGCGGTGCTCTGTGATAAGACCGTAAGCACTTCTCGGGTCACCTAAATAAAATAATAAAAAAGCAAAAAACATAAACAAAAACCAAATCAAACAAATTAGCAAAAGAAATAAAAACAAAAAAAGAAACGAGAGAAGAAAAAAAAAAGACAAAAAACTTAAGTTGAAAGAAAAAAACATTCGAAAATGGAAAGTAATGAAAAAGAATTAAAATAAAATATAAAAATTGTTCCGTTTTTGAAGAAACGAAAAAGAATAATTTTTAAACTTTATTAATTTTGAGGGTCAATATGTGTTTGCTGGATATGATTTATATGATATGATTTCCTTTTTTATTTGATTATTTTCATTTATTATAAAAAATTAATACTTTTTGTGACAAAAAGTTTGTGTGACACGTTTTTATTTGTGAGTGTTATTGATTTTTTTTTGTTTATTTATTGTTATTTTTTAATGAAATATTTATATCACTTTTATTTTTTTTATTATCATTATTGATATTAAAATTATTTTTATTAAAGCATAGTTGCATGGTAATTGTTTTAGCTGCATGGTAGTTGCGTTTTATCAGTATATAACTGTTTGTAACTTTCTTGTCTGTGCATAATATTCATTTGTTGTTTTAAAATTGATATTGGTTTGTTATTATATAATTTTTTTATATTCTAATAATTGTTAATTTATCATCATTATTATTATCATTATTATTTGTATTATTAATACTATTTCAAGGTATTTACTTTAGATTAGTTTTTAACTATTTGTAAATGACCTCGATTGTAAGATCTTTTATGGAAACATATTGTTAATTGATTTAAACAAATAAAATTTACGTGAACAGAAATGTTTTTTTTACATAAATACTTATCAAAATGCATGACGTCAATATTTTTGGACGTCGGCGTATTTTCAGCGTCAAATACGTGACAGAAAATAGATTATATGCCACCCAATTTTGTTAGTTTCTTGTCTAAACAATTGATTTGAACAAATGATATAAATGATAAAAAAATTTTATCGATAAAAAATTTTTTAGCCATAAAATATTATCTTTATAGGTAAAAATTGATGAAATATGCTCTGAACGTCAAACACGTGACGCTCAAAATCGCACACACACAACATTAGCTTTTTTAAAAATTGTTTTATTAATTATATTATTAATAATAATAATAGTCATAATAATAATAATATATATATATTAATAATATATATTATAATAATAATAATATATATATATATATTTATATATATATATTAATAATAATATTATTATTTTTTTTTAACTTCGTTTCTTTTATTTATTCAAAAAAGATATAAATAATTTCGTATTTGCGGTACTCCCACATCTCAATCATTACAAAATACGGTTATTTATTTAGCACCTGGGAGTATGTACATATGTAATTACATAAAGTAAAGATTTTGAGAAAATATTAAATTTATTGCTATTTTTCGTATATTTCTACAAACATTTCAAAGGTACACAACTAACTAAATAAGTACTATAAACGAGTACATTGCATAAGTAATCTATTTTGGATATTTCATAACATCTAGTTTGCTTTTATGTAAACAACTCATTGAGATTTCTGCGATATACGTTTGCTCCGTTGCCTGTAATAATTCAAAGTTAAGAGTTAACGTAAAAGTTTGACTTTTATTCTTTCTAAAAGTACAAAATAAAGTAATTTACCGTGATTCTGTGCGAGACGCGGTATACTCAAACCAAAGAATGTCTGGTATGTTTGTGGAATCGCGAATAAGAAAATATTCTGCCAATTTACTAAAAAAAAAAATGATGAAAAACAATAATGTTTGTAAATACAATGCCGTTTGGCTTGCTTATAGTCTTGTAAATAGAGACCTTAAAATTGGTCAAGTGGAAACTAAGTAGTGCAGAAGCAGTTTTTAGCCTAAAAGTCTCTACGAACTTTCAATTTTTGAACTCCAAAACCCCACTAGCATACCCCTAGAGCGTTTTTCATAATCTGATGTCAAAAATGAGGTACCTAATACGATAAATTTCAAAAACATATGGTTTTCTTAGGAAATCCTAAAACAGCACCTTAATTCAAATTTAAATCTATAACTTGTCAGTTACTAATTTGATCTCTTTTAAGTTTATATTTATCAAATATAAATGTAAGTTAACAAAAATGTAGCTTTTTTAAAAAAAAAATAACAGGGGATCAAAAAAAAATCTAAAATGGCATATTTTTAGCCAATGTTTAGCGAAATCGAGTAAAACTATAGTGTTTGTACATGAACGCTGTAGAAAATTTTTTAACTACAAACGGTGTATTGCTGTTCAAGAACCTTTAAGAAAAAAACTCAAAAATATATTGACACCTTTGCTTGGAAGATAAACTGTTTTTATTGTGCTAAAAAATGTATCCAGCATTTAAAAAACCCAAATTGAAAAGATTTGCATATGGTATCAACATTAGATAATAGACAGAGGCTTCTTTGCAATTGCACGTTTAAACTGGAGGAAAATGCAAATGACTCATCGGCTCTTTAGATTCAAGCTCAATTACTAAGTTGCATTGATCTTGTTGCTGCGGAAGCTAGATATCATCAGAGCTTAAGTTTAAATTTCCAAACAAAAAAAAATTAGCAAAATCCACTAAAATAGGAAGGCCGCAAAATGAGAATATAATGAACGCATTTAACAAAGCATGTGAATGGCTCAAAGCAACTGCAGAAATTATAATGCTCAGCCAGTTGCGTAATAAATTAAAAAAACTTATGGCCGAGGTTGAGGAAGTATATTGTAAATGTTACTTAAAGAGGTTGTAAAAAGATAAATTTGGATCTCATATATTATTTGTGGACAATTCAAAAGATGTTGACAATATAATATTTTTTAAAGATATGGCAAATTTTTTTATAAATAAAAAATTCATAGGAATAGAAAAAGATACCGAATATGAAAAACCCAAATTATAAAGGTGACAGCTAATTTAATAAAAGCTGATATCCAAGAAAAGGTATACAGCACTGAATACTACCCAACAAGTGATGAAAGAAAAGGTGATTGGATTTTATAAAGTTTTAGATTGTTTCTTGGAGAGTTCACAAACTCAAGAATTCGAAAAGAAAGTATTGGATAATGGATCATCTATATGGTTCTAGGTGGTTAAATGACAAATTGTTCAAATTAGGGTTTGCAATATTGTACAGGGAGTTTTTTTATTCATTAACAGGCATCACTGTCACAACCAGTAAATCATCATTTAAAACAATTTAGTTGAGGATACATAAAATGCGATAAAAAAATTATTTTTTAAAACAAGAGTTGAGCTATTGTTTCGATACATCTTACCTTTAAATCTGTCAGAGAATAGCATCTGCAAAGTTGCACGATTGTTTTAAAAAAAGGAAACGCCAAGACCAAGTTGGTCGGGATATATGCAAGACATACCTATAGGTCATCATCCGCCAAAATCCACAATTACAATGTTACCAATTATTGATCTCAATCCTTCAGATTTCACATGTATTTACTCTACATTGGCATTAGTCATCGATCAATCAAAGATACTAAATGTGGAAACACCTTCAATTACTTTTGACCAACCATTGTGGGGAAAGGCAATTGAAATTGTTGTTGAGAAGTCTTTAAATATAGTAGTACATCTAGTTGGTTTCCATACACTGATGTCTTTTGCCGGTAGTATTGGATCTTTTATGAACGGTTTAGGCATAGAGTGTGCACTCCAAACTATCTATGGAGAGAACAGTGTGAAACATATGCTCAACGGCAAAGCGATTGGTAGGGCAACACAAGGGCACATTCTTGTTGATGCTACTCTAACTCTAAAGCTAAATGCAAATTCGGATTTGGTGAATAGCAAATTAACACCTAAAGAATTGATCAAGATTGAAAAATTCAGCAAACAAATTTCAGAAAAAGAAATAAACTACTTTGATGTTCCTTGTGCAGCTATTAAAAAGCTTGATTCGATTATTGACTTGTTGAAAACTTTATTAGCTTCCAAGTCGGGAATGGCAAAGTTATGGCTTCAATATATGAAATATATTGATATTATGCGTCGATTTATCTGTGCTTTGCGTTAAGGGGATTGGAATCTTCATTTGATCACGTTGAATCAAATGCTTAACCTTTTTGCAGCTACAAGGCACATTTATTACGCAAAATCTGCAAGGTTTTAAGAGATTTACCTATATACCTACATTTAAATACCTACAACGTATGCTTCCTCAGACTTCCTTGGATTCTTCCAACTTCCTCAGACTCATCCTTAGATGATCAGTCCTCGGATTTAGGGTTGGCATTTGGCAATGCTGACTTAACTGCCGATCTAGAAATGTTTGAGGTCTGTAAAAAATTGTCGATCTCATTTCTAGGTTTTATGGTAAAACCTTTGTATCAAATTAAAAGTTTTTACGTAATTTGAAGATCAGAGCACTTTTGGGCTGGATTGTGGCCTAATGTTGTGGTTGAGCAGGTATTTGCATGCGTGTGTTAATGTTCTTTCTTTCCGCTTTAAAATTTATAGTTGGTTATGCTCAAATAAGTATTATTAGATTTGGTAAGTATTACTTATTGGTTAGGCTTTAGAATATTAATAGTTCCATGGAACTAGTTATAAATTTTAGTTTATAACCTTTATTCTACCAAGCACTCATGCAATCATTGAAAAATTGAGAGGGCCTGACTAGAGGTAAAGGATTTACTTCATCAGTGTGCACTCTATGGCTGCAATCTCATTCTTGTGCAGGCATTCACAATGCTTTATCTGAGTTGACCGGCAACAAACACAACAGTAGCGATCAACATGAAGAAATGGGAAAGAGTCGAAAAAAGACTATGACAACTTAGATAAAATATTTTGATCAAATATTTTGAATCAAATGAAACCCATTTGATCAGAGTCAACCCATTTGATTCAAAAAGGTCAGAGCTCTAGTCTTTATCTATTAGTTTGATTTCAGATGAAACAATAAACTGTGATAAAATTGAAAGTGTTGGGTTTATTTCACAATTAATGTTGGATGGTGTAGTTGTCGTTAAAACTTTAATAAAACGAAAGCAGCAAGTGAAACCATTGTCTGATCTTAAGAATATTGTTTCAAAATCAAAAGATCAGCATTGATCCTGCTTTATTATTCATGCAATTGATAGTAATTGCAGAGCAATGTAATGATATTAAGAGTTACTTCAACTACGAACTGACTTTAGTTCCAACAGCATTATTTTTAGACAATAACATGAGAAAGCCAAACAAAGCATCTTTTATTGAAACATTGTTGGGAAAGGATTTTCAGTCGATTGATGAATCTGATATTATAGAGATGAAACACCACATAGGAGATGGCGAAGCACTGTTAAGAAAGGTAAGTTATTTTACTTTTAGTTTTTAGACATAATTTAAAATTACTAATTTTTAAATGGAATTTAAAAAATAATTTTTAATATATATATATATATATATATATATATATATATATATATATATATATATATATATATATATGCACTGTTATGCATGCAAATGATGATGCTGATACAATGATATTATAGAGATGAAACACCACATAGGAGATGGCGAAGCACTGTTAAGAAAGGTAAGTTATTTTACTTTTAGTTTTTAGACATAATTTAAAATTACTAATTTTTAAATGGAATTTAAAAAATAATTTTTAATATATATATATATATATATATATATATATATATATATATATATATATATATATATATATATATATATATATATATATATATATATATGCAATGTTATGCATGCAAATGATGATGCTGATACAATGATAGTTGAAGCTGCTTTAGATCAATGCAAAAATGGAGATTCCGTAACAGTGGCTGCCAATTATACTAATTTAATCATTATGTTGATGTATTTTTGGAAGAAGGGGATATGCCAGGTTATCATAAGTTCAAACTGTGGTAAAAATGGCAGATGTCAACGCAAGAAGTTGGAAATAGAAACTGCAATAACCAACAGTTTAGTTATAGCATACTTGCTTCTCATTTATGTGTTTGGTGGATGTGATACAATATCAGCTATGCATGAAAAAGGTAAAGCTTCAACATCATCTCATCTACAGAAATCAAAAGAGATACAAAATTGTTCGATTGCTTCATGAACTCATCTAGTGTGCAAGAGGAAGTTGGGAGTGCAGGTATCAAGTTGTTTATCATACTGTACAAAGAAAAAGCTAATGACACACTTTCAGAGATGAGATGTAACACATATATGCAAATGGCTGCATCTGCCTCAAGAATTGTACTATCAAAGCTATCACCTACAAAAAGAGCAGTATGGTATCACAATTTAAGACCATACCTTTAGGTTTGGCAGTGGAAAATGTTAATGAAGTGTAACTTGAATCGGTTGTTAATGTTAATGAAGTGTAACTTGAAATGGGGTTGGAAGATCATAAGTGGAAAATTGGTATGATCATGATCGACCAAGTGTCTTTTTTTTTTTCTTAAGGTACTCATATTGGGGTAATTCCACATCAAATCACCCAAATTTTTCAAGATTTTGAACCATAGGTCTCATATTTTCTTTAAACTTCTTTAGCTGTTGCATTTCATATAGAAAAGTTCACATGCAAAATTTTAGCCAAAAATGTTCAGCCGTTCACAAGATATCAAGGTTTTAATATAGACCTGGTTTCCCAAAATGACCTGGTTTCTGTGTCATTTTAAAAAAACGTTCGCTCTAATAAAATGAAAAATAATGAAAATAAAAATATGAAAATTAGTATTAATAATGCTTTTCTAATGCAGAATTCAAAAAATGCACTTAGAATGCTGAAATATGAGCAGAACATGCTTTAAAATTAAAAACACACCTAATTTATATATTCAAACTTAGGGGTCATATATCTCAAAACACCCCCGTCTAGATTTTTTTTTTTTTGCTTTTAATATTTTTAGCTACTTATTATCTTACTAGGCACAAAAACCTAACTGGAAAAACAACTAAAACATATAGAACCATAGTTTCCAAGATACACCACTTTTATGGGTGCCCATAGCAATTTTCTAACGAGGGGGAGGGGTGAGGGAACAACAAAATATTTTTAGTGATGTTCTAATTTAGTTCAATTTACCAAGAATACTTAAAAAAAAGCATATTGCAAAAGACATGGTGAAAACAACTTTTTTTTATTACAGTTAGAGGGGAGGAGAATAGTGTTTCAATAACACCTGGCATTGCCATATCTCTGTCATTTAAACCATTTAGCCAATAAAACATATCAAACTACTTTGTATGAACAGTAGTTACTTAGTAGTGATAAGTTGTAGATGAGTTAAAAAATAGAAAGAAGGATTAAATCCACTGAGACATCATTGTTAACTCTTATCAAGCTCCAATTATCCTACAGCCAAAGATTTGGAAATATCTAATACTATATCATTATTTAATATATTTAAAACTAGAGCTTTTTTTTTTACTGAAAACTAAGTAGGAAAGATCTTTTTTTTTTGTATCCTTCGAATTGCTTTTTTCTTACTGCAAAAGCATTCAATACACTTCATTGCAAACTAATTAAAAAATTAAAAGGGTATGGCATCACTTAAAAGCTGCTAAAAATCTTCCTAAAGATAGTACATGTGTAGCAAATTATAGAATTCTGTAAAGAATTAATTTTGGTTAATAGACTTTTTATATATTTAAGGAAGTCTTAATTATATGATAACTTAATTATATGAACTTAACAACTGAAAAAACATCCGGTTTTGTTTTTATATAAAAACATTTTATAAAAAATAATTGTTATGTTAATATGATATTTTTTTTAATTTTGACAACTATAGTTTGTAAAAGTTTATTAAAAATTAGTTTATAAAAGTTTAGTTTATAAAAGTTCAGATATAGAACAACATTTATTGGTAAGATTATATTTAAATTTTAAAAAATTAATAATTTAAATAATATAATTATTTAAAAACTTCTTTTTTTACAACATTTATTAATATTAATAATAATAATATTAAGAACAACATTTATTAAAAATTATATTTATTAAAAAACTTTTTTTACATACAATTAAGTAGAAGAATTTATTTTTATTTTTAGGAAATACTTTCATACTAAATAATTTATCTTATTAAGATGTGTTCTATTGGGTTAAAGACATCAGATGCTTGCGAAGGCCAACAACATGTTATTGAAACTTTAAGCAATGAAGAAAAAATAATTATATCTTTACACTGTAATATTGAATTATCAAACTTAGAAATATTATGTGAAAGACATAATACAAAATATTTGAAAATGTATCCTATATGGCAGAAAGCTTGTTGTGATCCATTCAATAGACATACAAAGAAAATCACAAGTATGTAGCTGTAAAATTTAAATATTTCATTAATTTATGTTTTTCAAAAAATAAACGAAAGTTTTGAACTAATGTGCAGACATACTTTATACAATTCAATTACTTTT
Organism: Hydra vulgaris; assembly: GCF_022113875.1. Lineage (NCBI taxonomy): Eukaryota > Metazoa > Cnidaria > Hydrozoa > Anthoathecata > Hydridae > Hydra > Hydra vulgaris. Next base: position 49,435,440 of record NC_061161.1, on the reverse strand, counting down.
AGAAAATCTTGGCGTAGTTACAATAAAAGAGTCACAAGTCATGATGAGAAATAGTTTAAATATTCCTCCTGGGAAGAAACTTTGCAAATCTTGTAAACAAAAGATTGCCAGAAAAAAAGAACTTACAGAAGAGGAGCAAAGTAAGAGTGAACAAGATGAGGATTTTCTAATATCACCATGCAAAAAAATAAGACAGGAGATCAATAAAGAACTCAAAAATTTTAGTTTATCTCCTCTAAAATCTCATTCAAAATCATTAAAACATATACTGTCAGAAGGAAAGCAAAAAGTTGCATGCATCAACGAAATGGCGTATAACGCTACTAGAAAAATTGAAACTCAATTTTCCTCAAAACTATGTTATGAAACCAATGGGATGAAAAAGAAGGCTGCAAACTTTGATGAAATTATGAGCTTGGTAAAAGAAAAAATTCTATGTTCTGACAAACAAACTATTGTTCAACTTCTAACACTGGCACCCCCAAGTTGGTCAATATTAGAAGTACAAAATAACTTTTCGGTTACAGAATACCAGGCCAAGATGGCTAGAAAAATTTTTAATAAAAAAGGATTGTTAGGTATCTCTCCATTGTATAAGGGTAAAGTCTTACATAAAAAAATAGAAGATTCAGTTAAATTGTTTTATGACTCAAGTGATTTATGTCGAACTATGCCTGGAAAAAAAGATTATGTCAGCATTCAAAAGAACGTCCACAAACAAAAAAAACTGCTTTTGTGTAATTTAAAGGAACTATATGTATTATACAAAGAAAACAATCCAGAAATACAAATAAGTTACTCAAAATTTGCTTCACTTAGACCAAAGTGGTGCATTTTGCCAGGTGCAAGTGGTACACATTCTGTTTGTGTTTGTTCTTATCACCAAAATGCCATTTTGCTAGTGGATGCCTTAAATATTGAACTAACGTATAAGGATTTACTTTTGAAAACTGTTTGCTCAGTAGAAAACAAAGAATGCATGCTTGCACAGTGTGATAATTGTCCTGGTAAAGAACTGCTCACCATGTATTTGTATGAGATTTTTGGAGAATACGAAGATGATTTTGAGATACACTACAAACAATGGCAAACTACTGATCGTGCAACACTATTGAGTTTAACAACAGATGTTCCAACGTTTATTGAACTATTGGTATCTTGTTTTGAAAAGCTACAATCTCATTCTTATATTGCCAAATCTCAATCACAATACCTTAATCAACTAAAAGAAAATATGGATCAATCAAACATTATCATTCTTGGCGACTTTGCTGAAAATTATGCTTTTGTAGTCCTAGATGAAATTCAGAGCTATCACTGGAACACCCAACAATGTTCTTTACATCCATTAGTGATATACTATAAAGAAGAAAATGGTGTAGTGAAACATATTTCTTACTGTTTTATATCAGACGACATTACACACGATGTAACTTATGTATACAAGATATTTCAACTAATTATACCAATATTAAAAACAAAATTTCTTGATTTATCCAAATTGCATTTATTCACTGATGGTTGTGCAGGACAGTACAAAAATTGTAAAAGCTTTTACAATCTATGCCAACTAGAGACAGAATTTTCCCTCAAAATTGAATGGAACTTTTTTGCCACGTCCCACCGAAAGTCACCATGCGATGGAATTGGTGGTACTGTAAAAAGGTAAACAGCACAAGAAAGTTTAAAACGACCATACAGAAACCAAATTCTCACATCAGAGGCTATGTATGAATTTTGTGTTGAGAAAATTAAGGCTGTTAACTTCATTTACATAAAGGGATTGGACTTACAATTGCAACGTGAAAAGCAAAAAGAAAGGTACACTGATGTAACAACTCTACCAGGTGCTCGTAGCTTTCATCAATTTATACATCTTGGAGATAATAGGGTTGGGGCGAAGAGGTGTAGTACAGACACTAAATATACAATAATTCACAATCTTAAAAAAAAACATATATTTGAACCTGATACTGTCACTTTAGGAGGTTATGTTGCGGTAGTTTATGATGATAAGTGGTGGATCGGCATTGTAACTGAAATCAACCTAGAAGAAGTTGATGCTGAAGTTAAGTTTCTCCACCCAAGAGGTCCATCAATCTATTTTAACTGGCCTGAAAGAGACGACCACTGTTTTATTCCTAACATCAATATATTGAAAAAACTATCTGTTCCACAAGCTTGCTCTAGTTCTGGTAGAAACTATGTGTTTGAAAATGTTGAAATAGAAGAAGTGCAAGTAAAATGGCAACAATATTGTGAACTATTACAAATACAGTCAAAATAACTTGAACATTCGATACCTTTAAAAATCTTGTATATTTAAGTAACTTTGTAAATTAGGAATAATTTATTTTAATTGAATTTATAAATATTTTTTAGGAATTTCTTAAAAAAGTTATACATCTTTAAAATTAAAGTTCTATATGTTTCAGTTTTTTTTCCAGTTAGATTTTTTGTGCCTAGTAAGATTATAACTAGCTTAAAATATTAAAAGCAAAAAAAAAAAAAATTTGACGGGGGTGTTTTGAGATATTGGGCCCTAAAGTTATATTATATAAACTAGTTGATTTATTAATTTTTAAGGATGTTCCTCTAACATTTCAGCATTTTAAGTACATTTATTGAATTCAGCATTCAAAAACCATTATAAATGTATATTTTTATATTTTTGCCATTTTTATTTCTTATTTTATTGAGGAAAACAACTTTTCAGAATGTTATGAAAACCGGGTCATTTTGAGAAACCAGGTCCAAATTAAATTTGCTGTATCTTGTCAACCGCTTGACATTTTTAGCTGAAATTTTGCATGCAATATTTTTTTATAAATAGGAATCATGTGTCAAAATATAAAACAAAAAGAAGACACATGGTTCAATGGAGTGGGTGATTTGATGTGGAATTACCCATTGTATACTTTGAGCAAATATATGAAATTATAATTTTTTAAAACACTGCGATGGAGGAAATTCTTCATGTTATTAGATGTCACTTCAAATTATCTTTAATGAGTCCATGTGGATCTAAGCTATGTTTGTGTCGAAGAAATGGCCTTTCTTGTGTTTCAACATATGGTGATTGCAAAGGTGTTGGTTGTGAAAACACAATTCAAGGTGACCCCGACAATATTTCTGATGAGGATTCACTCGATGATGGAAAAATATTCGATATAATTTCAAGTCCAGAAAAATTCACTCATATTGATATAATATTGATTTTTTTATATTGATATAAAAAAATCCTGAAAATACATAACAGTTTTAAATTTAATTGTTTAAGTTCACTTTTCTTTTAGTCATGACAAATCAAAATAAGACAAATAACAGTCATTAATAACATTTTACAGCTTAAAAAAAGCCTAATTTATGCAATATTGGCTGAAAATCCATAATTTTAAATTATTTTGATCCCCTGAAAAGTTTTAAATTTGTTTGATGAGGTTCACTTTTCCTTTAACCATGAAAAATCAGAATAGGATAGCCCAATTACAGTTATTAATAACATTTTACAGCCTAACTTGTGCAAAATTGGCTAAAAATCCACAATTTTTAATTATTTTTAGCCCCTGAAAATAACAGTATTAAATTGAAACCTCGAGGTTCACTTTTTTTTTAATTGTGACAAATCAAAAAAAGACAATCATTAATAACATTTTACAACCTATAACTAGCCTAACTTAGGGAAGATTGACTAAAAATCCGCCATTTTAATTTTATTTTTTGACATACCTGATATTATTTTTTCAAAAAAACTTATATTTTTGTTAACTTACTTATATATTTGATAAATATAAACTTAAATGAGATCAAATTAGCGACTGACAATGTCATATTTTTAATTTGAATAGAGGTGCTGTTTTAGGATTTCCTAAAACACCTTAATAATTGTGTATTTGTGTTTAATTTAAAAAACTTGACTTTTTTTTCTTTTTGTACTTCATAGTGTTTTGTACATTTAATGTTGTTTATAACTAGATATTTTATTATTTTATTGTACAAAGAAATAAAAAAAATTGCATTAGCTTGTTTTATTTTCAATTGGTGCGCAGCCAAATATTGAGGACCTTCTTTTTATTTTCCTTAAATAACCCATAAATGTCTCTGAGCGTATATAAATATGTACTAAGTAATTTTTTTGCAAAAAGTATTTAAAAAATACAGCAATGAAACACCTTTGCATGTTTTCCCTATATCACTTGACTGATGTATGTACTGAAGCCCTTAGTAGCTCCTTATGACGTCAGACTGATAATTTAAGTATACCCTTACACACATATATGTTATATATATATATATATATATATATATATATATATATATATATAATATATATAATATATATAATATATATAATATATATAATATATATAATATATATAATATATATAATATATATAATATATATAATATATATATATAATATATATAATATATATAATATATATAATATATATATAATATATATATATATATATATATATATAATATATGTATATATATATATAATATATCTATATATCTATATATATATATATATATATATATATATATATATATATATATATATATATATATATATATATATATATATATATATATATATATATATATATATATATATATATATGTATATATATATATATATATATATATAAAAGGAAGAATAGTAAATGAAAACTTACGTATTAACTATGCTGCAAAACATAGGAGTAAAGAAATTTTCTACAAGATAAAACCAGCAGCTTCCTGTAACTAATCCAATAACAACACCTATTAGTACTTGCTCAATTGTATGATAACGTAAGTAAACTCTAAAGGAATAAAACTTTAAACCTTCCAAACTTCAATCAACTATCCGAAAATATTGGTTTCTTACACATGAGAAAATTTTGAAATAAAATTGAAAAAATTACTAGATTCTATTAATAAACAAAATATGCCAGTTAGTACAAGTAAACAAAAGATGCATAAATAAAATTGTTACCGGCTAATACATACAATTACTGTTGATGCAAAAGAAAATAATGCTATGCCGTGTCTCCGAAGATTATCTGTAAATTTTTCAACTACATGAATCTTCATTCTAGACATAAAAACTCTTTTGCAACTTAAGAACTAATAGTTTCTAATATTCAACAAACAGAATGTAAATAATGACAAAATATGAATTTAAAAAAATAATATTTTGAAGTTAAAAATTTAATGTATATATATATATACATATATATATATATATATATATATATATATATATATATATATATATATATATATATATATATATATACATATATATATATACATATATATATATACATATATATATATATATATATACATATATATATATATATATATATACATATATATATATATATATATATATATATATATATATATATATATATATATGTATATATATATATATATATATATATATGTATATATATATGTATATATATATATATATATATATATATGCATATATATATATATATATATATATATATACATATATATATATACATATATATATATATATATACATATATACATATATATATATATATATATATATATATATATATATATATATATATATATATATACATATATATATATACATATATATATATATGTATGTATATATATATATATATATATATATATATATATATATATATATATATATATATATATATGTATATATATAATATATATATATATATATATATATATATATATATATATATATATATATATATTATATATATATATATATATATATATATATATATATATATATATATATATATATATATATATATATATATATACAAACCTCAGAATTAGGAAAAATTGCACCAAAAACTTGCAATTTATCTTGCATGAGTCCAACTCTCAAATTATGGAATTCACAAAACTTCTTAAGAAAATGCTCAGCTTGGCTACCTTAACTTTGAATTTTTTTAAGAAAATACTCAGCTAGGAGCTACCTTAACTTTGGCGCAAATTTAAAATATTGGCGCAGCTCCCATATATTGATGTTTTTGTTAAGATTTGTGATTGGATTTTTTAAAATTTGTGATAAATATAGTGTAAATGTGCCTATAAATTATTGAATACTATACTATAGTATACTCTATATTCTATAGTCTATAGAGTATGTCACATATATACTATGTATAGTCATATACTTTATTACAAAGTTTATTATTTTTTGCAAACATACACATACCTATACATAGAGTGTCACATACATACAAAATGACATTATAGACTATTAATTATATTTATAGACTATTAATTATATTATATCTATATTAATTATATTTATAATTAGTAAACAACATTTTAACAGAGTATGTAGTTATTAATAAATATATGCTCTGTTAAAATTTATAGATTAAAAAATACTTCTTATTAAACTATAGCAGTTTAATCAAAGTAGTTTAATCTATAAGCTATAGTTCCTTTTGCAGTAATATATTAATGCCTAAGGAACTATAGCCTATAGATTAAAGTACTTTGATTAAAGTTTAATGAGAAGTATTTTTTAATTTATAACTAGTTCCTATTGCAGTAATAACTACATACTATGTTAAAATGTTGTTTACTAATTAGTCTATGTCACTTTGCAGTAGCAACTACATACTCTGTTAAAATGTTATTTACTAAATAGTCTATATGTTTTGTCAATTTAATTTATAAAAGATAGCAAACTTTTCTATGTAAGTTTTAAAAAAATTCTTATTTTATTCTATTAACAATTAATGTTTCTTAATAAAGAATAATGTTGTTAGTGTGTGCTTACAAATAAATAAGCTGTAAATAGGTTCTATTCAAACTTTTATTTTAAAAGGAAAAGTTAATATTCCTAATATCAAGTTCAATAAATTTATGTTTATTAAAAGATTAAGTTAAGTAGTTTTATGTTTAATAAAATATATTTATAATGTATAACATGGAGAATTAAATTCATAAAAAATTTGTTATAATTATTGTCAGTTAATTGAGCTTTATATTACCTTTTTAACATGAATATAATTCAATGTATATATATAATTCAATGTGTATACACACACACAGATATATATATATATATATATATATATATATATATATATATATATATATATATATATATATATATATACAGTGCTCCAAGTGGAGAAAAAAAAGTAACGGGAGAGTATTTGGCAAATAAAAAATACAATCCTGCCTGGTCATTGTTATATATTGAGATTTATATAAAGGTGGTGGGATGGTTTATACTTTATAAAAAGGTGAGGGAAGGCATCACTTCGAGCACTGTATGTGTGTGTGTATATATATATATATATATATATATATATATATATATATATATATATATATATATATATATATATATATATATATATATATATATATATATATATATATATATATATATATATATATATATAGAGAGAGAGAGAGAGAGAGAGAGAGAGAGAGAGATAGATATAGATATATGAGTGTGAGATGAAGTCTATTAACATAAATATAGATAATATATAAAAAAAAATTTAAGTTCTTTGTTGTTATTTAATTGCACTGAGTGCTTATGGAATATGAAGTTCTAAACCAGTAAAAAAAGTTTCAAATAAAAATTTTAATGATTTTTGATATAAATCTATATTTAGTAATTGCATGAAATTGGAAAAGGACATTACAAAAGCTGTGGTTTCGTGAATTTGAGGCATCATTTTCAGAATTAAGACATTCAATGTGTTGTGGAACTATTAATACCTGGTGCTAATTCCAAGCAGACAATATTATTTAAACAAATAGAAAAACCAAGATAGCCTGTTGTAATTACATAATCAAGCTAATATTTTTTGATTTATCTGATGTGAACATGTTAAAAGGTGCCTTCATGAAAAAACTCAAAACAATAAAAATCTTTTAAATGGAAAAATTTAAAAATGGTTTTCAAAAGATAAAGTGGTAAACTAAATGTTCATTTAGAACTAATAATCCTGGTAATAATTATTTTACATTTTGCAATCAAAAAGATAAAAAATTAAAACTATAGCAAAAAAAATCAAGTGATAAAATAAACCAACATTGGAAACAAATTAGATCCAAATGAAAACTTTTTTATTTTGTAAATATGATAAACTTATTAAAGAAAGAATTTTTTTTGATTTTATTCTTGAGCAGAGTTATGTTCTAAAGTGAGAGATTTTGTGATAAATTTTGGCTAATTAGTTGTTTCTGCTACAACATCTTCATGCTTTAAGCTGATTTTGTTACAATGAGTATCTTGTTATATTATAAGTAAACACTAAAGGTTTGAGCTTTCATTAGATCAATCAATATCTCAATACCTATTGATGAATCTCCTGGTTTTTTTATGGTTTGTGACACAAAACTAGGGTCCAAATGTGAAATTTTATTTTTATTTTTTTCAGCAAATATAAATAAGCAAATATAATAAAGCAATTTTTTAATTTTATCTGAAAAATAATATTTCTTGAAAATAAATGATTTTAGAAATTTGACCACCTTAACTTATTGCAGTTGTTAAATAGATGTTATTAAATTTATTGCAGTTAATAAATATTTATCACAGGTAGTAACTAATACTCTTATAGCAGTTTTCACTCAACTTGATTATAAATCATTAAAAGCCCTAACTAAAATTTTAATTAATTTCTAAAACAATAACTCTTTTAATAGTTGCAAAGGCTAACAACAACAAATATTTTTTGTTGCTGAACTAACAATACGATTTATTATACCATTTCTCAGGGGTAAAAGTTCATAATAATGTAAAAGTAGGTTTAAAAAACTTCACTTTAATAAAAAAACTTCACTCTAAAAAAAAAAGTTGCTATAGTAATTGCAAAAGTAGTTGAGTATATATAATAGCTGCTCTATTGATGCATTTATACTACCTTATTTATTTTAGTTTAAATGTAAACAAATGAAATCTCATTTTTTTATAATTTAAATTAAACTTACTATAAATTTGCATACGATTTCCGCAAGTTACACAAGAGTTACGAAAGTTTTGTGAATAAGCACACCAGGAATTTTGCACTTAATTAGCCTTGTCATAACTTTTTTTTAATGGTGGTCTTGCTTTTAATGAGTTTTTATGGTGGTCTTGCTTTTTCCTTCATACTTGCTTTTGCAGTTGTTCAAGATTAAAAGTTAGAATAAAAGAATAAAAAATAAAGTTAGCAGCCATGGCGCAGTGGTAGCGCACTTGCCTCAATAAAAAGATACATGGTTCAATCCCCACCTCTGAACAACTCCCTATTAAATACTCATAGTGCTATGTGACTGTTAGGGGCACATAAATAAAAATAAAAATCAAAAAATAAAAGGAAAATCTGTCTCTTCTCTTCACTTCACACTGGCAACATCGATCTTGTCCTTTATGAGCTTAATAGTTTTTATTTTTAATTCACCCTTTTACTTTAGTTGCTTAAATACGCCAGTAAGTCCAAACGATCTAATCAAAGAGCACCGCAGAAGAACATTCAACAGGAAATTCACATCTCCTTTTCTACTGATGTAGTACTACTTGTCTAAAGCTGGCTTTAAAACACAGATGGGCTACTACTGCGCTATGGCTACAGTTCTTTCAGACCAATGATTAACATCAGCAAGATGAAAAGCAACATTCTGAAATTTTGGGTAAAAATTCTTGTAATTGTAGTATTTTGAAGCTAAGGGAAGCGGGTTTTACTTTGGCTATCATAAGGAACAAAAGCAATGAATTTTCTGTGACCAATTGAAATATGCTTGGAGGCTTCGATCCACTGAAATCTAAAATATTGAGGACCGCTATGCTTGCTCTTCTAAAGGCTGATGGATATTTGTCCATAGTGTTTGAGCAATTTTATCTTTTTCGTCACAATTATTTATCAGCTAAGCACAATAAGATAAGCATCCATAACTGTGTGTGCCGTTTAATAGATTTAAAGCCTGATTCTGCTCAAATTTGATTTTACTTGCTAAAGAGATTTCATATCATGGATAAGAGAAAAAGTTGTTATATTCTTTGTTTAGAAAAAATTATGCTTTATAGTTATCAAAATCATTTTTTTCATACTGGAATCCTTGTATACTATATTTACGCATTTCATATTTTCTAAGTTGATACTTACCTGACATGGAGCAATAAAGGCTAGTTCAGCTTTAAGAAAATAGTAGTTTAGAAGGCAGCCACAAAAGTTCCGAATTCATTAATCTAATAAGATTGGCTATTTCACCCATCAAAAACTGGAGCTTTAGATAGTAGATACCAAAAATGAATTTATAAATACTTGATTAATAAATAAGTATATATAATAAATTTATTAAAGTTATTATATATGCTTATTTATTATCGAGCTACTTTTTTAGAGAATCACTGCTGATAATATTTTGATGAAGTTTCTTCAGAAATTCATAATCTTCTCAACACCGTTTTACTCAAAATTTGAGAAAAAGAAATTTTGGCACTAAAGTTAAAAAAATATATATGTGCTAGAGAAAAGTAGTATTTTACAAAAATGGTAACCAATTATATAAAACTTACATGATTCTATTTATCAAGATCATTCCATGCTTATTTTACATCAAGATAATTCTATGCTTTTCACACATGGTTTCTGGACCCTTGTCTTATTGTGCTATAGTCCTAGCTGGTAAAAAATGTGAAGAAAGAGTATCCATCAACCCAAATGAGAGCCATTATTAAGGTCCTCAATTCTTTAGATTTCAACTTGTATTTCTTATCATGTCAAAGTAAAGGTGACTGTCAATGGATGAACCCCCATCCATTAAATTTTGCACTTGCAATGATCTCTATCTAAAATTTTAGGATGCTGTTTTTCATCTTGCTGTTCTTAACAACAACAACAACAACAACAACAGCAACAACAAGCAGTTTATTTTCTGTAAATTATTTTTGAATAGTAATAATAAAAATAGTAATAAATAAAAAAAAAATTAATGACTGTAATGAAAGAACTGTTAAGCTCTTAGGACAACAATGAATTTGTTAGAAATGTAAAGAGGACACAACTTTTGCTTTTATTCTTAAACAATTACATAAGCAAGTATGAAGAAAAGGCCTCCAAAAGAAACAAAAAAACAATGAATAATTATAACAAAATATTTTTTTTTTAAACAATAATTTTATAAAAAGTTTGTTTTATGAATTTGCTTGGCGTTTTGTGAAACAGATATGTTATGCTTCTTGTGAAACAGATATGTTGTGAAACAGATATGTTATGCTTCTTGTGAAACAGATATGTTGTGAAACAGATATGTTATGCTTCTTTCAAAAATCTTAAAAAAAGCTTTTTTTTGAGTTTTAGAACTTGCTCAAACGTGCCAAAAATGGGCTAAAAAAATGGGTTCGAAAGTCTAAAATAGGACTTTTGAGGCACTTGAGCAACCCTTAAAAGTGGTCCAAATTCAAAATAAAAATTTTTACTAATAAAGTATGTGTCTGCACAGCAGATAAGTCTCCATGGTACTTTTAATTTTTTCATGACATTCTAATATATATATATATATATATATATATATATATATATATATATATATATATATATATATATATATATCTGTGTGTGTGTGTGTGTGTTTATATATAAAATTTTAATTTTTTTTTCTATTTATGTTAAAAAGCAAATCTTATATATGCAATATACCTTATATATGCAAACAAAACCATATAGACAGCAAAAAAACTCATGAATTGTGCATGGTTAGACGGCATACCGTGCTTTGACATCAGAAGCTTGGAATCTCCAGCTGAAAAAAATAATTATAATATATAAAAACTATTTAAAAAATATAATTTTAATATAATTATAGACAATTAAAAGTATAAATTAGAGATGCACCAAAATAGATTTTTTAAAATTCCAACCAAATCTGGCGAATTCAAACGCAAATTACAGCAGGACAACATTTTTATAAAATAAGACATTGCGCTGCCAATTTAAATTGGAGTTCTTAAATACGTGCGTTTTTAAACTCTTTTTTTTAATGAATATAAATATGATTGATTTTAATTTAAATTTTATAATAATTCGTTTTTAATGCAAACCTTTCTTGTAGAAGTATTTTATAATTAAATTTTTAATTATAATTATCATGTAAGAGTGCATATATATATGTGTGAGTATATATATATATATATATATATATATATATATATATATATATAATATATATATATATATATATATATATATATTTAAACAACTTTAAAAATGTATTCTAAAAAATACAGTGTTTAATGTTCTTAAAAGAACAGAGCAATTATAAATTAGTAGAAAATCACTTAACAAAAATATTTTTCACTGTGTTTCATCAACAAAGACTCATCATTTCTGATGAGTCTTTGTTGATGAAACACAGTGTAAAATTTATTATATATTATTTGAAATAAAAATAATTTATATTATGTTATTGTTATATTATAAAATCAGTTGTGTCATTTTTTTATTTAAAATACATTAAATGCTTGCAACACAAATGAACAGAATTAGGGGAAAAAACAAGTATTTTAATATAATTAAGCATTTAGACCAGGCATGCCCAACCTGCATTCCTTAGCCCGTGTGCAACCCATTTTAAAATATTTTGCGGCCTAATTGAAATTTTCAACTGTCTATATAGTTTTCAACTGTCTATATAGTTTTCAACTATCTATATAGTTTTCAACTGTCTATATAGTTTTTAACTGTCTATATAGTTTTCAACTGTCTATACAGTTTTCAACTGTCTATATAGTTTTCAACTGTCTATATAGTTTTCAACTGTCTATATAGTTTTCAACTGTCTATAACTATAGTTTTGGTCATTTTGACTAAATATAATTAAAATAAAAAAACTTTATAAAATACTTTTATATATTTTAGAAAGTTATAATTTATATTTATGGCTATTGTGAAGTTATCATTAGGGATTGTAATCCCGCACACTATTCAATCTTTAATTTTTTAATTTATGTGTGGATCCCGCGCGGGATTGGTAGATTTCTTATGCACGTTATAAAAGGCAAAATGACAATTGTATTTTTCTTTCAAGTATTTCAAAAAATATATACTCAACTTATTAAATTGATGAGGTAAATGAAACCAAAAACACAATTTATATAAATCAATATAATTCTTAACATTTAATGAACAAAAAGATAAGATAAAAATACGTAAAACATCTTAAGAAACAGACCCTATTTAAAGTATCATCACATAATCTACTCCTCAAAGGACTGCATATATAGCCAGCAGCTGAAAAAGATCGATTAGCCTCTACGCTTGTTGGTGATATGGTCATCAAGTAATTATGAGCTATATCTAGAAACTTGTCTCTTACTCCGTTATTTTCATAGGCAGACATTTCCTGATTCAATAATTTTTCAAAGTCTAAAGAATCTAAATTTGGTATCTCCTTTACATTTATCCAGCTTTTCTTGTTTTTCTGCATATGATTTTCCAATTCTTTTTTCAGCGATAGAATTTTAGGAGTAAGTATTTAGGAATTGTTAATAGAATCTACAGCTTCTTTTTCTTCAAGTTCATTTTCTTCATCTTTATTTCTTTCAATTGTATAAACTCTTATTAATATTTATTTCTTGATGCATAACGGTTTCCTTTGGCATTGAACAAGTACTTTCATTTTTTTAAATTTCTTGTTCATATTTTTTAGAATTTGTAAATAAACCAGTAGTCCATTTAAATTCTTATTACGACATTGTGTAAAACCTCTCACGAAGTGCTGCGGCTAAATCAATGCTCAAAAGTGATGATTGCTTTTGTAATTTATCTAACATAAATTGAAAAGTTGTTTCCGCAGTGACAAGGTTCGATTCTGTCCCACATAATTGCTTGAGACCAAGTTTTAGTGGTACCATGCAAATAATTAAGTCATTGATTTGGGACCATTCTTCTTGGATGAAACGAATTTCTGACCCAATATCAATCAAGGCTTTTTTACACACTTTTAGTCTATGAAATCTTTCTAACATATCGAACATACTGTTCCACCTAGTTTCACAATCAAGAATCAACTTAAGCTTTTTTCTGTGTTCATGTAGGATATACTTCTGTAAATATGTATCATTTTTGACAGGAGAGTTTTTAAATATTTTCACAACCTTTCCCACTTTTTTCATGAAATCTTTCTAATTGCTAACCAATTCAGCAGGTGGTTGGTCCAAAGTTATTTGAAAATTACAAAAAAAAATTGAACAAGTTTCTCAGTATACATTTCATTGTGCATTTTTTGACTAGTAAATTTTTAAATGGATTTGTTACGCAAATACATTAAATGTATATATATATATATATATATATATATATATATATATATATATATATATATATATATATATATATATATATATATATATATATATATATATATATATATATATATACATATATATATATTGATGAATGGCAATCCTCTTACTGAGTCCTCCTCTTTACGTCTTCTTGGATTATCGCTTACTACTGACCTTTCATGGAAACCATATATACAATCGATTGCTAAATTAGCTTCTGCTAAGGTTGCTTCTCTTTATCGTGCTCGCCATTTCCTTACTTCTGATTCCATTCTCTACCACTACAAATCTCTTATTCGTCCCTGTATGAAATACTGTTGTCATATTTGGGCTGGTTCTTCTAACGATTCACTTTCTCTTCTTGACAAAGTCCAAAAACGCATTGTAAATATTGTTGGACCTGGACTATCTGCTAAGCTTGAACCTCTTTCCCATCGTCATAAAGTTGCATCTCTTTCTCTTTTCTATAGATACTATCATGGTCACTGCTCAAAGGAGTTATCATCTCTAGTTCCATCAACTAAAATTCATTCTCGTTTTACTCGTCATTCAGCTAAGTCTCATTCGTTTACTGTATCTGTTCCTGCATGCTCTAAAAACTTTTATTCATCTAGTTTTTTTCCCCGCACTTCAATCCTTTGGAACTCTCTCCCATCTTCATGTTTTCCTGACTCATACAACCTTCAACTTTTCAAGTCTTCTGTCAACCGTTTCCTTGCTCTATAACTCTGTTCTTTTTTTTTCTAGTAACTCCCAACTTAATAGCGGTTGCTTGCAGCCTTGTTGGGAGTGAATGGAAATAAAAAAAAAAAAAAAAATACTTTAATTTGATATCTTTTTTCTCTTTTTTGTTTTTTAGATAATTAAAAAATTGCTTTTTTTTTTTATTTAAAAGCAATAATTTAAAAACTCAACAAATCACGCGGATCCCGCAGTCGTTTTTGCGGGATCTTGCATGTACTAAAAAATGTGGGATCCCGCGGAATTGCAATCCCTATTTATCATTAATTTTAAACAAATAATTAAGGTATTGTTTATTTAGAAAACACAAGCAAACAATGCCTTTGAAATTCTAACTTCCAAAATGTTTAATTTGTTGTTTTATTTGTATGTGTGGTGCACCTCAGGGTTAGGCATCCCTGATTTAGACCAAATTGCAAAAAGTCAAAACAAAACAACATGTCAAATACACAGTTCACTAGAAGATGAAAATAGCCACAAATAACAACAGAAAATATGTATTACCAAGTATTCTTAACAATTACTTCCAAAACCCACAGATGACAAAATTCCAGTGTTCAAAAAAGAGAACTGACTTAAGACATGAATGATTAAAATATCAAATTCACTAATGTCAACACAGGCTGAAAAGCCTTCTACAGGCCTTGCGATAAAGCGTCGGGCGATGTGAATTTTACGTCGTCCAAGAGCGATTTTGCGTGTAGCTAGGGCTATTTGCGTCGAGCAAAAAATTTTTTGTTTGAGTATATTTAAAGATATTTTTGAGCGGAATTTTAATGAAGTAATTTACGATTATTTTAACATTTAATAAAGTATTTTAAAAACCGCACGCAGTTGAAATAAAAGTTTGAATTTAAAAAAATTAAATATGCTCATTATTTACAAGTAGAAAAAATTCAAAAATTAAAAAAAAGTTTAAATCTTTTAAGCTAACATTTTAATAAAATTATTCAGCAATAGCAACGTTGTCAATAAAATTGAACAAAAATACTTTCTTTTAGTTTTAGATTTTAAACTTAAATAATTATTTTACGGGGGTTTGATAGGTTTTAAAATTATTCCATAGATTTAAAAATATTTATCAACTGTTAGACGTATTTAAAGTATTTAAGAGTAATTTCGAGGAAACATTTTAAAAATTGGTGAGGGCAAATAAAAAAAAAAAGGATTAATATTAAAACGTATTCTACTTGATTCAATAAAAAAAGTACAGTTATTAAAATTTTTGTCAAAAAAATTACTTAAATAATAACGATCGCTTTTATGTTAAAAGTTACCGAAACTCAACAAAGCGTGCTCAAGAACAGCTGCTGAAAAATAGAACGTCAATAGTTTTTCGAATAATTTTTAAGAATAATTTTTAAGAATAATTTTTTCGCTGAAATATTTCTTTTATACCTATGAGATTTTTATTCTAACATTTTCTTTTATTTTACTAGAAATAAAATTCCTTGTTAACATTAAAAATCTACTCAAAACGTTCGTTTAAGTTTTTTATTAATACGAGTGATTATCAACCGCTTTATGAAAATAAATAAAAATAAATAAATATTATATAAAATCGCTTGTAAAAATATTAGCTATTGCACAGTTTTTAATTGTACAAAATTAAAATTTCCAGTTTATTACTCGCTGACTTTTTAAAAAGTAAAAATAAATATTTGAAAAACTTTAAATTACATATTTAAGAAGAAAAAAAATCAAATATTAGCATATTTTATAATCTTTTTTAAATTTAAGTTATAATGTTTTTTATTCGTTTAGTATAGACAAAACGTGACAAACGTCGAGAAAATAAACAAATGTTTTTACATTTTAAAAAACGAAACATTCCAAAACATTTTTAAATAATAACATTTCTACATAAGTGATTTAAATTAGTTTTGCGGTAATTAAGTAAATTGGTGCAGTTAATGTCGATAAATATGAAAAGCAAATAAAAAGAATTTAATGACGTCAAAAATCACGTCGTGCTTATGCGTCGCGCTTAAGTTCTTATTCATCGCAAGGCCTGCTTCTAGAATCCAAATCAAATGGCTTTGATGACCTTAACACTTTTGTAAGGTTGTTACAAGAATCTTGGGTACAAGCTATAAATGAATTTATATAAGAAATACTTTGACATAGATATAAAGTGATTAAAATGTTTGATAAAGAATTATCTATTTATTAGGAATATTAAGAAGAGTAGGGTCATTAAAATTTTCCATATTCTTGAAAGACTTATTAAATCTGGCAATCTAAAAGATTGATACTGATTTTGCTTTAGTTAATGGCAGTAGCGTACACGCAAATATTTCATTATTAAAAAAAAAAAATTTGCAAAAATTTTACTTTTTTTTAAAATACTGTTTATTTGAGTGTCATTTTTTCCATCAGCCATAACTCTTACATGACTCATCATTAAGATAAGTTGCATCTTTTTACTATAAATACTATTCACGCTCAAAAACTTTTTATTTACCTATTTTTTTTACCTCACAATTTAGTGCTTTGGAATTCTCTTCTGACTTCATATTTTCCTGATTTGTACAATTTACAGTCTTTTAAGCAGGAATGGAAAAAAACAAGGGTTTTTAAAAAAATTTTAACTTTTATGATAGCTTTTATGAGGGCTTTTTTAAAAACTGATCATAATTCCAAGTTTTTATTAATGTATCTGTACTGCAATTTTTTTTAACTTTATAAGTTCACCTTCCTTTTGCTCCTGAGCCCACTACACAAGGGAGCTATTTGTTTTTTAAAAATATTTTGCTTTATTTGCAACTAAATACTGTAAGTAAAATTGTGTAGACTTTCAAATTGAGTCAGGCAACCTATAACAATGGTCTCAATCCTAAACTCAATTTTTAAACTAAGGAGAAAGGGGGTGGGGCTAAGCAAAGAAACAGTTAGAGCATAGTAGTTTCAGAGGCAAATTTGAACCTCAATCTCTTGATTGTGAGCCAAATGTTTTACAAATTTTTAACTAACATGTTCAACATGTTACTTCAAAAACTAGTTTGCGCAAGTTTATAAAATGTAATCTACAACAACAAGTTGCAACCTTGTAGATTATCTTCAATGGAGGTGACTATGAATGCTTTTTAAACATTTTTGCATTATAAAAGAAAATTTTTAGCCTAATCGCAGCTTTTTCTTTACAGAACATTATACTATCCAGCTTCCAGAAAAGGTTTTAGTCCGATCAACACTGCAAAAAAACTTGGTTAACCTTGGTTTTCAGTTTTTTTTTAAACAAAGTTTTCTAACATTATGTTTATATTTCGAAATAAAACTTACAATGACTTATTTTTATTGTAAAAAAATTTTAAGAAAACTAAAGATTTTAATAATTCATCAGATAATAGTGATCTGATTTTTGTGCAGAAACTAGTGCAGCTCGAAACGCGTTCAACATCTGTTGAGGTAGGCTTTATAGAGAGTATCGCATTGTAAATTTTTTTCAAGATTTTCTGTTCTTTTGCCCATATTTTGGTACAACAAAAACTCTTGCTTAAGCCATTAGAATTGATTGGTAGATTTAGGCAAGTGTTTGATCAGACGTGAAAAGGCGTGCGATTGCACTCCAATCTTGACCATGCTTGTAATTGTATTTTTTGAAAGCTTGACCACGGTATTTTAGATAATTAAAAAAGCGCTGAAAAAAACCGACAAAGAAAAAAAAAATTTTAACAGGCTAAACTATGTAAAAAAGAAAGAAATCTAAACAAGAAAAAAACCTATAGCTTTAAAAAAAATGATAATAGTATAAATCTAAAAAGCTAAAACTCTAATAGAAAATTATTTTTACTTATACTTTGCAATTACGTTAGAGTTGGTTTAACGAGTTTCAAACAGATGTTGTTCATACTAGGAGAATAGCAATTAAATCTTTTTTTCTTTTTTTTTAATGTCTAAATAAAAACAACTATATGATTATTTTTTTTTTTATTTATAAATTTTTATATATCATTCAAAAAAAGGATACATAAACAAATTAAATATATATATATATATATATATATATATATATATATATATATATATATATATATATATATAATTTTAATTAAATATTAAAAAATAAATAAAATGATTTTTTAAAAATTCTCACAACACAGTTATTAACTTTTTAAAAGCAACGCAACGAACTATAAAACTTTGATATTTTTTAATATTTTTATTATATAAAGCGAACGACAACAAATGTGTTTTTAAAAGAGAACTATTTTCTGGATAGTTCTCTTTTAAAAAAGTGGTTTTTATTACCTTGCGTTAAATTAGAAAAAAATTATGACCTCCTCAGCTTTGAAAAAAATCCTAAAATTGCTAAAATATGCAAAATGAAACTAACTGTAGCATTACTCTATTCATCCAAAAGTCTTTACAGATAAGTTTACTGATTAGCTATTATTGTCTGCAATAAATGGGCAAAATATAGGCAGCTTATTGCAGTTTAGAACTCAGATATATATCTAAAAGGAAAATTTCCACTTGCCTAAAAAGTCAAAATTTTCCACCATTTTGAGATGTTTGAAAAATTTTCTAACACTATGTTTTGATCTAAAAATAACAGCATATAAGACCATTAGACCCAACTATCTGAAAATGCAAACATTATAAACTTGTCAAATCCACACCAAAAATGACAGCATTTTTAAATAACCCTATTTTTCAATTATCAGCGGTTGAATGTGTTACTAGAAACCAGTGCCCCTCTAATCTGCTAACTGGATTATGTAAAGGGTGCATCTAACTATAAGTCATTTCTTAATAAAAAGAAAGATATGGTTGGTTATCCTCTCTTTGATCTGGTCTTTATAGTAGATAGGAGCACAAATAAAGGTGGCAGTAACTTTTTAGAGACCTCTATTACGGTTCAAATGAAGTTCTCTAAATTAATTTAGAAACTTAGATTTTTAATATCTAAATTAATTTCAAAATGAAACCTTTATTTCTTGTAATTCTTTTTTATTATAGGTAATCAGTGGTCTGTATGTGGTCTGGACCCCCCTCACTAACTAAGGTGTGGGGGGGGGGGGGGTTAGTGTGGCAACAATTATGGAAGGGGAGGGGGAGGGGAGGGGGAGGGAGTACTAATTTTTAGTAATTTATTTTTAAAGCTCTTTTACAGCTCTAAAAGTAGTTTTGACCATTTGTAAATCAAGGAGAGCCACTGTGTCATTTTTCTAAGGCTGTAATTTCTGAACCATTGTACTTGGAAGTCTGAAATTTCAAATTTAACCAATCTACATAATGCACATGACAATATGTAAAAATCAGGAAAATCAGAGATTGTGACCCACAAAGTTTTCTTCAAATTGGTTGAAATATAATGATTTAACCCATGAGCTTCTTGTTGATTGCTGCACAATCTTGAGTAGAATCTACTACATCCCTTTCCATACAGACACCAAATGAATTCAAATGATCCTTAATATTTTGTATTAAGTTTTCGGCTGGACAGGAATCATAAATCCTAATGAAACCAGTTTTATAGGCCTTTTTACATTCGCTTTCATGCAGGTTGACACCAATAT
>NC_061161.1:49397351-49409851 GCF_022113875.1 Hydra vulgaris | reverse complement strand
CAAGCATAATAAAAGCAATCCCTCGCAATATTGAACAAAGATTATCTTCCATGTCAATTAATGAAATATTCTTCAAAAAGGCTATTCCACCATATGAAGAGGCTTTAAAAAAATCGGGATACAAATCAAACCTTATCTACCAACCACAATTAATCTCAAGTCAAAATCAACAAAAAAAAGCATTGTAAACGTAATATTATTTGGAATAACCCTCCGTTCAGCTTAAATGTCAAAATAAAAATAGGAAACCATTTTCTAGCCCTTATTGACTTACATTTTTCAGCCGGCTACAAGCTAAACAAAATATTCAAACGAAATTCTATTAAGATCTACTACAACCTAAAATCTATCATAAATTCGCATAATTTCAAAATTTTACACAATAAAAATCAATTAAAAAGCAACCAATGTAACTGCGTAGATATAGCATTTTGCCCTTTGAACAATCAATGTTTATCTAACAATATTGTATACCAAGCAACCATAAGTTCCAGTCATCATGAACATAATAAAAAAGTATATTTTGGCATTAGTAATACACCTTTTAAACTAAGATAGGCAAACCATCTTTAATCATTTGCATCAGTTAAGTATAGAAATGACACAGAACTATTTAAGGAAATATGTAGCTTAAAAGACCAAAACATAAAGCCTATTATAGAATGGGAAATTTTGTTGTAAACCTTACAATCTAGCAACAAAAATATGGCACCTTTGTCTCTATGAAAAATATGTTATTTTATCACATAAAAAATATTTTATCACATAATAATATTAATATTTATCACATTATAATATAAAAATATTTTATCACATAAAAAATATGTTATTTTATCACATAAAAAAAACGAAATAGTATCTCAGTGTCGACATTCAAAAAATTCTTAATATTAATTATTTAATAATTCCTAATATTTGACACAGGGGACAAGTAAACTATGTTTTTGTAACGGTTTGTTTACGTTTTTTGTTTCTATTAACGGCTGATAATTAACTTCAAGCATGAAACTTAAAGTCCCCCTAATCAGTTGTTTTTATTCATCTAAATAATATATATATACATATATATATATATATATGTATATATATATATATATATATATATATACATATATATATACACACACACACGCAAAAAAAATTTGATATATATATATATATATATATATGTATATATATATATATATATATATATATATATATATAAAGTAGTAGAAAATCACTAAGCAAAAATTTTTTTTATTTAACATTTTAACATAGTGTTTCATCAATAAAGACTCATCAGAAATTCATTTCTGTTTTTTCTGACTCATCAGAAATTCATTTCTGATGATTCTTTATTGATGAAACAGGGGAAAAGATTACTACATCTGTCCAACAACATCCGTTAAGTAGTGAAATAACATTCGCACATTTTTGTGTAAGATCGTCCGTTTTTTTTCTTTACTGAATTAACGGATGTTATTATACATGGCAAAAAGGATGTTATTGCCCTGACCCATGAAACAGTGTTAAATGAAAAAAATTTTTGCTAAGTGATTTTCTACTACTTTATAATTGCTCTATTCTTTTAAGAACATTGAGCACTCTATTTTGCAGAATACATTTTAAAACTGTTTAAATATATATACAAGCAAAATCAAAAAAGCGATTACTTTCAAATAACTTTATACTAATAAAAAAATTATAATTCTCTTACGCTGACAAGGCCTTGGTGACTTTAATGTATGCTTAAGTGTTAAGTTCAAAATTTCATTGATAAGAACTCCACCAAAAAATACCATCTAAAAAGATTTTTATAATTATAATATTTAAGTTTAAAAAATAACCTAAAAATAAAAAACCTTACAAAACATCTATCTAATATTTCTTTATAAATCTTAAAATTCTTAATGATAATACTAACTGTATGCAGTTCTCTACGAAATATAATAAGTGTGATAAATCCAGAAACAACAAAAATAGGAAACAAGCTGCTATATGCCAAAATTTTAGCAAAAGTGTCACCTGAAAAACAGTAATAAAATACGATGATGGTAAGAGATGATAATAAAAAAATACCAAAATTACCATCATTTTATCATTAAAAAAATGCTTTCTTTTTTTTTCCTCATCATTCTCTGTCATAAAACAACCCATATAAAATGACACAAAGTTAAATATTTAACTTTTATATCAGACTTATCTCTACTATTAAGTGGATATTTTAGAACAAAAATTTAAAAAATTATATAATTTTTTAAATTTTTTCTACTTATATAAGTAGCTTGATGGAGTAAACTTCCAATCCAAAGGTATCCAAAGTAAGATATTTAACTAAAAATCATAATCTTTATAATAGTAATATAAACTTGCTTTTCATTCAAATCCAAATAGTTTTTTTTATTTTGAAACTCGACCAAAAAATAAAATAAAAATTGTAGATAATTAAAAATTAAATTTTTTTCGAAGTATTTTCAAAGGAACATTTGAATTCTTAATTTGAATTTAAATGTTTTATCAAAAATTAAAGTTATAAAATAAAAAGATTGTATTTTTTTAACTTTATTTGAAAAATTTATTATAAATTTAATTTTAACAAAATTTATGTCATAACAAGACCTGTTATTAGGTCAAAGAAATATTCTTTAAATTTTTTTTGTACTGGTTTTAAAATTCAAACTTTTGCATAGACATAATTTTCACAAACTCTGATTAAATTTTATAAAAGGAAAATTTATACAACATAAATTGTTAATGAGAGCTTTTTGTAAATGAACACTTAGATTTAACAAACCTAAGCACCTTGGATATTCCTGAAATAGTTTGGCTTTCAAATTATTTTAAGAAGTTTGAAACCAATGATAGGAATATGTTGATGCAAGAAACACATTTTCAAGTTGTATGAGTGATATCAACATTTTCTAAACAAAGTAATTAGAAAATTTGTTTCAAGTTTATATAAGTTTAATTCACATAATAATTTCTAATATCTTCAATTTCTAATCACATGAGTCATAAAAGATTTGAAAACATTCAACATTTAAATGACTTTATTTTAGGTTATTTTTGGCTATTCAATACAAAACAACTAATCAGCCTATTACTTCAAATTTATTCAAAACTTAAATGTTTTTTAAAGTCCGGAACTTGCAATAAATTAATTTTTTTAATAAAATTAGAAATCTTTGTCAAATAAAAGTCTTTTTCATTAGGAAACTGTTAAAATAAATAAGAACAAGACCCAATTTTTTACTTTTCAGCGTGTATCAGTGAGATTGATCAAATTTAAAATCAGCTTGATCATTTGTTAATTTAAAAATATCATCTATCCCAATATAAAACCTTAAAAAAAAATACATATGTTTTAAATATTATTCTTAAATAATTTTGTGTACTATATAGTATAAACAGACACACACACACACACACACACACACACACACACACACACACACACACACACACACACAATCTTGAAACTTTTATGTTGTTTATAGTTATGAAACACTAGCACTAACAAGGAAACAATTGGTATTTTTTTAAATTTCAACACCTTTTGGATATATAACATGAGTTAAAGATATTGGATTCCATGTGACATCCATATCACCCAAGTATTGCTTTTCCCAGTCATTTACTAGACAGTTTAAGTTTTGGCCTGCCTCTTTAGACATGTTAATATTTATATTTTATTTGTAGGTTGTCCTCGTTAGTTCGTACGGCTATTTCACGCAATATTAAACTGAATACGACATCACGTTTTTTTTCAGAAATAAATTTTCTTTTGAATGAGAAATTTAAAAACTCATTGCTTTTAAACAACTTATCTTTCTATTTATTAACTTTTAAACTAATTATTTTTTGATTTATTGATTAAAAATAAATATTATTAATTTAAATTCTTTTATTTAATTTTTTATTTTATAAATTGTTGTCTAAAGTCGGGTTGGAAAATTATATTTGAGCATACATATTTTTTTCAAGGTTAGTGGAGGGGGGGGGGTCACACAGACCGCTCAACCCATCGCACAGTGGTGCAAAACCTCAAAAAATTGGCCGTAATTCAAAACTTTACAAAACATTATAAAATTTTTATTATTTTTCTTTTTAATAAATTATACTGCTTTTATTATCTGAAAATATATAGGTTTGTTATTTATGTTTATTAATAGGACAGCTTTATGGATTTTAAAAACGTCATTTTTGTATAAATATTCGTTAAAAAAGTACGGAAGCTATAACTTTAAATTTTTTTTAAAAACCTTCAAAAATAACTATAAAAAAATGCAAACAAATATTGCTTTTTGTAACTTTAAATTCGCTGTTCGTTTAAAAGACATTCTTCTCAAGCTAATCTTTATTAAGTTCTGGTAATACCTCATAAAAAAATTCAGCTGTATATATTCATGCATTATGATAAATTTTTAGCTTCTAACACGCAACCTTTTTTTTTTTTGCTCTAATATTCTCAATATTTATAATTCCTATAAAATATACATAAATGAAAAAAAAATTAAAATTTAAAAAAATACCAATAACCAAGTCGTGCTAGGTTGAAAAATTTACTTTTTTGTTTTAAATGATTACATACGTTCATATTTTGATCGTAAATTTTTCGAAAAAAGGCATTTTTTCATGTATTTTATTTATACCAGCCGAGGGGTAAAAATATTTTTTATTTTATTTTCCTATACTTCTACTGGTATATGACACTCTAAAAAAAATTCAGATAAAATGATTAAGTTTTACATTTTTTATAACAACTTTAAAGTTAAGTACTTTTGATGCATTTAGCGATTTTTAACATCAAATATTTGAGTATTATTGGAATCGCCTTATTTATTTCTATAGAAACAAATATTCTATTTTAATCAGTTATACAAAAAAATATAACATGAATGGTGCAAAGACAAAAACAATATTTATAAATTTACATAAAAATAATATTTATCAAAATGTTAACTTATTTAAAATTACTAAGTTAGTTTGTTAATGTTAGGTAGTCAGACAAATCAACATTACTGTTTTTTAGCAAAACACTTTGGTATCCTCACTGTTTGATGGATTTTGAAAACCTGTCCAAGGTTTCGTAGGAGAACCCAATAAAAATGTTATTTTAAATTAGTTCAGCGCTACGTACAAACTCTACGTACAAACCGAAACAATAGTTTTCCAAAAATTTAGTCAAATTAAATTAGATTTTATCCGGTAAACCAAAAATATTAACTCCATAATTAGATAAAGTTGAGTCTGAGTGGTTAAGCTGGTTTCTTTTCTTGTTAGTGGTGCTCTCCTCCGCTTGGTTGTATAACTTAGCATACTTCATAGTGTCATCCAGTATTTTTTAATTCCATGCTTCATCTTTAAAATGAAATAACTGCTCTGGCTTGGTCTAGATGCAAAGACCTAATATGAGTTTTCAGGAAACTGGTGTTGGCTTTAGGTGTAGACTAAACCTTTTTACAAATTGGTTCTGCTTCTGCTGACACTATGATCTTTAGTTTGGTTTGAAGTGACTTTCGGATGACTTTTGCCATCCTAGTTGAGAACTTAGATTTTTGAAAAAAAAAAAGAAAACAATTTGTGACTTTTTAACCATGTTGAGATTAGTTTTGCTTAATTTACTTTTTAATAACACAAGTTTTTTTAATATGCTTTTATTATTGATAGTTTCAAAAGCAATATAGTTATAAATAGATTAATAAACCTCATAAAGTAACAAAATAGTTTTTTACATATATACTTAGTTAGAATTTTTGTGAAAGTTAGAATACTTTTGAAAATGTTATTGATGGACTCATTCATAACATTTTCAAATCAACAAGTTACAGTTGCCACAGTTTACAAAATCAATCAAAATATTTCTGAAATAGTTATTAAACTTCATGGATATTTACAAACACTGTTTGTAAATATCTGACACTGTTTGCATATTGATTACTATTATGTTATTTATAATGTTATTGTTATTAATTCCACCAAGGTTTTTACTTGTATTAGTTCATGTGCTCTTTGTCAATAAATTTTTTGTCTGACTAGTTTTACTAGGAATAAACTGTGCTATATGATCAGTTATTGATATAGTGAGATTGCCAGAGATTTGGTCAGGTGAATGGAAGATTATAAATATGTTATCAATAAGTGTCTGCGATTTAGCTGTTTTGCGTAAAATGGATATAGAGAAAAGGAGGTTAGTGAGCCAAGATACTTGAAATATTATAGTCTCTTATAAGAAGAATACTTTTTTTTTAGTATTTAGTTTATCTAATAAAGGAGTTAAACAATAAGTAGTGAGTTCGTCTCAATTTAAATAGGGATGTCCGTATATGCAGTAGATTATAATTATTTTTTTTGTCAAGCTTTATAGCTTCAATAAAAATAGATTCTAGACATTTGGAAGATTAAACCTTTAGTCTTAACAAACTATTTAATTTAAATTGGAGCTTAAATATATAAGAGCACCCCTTTTTTACCCTTTTTCAACCATCGGTAACAGGTGTAGATAGTTTACTGGCAATGTGTAAAAAAACAGTAAAGAGTGGTACTCGTTCATACAACTAAAATCCAACGAAAAAAAATCATTCATCATCACAGCGGTATAAACTATAAAGTTTTATGTGTTTTTCATTGACTAAAGTTTACTCTTCGTACACTACATTTCTGAAATAAGTTTTTATAATTTTATTTTAACAATACAGTTAAATCCCAACTCGAACACCTGTTAACTCTAACTCTCTTAATTCATGTTAACTCTGTTAGTTCATATAAAAATATATTCACAAAAAATCTGATTGTATATATTATATATATAATCTAATTTTTTGTGAATATATTTTTATATGAATTATATATATTATATACATCATCAGATTTTTTATGAATATATTTTTATATGAATATAATTGTTAAGCGGTTTTTGATGTTTTTTCAATAAAGTTTTTCTCTTGTTTTTTTATCTTTATTTAAACTACGTCCGAGTTTGTTTGTTTTATTTTTACATATAAATTGTTAAGAAATCTTTATTATGTAATCACAAAGTAAAATTAAAGAACAAAAAATAAAATCTAAAGTTGGATATTTGCTTTATTTGAAGTTCATTTAATTAAGAGTTTATTCAAAAGGAAACTCATAAATAAATAAATTAACTAACGTTGTATATAAATTATATTGAATGTTTCGTTGCCAATTTCGATGAATGGATTTAATATAATTTATTTAACCATAAACAAAATTTTTTAAATAACAAAGTATATTAAAAACAAAACTAATTTGTTTAAAACTAATTTGATTGACTAACTAGTTCTTTGAAAAAGATATTTTTATTTTAGTTTAAATGTTTTTTTAAATTTGGTTTTTAAATCTTTAGTTAAACATGAGGAAGATTATTTAAAATAACTTAAACCCACAAGAATTATGTTAAGATATTTGATACTTTATAGTTTAAAATTTTACAAATATGATTTATGATGTATGGTTTCTATTCAATTTTTTTGAATAATGTCGCAAAACAATTCTTAACAATAAAAATGTTGCTTATAAAAAGAGGTTGAAGAAATATTAAAGCATTTGTTTGACGGAAATTGAATCCAATTACAAACAATGAAAGGATGTTTTGGGCTATCAACAAATGGTGGTTCTAAAAAGTTACTTTTTGTTTAAACAGTAAAAATAAATTAGTTTTGTTAATTATTATTTATTTTTCACTAATATAATCTCTTTTTATTTAGTAAATCTTTATACAATTGTACTTTATATTTATACTTCTGAAGTATTAAAACTAATGGACTATAATTATCTTTTAAACTGTTAATTTGTCTGGAACCACAAACACAAAAACCAACCTTTAACTTTTATCAACTTCTTCGCCAAAAATGCACTCGTTATTATCGTTCATCGTTATCATCGCTCATCGTTATCATTGTTATCATCGTTATCATCGTTATCATCGTTGATCCAATAGTAGTTAAAACATAATCTAATATTAGTAAAAATAAATCTTATGCACATAAATAAATTACCAAAGCATTAAAACTCGAAACAACCTTCCTTATGAAATAAAAGTTATCATTTTATTTTCAACCCATAAAACTAGTAAATTTCACATCTTATTATAAAAATGCAGTCAATAATTCATACTTCTATTTTACAAATAAGATTTGCTGTAATTATTATTGATAAATGCTATTATTATTATGCTGCTGTTGTTGTTGTTGTTGTTATATATTATGTTGCTGTTGTTGTTGTTGTTGTTGTTGTTGTTGTTGTTGTTGTTGTTGTTGTTGTTGTTGTTGTTGTTGTTGTTAATACTGTTATAATTCTTATTGTTATTGTTATTATTGTTTTTGATCTTTAATATTTGTATATCAAATTATTTAGGTATTTAATTTATATTAGTACTTCCATTATTAGTAAAAGTCCTTGAAATGTTAAAACCTTATTTCAGAATATATTTGATATACGCAAGAGTATTTTTTGCTTAAAAAGTAATGAAAACTTATAAAATAACAATATAATAGTGAAATCTAAAAGAACTATATCAAGCTGGCAGAGAAGTAATGAAGAAATGGAGAAATAGATAGAATTAAAAAAATAGATAAATATATATTGATCAATCGTTCATAACAAAATAAAGACATTAAGTATAATAAAAGGCATAACAGTACTAAATAAAATTTAACATACTTAAAGTTTTATAGAAAAATTGATTTCTTTCATGGTATTTCAAATAGTTTTGTTCAGGTTGTCGTCACTTATAAAATAAAATTAAAAAAAAAAAAAAAAAAGAAGTTGAAAAATTTCCTTTTAAAAACGTCAGAGAAGATATTAAAAAGAATATAACGTGACGTAGAAACGTCAATAAAAATTATGTTAAACATAAAATAAACGTTTTATATGGATTTAACGTTTTATATGTGAATGATTTTTTTAAATCGCAAAAAAAGTTTACGACATATGTCAAGGTATTTTTGTATCAAATTATAAAAGTTTAAATGAATAGTTTCAACAGAAACGTGAGAGAAGCGTTAGAGATACAGCGTCGATAAATCACTTCAGACGGCGGTCTTAATTGAGAGTTTGTTTTGGAAACCAATCAACTTTGACGTCAAAAGAATCTACTTCATTAATTAAAAAACTAAATTCAAAACTTGTTTTATTAATATTTCATAAAAGAAGTTTTTAATTTAAATTTAAGAGTACAATTATTGTACTTATTGTTTCACAGTATTTCAAGCGAGTATAGATACGTTATCACGTTTATCATACTTGATACATGATAACTTTAATAGTTATAATATAAAAAAATAAAATATAAAAGAAGCTTTTTATTTAATTATACATTAATAAACTCTTTAAAAATATCATTAAAAAATTAAAAAGTTATTTTTGTTAAGTTATTGTAATAATTATTTTTAGTTCTCTTTAAAGATGTAATTCAAAACTGCTCTGGTATTTTTTTATTTATTTTTGTTTTTTGTTTAAATTTTTTTTTTTTGTATATCAAACTTTAAAATGAAAGTTACTTTCATAAAATATGTAAAAAAAAAAAAAAAAAAGAAAAAAAAGTTAAAGTAAAAAAATCGTTTAATTTCCAACTGTTAAAAGGTAGTTTTGCTTTGTTGTAGCGATGAAAAAAATAATTAATTTTAAGAAAAATCTCTTACTTTTCAAACTTCTAATCTGACAAAATTGCGTGCGTTTTTGGCGCTCAAAACTTTAGGTAGTAATCCTCTTTTATGTCTTTCTCATGTAAATACCACCACACGAACACGTGAGTTTATAGAAGCTGGGATTGTTGTTGGTTGTTCATTTTTATTTGTTTTTGCATAAGAAAAAGTAAAAATAATTTTAACGTTATTAGTTTGTGATCTTTTTAAATTCTTGTACTAAACTTGGAGTCCATGACAATTAAATATATTTATTTTGAAGTCCATGATAATTAACTATATTTATTTTGGAGGCCATGACAATTAACTATATTTATTTTGAAAGTGACATAACTCACCTTTTCAAAAAAATCAATTTATGAAAACAATGATTAGAATGTAACGGTATCTCTTCATTTGTGAAATTTAAACTAATTGTGTTGAAAATTATTTAGATATATGGAAAAGAAGTTTTGCTAGTTCACGGTATAAAGGTATGGGGGCTGTCTATTTATTACGTCAACAAAATATAAGGGAAGGGTGGGGAGTCTAAATTTTTTTGACAATTGTCGACAAGGAGGAGAGAGAGAGGTCAAGACAATTTGACGTCAAGAATGTTACTTTTTTAAATAAATTTAATTACTTAAATAATTTAAAAATTAGGCAGTGTTTGCAGTCCTGTGTTACATACTCGCTCAAACTTCAATGTTTTAATAAAGCCGTTTATATTCCTACTTTTTTAAAAACGTGTTGTGCTTTAAAAAGATCCAACACATATAGAACTAAATGTTGATGTTCACTCGTAACACTATTATTTTTTTCAAAGTTGTTGTTGTTGGCTAGTCTGTTGAGCAAACAAAAAAGATTTATTTAAGTACATGGTCTTTATTATATTATTTAAACGTTTATAACAGGAGTCAGCAACCTGCGGCTCACAAGTCTCATTTAGTTTTTCAATGTTAAAGTGCAGCTCTTTAGGGGCTGCCCATAAATTACGTCACGCAATTTTTGACCGTTATTGAATCCCCCTCCTCCCCTCGTCACAAAATCGTAACACTTAAGAAGCGAGTTTTGAATGAGTCGTCACAAAACCACCAACCCCCCCCCCCCTTATAGCGCGACGTAATTTATGGACGACCCTTTAGATCCATGCACAAATAATAATATAATTATGAAATAAGGACATTGGTAGCTTTTTAAAAACAGAAAAACTTTGTAAATTACAATTTTTGGCTCATCCGTCTCAAAAAGTTGCTGACCCCTTGCTTAAACAATTTGTTATACTAGGCTCTATTAAAAATAACTAGCTTTTTTTGTGAAATTTAATTAGGCCTAAAGTTAAAGTGATGAGGATTGGTACATTGAAGTGTTGTATTAATTTGAAATATGTTCATAATTTAAACGTGTAAGTGAGTTCCTAAGTTTAGTCTGTTTAAAATTTTGCTATATTTTTTTTCCATTTAAATTTGTTTTTTAGGATAAAGGTAGGGTAAAAGGGTAATGGAATATTGACGTAATTTTATAGGGGGGTCACTGGAAGTTTGACAAATTGTTGACAAGAGGGAGGTAAAAATTGTTTCAAAATTGTTGACGTAATTAATGGACAGCCCTTTTATGTTAAAACATAAATCTTTAAAAATCTATTTAAAAAAAAAAACATATTGACTTACGCCACTTTCAAAATAAACGGCTCATGTTATAGTTTTTTACTTGTTTAACTTCAGCTATATTTGAGGGTTTGTTCTTATGCATTGTAATAGTTATTGTATTGTTATGGTTTCATCTTAAAATTCAAACCAACACACAATCCTAGCTAAAATAAAAATAGCTCATACATTGAATTTGATGTTTTACTCTAATTAATAACAACAACTTAATAATGATAATTTTTATATCAATTATTATGATTGATTTTGGCCTTTATCAAAACCATCATTTTTATTTTTTCAATTTTCTTTGTAGTATTTTAAGCATAATTTAACTTGAATTATACTTTATTATTCATATAATTTATAAGAAAAAATAAATAAATAATAATAATAATAATAATAATAGAATAGGTCAAGTACTAATACAATAAGTTAGAGGTTGTCCATAAAGTACGTACGGTTTTTTTTCGTTCGTCCCCTCACGCTTTTGGGGAGGTGAAGAAGCGTATTGCAAAATACGCTTTTTTTTGAGGGTACTCGAAAAAGCGTATTTTGCAATACGCTATTTGAGTACCTCCATCTCCCCTAAAGTACCTACGCTTTTAACCTATTTATCTAGCATTTAATGATATTTTTTTTTAATTTAGTGTCTCCTTTCTTTTATAATTGAAACACTGCCCCCTCCCATCTCATATATGCCATTTGCAGACCCTCTTCCCTTCCGAGCATACATACTTTATGGACGATTCCTTAGAGTATTTTTCTTTTGGAAATTTAAAAGAAGTATACTTCTAATTTATAATATTTTAATTAAAATAAAGATATAATAGAATTCCAATATATTATAGATAGTTTATTTTAAAAAGCTTAATCGAAGCATATATATATGTAGCGATATTTTTTTTATTAACTAATTTATTTGTTATTTAGATTATGGTCCAGCAGGATGTCCCATAATCCAATGCCAACTACATATAAAAATATAAAGATTTATTTTACGAATTTATTTTATAGAGTGGAAAAAGAAACAAAGGGATATGAATAGCCTATAATTTTTTCGTTCGTAGTTAACTTTTTAAATTAGTATGTTTATATTTAATATTTTAATTAGTTTTAATAAGTATGAAAAACTTATTTAAGTTACCGAAAGAAAAAAAGATATTTTAAGGGGTTTCTATTTTGAACTCTTCTTAGTTATGCTTTTTTAAAGACATTTTTCATAATT
>NC_061161.1:49384851-49394851 GCF_022113875.1 Hydra vulgaris | reverse complement strand
TTTTTTTTAAAAATGAAAATAATAAATTTTATATGCAAAATGATTTTGTAGTTAGTTATCAGACCACAGTCAAATATAGAAGTTTCATTATTGCCTAGGGTGGATGTAAGGGTGATAGTTTCAAGCACGCTATTATCAAAAATGACTATTTTTTTATAAATATTTATCTTTGTAATTAAAATGAAATCTAGCATTCAAAAATTATATTTTACAACTTTACAACATTTTTAGCAGCGCAACCATTGTTTTAAGGGGTGATTTCATTTTAATTACAAAGTTCTTTGTAATTAAAATGAAATCTAGCATTCAAAAATTATATTTTACAACTTTACAACATTTTTAGCAGCGCAATCATTGTTTTAAGGGGTGTAGGTGGGGGAGGGGCGCGATATTGCCCCTCCCCCCTCCTTTACAACCTAAAAATAAAAATTCTATTTTTAATGACTTTTGAAAAAATATTTAAAATGCTATTGATTAAAATATTAAATTTTAATATAAAAGTATTATTTACTAAAATTCAAGATACATCAGACAATGTTTTGTCATAGTTAAAGATGGTTTCCCCTCTGACCTGAAAAAAATTTAAAAAACAAAAAATGTTTTATAATATTTTATTTAGCTTGCAACTTGGCTTATAGTTAGTTATTAAGATATTAATTTCCATTAATAAAATTATAATAACAATCTATAATAACAATCTATTTAAAAAAATGAAATTTCCACTACTCGCTGGATATATTTTTTGCAAGTTCCGTTACTTGCTGTATTTTTTTTTTTACAAATTTCACTACTCCCTCTACAATTTTTTGCAAGCTCCACTACTGGCTGTACATTTTCTTGCAAGTTCAACTACTCACTGTACATTTTTTTGCAAGCTCCATTACTCGCTGTACATTTTTTTTACAAGTTCCACTATTCGCTGTACATTTTTTTGCAAGTTCCACTACTCGCTGTACACTTTTTTGCAAGTTCCTCTACTCGCTTAATATATATTTTTTTGCAAGTTCCACTACTGGCTGTACATTTTTTTGCAAGTTCCACTACACGCAGTATGTTTTTTTTTTCAAGTTTCACTACATGCTGTACATTTTTTTTTACAAGTTTCACTACTCGCTGTACACTTTTTTTTACAAGTTCCACTACTCGCTGTACACTTTTTTTGCTAATTCCACTACTCGCTTTATCTTTTTTTTGCAAGTTCCACTACTCACAGTATTTTTTTTTTGTTGCAAGTTTCACTACTCATTGTACATTTTTTTGCAAGTTACACTACTCCCAATATATATTTTTTGTAAGTTCCATTACTCGCTGTACATTTTTTTAAGTTTCACTACTTGCTGTACAAGTTTCACTACTCTCTGTACATATTACCACATATGGCAACATATTCGCATTAGGAAATCATCAACTCACTGGATACAATGTCAGCAACCAGCTGGAATTTTTTCATATAATGATCAACAGCTTCAAAATCAATTTTATCTTTAGTCCAGTAAAATATAGTATATATAATGCCTTTCTGTGTTTATTTAATTTTTTCTACTCTGCCATTATACAAAACTGTCATTGCTGTATCGGTATCATACTATTTTTGGCAAAAATTTCTCCCAACAAAACTTTCACATATAACATCTTTTAAGTCATCAATTTGCAAAAGTAGATAAGTTTTTAAAATAATTCAGAATTTCACTGATACTTAAAGTATGTATATTTTATTTTAAATTATAATCTAATCTAATATATATATATATATATATATATATATATATATATATATATATATATATATATATATATATATATATATATATATATATATATAATATATATATATATATATATATATATATATATATAAATGGACAAATAAAATACAATAGCTTAATGCAAAAATTGAATAATCAAAGAACCAAGAAACACAATAAAATTCACCTATTTTGTTATCTCTTGCAGATATCTTACCAATCTAACTTTTCTTACCAATCTTTTGTTTTTTCTTTTTGTAACATCTTTAGACATTTTATTATTCTAAATATTATTTCATTGTTGCATTAACACTTTTTATTTATGAAACTTAAATTATTAGGTACTTCATAATTAATTGTACAGATGCATTTGTTTATGGACATACAAAGCAGTTTATGATATAAACTGTTTTGTATATATTATTTCTCGAATTATTTAGGAATATTTGCTTTATATTAATCAGTGAATAATCTAAAGCAAATATTATACAAAATTGCCGAAATTATGTAACTTTTTTGTGCATTGTAGTAATGTATGTGTGCATCCAAAATTTGCAAATAATGCAATAAAATTTGGTAGGAACTTAGAAAGTAGATATAAAAAAAAAACGCAAATAGTTTTAAAAGTACGCACTACCTTCCTTCAATAAAAATTTAATGAGCAATTGACATCAAAGAATTTGACACTTATAAACTTAATAATAAATATTAGTAACTTCGAAATTAGAAAAATAAAAACACAAGTTTAACCTCTTCACTTTTTAAAAAATATCTAAAGTAATATCTAATTCTTAAAAAAAGGTTAAAAAACACATTGTAACCACACTTACTCTTAGCAGACTTGAAAAAATGTGGAACAAACTTGAACATGTGGAACAGACTTGAAAATGTGGAAATCTTAGCAGACTTGAAAAAATGTGGAACAGAATTTTGGCACAAAATTGGTTCCGTAAAATGTGGATTTCTGCATACCTACATATATATCATAAGACAAAAATAAAAGGCAAGATAAAATGTGTTGATATACAGGCCATAACAAGGGGGAGGAAGGGGGATGAGTAAGGTGGTTTTCACCCTTCTTTTGAAAAATGGGCCGGTTTCAAAACTTTAGTAAATTTATGGTTCTGCTTTTTTTTTCATTAAAATTAGTGTTGCCTCAAGCTTTTTTAAAATTCTTAGTTCTGCCAACTATAAAAACACAATAATTTACAAAAATGACAATTAAATTTTATTGCTTCAAACATTATGCATTTAACCATAAACTTTTTATTGCTTCAACCAAACGCATTCAACCTTAAACTGAGTTTGTATGGTCGAAGTTTTAATGTATAGCAACATTATTGTATGAAAGCTTTTTTTTTAGCAACATTATTGTATGAAAGTTTTTTTTTCTAATGTTAACCAATAGAACTGGTTTAAAAAAATAAATATAGCACAGCTACAAAAGGAAAACATTCCAGTACATGACATACTGCAATGTTTTTGTCTTATTGCATAAAAATCAGTACTTTTTTCAAGCGTTTTGTTTTTACTGTGTTTTTAAGCATTTGTATTTACTTATATGTATTTTTTTATTCCTATAAATTATTTAGATTAATATAAATCAAAAAAGAAATGGTAAGGCTGAGAACGAACTTTTTTCAAAAAAGTTGAAATCTTCTGTAAAAGAATGTGTGAAATTAACATCCTACTTTATAAAAAAGACAGTCATACACAAAATAAAAAAATGACCAGGTCTTCAATAGAACTTATACAAGAACAATCACAAGTAATTTTTCATGAAAGTATGTCAAGATCTTTTAAAGACAATATTTCTTTCAATGCGATCAGTAATCATCAACAAAATGACATTCAAATAGTTAAAGCTTATTTATTTTACGCTCATTTATTTAGGAAATGTCATTACATCTACTGTGAACATAGGGAATATAAGCAAATTGAAATTCAATACATCACAAAACATAATGTACCAACAGACTTTCCAAAATTTTTTTGATTAAATGGATATGCAAATCCATTTAATCAAATATCATTCTTGCTACTGGTATCACGTAACCCAGTACCACCTGCCACAAACCCTGCTGCCTTGCAGTGTGCTCTTCTTATGCAAAGGCTAGGAGAAATAAACTCCGACTAAAAATTCCCCTGCCTTGGGGCTCTTGGTTGAGTAAAGGCTAGAGATGGTGTCTCGATAAAACACTCATCTTGGGCAGATGTTAACTGCATCCAGCTAAACATCCCCTGCCTTGGGGCTCTTGGTTGAGTAAAGGCTAGAGATGGTGTCTCGATA
The DNA here is from genome assembly GCF_022113875.1 of Hydra vulgaris. NCBI lineage: Eukaryota > Metazoa > Cnidaria > Hydrozoa > Anthoathecata > Hydridae > Hydra > Hydra vulgaris. The sequence goes on along the minus strand of NC_061161.1, from coordinate 49,390,816 downwards.
AAAACACTCATCTTGGGCAGATGTTAACTGCATCCAGCTAAACATCCCCTGCCTTGGGGCTCTTGGTTGAGTAAAGGCTAGAGATGGTGTCTCGATAAAAATACTCATCTTGGGCAGATGTTAACTGCATCCTGCTACTGTCTTGTAGAAGGCCTCCTAGGCAAAGACTTTAGGGGTAAGCAGAAAAATTCTGCTAACCAGCCTCGAACCCCTTCTTCATCTATTAGGCTGGCGTAGATGTAACCTGTGCTACATTGTTTCCTGCCTAGGATGATGAATGCTGGATCTCCTTGACTCTACTCATAGAATTTTGCTTATGCCTCCTTGATAATGGCTATGCAACTCTTCCTGTTATCTCCATATGAGGGTACAGCTCTAAAACTCAGTTTAATGGTTCTGAGGCCGGCTGGTAGTAAGGTTTCCCGAACTCTGTGGTAGCTCTCAGAGAGGCTGATTCCATCAACAGCTGCAAAATATCAGAGTATTAACAGTGCCATGTTGCGCATGGATGGTGTCCCTGTTAATGCTTTTGGTGTGCATTATCAAGGCCACATAAGGAGCCCTATGTCACGGCTTAGGGTTAATTAACAGGACTGAGACAATTGCATAGCTCATTGATTAGGAGGCTGTGCTCTATCTATGAATGAGTCAAGTTCTCATTAAATCCAAATCATGACCAAAGTAACCAAAAATTTAAAACCTAAAAAACCATCCCCACCACCTAAATATTTTAATATATCTTTTACAAATATTCGCGGTCTACGAAGCAACTTTCCATCAGTTGAGTCTTACCTCCTGCAAAATTCACCAGACTTGCTGGCACTCAGTGAAACAAATTTAAATTCTGCAATTCCTTCTTCAGATGTCAGTGTTGATGGGTACTATCCTTTGATTCGTAAAGACTCCAATAGTCACACGCTAGGTTTAGGGGTATACATACGCATTAATTCCCCTATTTGTCGTGAAATCAGGTTCGAATCCTTTGACCATTCTTTTATGTGCTTTCGCCTAGCACCTCTTCACTCTATCACCTTTCTCTTTGTTCTTTATCGTTCTCCTTCTTCCCATGATTGCACTCTTTTAGATGTTATCTCTGATCAAATTGACCATGCCCTCTCTCTTTACCCCTCTGCCAATATTGTTGTTGTTGGTGATTTTAATGCCCATCACACTGAATGGCTTGGCTCTAACACCACTGATCCTGCTGGCACTAAAGCCTTTAACTTCTGCGTTTCTCAATCTCTTACTCAGATAGTTAACTTTGTGACTCGTTTTCCTGACAACCCTAATCATTTACCTTCACTCCTTGACTTATGTCTTGTCTCTGACCCTAGCTTATGTTCTGTTTCTCCCTTTTCTCCCTTAGGTGGTTCTGACCATGCAATGATCTCTATAAATCTTTCTTCTCGTACTTCTTTTTTGGGCTCACCTTATCATCGCACCACCTACTACTACCCTAAAGCTGACTGGGATTCCTTTCGTGATTTTCTTCGTGATGGTCCCTGGGCTCATGTTTTTTCTCTCCCAGCTGACAAATGCGCCTCCTACGTTACCTCCTGGATTCAGGCTGGAATGGAAGCTTTTATTCCTTCTCGTCGGTTTCAAGTCAAGCCTCATTCTACTCCATGGTTTTCTCCTTCTTGTGCGGCTGCTATATCCAATCGTAATCATTTTTTTCATCTTTTTCAAAAGAACAACTCTCTTGAGAACAAACGGCTATTTATTATTGCAAGAAATCGATGTAAAAAGGTGCTTTCTGATGCTAAACTCCATTATTCTCAGTTCACTAAATCTCGCATCTTATCGCAGAAGTTAGGCTCTAAAGACTTTTGGAAAATCTTCAACAGCATTGTTAACAAGGGTAGATCTAACATTCCATCTCTCATTCATGGGACTGATCTTGTTTCCTCTCCCAGGGATAAGGCAGAACTATTTGCAAAGAACTTTTCTTCTAATTCCACTCTTGAATCTTATGGACATTCTCTTCCTTCCATTCCAGTCAAACAGGTTGACCCATTGTTAGACATTCAAATCACTCCGGCTTCTGTTGCTAAAGTCATATCTCAATTAAACTCGTCTACAGCTTGTGGTCCAGACAACATTCCTGTCACAGTCTTGCAGAATTGTTCTCCAGAACTTTCTTCAATTCTCTCTAAACTATTTAACAAGTGTTTGACTGAGTCTTGTTTTCCTGCTTCTTGGAAAATGGCATCTGTAGTTCCAATATTCAAAAACTCTGGAGAAAATTCTGACCCCTCCAATTATCGTCCGATCAGTCTTCTTTCTGTTATTAACAAGGTCTTTGAGTCTTTGATCAACAAATTCCTCACATCTCATCTTGAGTCAAATAAACTGCTGTCAGACAATCAATACGGTTTTCGATCCTCTCGCTCTACGGCCGACTTGCTAACTGCTGTAACTGAAAGATTTTATCGTGCATTAGATGGAGGCGGTGAGGCTAGGGCTATTGCTCTCGACATATCTAAAGCTTTCGACAAAGTTTGGCACGCTGGTCTTCTCCATAAGCTTGCTTCATATGGTGTTTCTGGAAAAGTTTTTGAGATTATCAAATCATTTCTTTCTAACCGGTTTATTAAAGTCATCCTTGAAGGCCAACACTCTTCTTTATTTCCAGTAACTTCTGGGGTTCCCCAAGGTTCCATCCTGGGCCCTGTTTTGTTTCTTATCTACATAAACGATCTTCCTGACAACCTTTCATCTAAAGTAGCTCTTTTTGCTGATGACTCAACTTTATACTCCTGTCTTGACAAAAAGTCTTCTCTTTTCGATCGCCTAGAACAAGCAGCTGATCTTGAATCCGATCTCACTTCAGTAATTGATTGGGGTTCACAGTGGCTTGTGAATTTCAACTCTAAAAAAGCCCAATTGCTTACTGCAAACAACTACCGTAATATGGTCAACATTCCTATATTAATGAATGGCAATCCTCTTACTGAGTCATCCTCTTTACGTCTTCTTGGATTATCGCTTACTACTGACCTTTCATGGAAACCATATATACAATCGATTGCTAAATTAGCTTCTGCTAAGGTTGCTTCTCTTTATCGTGCTCGCCATTTCCTTACTTCTGATTCCATTCTCTACCTCTACAAATCTCTTATTCGACCCTGTATGGAATACTGTTGTCATATTTGGGCTGGTTCTTCTAACGATTCTCTTTCTCTTCTTGACAAGGTCCAAAAACGCATTGTAAATGTTGTTGGACCTGGACTATCTGCTAAGCTTGAACCTCTTTCCCATCGTCGTAAAGTTGCATCTCTTTCTCTTTTCTATAGATACTATCATGGTCACTGCTCAAAGGAGTTATCATCTCTAGTTCCATCAACTAAAATTCATTCTCGTTTTACTCGTCATTCAGCTAAGTCTCATTCGTTTAATGTATCTGTCCCTGCATGCTCTAAAAACTTTTATTCATCTAGTTTTTTTCCCCGCACTTCAATCCTTTGGAACTCTCTCCCATCTTCATGTTTTCCTGACTCATACAACCTTCAACTTTTCAAGTCTTCTGTCAACCGTTTCCTTGCTCTATAACTCTGTTCTTCTTTTTTTTCCTAGTAACTCCCAACTTAATAGTGGTTGCTTGCAGCCTTGTTGGGAGTGAATGCAAATAAAAAAAAAAAAAAAAAAAAAAAAATCCTAATTTGGCATGCTATTCTGTTGTGCAGTAAGGTTTGTTTTGCAGCTCATGTGCTTTGTTTTTAAAAGATTATACTATTCAATCAACACTTGAAAATGTTTCCTTAAAAGTAAAGAACTTGCTGAATGTATCAAATGCAATATTGAAATGTATAATAAAAGCTTTTATTTATTGTGAAAAACAATGTATACATCTGCGTGGTATGCTTGAAAATGTAGATAAACTTGGAAATTAACTTTCTTTAACTGCTTAAATTAATGGAGATTTTAACAATGGTTTGAAGCAGCATTTGTCAAGTCGAAAAATAAAAAATACTCGTTATATTTCAACTTTGTTTTAAAATCTCGGTTTTACGAAAAGGTATGATAAAAGCTTCTTTAATAAAAGAAATAAAAGAAGCCAAATATTTTTCTCATCACACAGAGCAACTATCCCTAGTACTAAGATTTTTTGATCAGAAAAATGAGATACGCAAGAAGTTTGTGGCATTTGTAAAGTTGGAGTGTGTGAGAACCAAAGTTATTTTTAATAAAACCAAGCAAATTTTTTATGACCTTAATTTGAATATTGAAAATATGAGAGGCAAAAAACACGATGTTGCAGTATTAATGGCAGGTTATGGTTTGTTATCAGGTTTACAAGTCTAATTTCTGAGCATTCAATCAGAGGCCATATACACCCATTGGGTGTGTCATAAACTGAATTTGATTATTAGTCATTCTTGCAAAATACCTGAAATAAGAAATGTGTTAGATATAATTAAGGAGTTTACAAAATGGATAAAAACACAGAGTGAATAGAACTTTCAAGTTAAAAAGTTCTGTTCACTTAGCGGTATTCTAAGATCAACAGTTTTTATATTCTGGTATTTGTGTTACAAGTTTAGTTGAAAATTTAGATAGTTGGAAAAAATTTCATTTAGCTCATTCATTTCTGATAATATTTTGCAAAGTCATTTCAAAGAATCGATGTGGCAATAATTATAAATATGCTGAATGGCTGCATTAGCGGACTGCTGAAGGCAAACCTCAAACACTTTTTCAAAACGTTTAGAAATTTTATTATATCGCTAGTTAAACTTCAGCAAACTATGTAGTCTCTTCATGTTAACTTGCAGGAAAAGTTGAGTGAGCGTGTTAAAATGTAAAAGTTTTGTACCTTCTATTATCTATAACAATTTAATAATACAAGGAGTTCTATTATCAACTATCAAAGTTTTGTACCTTCTATTATCTGCATGAAAACTTTAGTGGAACTATCTGAAATGATGCAATAAGCTACGATATATTATTAAAGTGTTCTCCTTACCTCTAGTTTTCTTTATAAAGAAATAATTATGTGGCAAAAAATGTGGAGATAGATGTCAACCAGATTCTTGACACTTCCGTGTTGCTAGTGGTCTTAAAGAATGCCAGATAAGTTTCCAAATATTTATATTGTTTTTTTTTGGAAATGTTTTTCCCTTGAATGTATTCTTACCCTTGAATGTGTTCTCCACATTCTACAGCAGAATGCGAAAGAACGGGGTGTGTAATTCAACACATTCATTCATACACAAGAGCAACACAAGGACAGGAACAACATTCTGAGTTGGCTTTAGTCATCCACTATGATTATAACTTTGATTTAGATGTGGTCGTTAAAAATAAAAAATTTAAAAATTTTGGTTTGGAAAATTACATTCGCGAAGATCAGAGCTTGTCTTCTTTCTTTTAGACGATTAACATTTGTTTTAATTAGTTGAATACTTATTTTTGAGTCCAAATGTTTGTTGTTTATTTATTTTTTATCAGTTACATTATATTAAAAATTGCGGAGAATTTTGCGTTTAATTATAATATTTTTAAAAAATGACCTTTTAAAAAAACATTTGTTTGCAGTAAAAAGTTTGTCACCCCCCTAAATAAAAGTCTGGTTATAGGCCTCATATATATTTTTATTTATCTCAAAATTAACACTACAATGTGTTTTAGAAATAAATTGCAAAATGTTCAATATATTATTCAATCAGAAATATCGTAAATATATTAATAAAATACTAGTAAATATTAAAAAATATTTTGGTGCATTATTATTTTAAAAAAAAGAGAGAATTGAAAAGTTGGGGTTTTTTAAAGAAAAAAAATCTCACAACAAAGTTGTAGGCAACCACTAATTAAATTTGAAGTTATTAGGGTCAAGAAAATAGAGTTAAAGAGCAAGAAAACAGTTAAGAGAAGATTTAAAAAATTAAAGATTTAAAAAGATGAAAGTTTAAAAAGATGTTGGAGGAAAAAATCAAATGTAACTTTTTAAGCAGAAAGAAAC
>NC_061161.1:49274851-49382351 GCF_022113875.1 Hydra vulgaris | reverse complement strand
AGCTACTGATTGGAACTTAAAGAAGTTAATGTCTTCAATGTACCAAATATTTCATGAAAGTCCATCAAGAGCAAGTGATTATGAAAGAATAGCTGAGGCAACAAGTTCAGATTTTCCTTACATGTTTTATGGTACTCGATGGGCTGAAAATCAAAGTGTTGCCAAGAAAGCAATAGAGGTTTGGTAGTATTAGTTGTTGACTACTGGAATTCTTTACCAAAGAGTAAGCAACCTGGATGTGGTAAATCAGGACAAAACACCAGCTTTGAACATTTAAGTTCTCGAACAAATGAAGTTTTAGTTCCTTTAAAGTTGAAGTTTTTTGAAGAAATTAGTGGCAGTCTAGATTCATTCCTTGGTACGTAATATTTAATCTAGATGCAATTTTATTGCTCTTTATGTAATATATTTTGTTTTATTACAAAAGTAAAAAAATATTCTGAGCTATTCTTTTCATATTATTTTTAAAATTTTGAGAAAAAATCACAAAAAGTTATTTTTAATCTTGCTATTTTTTTTTCTTCTAGTTTCTTTTCAAACTGATAAACCAATGACTCCTTTTCTGGTGGTGACACTTGAAGATCTACTACGCAGCTTTTATGCAAAGTTCATTCAATTAAATGTTCTTTTAAATGCCAAAACTACAACATCTTTGTTAAAAATAGATTTGTTTAATTTTGCAAACTGGCTTTCAACCAGCCAAATTGATGTTGGTTTTTCATTGAAGTATGATCTCCAGCAACTTAAGAGTAAGGGAAAGATTACCGATGTTCAAATTGATAAGTTCAAAAAAGAAATATGTGATTTTCTTGTCTCAATATGTACTCATATTATTGAGAAAAGCCCTTTGTCTTCACTGGTTGCTCGCTGTCTGGTGTGTATTTCCCCATCATTTATGGTTGAATATCCAGAAAAGTGTGATTATTTTTTTGAAAAACTGTTGATGAAGCTTTTTACTTACAAGGAAATTAGAGCTTCTGTTGGTGATTTAGCTAAGAAAGAATATTCCAGGTTCTGTAAAAGTGTGGTCGTTGATAACAAAGAAGTATTTTTGACTTTTGATAAAGATAAGGGTCGTTTGAACTACTTTTTGTGGAAATACACTGATTTAAAGATATATGCAAATCTACAGCACATTTTCAAAATTATACTCATTTGATTGCACGGACAAGCTCAAGTTGAACGAGAATTTAGCAGCAATAAAAGTCTGATCGATGACAATATGTCTCCAGACACTATTATCTCTTTATGTTCAATCCAAGATTACCTCACATTTCATGGGTTTATGGCTCATGAAGTTGAAATAACAAAAGATTTATTAGATTATTGCAAACAAGCAAGAAAAAAGTATTTTGATGATCAACGTTTAAAAGCCCTGTCTGTAGAAAAAACAGTGAAAATGGAAGCAAAAAGAAAAATTATAGAAGACATTGAAATTGTCAATACTGAAATTCGACAGACATTATCTATGATTGAGAATTTAAAAATTAATCTGATGAAATTGGTTTCCGTGCTGAAAAAAGAATAGCCTTAGGTTTAAGCCTTGAATATAAGTGTTTTTTTAGTTTGTATCACTAAATGTAATATGATTATTTTATGATTCCTTTTCTATTTAGATGACATTAAAGCTGATATATCAAAATCTAATGCATTAAAAAGAGCCGCTTGTGAAAAACAAGAGTTACTAGAGAAGCTATATGTCAAAAAAAAGAAACTTGTCGTAAAAAAAAAAAGAACTTATATGTTGACAGCGATGACATAAATTTTAAATGTAAATAGATAAATTATTATAAATAATGAAATAAATATATATATATATATATATATATATATATATATTTCTTTATATTTATATTTCTTTATACATATATATATATATGTATAAAGAAATGGCTGATTCCATCAACAGTCAAAAAATATTGGAGTGTTAACAGTTCCATGTTGCGCATGAAAGTTGTCTTTGTTAATACTTTTGGTGTGCATTGTCAAGGTAATAGTAGCTCTAAGTTACGACTTTAATTAGCAGAACTGAGACAACTGCGTAACTTATTACTTGGTGTGCTATGCTTTATTTATGATTTACTCATATTTTTTTAAACTTAAATCAAGACCAAAGTACCCATAAATGTTAAACATAATATTTATGGGTACTTTGATCACCACCTAACTGTTTCAATATATCTTTTACAAATATTCATGGTATTTCAGGTCAGAAAGGCTTTGTTATGACGATTTGACCTCAACTCTTAACATTTTAAAAATGCACTGAATAAAAAAAGATTTTATATTATATTTATACATTAGAATTATACGTAAGTAAGAAATAATATTGAAACAATTGAATTATCATTACTAATGCTTTTTTTAATTATAATAGCAATAATTTGTTTAAAATTATATATATTTTGTGTTTTTATAAATGACAACTTTTTAGACTACGATAGTCTCTTTATTGAAGTTAAAAAAATCAAAAAATGAAAAGTTTTTTTAAAAAAAGTGAAAGTTGTTTTAGTTTATTGAAAGTTGTTACAATTAAATAACTTTGATCTTTACTTTTTTTTTTTTTTTTTGAAATGTTTTTAAAATCACTGCTAATTATTTTTTATATTAAGCATTAATCAATATTATATATAGTTTATATATATGTGTGTGTGTGTGTGTGTGTGTGTGTGTGTGTGTATGTGTGTGTGCGTGTGTGTGTGTGTGTGCGTGTGTGTGTGTGTGTCTGTGTGTGTGTATTAGGGATGTGACTTTTTGGTAAATTTTTGGTATCTCTGGTTTCCAATATAAAAAACAGATAAACTTTAGTTTGAAAGTAACTGAAAAGTCATTGGTTTTATTTAGTTTTTTGAAAAAGGTCACTCACCATGACCCTTGATTACACACTGGCTCCTATATATCAATGAATTTTATATTTTTATATCAACCTGGGTCTCATAAGAGTCAGAATTTTATAGTGATTTCAAAATTCATAATCTTTTTTATATTGAAACTTGCTATATTTAATTTAAATCAAACGTGCATATTTGTAAACAATCATTAGAAGTAAGTTGTTACTTTATTTAAAATGAATTCCCATAATATTACAAAAACATAAGTAAAGATAAAAGATTTGAAGTTTATTATTCCAAACATAATTAAAAACTTGATTTAAATAAATTTTGTGTTTTATTTTAGTTGAGTTATAATTTTTATTTTTAGAATTTTATTTTTAGTTCTTTTTATTTTCTCTTTTGTTAAGGTTTCTTTTTTTTTTTTTAATCTAGATTTTTTTTAATCTAGTTTTTTTCAGCACATTATTGATATGTTTATTCTAATATGTAAATTCTAAAAACATAATTGTTAACAGTCGTGATCAAATTGACAAAACAAAGTTATTATTTGAATCTCAGTCTCCAATAGTCAAATACTTGGCTTGGAAATATATTTCTGCATCAATTAGCTTGGTTTTAAAAAACCAGGTTTAAATCTCCTGACCATTATTTTATTTGCTTTTGTTTAGTACCTTTTCACTTAATCGCCTTCCTCTTTAATGGTCCTTCATGTCTTTTGTCTCGTCATTGATAAACGAGTCTCCTTCATAAACTCCTAGATCCATGCAGGCATATAAGCTTTTATTCTTTCTTGCTGGTTTCAACTCAACCTTCATTCTAATCCATGATTTTCACCTGCTGTGTAACTGCTATAACTAATCATAATCATTTTTTTCTATCTTTTTCACAAGAACTCCCTTGAGAACAAGTATTTTGTTATTATTGCAAGAAACCAATGTAAAAACCTCTTTCTGCTTCATAGGTATTAAGAGTTTAAGTTTAAGGCTTTCTTTCTTCTTGCAATATTTGGGTTAAAAACTTGTTTTTTTGATGTTTTTTTGCTTTTGGTGTTTTTTGGTTTTATTAGCAATTTTTTAGTTTTTTTTTTTGTGCATAAACTTTAGAATAACTTTTGTTTTATTTTCGTATATGATCTTTATAAGTAGAATTATAAACATTTTAATTTATATTTTTACTAAAAAATTAAATTAGCTATAAGTTAGTTATAAATCTACTGAATGAGTTTTTTTTGTCATGTTGTACTTTCTTTAATTTACTAATGTAATTAATGTGTTATACTAATTATATACACTTCGAAACTATACTTGTTCTATAAGAAAATTTACATTGTCATTTTGATAATATAAATACATTTGTATATAATATGGTGTCAATTTAATATCAGACAGTTTTTTTTTTTATAAGAAACCAAGCAAACAGGCTACTACTATAAAGTTTCATATTTTAAGGTTTTCATTTTTTTAATCTAAAAGTACTAAAATGTCCAAAAAAAAGTTTCTTAAGCTTTAGATTATCAAGAGAGAAAAAGTATTTTATATATAATATATATAAGTATTATATATATAACATGATTAACTGATAATATTTCTGCAATCTGAGATAAATGTTGACAAATTACAGTAAAACACAAGATTTTATTTAACATTTACATAGTTATTTATTTAAATTTTTAATAATTCTCATTCTATCAAAGAATACATTTAGTTTTTTATATGGGTTAGGGTTAAGTTTAAAGAATATAATTTGAAGCTAAAGAAGTTAAAGGTAAGTTAAAAATAAGTTTAAAAATTTTTAATCTGAAAAAACAGTTCAACATAAAAAAAATTTAAAAAATATAGTAAAAAACACTTTTTTCAGAGTTTTTTTTAGTTAGTTACTGTATTTTATAACAAAAATGTTTCTTTATATGATCACTTTTTTTTTTTTTATCTAAAAAAAAAAAAAATGATCATCTAAAAACAAAACGTTTTTTTCCACTTTTGATAGAAAAAAACGTTTTTTTTTTTTTTTTGTTGAAAAAACCAAGAACCAAAAAAATGACTCACATTTCTACTAATGTATTATAAAACAATCTACAAACATAATTACAAATAATTTCTTAAATCCATTACCTACCAAGTTTAACATTTAATAATTAATATTAAAGTATAAATTATTTTGTGAATATTGTATCATATCAAATTGAAAATGTCAAATGTATAAACTGTAAATATGATGAATGTTATTTGCTCTCTTTTTTAAAGGATTGTGTTAGAAATATGCAGATTGCATTAATTCTTGGATGCTGGTCATTGCTGGTACATGCAGAATCTGTAATACTTCCAACAATTTATTGGGATCCTATTAATCCTTTGTAAGAAGTTTTTTTAAATTTCCCTTTAGTTACTTTTAATTTTAATTTAAAATGCCTGTGACATGCAAAGTTTACTTCAGTTATTATATATCTGTTTAATTTTAAATTGTTTAATTAATTTTATATATATATATATATATATATATATATATATATATATATATATATATATATATATATATATATATATATATATATATATATATGTATATATATATATATATATATATATATATATATATATATATATATATATATATATATATATATATATATATATATATATACATACATATATATATATATATTTGGACACCAACCAAATTCCAATTAAAATATCAACCTTAGTATAATTTTGAGGTGCAAAAATTAAATTTAGGTTTTAAAGTAATTTTTTTTTATTTTTAAAATATCTGTTGCAAAGTTTGATAATTTAACAAAGAAAATGTAAAAAAATAAGTCATTGAAAATTTTTTTTATCATATATACAATTGAATCAGATTTTTTTTAAATTTTTACACTCTCTGCATGTTCTTCTTATTTAAATCAGTTGATGTATGTACACATATGATGGTGTTTGTAGAAAAAAGAAAGAAATGCAACCTTACAACAATGGAAGAGTGGCTCAAGCTTGACAGATAAAGCAGGTCTAATTACATTTACAATGTGCTTTTAGACTTTGTCTGAGAGTAAGAGGGTTGTTATTTGTCAATATAGGAATGCTAACAATATTGCAGTATTTATTTACAGCAAATAAATGAGTTTTGTTGTTTAACAAAAATTGTAGATTTTAAGTCCAGAATTTAAATCCACAAGCTACTGCAAGTCTTAGGCTGCTACAGACGAGAGATCAGGTTTGAAATCGGCTGCTTGTTCTAAGCAACCAAAAGTGAAGATTATTTGTCAAGACAAGAGTATAAAGTTGAGTCGTCAGCAAATATAACCACTTTAAATTTCATGAAGAATTGTTATTGTAGATAAGAAACAATACAGGAGCAAAGAGTGAACCTTTCTTGACCAAGAGTCAAACTAGAGTAATATTTCTTTGCAATTAACTCTGCATTATTCTGGGAAGAAGTAAAATAATCAGATCCATGAATTAGAGATTAAATGTTAGACCTACTTTAGTTAATGACATTGTTGATGACTAGCAAAAAGTCTCTAGAACCTAACATCTGAGATAAGATACAAGATTTATGAAAATGAGAATAACAGAGCTTAACTTTAAAAAGGACTTTTTTACATTGGCTTCTTGCAATAATAGAATGACATTTGTTCTTAAAAGAGATGTTCTTGTAAAAAAAAAATCAAAAAAATGATCAATGTTTAATAAAGCAAATACTCCAGATGGTGAAAAATGTAGAGTAGAATGAGGCTTTTTTTAAAATTGAAGAGAAGTAATAAAAGCTTCCAAACTTTTATTCCAGAAGGAATAAAAGCTTCCACCTTATGTATACATATTATGGATATAAATATATATGTTTTCTATTTATTTAGCTGCTGACATACAATATCTTTTCATTGTTGTATAAACTTTAGTATTTTTATGGTGTAGTTTTTGCCAAAAAAGAAGATGATCAGATGGATATGTGGTGTGACTCTTGGAAGACAATAAAAGGAGGCATAATCTTAGACAGATTAGGAAAAATGTTGTATCAACATTTGTTAGAAAAGATTAAAGTAATTTAGGTATCAGCATGTAGAGAGGTAGCAGCTTCAGTAGAGAATGGTAGTGGTAGAAGTAAGAAAACTTAAAGGGAATGGTTTACATATTGTATGAATGAGCTTTAGTTAAGAAAAAAAAATGCTCTAGATTGTTTAGATTAGAGAAACAGTATAAAAGAGAAAGGCTAAAGCCTGATGATGATGATGATGATGATGATGATGATGATGATGATGATGATGATGATGATTATGATGACCATGTTGATCATAATGATGTTTATATATAAATATATATACAAAATATAACATGAATTTTGAATAAAAAATATATACTTTAGGATGTATAAATGTTTGTGCAGCCCCAGTCACAAACCCGGCCTCGGCCATATTTGATCATACCCGGACCCGGCCTCGTTTAAATATCAACCCCGGTCACTTACTAAGCACATGTAAAGCACTGAATATTTTACCCTATTGCTATGCAAAATGCAAAAAACTCAAAATCTAGTCAAAAATTAGTTTGACAATTTGAAGCTGAAATATTTTTATTTATTATTATTTGAAAAAATTTTAGTAATATAAAAATAAATTTGTTAATTTGACAACTTGATGTTCTTAATTTATATTAAATGTTTAAGATAATTTTGTTTAAAAAATTTAAATAATATAAATATAATTAGAAGAGTTGTCTGAAATGAGTTACATATGTATAATTATGTTGGTAGCTGAATCTTTTTAAAAATTATTTGTTAAAAGTTTTTATAATATATAATGTATAATATAATATATATATATATATATATATATATATATATATATATATATATATATATATATATATATATATATATATATATATATATATATATATATATATATATGTATATATATATATATATATATATATGTATATATATATATATATATATATATATATGTATATATATATATATATATATATATATATATATACCCAAAAATGCCAAAAATTTTTTTTTTAGATTTTGAACATGCTAAGGTTAATCCATTATACGCCATATAAAGAGTCCTTACTAAAATTATTTCCTTTTAAATGTGTTGGGAACAGCTACAAGTAAAAATTGAGTTTAAATTCCAAACATGAATTTTGGTGAAAATGATACATTTTTAACTTAATTATGAAAAAAATTAAATTTAAAACTGTTTTTTGAAATTGTCTTTATTTAAGATAATAAACTGATTAAAAAAAAATCAATACAATTATTTTCTAACATCATTTATTTAACACGAGTTAAGACTGTGGCATTTTTTTTAGACAAGCTTTTGGGCAACCAACAATATATTCTGGCGTTGATCTTCATTGTGGGATGTGTCAACATATTCTTGGATAAGACCAATGTTTCTTTCTGGACAATCATTAGTGACACTTAACCCACATACAAAGCTGCAAAAGTCTTTATAAGATGCAAGTTCCTCCAAATCTCCCTCAGTCTGATAACACAACCTGACAACACTAGTGGTGTCGGTAATAATAAACAGGAGCCAACTTTCCTTTGTAATTAAGTCTTCTAATTTAGTAGACTCTGAGATGGATACCCTCTCTAGAGCCTCTAAGCTTAAATCATTCTTGTTAGGTACAGGGAATGTAAGTAGCTTTCCTTTGACAGACATTAAATAGACCTGTCAAGATCAGGATCAGCCAACACCATAGTAACACACTTTTGGGAAAGATACCAAGTATGGTTTTGAAGGCTTTTTAATAAAGCATTACCAACATCATAATCCCAATCCTTTTGGATGATTTTAGCAGCTTTGTATTCCTTAAGGCCATTTTCTACTGCATGTTCAGCTTTGCTGGACTTGAGAAATAAAAGAGCAAATGATAGGGCATCAATAAAGTTAGCCTTTGAGACTAAAGTTTTCTGATCATCACTCAGGAAGTTAATAATAGGAGACGTAATATCCAGAAGCCTCAAGTAGATGCTGTCACACATAAATCTGGCATTATGGTTAGCACCTGGTTGGTACAAACTAAACTTTTCAAGCATGGTGGAATTGATATTCAAATAGAAATTCAAGGTATTTTACCAAGTGTTTATAATCATTCCTAGGAAAAACATTATACTCAAGCGAATCAGCATTGAATTTCTTAGACTTAAGATAAACTGTGAAGATCACTTCCAACAACCAGCTCACTTTCGGGATACTTCTTGATTTTTTTCTCAGCTCCTGCTTTACTAACAATAGGGAAATAACTATTCATCCAAGCGTGCTATAAATCTGGTAAAGATGGTCCCACAGTTAGCTTTTTAAAAATAGCTTTAATGCCCTATTTTATATGGATCTCTGCAATATGGTGCAGAGAACTGATCGTCCCAAAACTCTGACTAAAGTTACAATTGCTCCTGATTTTTTTCTTGTTTTTATAACTATCATACCAGTACACACAGCAATGATATTCTCTGATATTTTGAAATATTCTACCAGATTCTGGAGTACATTAGCCATATCGTTAGCTTTTCCATTTTCCACAGGAACAACTCCAAGAAGTAAATCATTGTTTGACGAAAACTCAGGACTTGTAACTGATATTGCTGGTATATCAATAAGAACTCTTTTCCTCGATTCTTTTTTTATGTGCTTTACAATTTTTCCATCACAGTGTAGCACAAATTATTTGTTCTTCGTTGTTTCCATATACTCATTTCGGATTTTACAACCTAAACAGATTTTTATCTTTAAATTTAATAACTTTATCAATCAGTAATCTAAAACAGGTTTTTATATTATTACAATCTAAAAGCTAAAATGTTAAAACAGTATAATTTGTTACCTTCAGAATGAATTAGTTTGTATCTGCCTCTTCTAATCGACTCTAAGCTTATCCTTAACTCTGTGATATCTCCTTCAAGATAATTTACAATGCTCGAGATGAATAAAGTTTGATCTCTTATACTGATACCAACTCTCATACAATTAGGTGTGATTGCTGCAATCAAACCCTCCCTAGTGATCTCCTTGTTTACATGATATTAAAAAAGATGGGGAAGAGAGAGAAATGACTAGGATATAATTAAAAGATGCTAAATAACATTATACCGAATGCACTTCATATCTCCAGAAGATGTCTTTTGTGCATAATCAATATTTGTCTTGATTGGTCTGAATCTTTTAACCCTGGGGGAAATAACATACAGAAAATATCTAATAACATGATCATTAGTAGGCAATCACCTGCTAAGTAGAGAGCTCAGTGGAGTTTCAAGAAGATAGACAGGTCTTCTTGGGTTGTAATTGATTGGCTTTACAGCTCCTTTTTTAGCTTTTCCCATTTTTCTGAAATATTCAAATGTTTGAACAAAGAATTGATTTAAACATTTATAAAGTTAAATATAAAAATTAATAAATTGTGCTTTTAAGCATATTTAGTAATAATAAAATAAGAACCTAATGGCAGACAGTAGTAACGGTGGGGTGGTGGGTTAAATAAAAACCAAAAATATTTTTATTGTTTATCAGCATTAGTCTACTATTTCCTCTATTACGTAAGCTTGAACAGGAAAATGATATCTGTTGAAATTCATCAAATAAATTGATTTTTAACATTAAAATACATGTATTATTTATAATGTCTGAAATAATCATATCAAATACCTTATACAATGTAAAAGATATTATGTTATTGTACAAACATGTAAAATTTACTTGTTTATAAAATAAAAATGCTAATTCTTTGTAAAAATGGATTTTTACTTGTAGTTGTTACAAGCATCCAGCATACTTAAAATTTTGCCTGTGAACTCATATTATGTAGCAAAATCCAATTAAAACCTTAGCTAAATTTTTTTTTTTTTTTGCATTTTTGGGTCACCCTAATATATATATATATATATATATATATATATATATATATATATATATATCCTTTTTTAAGATTTGCTTGTGAGAATACTATTCAAGTTGAGTATGATGATGTATTAAATTTTAAATGTCGCGACAGTAGCATTCCTTACAGCCAATCAATTGATGATACTGATATACTATATGAAAATGCCTATTTTCTTGGAACAAACCAGTATATGTATGATACTTGTAATGCAACAGGTAAATAATAATAGTTATTAAATTTATAATAAAAAGTAATTTTGTTATTGAGCTTGAAAACTTTTTCATTTGATGATTTTATTTTGATGAAAAGCAATGGTAACATAATAGCAAATGCTTTGGAGTCTCAGATTTTTTTATGTTAACATGTATAACATAGATCTAAAAAATATATATTTTATAAACTCTTATGGTTATTGCCATGTTGTTTGTGTCCTATGTTTTTTTGTTGTCAACTTGTCATAATTTATAAATTGAATGGAAAGACAGTTATCACAAATTTAGGCCAAACACTGGCATTTTGACCTTAGCACTAGCACTAAACTAACTGTCATGTAAGGTTAATTCATGCTAATAATCTTGTGTTTCAATTTCAGAAAATGTCTGCTTCTGTAGTCTATTGTTGAAGACATATCAGGGCCTGTTACAGGCCTTGATATGTTTTTAAACTGGAGTGCAAGAAAGCTGCATTACATTTCAAACTGGAGTGCAAGAAAACTGCATTATATTTCAAACTGGAGTGCAATAAAGCTGCATTATATTTCAAAGTACTAAAATGGTACTAGCTCAGATTTTCATCTTTTATGGAAAAGCTTTCCAATGGTTAGTGAAATTTAATCACGACAGAAGCTTCAAAAATATCAGATGGCGATGCAAAACTAAAAGCCATTCCAATCAAATTCAGATTAACTGCAGGGTGCATTAGAATAATTTAACAAATAAAAGTCTAAGATATTTGCACTCTGGCCTAGTAATGTTAAACAACACACAAAGAACACTTAAGATATGCATTTTCAAATAAACTTTTTATTTGCACTCTGGCCTAGTAATGTTAAACAACACATGAAGAACACTTAAGATATGCATTTTCAAATAAACATTGAACCTGCAGTGTTCAGTTTATTTGACACATTGTGTCAAATAAACTGAACACTGCAGGTTCAATGTTAGCAGATACTGATAGCAGTGACAGTAACATTCTTTCAATACCTAAATCAAATGTTTCTGCTTTGTCTGGAAAAACTTCCTGAAGTCATTATCATTCAGCCCTAACTGGTACACCAGCATTTACTCCTCATGATATTCTACAAAAGCTGAAGTTCGTTTCTGCTGCAACAAGGCTGAAGATGACTCCTATACATCAAGCTGCATACAGTGCTGTGCTTATTGCAGAGGCTGGAGAATACTCATCCAAGGTCTTTGCAACATATTCAACCACTGATAAATGTTCTCATCAAATGGCAAAAAACATTGCTCTTAACTACAGAGATCAGTGGGTTGCTCCGAAGCTGCTAACATAATGCTGGATCTCAAAGTTACTCCCTTCTTTATCAAAAAATAGCATTTCTGAAAAGCAACTTGCAGTAGTTGTTGGAAATGCAAATGAGCTCAAACTTTTTAACATTCCTGCATATTTGCCTGGCACAGATCGAAACACAGATGACATTGTAGCAGACCTAAACTTTAAACTGCTTTTTTCACTGAAATGTTGTGGTTCAGTGGTAAGCATGACATTCAATTCTACAGCAGCAACACTTGACATGTGACAGCAGCATGTCACAATCTGGCAGCAGCTAGGTAAAGTTTTTTTTATGGTTTATGGCCTTCATTTTGTTTAAATTTATTATCACAATCTAAAGATTGAAACTTTAAAATCTCAGATTTCTTAAACACTTTGCGCTTTTAGGTTCACACAGATGGGCATCGTAACTCTCATCAATATCTGCAACTTTAGAAATTGCAGAATAATTATCTCGCTTTGACAGAGGCGATTTCAATGAAACAGCAAGAGATTTTGATGGCAGTCTTTTATTGAGAAGCAGGAGAAACTTGCAAACAGATTATATTTAAGAAACTTAAGGCATTTCACAAAGCCAGATGGCAAAACTAATCTATGCTATCAAAATTTGCTTTGAGCAGCAGATCCAGGAAATTTCCAAGAAGATTAAAAACAACAAACCAGCAGACTTTAAAACTCTGTCACCTTGTTAATTTTGTCTCACTTATCTATAGTTCATGGTGGATTTCTTGCACATCTGTGAAAGATGTGCAAGAAATCTATCATAAAAGTTTGTACTGAGTTTACAATGTTAATGGCATTCAGGATGACTAATGATGCATTTAATGAGGCTAATTTGACCAATTACAAACATCATCATACATCAAGAACTCTGGGTTCAACTGAAGGTTGTGAAAGATATACCACAAGTCTTGTCCAACCAGATATGCTAATCTTGTTGATATTGTTATTTCATTAGTGGAAAAAGCTCAGCTTTCTAAATCCTGTTCTCAGCTTTCCTGTTCCAAATCTATGCTGTGGCATAATCAAAACACCATCAGTCTTTTCTGCAAGATGATTGTATGCAAGAGCACCACATTCATTTCCTGGCATCTTACTACTTCACAGAGAATGTGGTACATGCTCTGTGAATGCCATTAACATTGTCAACTCAGTGCAAACCTTCTGGCTTCTTCTAAGGGAGAAGAACATTATCAGAATGTTCTGCAGGTGGTCGAGCAAAATAGCTGCGCACACCTGTATCTCCCTGAATGAAAAAAATGAATTGAATTTAACTTTTAAATGACCAATATCAGTGTAAGAGTGAGTAATGTAAACTTCTGTTATGAAACAAAAAAGCTATGGGGATAACGATATTTGCAGTTGGCGTAAAGCATATTAAAATAGTAAAAATTCAAAACTGGTGGACCTCCTAAAATTTGTCCAATTCTTCTGAATCTTACCCTTTTTATTTTTTATAATTAAAAAAATATATGGGTAAAATTGATTTAAACTAATTTTTTAAAATGATGAGGCCTTTGATGTACCCTAATATATTATTGAAACGATTAACTTGAAAGAAATAGTTTCTTCTTGATAAAATTAGTTTCTTTTGTCAACTTTTTTATTTCTGAATTTTATTTTCTAGGTGCAAGTGAACAAATATTGAATTGTAACAGTGGTAAAAACTCTATAGATAGCTATACAATGGTATTTTCTAAGTACTCGCCCAGTGGAAAATCAACATTTAAGGATGGTGAAACATATTATATAATAGGTATTATTCAAACATTTTTTATTATTCATATTGTATTATTTAATGATATTAAATAAATACTGGTTACAGTAAAGATTATCAGATATTATTTAAGATCATTTTTTATTTTTTTTTTATTTTTACATTAAGCCACTTTTTGATACACATTTGCTTACAAAAAAGATTATAAGAAATTAGTAAGACTAAATATATGTATTTTTTTATAGTTTTTATTTAACTATAATATTAAACTAATATAAGTGTAACAAGTTGCTAGGTTAATGAGTTGCTAGGTTAATGAGTTGCTAGGTTAATGAGTTTGTATGTATGTAGTAATGCAATGATTATTGCAGAAAAGAGTTTTACAACACTTTTCTGCAATAATTAGGGAAATTAGGTTAAATTTTGAAAAAACCAGGGATATGTTGTAAAGTTTTGTTAAACAGATTTATGTTTACAATTTTATGAACTTCTTTTGGTACTTTGTATAGTATTTATGTTTATATTTTTGTAATTTTTGTAACAGCGTTTTTCTAAGAGAATATGTCTTTTTTCTGAAATTGAGTTTGAGTAACTTTAAGTTAAATCAAGCAAAATAGATAGTAGATCAAGGAAAAATCAGGAAAACCATCTTAAAACATTGGCAGATGATAATGATGTAAATTTACAATTTCCTAAATAACTGAGGGTACAGCCAGTGAAGCTTTTGAAAAAAGTACAAATCATATATATATATATATATATATATATATATATATATATATATATATATATATATATATATATATATGTATATATATATATAAGCCTTTCCAGGAATGGGTGTGGTTGTACGCCTTGTTCATTCACCTTTAAGTAATTTTTTCAGACAACTTGACCACGTTTTTATATAACGTTTATATATAAGCATTTAAAAAATTTGAGACAAAAAATGCTATAAGAAACAGCAGAGAATAAAACAGTAAGGAAACGAGTACTAACGTCTGTTCACAAAAAATCCGGACTGATTTCAAATGTACACAAATTGTTCTAAATTTCGAATTTTCGATACGAAATTTTTAAATTTAATTGGTCAACAACAACAGTTTCATTTTGTGGCAAAATTGAGTTTAAATAATTAATTCAAATAAACATGGAGCATCTAAAAGAGAACAATGTTAGAAATGTGATTGGAAATTTTTATAAACAAAACATTAACAGTGGAAAGAAATTTACAGTGGATCATTTTAAGAAAATGAGAATCGCTAAATCTACAATTTATGACATAATTAAAAGGTCTGAAAATAATTTGCCAATAAAAAGAAAAATCGGTTGCGGCAGAAAACCTTTTGAAATCACACCAGAAAAGATAGAGTCCATGATTGCAAGAGCAAAAGAGAGAATTGGGATTTCACAAAGAAAATTGGCACTAAAATATAAGATAAGCGTTTCATATGTAAATAGATTATTAAGTATGCATGGACTGAAGTATACCAAAAGAAAAAATGCACCAAAAACAACAGAAAAGCAAGAAATTAAACAAAAGAAAAACTTATTAAAACTTTCAAAAACTTATTTCAAGCCATCAAATGAGTTTGAAATCATCATGTAGGATGAATCTTATTTCTGTGTAAATGGTGCAAATTGTTCACAAAACTCTGGCTACTATACAAAGGATAGTTCTCAAACTGATCCTAACATTAAGTTCAACTTCAAAAAAAAGTTTGACGAGAACGTTCTCGTTTGGATTGCAATCAGTCGTTTCGGTCATTCATTGCCTTATTTTGCTGTAAAAAACTGTGCACTGGATGCAAAAACTTATTCTAAAGAATGTATTACAAAAAGACTTCATCCATTTATAAATTCCAAGCATCAAAACATGAAAATTTTATTTTGGCCTGACGGAGCGAGATGTCATTATGCAAAACACACATTAGAAACTTACAACACTTTAAGTATTAACTTTGTAGACACTAAAGATAACCCCCCAAATGTACCGCAGTTAAGGCCAATTGAAAATTTTTGGGCACATTTAAAAGCAAAAGTTTATAGAAATGGATTTACTGCGAAAAATTTTGACCACCTTAAGAATAGAATTCGATTAAAGTTGAAAGAGTTCGATCCAGACTACTTTTTCAACCTAATGGATTCAGCCAAAACTAAAGTTCGAAAAGCCGCTGATTTAGGACCACTTTCAGTTATAAAATAGTTAACGATGTCCAGTCTCTCATTTTAGTTAAAATTTTTGTCAAAAATCGATTAATTTTGTATTCAATTACAAACAATTTTTCATTCCGGATTTTTTGTGAACAGACGTTATACTAAATAAAAAATCTAAATAAAATAAACTAAAAAAAAATTGAAAGTTAAATAAATAAAAGTTTTGTAAAAAAAATAATATTTTACTATTTTTGTTTTCTTTTTTATTTTAGTTTGTTATTTTTCACTACTAATTGAGAAATAAAAAATAATAATTGAGAAAGAAAAAAAGAAAATAAGAAAATAATAATGAGAGTAAAAATATTTTTTAACAATTTCGACTTTTACCATTTAGTATATTAAGGAAATACTTAATTATTTGTGCTAGAAATATGGACCTTTTATATAAAATAATATAATAGAAAGCTGTAATAGTTCGAAAACTACAAGTGAAATTATTGGTAATTAATTTCACTTTGACATTGTGTAATTATTCTTGGTAAATAAGATAAATTATAAATTACAAATCATGCAGCTCTAGATATTTATCAATTTATATTTGAATGAGTTCAAATTTTCACTTTTGATGATAATCTGGTAGTTTGGATAATCTTTTGTTGATAAGTCTGGATAATCTTTTGATGATAAATCTGTTTGTTCCACATTGATGAGACTCTTTTAGTTAAAAATTGATGACAAATATTGCAGTTTTTAACTATTTCTTCTGATTTTAAAGTTATGGCCCCTTGTGTTGGGCTGATAGGAGGCAAACATATTACAATCTAGTTCTACAATATTTATTTTTTTAAGTAGTTTGTATATTTGAATTAAGTCTTCTCTTTTACGTCTTTTTTCCAGTGTGCTTAAGCCAAGTATTTTAATTCTTGTTTTGTAACTTTGTTTTCGAATCTGGGGTATCCATTTAGTGGCGTAATGTTGAATTTTTTCAAGTGCAATAATATCACTTTTAATGTAGGGGCACCATGCCTGTATCGCAAGTTCAAGATGGATC
The DNA here is from genome assembly GCF_022113875.1 of Hydra vulgaris. Classification (NCBI taxonomy): domain Eukaryota; kingdom Metazoa; phylum Cnidaria; class Hydrozoa; order Anthoathecata; family Hydridae; genus Hydra; species Hydra vulgaris. The sequence goes on along the minus strand of NC_061161.1, from coordinate 49,365,191 downwards.
TTATAAATGTTACGTATAGTATCTTAAACATTTTTTGTTGATGTAATAAAATTTTTTTTTCAACATTCCAAGTGTTGAATAAGCTTTTGATGTACAATTAGTTATGTGACTTTTCCATTTGAGATTTGATGACATAGTAATTTCAAGATCTTTTTGGGTATCAGAGACTGGTAATATATTGTCATCTAGTTTATAAATATAGCAAAGGTTATTCTGACCATTCACAGGCTTGATTAATTTGATTTTGAAGCAATTGACAATTTTCAGAGCTAGCTACTTTCCTGATTAGCTTTGTATCATCTGTACCAATCCTTGGGGAACACCGCTTGTTATCAGTTCTAAGTTTGATACTTCATTGCTTTGTATCACTCTTTGGTGTCGATTAGATAAAAAGTCACTAATCCAGTTACAAATGACATTTATTATTCCATATGATTTAAGTTTGATTAATAATTGTTCATGAGGTACCGTATCGAATGCTTTAGTAAAGTCAAGATTAAAAATATCTACTGGAATGTTTTCTGCTAGCGATTTACTGAAAAGATCCATTGTTTCAATTAGATTTGTTAAACAAAATTTCCACTTTACAAATCCTTGTTGATGTTTATTTAATAAACTATTATTTGACATATGTTTATATATTGTGTCAGATATAATACTTTTGAGTACTAATTTAAAAATTTGTTTGCAAATGTTTTTGCCAAGTTTTACTGTTTTTATCAATGGAAATTGAAAAAACTAATTCTTTTTTTTTTAATTTTTTTTTAAATTTTCATTAAATTTATTATTTAAAAAAATGAAAAATCATTAATACTAAAATTCAAATATAAAATATTTGGTTGTTTTACCCCCATTAAAATAGTCTGCACTTTTTGTTTGATTCTCTAAATTGTGCATCAACACCCAATATATATATATGTATATATATATATATATATATATATATATATATATATATATATATATATATATATATATATATATATATATATATATATATATATATATATATATATATATATATATATATATATATATATATATATATATATATACAGGGTGGCCACAGCTCCTTTAAAATCCTCTAAAGTCCTCTTTTTTAAAAAATCTCCTCTAAAGTCCTTATCAGTTGAAAATCTGATCAATTCTCCTCTATATCTGTGTAGAAATTGATTGGAATGTAGTTATTTTCTAGTATGTCTACCATAAAGGATTTATTTGTTTAGTTTAGAAAAGTATAAATAATGCCTAAGTATAAAAGTAAATTTCAAGACTTGTGGCTCATTGAAGAGGAGTTCAAATGCTGGTTGCAAAAAGATAAAAAAGATGAAGCAAGTGCATTTTGTAAAGTTTGTTCGAAGTCATTTAGCATTGCAAACAGTTGAACAGAAAATATAAAGCAACACGCCAAAGGGAAGAAACATGTGGAAAGATGTCCATCCAAAAGCAGTAAGAAAGAACTAATCCACTAGAACAAAAAGCAGCTCAAAAGCAAACAAATTTAATTGATATGATGTCAAGAGATCAGATATTAAATTCAGAGGTAATTTGGTCACTAAAGGTTTTGAAATGTAAATATACTTACAGTTCTTCAGAATCAAAAAGTAAGCTGTTTTGCTCCATGTTTCCAAACAGTCAAATTGCTCAAAGTTTCACTTGTGGAAAAACAAAATGCAGTTACATTTTATGTCACGGTGTTGCCCCTTTTGTTAAAGAAACAATGCTAAACGAATTGAACAAAGTCCCTTATTATACCACATTATTTGATGAATCTTATAACAAAATTTCTAAAAAAAGTCAAATGGATTTACATGTTTGTTTTTGGGATGACACAGAAAATGAAGTAAAAACATCTTATTGGAGTTCTGAGTTCTTGGGTAAAGCATCTGCTGGTGATATTTTTTCAAAATATAATAATTGTTTAAGTTCTTTGGATCGTAGTAAAGTCATTAAAGTTTCTTCTGACGGACCTAATGTAAATTTAGCCTTTTTAAATCTGGTCAATGAGAGTAGAAAAGAAGATTTACTTGATCCATTAATTAATATCGGAACATGTAGTCTCCATACCCTTCATCGTTCTTTCCAAACTGGGGAAGTGGCTACTGACTGGAATATTAAGAAACTACTTTTTTCTCTGTATAAAATATTTGATGAGTTTCCTTCTCGCCGAGCTAACTATGAATGTCTAACAGCTGCTACTTTTTCCGATCTTCACTATGATGCTTTACAGTTCTTGTCTAGTTTATGTGCGCATTTTACAGAAAAAAGTATATTGAAAAATAATCTTGTTCGAAGTACTTCTTGTTTGTCTCCTAAAGTTATGTTGGAACCGGCAGCGTTATCAACAGCTTTATTAGATAAAATGCTTGAAATCCTTGTTGGTTTGAAAAAACTGACTTCTGAAACCGCAATAAAAACCAAACAAAAGTATTCAAAATTTTTGTCAAATTTTGTTAAGGTTAACACAGAACTATTCAAAGAATTTGATGAATCTAAAGATCGGTTGGACTCATTTCTCTGGAAGCACATTGGTTCAGATCCTAACTATAAATCCCTTTGGTCTGTTGCCCAAATTGTTTTAGTTCTATCTCATGGTCAGGCAACTGTTGAGCGAGGATTTACTGAAAACAAAATGCTTCTTGTTGAAAATCTTGACATGGAAAGTCTTATTTCTTAACGATTAATATTTGACTATATGAAACGAAAAAATTTTGAACCTCAGAGTTTTCCAATGTCAAAGAATTTGTTATCGTATGTTAAATCTTCTCATAAAAAATATCAACAATCACTAGTTCATCAATCTAAAATCAAATTGAGCATGGAGAAGAATAAAAAAGAGATTGAGATTGCTTTAGAAATTCAGGAAATAAATATTAAGGTTTTCTCTTTGGAAAAAACTATTATCCAGCTTCAAAAAGATGCTGATAACTTTGCATTTGAGGCAGAAAAAAAGAATGGTATAACTATCTTATCCAAATATAATGCCTTGAAAAGAGCTGCAATTGACAAAGAGAGTATTCTCTGTGAATTGAAATGCAAAAAAGCGAAGCTAATAGAACTTAAGGAATGATTTCATTAATAAAAAATATATAAATTTTTATTTCAAGTAATCAAATTTCATTTATTGATTTTAATAGACTGTCACCAGGGTTAGTAAAATACTAAATACCACACTGTTGAAAAATTATGACATTATCAATGCTTCCCTAATAAAGGTCTGAAACAAAGTAAGCAACTCCATTAGGATTTACAGCAGTTAGACATTTTATGGTACAATGCTGGTTATATGAAAGATAGTTATTATCCTGTTTATCATAATCACATGGTATTTATAGACAAATTCAGTAAAACCAACTGAGCACCTTATGTAGTTGAAATTAAAATAAAAATTGTTGAAGAAGCTTTTGAACTTATTGTTGAAGTGGAAACATCAAAACCTTATAAACTTTAAAGTGACAAAAAAGAAACATTTGTGTAGTAAATATGCTACATATGAAAGACTCATTGACACTATACATATGAGCTAAAGTGACAATGTTATGACCACATTGATGTCTTAAATAAGTAACAAGTAGCTGTACTTTAATGTTCAAGGCAAATGGCTTTGGTTTCTTTTGTTTAATATTTTTGGTCATGGAATTCCAGTAATTTCCAGTAAATCAAGTAAACCAAGAAAATCAAATAATGCTTCAAACTGATTTGGTTCAATGAAAAATTTACTTTTTCTTAAATTATTGTGAATGGATGCAGAAGACATAGGGTTATACTTATCATGTTATTACAGTCTTTACACTTACTTTATGAATTACAGTCAATCTTGTTGACTAATTTGATTTCGAAAAACCACTGCTTCTACTTTTGTTCCTAGTTTATATTTATTTCAATAGGTCTCTGTTATTTCTATTAAATTCATTTTTAATACTATTTAAAAAGTCATTGGAGGTCTGAATCATTTCCAGTAAATATTTATCTTAAAATGTTCTACATGCATAAGCCATGTTTTTGACTTTAAAGTTTTCATTCATTCTTGCTGTTTTTCCTAATCATTATTCTAATCATTTCTCAAATATTTCCAGGTTTAGGAAACGCTATAAAAAATGTTCCTGGAACTAATATATCAGCATATCTAGAAACTGATCAGCAAATTCCCCTTGGTAGGTCCTTTGTTTTTCTTTATGAAATTGTTTTTCCAAATATCAATCCCTTAATCACTTGCGCTACATAATGTAGTTCTATTTTAAGAACAAAAATAATATGTTATTAGTTTGGTTTTTTCAGCGCATATTATAACACAAATTATTAACATAAGCAAAAAACCATGGCCAAGTTGTCAAAAAAAAAATGTGTGATCATATAAGACATGCGACTGCATGCCTTTCCTTGTATATCAACTTAAGTTTATAATAGCAATAATGATAAAAATCAGTACTTTTTTAACAGTTTGTGAAAATGCATGTTACGTTATGTAAAAAAATATTTTTAAAAAATGACAATCAAGCTCTAGATTAGAGCACTTCTATTAACTTTGAAACCTGTATTTTTATATACCCATATTAACTTTTTATATTTACTTTTTACTATATTTTTATATATTTATTTTATATTTTTCTGAATTATTATAATCAATTATCAAATATCATTTTTTTTTTACAAGAGTTGATAAAATTTATTTATATTTTAAAATGATGTAAATAATAATATAAATGTTAAACTTAGCCAATCGTGTTGTTAGAATAATAGGGTTCTCTCTCCCTTTTGTACTGTTAAGAGAATTTAACAAAATTTGTTATACTCTCTTAAATTTTTAAAATTAAAAGTAAAAATTTGTTAAATTACAAGATCAAAATATAAAATTTGTTAAATTTATTCCTTAGAATACACATTGTTTATTATTTATTAAGTAATATAAGTATAAGTCCAAATTTTCATGGTAAAAAATTTATTTTTCTGTTTTTAATTATAATATTAATTTTGTGTTCAAAATCATATAATTTTAATATATTAATCTTTTTATTTTTATTTATATAACTTTAAAAATTGTTGGTTTTTTGTTTTTTCATTGTCAATTTCGACCTTATTTAATAATTAACAATTAATTTCTAGCCTAGCAATTTTAAAAATTATGAAATTAATAATGCAAGATTAATTATAAAACATAAATAACATAAAAGATATATATTTTATCAATATAAACAACTACAACTGTAAAACATTTAAATAATTAAAAATCGAAAATTAAATTCTCATAATGCTAAAAAATGGGGATAAAACCCTATTATTCTAACGTCACGCAATGAAAAAGAATGCAAAATACTGATAAATTTAAAATGCAATTGCTAGTAGTGTTGTGAAGGTAAAATTTACTAGTAAATTTACCGGTAAATTTTAAAAAATTACTGCCTGGTAAATTTTGTAATTTTTTATTAAAAGATAAAGACTTTTTTATTAAAAAAATAAAGTTAATTGTTGAATAAAATATATTCATTTTATTCATTGAATTCATTGAATAAAATATAATATCCATTTTATCACATATAGTACAGCTGTTAAAATATATAGTTCATGAAATGTACGTTTTTTTAATCTACTAAATATTTTTTTGCACAATTTGAGATAAAGTCTATTTTATGTACATTCAATGAGAAAAGTTTTTATGACACCAGATTAAAGCACCACACGAGTGTCATTGAGTGTAAGTTGTAAAAAATTCGTAAATTTAAAAAAATTAAAAACCCTGTTGCCTAAGATTGTTACTTATTTTTAATAACATAAAAAAATAAAAAAAAAATTTAAAAAAAAGTTAATTTCAAACATCAATTTTCTTAGTGTCGATCGGTTTTTAAATGAGGGGAAAACTTGGGGAAAACGTTTTTAATCCCAACATTGAGAGTTATAGACAATACCATATAAATATAATAGCTTATATTTTGTCTACACACAGGTTTGCTATAAATTATTATTTTAATTTTGTTTATATTATTCACAATTCCCTTCTTTTATTTATTATATTATTCACTTTCCCTCTTTTTTCTAGGTACAGGATTTCGTTTTAAACCTAATTTAACAAATCTAATAAATGGAAGTTGTAATTATGTTTATAAAAGTGGACAATACAAATTGAGGTTAAAAATATATGTTTGTTCACCAGAAGAAACTTGTAAAAAATGCAACTCAGATGCTTGTTATTTTAAAGGTAATCTTTATGTTTGATAATATTTTAAAACACTTTTATATTTGATAATATGGAAATTTTTAAAACACTTTTATGTTTGATAATATGGAAGCTTTTAAAACACTTTTATGTTTGATAATATGGAAGCTTTTAAAACACTTTTATGTTTGATAATATGGAAGCTTTTAAACACTTTTATATTTGATACTATGGAAGCTTTTAAAACACTTTTATGTTTGATAATATGGAAGCTTTTAAAACACTTTTATATTTGATAATATGGAAGCTTTTAAAACACTTTTATATTTGATAATATGGAAGCTTTTAAAACACTTTTATATTTGATAATATGGAAGCTTTTAAAACACTTTTATATTTGATAATATGGAAGCTTTTAAAACACTTTTATATTTGATAATATGGAAATTTTTAAAACACTTTTATTTTTGAAAATATTGAAACTTTTGAAAGACTATTATGGTTGGTAATGCTGAAATCAAAAATATTTTGATTCAAGCTTACCTGATTAATAAAACATAATTTTTTTTTTTTGTAATTTTGCTTTAGTTTGTCATATTATTTTAGATTGTCAAGTAGATTGTACCTCATGGGAAACAAATTATTTACAGTTAATTAAGTCTAATAACTCATGTGTCTCTCTACAGACGCGCACCTGTACAAATCAATTGATTGGAACTGTATCTATAGAGAAAAGAGAAATTCCTATTACATGTCCTACTCTATCAACTTTTACTGTTCCCACTCTATCAACTTCTAATGTTCCCAACCTATCAACTTCTACTGTTTTCACTCCATCAACTTCTACTGTAACACAATCGTTGTCTTCCAGAGGTAAATTTTACAAAGTAGATTTTTTTAAATGTCAATATATAGTTTAAATCATTTATGATTTAAACTGTATATTGACATTTATGTATGCATTTATGTACATAGATCTGGGTCTCAAATGAATTGAAATAATATAGATATTTTAAAAATAATTATTTTTATTGAAAACACCACGTAAAAGAATTAAATAAAATAAATTTTTTTTTTAGTTTTGTTAAAAAGTTGGTACCTTTTTTTGGCAACAATATTTTAAAATTATGTTATTGTTGTCTTTTTACTCTCTGTAAAAGTTGAATAATGACATACTCCTTATTTGCTGTAAATGTTGAAAAATGTTATCCTCCTTATTTGTACATTTGTTGAATAATGACATCCTCCTTATTTGCTGTAAATGTTAAAAAATGTTATCCTCCTTATTTGTACATTTGTTGAATAATGACATCCTCCTTATTTGCTGTAAATGTTGAAAAATGTTATCCTCCTTATTTGTACATTTGTTAAATAATGACATCCTCCTTATTTGCTGTAAATGTTAAAAAATGTTATCCTCCTTATTTGTACATTTGTTAATGCTCTCCACCTGGGAATAATTTTTGATAAAAGTTACAAATAATATAACATTTTAGCATCAGTAAACTATACAACTACAGTTGCCTGTTGCCTATTATAGATTTGTAAATGCCTGTTAATTTTTCTGTGTTCCAAAACTTTTAAAACTAGTGTCAAGTAAAAATTGAAAATAAATTATATATAAAAATACTAATCTGTCAAGTAAATTAAATATTAGCAAATTATTCAAAGTCACTATTTGGGTACAGATTACTTATTTCAATCAAAGTTTATAAAATATTTGTTGGTTTTTAAAATTTAGCCCGAGCTGTTTCTATAAGACATTTGTTTGATATTAATATATGATTTTAAAATCTTTTTCTTTTACAAATAATACTACTGTAGTAAGACATTAATATTTTATAGATGGTTATAAGTAGTCTTGGAGATCAAAGTTGCCACGAAATGAAACATGAATATGTAGAAAATTCATACTTCAGCCAAGATATTAAATTAGTGTTGTAGTGGTATAGCATTCACATAGTTTTCTAATCTTTAAATAATTTCATACTAAAAGTTTTAATTTTAAATTTAATTATACTTTGCATCCTTGACAAAAAACACCATGACAACAAACAAATGAACTTTAATTAATATCTTAGTATAAATGATTTCTATAAACACCATGTGCAAGAAGGATGTGTTATAGTAAACGAAAATATTTAGAGAATTAAAAAAGAATGATTTAAGTGATCAAAAAGTATCAGAGCCCTTTAGCAAATTACATTATAAATTCAAAATCATTGAATTGATCAATTTCAATAATTTTCAAATAAATTTAAAATTATTGAAATGTTTTGTTGCAAATTTAGAGTTATATATGTAGTTTCTACACCACACTATTATGCTTTGCAATAATTCACTGTTGTTGCAGCAAACATTAAATACTATTGTTATTCTTTTTAGCTGCATCTTTGATCAATCAAAATAATTCTCAAATGAAATTAACATATATTATGATATTTACTATTGTTTTCGTTTTTCTATTTGGAATCAGTTTGGGTATTGCTTTTCATAAAAAATTATATAATCGCAAATTTGAGACAAGCCCCAGTAATTGGATATTGGGTATGTTTTTTTTAACAGAAAAATCTCAACACACAACACACAAAAAATTTTGCATTAAAATAAATGTGTGTTTACTTTTATAGGAAATGGGATTCAAAATCATGGTCACTGTAATGGAGTGAATGGTGCAAATAAACTAAAGTCTACCAATAGTGTCACATCAATAGACTGGCAGAATTTTTTAATGTATTAAGTTATAATTTCCATGATCCATTAAATTTCCTTCCCCAAATTTTAATAAATAAATTAATATTATTTAGATGAATTTTTATAAAAAACTTTATTTTGTAAATATTTTTTTTGTACTCAAATTAAGTTATTTATTTATATAAATATTTTTTTTTAACAATCATTGTAATGATATAATCATAATGATAAATACTATTGAATATATTTAATGTTTTTTTTTTTAAATAATTTGTATGCACCATCTATGTTTCCACTTCTGTTACATCATCTCTTTTTCACCATATCTATCCATTTTCACCATATCTGCATCTCTTTTTCATGATATCTATCCATTTATTTCACCATGTATATTTGCATCTCTGACTAATTTAAAAGATTTTATTAAAATTAGCTTCAACTGACTGTAAAATATAACTATTTACTCTTTTATAAAAGGTTTATAAAATTTAAACAAATTCTTTAATTTCTTTAAAAAAAGTATATTACTATAATGTATATATCTTTATATATGATCTTTATATATGATCTTTATATATGATCTATATATGTGATCAAGCTCTTTTAAACTTTTTATAGAAGTACTTACACTGCTCCCAGAACAAAATTACTTAGACAGTTCAAGAATCAGTTTTATTTAAATAGTTTTTAGAACAATATTACTTAAACAATTCCAAGAACCAATATTACTTGAACAGTTTTTAGAACATATAACTTAAACAATTCCAAGAACCAATATTACTTGAACAGTTTCGAGAACAAGATTCAACAGTTCTACGAAAAATTATCTAAACAATGAGATTACCTAAACAATGCGTAGAATGGTATTACTTAAACATATTTGAATACAAGATTACTTGAACAGATCTTAACCAACGTTTGGTTAAATAATTTCAAAAATAAAATTACTTTATAAAGATAGCTTTTTATGATGTTTAAACTATTTTAGTTTTTAAAAAAAAACTTTAAAAAAACTTTTTAACTTTGTACTGGATGTCACTGGATATCAAGAATTGTCAACAACTATTGTTATTATGTAATATAATCCTTTTTATTTTGACCCCACAGAAATTTTAAGCTCGGTCCTGTTAAAGTTTATGCTGGATCTGCAAACATTAAACAGGTACTTTAATTTGTTTTACTTATGGATCAAGTTGTATTACTTACATAATATTATAATAAGTAATAATTCCAGAATGAGTGAATTTTTTGGTAGAAATTTATAGAATTCAAAATCCTGTTGCATTAGACTGATTAGAGTTGCATTAGATTCAATTCAGTTCCTTTAGAGTCGGATTAGTTTTATTAGTTTTTTACCTTCAGAAAATGAATACTGTTTTGGGTTTTGCCTGCTTAAACTTTTCAGAAACATTTTGTACTTGAGCTCAATAAGAAACTTATTTTACCTTATTATTATACCAGAGTCTACCCAAGATTTAAACACATAAAAATTATAAAAATATGAAAAATGTTTCATTCAAATTTTAACACATTTTTTGCTTAAAGATTAGTCTTCTAGACTCGAAGAAAAAGTCTTCAAAAAACTGGCTAAAAAACTGTTTGCCATAAATGAAAAAATTGTTCTTTATTTTCAATTCAAGTATATCTAAAACCTTACACTTATTCTGAAATAAATATGCCATCTTACTAAATGTAATTATTTAGTATATTTTTAAAGTGTTTAGATTTTTTTCTGAAAAAACTTTTTTTCTGCAACTTTAGAAAATTAAATTTTTTCAATAAAATTTTAGTATGAGTAATTTTTAATATAATTTTTTTAGCTGCTTCCAAAAAATTCAGTTGAACAATGGTTTAACTTCCAAAAATAAAATTGAACAATGGGTTTGAAGACTTTAAGGCCAATGTTATAAAATAATTTAATTTTTCATTTATTTAGCTTTGTTTGTAGCAAGTATTGTTTTATTCTTAAAAATATCAAAACCTCAAATACAAAACTATTCTAATGGTTTAATTAATTGTGGTTTCCATATTTTTAATTAATTGTGGTTTCCATATTTTTAATTAATTGTGGTTTCCATATTTTTAAGAAGCATATGAAAAAATTTAATGAAAAATTTAATGAAGCAATATGAAAAAAATTTTAGTTTTAATAGTTCCATCATATTTCAATATTTGTGTGATTTTAAAGTGAACAATGATGAAACTTTTGATCTTTTATTCGAGGCTTATTTTGTTGATGACCAATGTTTAAATTCCAAACTGACTAAAAAAGTGTTCAATTATTATCTGGATTCTCAATTATGTTTTGACATTTTGATTTCTGGATGAATTATAAAAATAATTTAAGTAATGAAGTCAAGGTAGCACTTTCTCAAGGTGACCAAGAAATTTCTGACCCCTCAACCAACATTCATTATTTATTTACATTTTATGTTTATCATTTTATTTATTTAAAACTCAACATTGTCAAGCATGTGTATTTCTTCAATTGAACATCTGAATAAATAAAAGTTGCAAAATTTGTATAAAAGTTGTATATTTAGATGCCCATATGGCACTTTTAGTGGAATACATCTAAAGTACCTTCTAAGCAGTTACATAAACTTAATTTTAAAACATATGAAACGCCTGAAAAGTTACACAACATATGGTTTATTGAGATTTTTTTGTGACGAATTTAAACTGCATGTTTTTAACTGTACCATTTTTGATGAATGTTTTAATTTTATATTTATATCTAGGTTTTAAAATTATATCTAGATTTTAACCTGAGTTGCACATTGTGGCAAACTGATTATTTAAAAATCATCACAAGCTCAGATAAGAATTGCTCTTATCTTCGAACTCGAAGATGTACAAATCAAGAAAATACAAGAGTAGAACTAGAAGAAATTCCTACAATATGTCCTAATACAACTTTTTTTCCTATAGGTAGGATATTTATTGTTATGTTTGTTAAAATAAATATACTAGTCATTAAAAATATGTATGAATATATCATTATAAGTCATTAGTTAAAGAAATATATATAAATAGTCAAAAATATATATATATATATAAATATATGTAGTCATAGTCAGAAAATATATATAAATATTAAAAATATATATAAATATTGAAAATATAGTAGTTAATTATAAATAATTTGCCTAATTGAAGCTCTTGCTTCAGTTTTTAAATGAAAACAAAAAAAATCAAAAAAATTTTGGTGTTTCAAGTTATGAAGACTAAAGCAAAAATAATATATATCAAGCTGTTTTTGTTTTTTTGGTTTCTACAATTTTATGATAGCAAAGAAGCTTATTTTTTTAACTTACACATGTGAAGCTAATTATAATGTACTTTCTATAAAAAAAAATATTTTTTTGTACTGTACTGTACAAAAAAATAATTTTTTTTGACATTTTTAATCCTCAAAAGTTGAATTTTTAATTGAAAGTACATCAATAGTTTTAGGTGTGCAAGTTAACAATTGAATTTAACAAAAAAAAATCACTATACAATTATCATAATATCAATTATGAGATCAGTTTATAAAACTGCTGCTTGTTTTTTGTGATAAGCTTAGGCTAAATAAAAAAGCTTAATACTAGTATAAAGTTCCAGTCCTCTTGAGGTTGAGGTGACCTTTTTTAATTTTGAAACACCTAGTTCGATAGTATTTGCCATGTGGTCGTTATGACTGATTTTTTTCTCATTTTAATTTTTTTGCCTTTTTTTATTTTTAATGGCGAAAGGAATTATCTGATTAAATCAGTAATCCAGCTTTTCATCAAACTTTTCCTTACCTATATTATACAGTAAACGTATAATGTACAGTGTACAGTAGTTATTACTAAGGTTCAAAATCGAAATAAAAAGTTCTTTATACTCTTTTTCAGATTTAAATTTCGTATTTATTAAATTTTAAAATGCGATTCTCTACTTTATTATTAAATTTTATAATGCGATTCTCTACTTTATTATTAAATTTTAAAATGCGATTCTCTACTTTATTATTAAATTTTATAATGCGATTCTCTACTTTATTATTAAATTTTAAAATGTGATTCTCTACTTTATTATTAAATTTTATAATGCGATTCTCTACTTTATTATTAAATTTTATAATGCGATTCTCTACTTTATTATTAAATTTTATAATGCGATTCTCTACTTTATTATTAAATTTTATAATGCGATTCTCTACTTTATTATTAAATTTTATAATGCGATTCTCTACTTTATTATTAAATTTTATAATGCGATTCTCTACTTTATTATTAAATTTTATAATGCGATTCTCTACTTTATTATTAAATTTTATAATGCGATTCTCTACTTTATTATTAAATTTTAAAATGCGATTCTCTACTTTATTATTAAATTTTAAAATGCGATTCTCTACTTTATTATTAAATTTTAAAATGCGATTCTCTACTTTATTATTAAATTTTAAAATGCGATTCTCTACTTTATTATTAAATTTTATAATGCGATTCTCTACTTTATTATTAAATTTTATAATGCGATTCTCTACTTTATTATTAAATTTTATAATGCGATTCTCTACTTTATTATTAAATTTTATAATGCGATTCTCTACTTTATTATTAAATTTTATAATGCGATTCTCTACTTTATTATTAAATTTTATAATGCGATTCTCTACTTTATTATTAAATTTTATAATGCGATTCTCTACTTTATTATTAAATTTTATAATGCGATTCTCTACTTTATTATTAAATTTTATAATGCGATTCTCTACTTTATTATTAAATTTTATAATGCGATTCTCTACTTTATTATTAATTTTTATAATGCGATTCTCTACTTTATTATTAAATTTTATAATGCGATTCTCTACTTTATTATTAATTTTTATAATGCGATTCTCTACTTTATTATTAAATTTTATAATGCGATTCTCTACTTTATTATTAAATTTTATAATGCGATTCTCTACTTTATTATTAAGTTTTATAATGCGATTCTCTACTTTATTATTAAATTTTATAATGCGATTCTCTACTTTATTATTAAATTTTATAATGCGATTCTCTACTTTATTATTAAATTTTATAATGCGATTCTCTACTTTATTATTAAATTTTATAATGCGATTCTCTACTTTATTATTAAATTTTATAATGCGATTCTCTACTTTATTATTAAATTTTATAATGCGATTCTCTACTTTATTATTAAATTTTATAATGCGATTCTCTACTTTATTATTAAATTTTATAATGCGATTCTCTACTTTATTATTAAATTTTATAATGCGATTCTCTACTTTATTATTAATTTTTATAATGCGATTCTCTACTTTATTATTAAATTTTATAATGCGATTCTCTACTTTATTATTAAATTTTATAATGCGATTCTCTACTTTATTATTAAATTTTATAATGCGATTCTCTACTTTATTATTAAGTTTTATAATGCGATTCTCTACTTTATTATTAAATTTTATAATGCGATTCTCTACTTTATTATTAAATTTTATAATGCGATTCTCTACTTTATTATTAAATTTTATAATGCGATTCTCTACTTTATTATTAAATTTTATAATGCGATTCTCTACTTTATTATTAAATTTTATAATGCGATTCTCTACTTTATTATTAAATTTTATAATGCGATTCTCTACTTTATTATTAAATTTTATAATGCGATTCTCTACTTTATTATTAAATTTTATAATGCGATTCTCTACTTTATTATTAAATTTTATAATGCGATTCTCTACTTTATTATTAAATTTTATAATGCGATTCTCTACTTTATTATTAAATTTTATAATGCGATTCTCTACTTTATTATTAAATTTTATAATGCGATTCTCTACTTTATTATTAAATTTTATAATGCGATTCTCTACTTTATTATTAAATTTTATAATGCGATTCTCTACTTTATTATTAAATTTTATAATGCGATTCTCTACTTTATTATTAAATTTTATAATGCGATTCTCTACTTTATTATTAAATTTTATAATGCGATTCTCTACTTTATTATTAAGTTTTATAATGCGATTCTCTACTTTATTATTAAATTTTATAATGCGATTCTCTACTTTATTATTAAATTTTATAATGCGATTCTCTACTTTATTATTAAATTTTATAATGCGATTCTCTACTTTATTATTAAATTTTATAATGCGATTCTCTACTTTATTATTAAATTTTATAATGCGATTCTCTACTTTATTATTAAATTTTATAATGCGATTCTCTACTTTATTATTAAATTTTATAATGCGATTCTCTACTTTATTATTAAATTTTATAATGCGATTCTCTACTTTATTATTAAATTTTATAATGCGATTCTCTACTTTATTATTAAATTTTATAATGCGATTCTCTACTTTATTATTAAATTTTATAATGCGATTCTCTACTTTATTATTAAATTTTATAATGCGATTCTCTACTTTATTATTAAATTTTATAATGCGATTCTCTACTTTATTATTAAATTTTATAATGCGATTCTCTACTTTATTATTAAATTTTATAATGCGATTCTCTACTTTATTATTAAATTTTATAATGCGATTCTCTACTTTATTATTAAATTTTATAATGCGATTCTCTACTTTATTATTAAATTTTATAATGCGATTCTCTACTTTATTATTAAATTTTATAATGCGATTCTCTACTTTATTATTAAATTTTATAATGCGATTCTCTACTTTATTATTAAATTTTATAATGCGATTCTCTACTTTATTATTAAATTTTATAATGCGATTCTCTACTTTATTATTAAATTTTATAATGCGATTCTCTACTTTATTATTAAATTTTATAATGCGATTCTCTACTTTATTATTAAATTTTATAATGCGATTCTCTACTTTATTATTAAATTTTATAATGCGATTCTCTACTTTATTATTAAATTTTATAATGCGATTCTCTACTTTATTATTAAATTTTATAATGCGATTCTCTACTTTATTATTAAATTTTATAATGCGATTCTCTACTTTATTATTAAATTTTATAATGCGATTCTCTACTTTATTATTAAATTTTATAATGCGATTCTCTACTTTATTATTAAATTTTATAATGCGATTCTCTACTTTATTATTAAATTTTATAATGCGATTCTCTACTTTATTATTAAATTTTATAATGCGATTCTCTACTTTATTATTAAATTTTATAATGCGATTCTCTACTTTATTATTAAATTTTATAATGCGATTCTCTACTTTATTATTAAATTTTATAATGCGATTCTCTACTTTATTATTAAATTTTATAATGCGATTCTCTACTTTATTATTAAATTTTATAATGCGATTCTCTACTTTATTATTAAATTTTATAATGCGATTCTCTACTTTATTATTAAATTTTATAATGCGATTCTCTACTTTATTATTAAATTTTATAATGCGATTCTCTACTTTATTATTAAATTTTATAATGCGATTCTCTACTTTATTATTAAATTTTATAATGCGATTCTCTACTTTATTATTAAATTTTATAATGCGATTCTCTACTTTATTATTAAATTTTATAATGCGATTCTCTACTTTATTATTAAATTTTATAATGCGATTCTCTACTTTATTATTAAATTTTATAATGCGATTCTCTACTTTATTATTAAATTTTATAATGCGATTCTCTACTTTATTATTAAATTTTATAATGCGATTCTCTACTTTATTATTAAATTTTATAATGCGATTCTCTACTTTATTATTAAATTTTATAATGCGATTCTCTACTTTATTATTAAATTTTATAATGCGATTCTCTACTTTATTATTAAATTTTATAATGCGATTCTCTACTTTATTATTAAATTTTATAATGCGATTCTCTACTTTATTATTAAATTTTATAATGCGATTCTCTACTTTATTATTAAATTTTATAATGCGATTCTCTACTTTATTATTAAATTTTATAATGCGATTCTCTACTTTATTATTAAATTTTATAATGCGATTCTCTACTTTATTATTAAATTTTATAATGCGATTCTCTACTTTATTATTAAATTTTATAATGCGATTCTCTACTTTATTATTAAATTTTATAATGCGATTCTCTACTTTATTATTAAATTTTATAATGCGATTCTCTACTTTATTATTAAATTTTATAATGCGATTCTCTACTTTATTATTAAATTTTATAATGCGATTCTCTACTTTATTATTAAATTTTATAATGCGATTCTCTACTTTATTATTAAATTTTATAATGCGATTCTCTACTTTATTATTAAATTTTATAATGCGATTCTCTACTTTATTATTAAATTTTATAATGCGATTCTCTACTTTATTATTAAATTTTATAATGCGATTCTCTACTTTATTATTAAATTTTAAAATGCGATTCTCTACTTTATTATTAAATTTTAAAATGCGATTCTCTACTTTATTATTAAATTTTAAAATGCGATTCTCTACTTTATTATTAAATTTTAAAATGCGATTCTCTACTTTATTATTAAATTTTAAAATGCGATTCTCTACTTTATTATTAAATTTTAAAATGCGATTCTCTACTTTATTATTAAATTTTATAATGCGATTCTCTACTTTATTATTAAATTTTATAATGCGATTCTCTACTTTATTATTAAATTTTATAATGCGATTCTCTACTTTATTATTAAATTTTATAATGCGATTCTCTACTTTATTATTAAATTTTATAATGCGATTCTCTACTTTATTATTAAATTTTATAATGCGATTCTCTACTTTATTATTAAATTTTATAATGCGATTCTCTACTTTATTATTAAATTTTATAATGCGATTCTCTACTTTATTATTAAATTTTATAATGCGATTCTCTACTTTATTATTAAATTTTATAATGCGATTCTCTACTTTATTATTAAATTTTATAATGCGATTCTCTACTTTATTATTAAATTTTATAATGCGATTCTCTACTTTATTATTAAATTTTATAATGCGATTCTCTACTTTATTATTAAATTTTAAAATGCGATTCTCTACTTTATTATTAAATTTTATAATGCGATTCTCTACTTTATTATTAAATTTTATAATGCGATTCTCTACTTTATTATTAAATTTTATAATGCGATTCTCTACTTTATTATTAAATTTTATAATGCGATTCTCTACTTTATTATTAAATTTTATAATGCGATTCTCTACTTTGTTATTAAATTTTATAATGCGATTCTCTACTTTATTATTAAATTTTATAATGCGATTCTCTACTTTATTATTAAATTTTATAATGCGATTCTCTACTTTATTATTAAATTTTATAATGCGATTCTCTACTTTATTATTAAATTTTATAATGCGATTCTCTACTTTATTATTAAATTTTATAATGCGATTCTCTACTTTATTATTAAATTTTATAATGCGATTCTCTACTTTATTATTAAATTTTATAATGCGATTCTCTACTTTATTATTAAATTTTATAATGCGATTCTCTACTTTATTATTAAATTTTATAATGCGATTCTCTACTTTATTATTAAATTTTATAATGCGATTCTCTACTTTATTATTAAATTTTATAATGCGATTCTCTACTTTATTATTAAATTTTATAATGCGATTCTCTACTTTATTATTAAATTTTATAATGCGATTCTCTACTTTATTATTAAATTTTATAATGCGATTCTCTACTTTATTATTAAATTTTATAATGCGATTCTCTACTTTATTATTAAATTTTATAATGCGATTCTCTACTTTATTATTAAATTTTATAATGCGATTCTCTACTTTATTATTAATTTTTATAATGCGATTCTCTACTTTATTATTAAATTTTATAATGCGATTCTCTACTTTATTATTAATTTTTATAATGCGATTCTCTACTTTATTATTAAATTTTATAATGCGATTCTCTACTTTATTATTAAATTTTATAATGCGATTCTCTACTTTATTATTAAATTTTATAATGCGATTCTCTACTTTATTATTAAATTTTATAATGCGATTCTCTACTTTATTATTAAATTTTATAATGCGATTCTCTACTTTATTATTAAATTTTATAATGCGATTCTCTACTTTATTATTAAATTTTATAATGCGATTCTCTACTTTATTATTAAATTTTATAATGCGATTCTCTACTTTATTATTATTTTCTCTGCAACTACTTCATTTTTAGATAAAAAATTTTATAAGTTTTCAGAAAAAAAAACTTTTTCTGAACAATCTTTAAACTAATTTCTTTAGTTTTGAAGTTTTTGAAAGCTTAAAAAACATTAATGTTTTGTGAGTATTGTTTGAATACACATTTTGTAAAAATTGTTAGAAATAACCCACATTAAGAGTTAGTTTTTTTTTCCATCAATAAAAATGTTGAGACAAAGTTTTTTGAGTATAACTACTTGTTGAAATTAGTGATATAAATTTTCTGGTAAAATTTATTTCAAAATTTACCAGTAAAATTTATGTGTAAATTTACCAGTAAATTTTAAATTGGAATGGGTAAATTTTTTTTTAACAAAATTAAAAAAAAAAAATTTTTTATAAGAAAACTAACTTCTAAGAAACCCTTGTCTTATAAAAGAACACCTCCACATGGAAATATGTATTTTTTGAGTTGGTTCCCCGTTTCCAAACTAACCAGTAAAGCAAACATGCTTCAAGCCCATAAATGTTTTCTAAATAAATTTAGGGGTTAGAAACGATGTATACAACCTGTTTTTATATTGTTTATATATTCACTTCCCCAAGGCTGAGGCTACAATAGTTTTTATACAACCCTCTCTCGACTCTTCAACTCTAAACAGAAGCCGAATAAAACCATTGCGAAGAGAAATAAGTTAAGTGCAGACATGATGGCCATTGTATATATATATATATATATATATATATATATATATATATATATATATATATATATATATATATATATATATATATATATATATATATATATATGTATATATATATATATATATATATATATATATATATATATATATATGTATATATATATATATATATATATGTATATATATATATATATATATATATATATATATATATATATATATATATATATATATATATATATATATATTTTAGATAAGAATAAAAACTTTCAGTGTAATCAGGCTTTAAAAATCGTCAACCTTTAAAAAATGTTGTAAATCATCATTTGTCAAAAACTAGGTTTTTGTTTGTTTTTCACCATAGTATAAAATTTTTATAAACATATTTGATCTTATTAAAATTATGATAAAAAAGCTGTTGAAAAATGCACATTTGACCGCAAACCACACTAGAATTAAGTTTCTTTATTCGTTTTCTGTAAAAAGTTTCAACTTAACCTTTTAATCAGACCCCCTTCCCCTTCATTCAAAAATTTCATTCAAAAATCAACTTTTTGCTCAATATTATCTTCGTCACTATTGCTTTCTTCAAAACCCTCTATGATTAATTCATTACATGCATCTGATTCTGATTCAGAATCAGAGCTGTAACATGGAGATTCCTCTGATACTGGTTCGATTCGCCGGATTTTGTGGTTGTGAATCTAAAGGTGGTTATGAATCTAAAGAAAGTATTATAATTAAATTTTATTAACTTATAATATTTTTTAAATTATAATTAAATTATATTAACTTATAATATTTTTATTAAAGGTGACGAATGAATATTTTGTTTTGATATTGCTACATAATGAATGATACTCTGTTACATCAGAATTAAAATTATATATAGAAAAACACTTACTCAACACAAATACTTTTTATATCTATGGTAATCAATTATGTTATGTTACCATTTAATGATATTTTGGAAGAAAAGTTCAAATTGGAAGTAAGAGCTAAACCTAGAAGATGAAGTGTAGATGATTCATTGAGTACATTACAGTTCATTAATATAGGAAGATCTAGATTATTGTGATAAAGATTAGCTGTCTGTTGGTTTGCCTCATCATAATAACAGAGACGCAAGCAAAACCCATGGATTGAGTCAAGAAGATCCAGCATTCAACATCCTAACCTCAAAACAATGTATTATAAATACATCTAAACCAGTTTATTTGAAAAAGGAGTGAAAGGCTGATAAAATCTGTTTATCCCTAAGTTTTTGTCTAAGAGGTCTTCTACAAAACAGTAGCAGAATGCATTTAACGTCTGCCCAAAATAAATGTTTTTATCAAAACACCATCTCTAGCCTTTACTCAACCAGGGCAGGGGGTGTTTTAAGTTTCTCCGACTTGCGTCTAGGTCAGGTCAGGTCATTTATGAACAGTAATGTACACGATGAGTTAACTACATTTTATCTTCTAGGATTAACTCCTACTTCCAATCTTTCTTGGAAACCTAGGTTTCCAAGAAAGATTGGAAGTAGGAGTTAATCCTAGAAGATAAAAGGTAGTTAACTCATCGTGTACATTACTGTTCATAAATATAGCAAGATCTAGTTTATTGCAATAACAATAAGCTGAAAAAAGTAAAATAACAATTAGCTGAAAAAAAACTGACTAGGATCAGAAACAAGACATAAGTTGAGTAGAGAAGGTAAATGATTCAGGTTGTCTGGAAAGCTAGTTGGAAAGTTGACTATTTGAGTTAGGGATTGAGATAAGCAAAAGTTGTGGGCTGCAATGCCTGCAGAGTCACTGACACTAGAGCCAAGCCATTCAGTGTGATGAACATTAAAGTCACCGACAACAACAATATTGGCTGATGGATAAAGAGAGAGGGGTTGGTCAATATGATTAGAAATAACATCAAGAAGAGTGCAGTCTTGAGATGAAGGAGAGCGATATAGAACAAAGAAAAAGGCAATAGAGTGAAGTAGTGCTAAATGAAAACACATAAAAGAGTAGTCTGTGGATTCAAACCTAGTTTCCCGACAAATGGGTGAGTTCTTACAAATGTAAATGCCCAGGCCAAACATGTGACTATTGGAGTCTATGAGTTAAAGGAAGATAACCATCAACACTAAGATCACAAGATGAGACAGCTGAACTCAAATTAGTCTCATAAAGAGCAAGTAGATCTGGTGAACTTTGCAAGAGATAAGACTCAACAGAAGAAAAGTTAATTCGAAGACCACGAATATTAGTGAATGATAGGTTTAGCGAACTTGGTGATGACAGTGGTCTTTTGTGTTTTATAGTTTTTGTTACTTTATTCATTTTTAAATTTATTAAAAAACTTGACTTAAATCAGATAGTACTCAGTACACTGTTTAACAGCCCAAGTAATTGCCTCATTACTATTAATAAAACTTAAGCTGTAACAAAGGGCTTCAATGTGGCCTTGGCAATGCACACCAAGAGTGCAAATAGGGATACCATCCATGCCCAACATGGCACTGTTAATACTTTGATATTTTTCATCTGTTGATGGAATCAGCCTCTCTGAGAGCTATCACATAGTTCGGAAAACCTGACTACCAGCCAGCCTCAGAACCATTAAATTGAGTTTTAGAGCTGTACCTTCATAAGGAGATAATAGAATGAGTTGACTAGTCTTAAAAACATAGACACAAGCAAAACCCATGCGTCTAGTCAAGAAGATCCAGCATTCAACATCCTAAACTGGAAACAATATATTAAAAATACATCTGCCTAATAGATGAAAAATTATGAACAGTAGTGTACTCGATGAGTCATCTACCCTTCATCTTCAAAGATTAACTCTGACTTCTGATTTTTCTTGGAAACCATTTATCAAATCCATTGCAATGTTAGCATCTGCTAAGGTTGTATCTCTTTATTGTGCTAGCTACTTTTTTACTCAGGATTCTATTCTTTATCTCTAAAAGTCTTAACTTCATCCTTGTATTGAATGTTGTTGCCATATCTGGGTGGATCTTTAAATGATGCCCTTTTTTTCTTATAGGCAAGGTGCTTAAATACATTTTATACATAGTATGACCTCATCAAGAAGAGAAGTATCTGGCATTTTTTTTTTTTTTTACATTTTATATTACATTTACATTTATTGATTTTAAACTTATCTCTTTGTATAGTTTAGATCCATAAGTCATATAATTGCTTTCTTATATTACAAAAAGACAAATGCAGGTCCTGATAAAAAATGGTTTAAAAAAATATTTAAAGATCAAGTGATTGCAGATATCTCTACATAATAACTTAGGCTTATTCGTTTATGAAATAATTATATTTTTGCATACAATATAAAAACATAAAAATAAAAAAAACTGTTTTTCAAAACAATTAGCATCGGCCAATGGTTACCAGACTGAATCCAAGACCCACAAAGTTTTTGATCAAATAAATTAATGAATTATTCTTCTCCAAAAATTTATGTTTATAAGATTATGTTTAAATTATAATTTATGTTTCTGTTATGTCGATAAAGACATATTTTGTCTTTATCGACAAAACAGAAACATCCTATTTTCTGAATGAGATCTTTTTAAAGACTAATTTTGTGTACTAAAACATTTTTATTTATTAATTTTTGAATTAGATTATTAAAATTTTATAAACCTATACACTAACAAATTGTTTAACATAAACAAGTTATCAGACAATCGGCGTAACATAAACAAGTTATCAGACAATCGGTTTTTTACTTGATATCAAAAAAACAGGCTTTAAAAATCACGTACTAAGTAAATCTCGATTTATTTTCAAAAAGTATAAAACTTATTAAACCCTATTGAAATTATTAAAAAAACAGCTGTTAGAAAATGCGCATTTAACCGCAAGCCACACTAAATTTAAATAGTTCTAAGTGCTAAATTTAGCTAAACTGCTAAAAACACAAATATATGCTTTTAAATTCTTTTTGAAAAGAAAATTCAAAAAATTATTTTAAATAGTAATCTTCATTATAGTTAGTTCTCCTTTAATAAATTCTATAAAAACACATCAAAGTTAACTTTATCTACAATTATATTGCACGGGTTCCACACAACAAAATATGTCACACTACACCTGGTAACAGCCATTTGTAACATACATTGACTGTAATGAGTCAGGTTAGTTTTAAGTTTTAACTTTGTCAAAACTTCACGAATAGTATCTATTTTTGCCTTTTGAACTGCAATAAACAGAATACTTTTTGGCACAATTTCTCAAGAGCAGAAGCAACATGTTGATATTCAATAATTGTACTTTGTTGTTTGATAGATAGACGACTATATATTTTTTTGATATTGTAACCAATTTTCGCCTTATTTTTTTGTTAGATTAATTCTCCATTAAAGTTATATCTTTGATTTAAGGTTCTTTTCGAACCATTTCTTACAACAGCTTCCCGTTGATACATTGCTGCAAAACATGATAACAGATTTGGTTTATGCTAACCATGCATATACAATGATAAGTTTTTATTTTTTTCTGACACCACTTTTTTCTGACACTAACCACAGTTTATGATATGCATTATTAATAGATTGTGATCTCCGACATGCTGATTTGAATATGCATTAATTACTGCCTATTAAATTATGACACCCAAGTGGCTTAAGCTATGAAGATTTATAGTAGCTGTATGCTTTTAAGATTTTATAATCCCTTAAGTCTTTACTTTCAATACTAACCTACTTGATCGGTTAAATGTTAAATATATCTGGATATAACAACATTGGCCAAAATAGCATACCTTCTCCTTCCTCCATCCATTCTTCAAGAATTTCAAACGAATCAGATATCTGTATACCTTTTAATTTTAGTTTTAAATGATGTTCTTTTTAAAAATCTGCCTCAACTTCTACTGATGTTTTTTTAGGTAGTCTATGAAGGCTACCTTTAAAAAACATTTTGTCTATTGAAGCAAATACACGAGCCACCGCGATTTTTTTACCGTTTTATTTTATTCCGCTTATCTTCAGATAAGAAGATGAAAGTCTAAGAGTTTCTCGCCAACTTTCATCTTCGAACTCGCATTGGTTGGGCTCAGTACTTTCCATCCGAATATACTAAGCAATAACTCGAGAAATACTTTTTTTTTTTTTTTTTTTTTTTTAATAACGAAATTTGTTGCATCATTTAAAGTTTTTAAGCAGTTTGTACAGATTTCAGAGGACGCTTAGAAAGTAATAGAATTTTTTTGAGAATAGGTGCCATCATGACCGATGCTGCTTTCCATTTTTGCTTAAATTTTTTGCTATTTTTTACTAATTTTTTGCTTTTTAACAAGATTCCTTTTACAATTGTCTAGTAGCTCTTGACAACGCGCTGCTCAGGGCAGTTTGAAGGGTTTGCATCTTTTGCGATGATTTTGATGCCGTTTTGATTGCTCTAATTAGAGTAGTGGATTGTTGCTAAATCCAAAAGATATTTGCCTTGTTGTGTTTGATAATAAATGGCAAAAGACGTTTTGAAGATATTTAGAAGTCTAAGTCTTGCTAATAACGAATGGAGCACTATTAAAGCCACATGAGCAAACCTTTTAGTTTGAATATACTTAAATTCGTTTCTGACATAAACACCTTTTGAATGATAATAATATTGATGGCCGGGCAACTGAGAGAAATCCTTTTTGCAGTACGCATCGTCGTCCTCAATAATGCATAGTTTTTCTCGGTTAAAAAGTTTGACAAAGTTCCTTGCACGGCAAATTGCTTTTAATTCTCCATCAATTGATCGCTTTTTTTTTTTTTAGTGTAAGCCGTTAAACCTTTGCTCTAGAGTGCTATTCTGAAAAAGAAACGACTGCATTCGAACTTTTTGGCGAGGTCTCATTAGGATTGACATGGATTTCTTGTAAATGACCGAATTCACTTTGTTTTTGTCAACAAAACTTTTTTTCTTTTCACCGCCTCTTTTTCTTTCGATTGTTTGATGTTTCTTGTATCGCCTCAATATGACTCCTGAACTGAAGATTTAGCGACTTTTGAAAACTTTGCAACTTTTGAATGTGAGTAGGTTGGATTTTGAGGGAAAATCTCTAAAAATATTTTCCGATTATTTGATTGTTTAGTCGCTTTATGCTGATAAACTTATAGTATTAGTAAAACCCCAATACAATTAAATATATGTATATAGAACGTCATTATAAAAAAAAAAATTTGAAATTAGTTCGTTAAGTATTTCTCGAGTTATGCCAAGTATATCCGGCTGGAAAGTACTGAGCTCAATTGATAATATGTTTTGAAAAGATACGTCTAGCTATTTTACAATTTGTGAATATTGTAACAGTTGGTCAGTTGGTAGAGAGCAGAATCAGTTGGTAGAGAGTAGAGTCAGATCGTACTTATTATTTTTTGAATTTTATGAACAACGCTAAAAAGTTATCATAAGTCACCTGTGCATAACAAAGCATAACAAATTATTCATAAAAACTGTTTCTTTTTTATTTGCGGTTATATTTATTTTCAAATTTTATTATTCGATAAAAGGTCTTCCGCAAATAACGTCACTTAATTTATTGACGACTTTTTTGACGACTCATACGTAACGGATACGACTCAACTCTTTGGTTTTTTGACAACTCATTCGGAACTTGTTACTAAAGTAAGATCTCCCTTCCCCCTCCCTCCCTATGGTGTGACGTAATTTATGGACGACCTCTAATATAAATTTATATCTTTTTAGAGTTGATTTTTATTTCAGTTTAATTTTCATTTTCCTGGAAAATCATTCACGTGTATTTTTTATTTAAATATATGATGTTAAAACTTTAAAGTTTTGCATAAGACAAATATTTTATTTTTAGTCGCAAGCGTGGTTGGTGAAAATAACAACAAACAGACGTTAACATATATAGCAATATTTGTTTCTATTTTGGCGTTTCTCTTAGGAATATTTTTCGGTGTTTTTATTCTTAAATGCTTTATTCTGAAATCTGAATGTCGTGATTATCAAACAAAAGGTAACTTTTCTACAAAATAAAAATTAAGTAGTTAAGAAATTAAAAAAAATTTTTTTCATGTTCTTTTATTCATAAATTATATTTATAAATTTTCATTTCGTAGATTGTGGAATGCAAAATAGTGCTTATACCGGTAGTACAGATTTTAAAAAAGGAAACGAGATAAATTACATCGAAAAAATTAACAATAGTCACGTTTAGTTTAGTTTAGTTTATATTTTAAACTTTTTGTTCTATTTTATGCTGATTTGTATCAGTGGTTAAGGACCTTTTTTGAAAATAATAAATTTAAGTAACCTTCATATTTTTCAAAAATGAACGATGTTTATTTTAAGGTTATTTAAGGTTTTAAGAAGTTTTCTTGTTATTATGTTGAATGTGATCCTTTTGGCTCAAAAATTTTTTAAATATAATTTGAGTTAAGCTTTTTTACTTTCGTACAGTATTTTAATAAGTTATTTAAACAAGTTTTTGAATTTATTTAAGGTTTGGAATAATACTTATGTTTTTATTTATCAATTGTAAATACTGTTCTTTTTATATTTATATTTGTAATTATTTTTTAAATACTTTTGGTAATTATTTTAGCAAGTGTAGTTTTTAGCGTTGTTATTTTTCTGTCTAACATCATTTTACAATGCTGCCTAACAGGGTCGACGACACGAGTTTCGAAGTGGTGGAACACAATCGATAATTTCTAAATAAAAGTCCTCTATATCTAGAAATTAAAAAAATTAAAAATAAAAAAAAGGTCCTAAACAGCGACTTGCAGAAGAACTTCAGGTCTCTGGGTTTTTTATTTTTTTTTTATTTTGAGCTGTCATCAAGAACCACTTGTGAAATATCTATTCATTAAAAATGAATTATTTATTTTAACATAGGTTTTAAAATTTTAAATGAATATATCGATTCTGAAAGCTCACAGCACAGGTTTGAAGACGTTAAAAATGAATTATTTTAACGTGAGATTTTAACTACATTTCGTTAAATAGTGTTGGCTAGAGTGCTTGTTAGTCTTTTGCACCACTTAATAAAAAATTTCTATAAGAAATTTTTTAAATATGGTACCCTAAAAAAGTTTTATTTAATGAAAAAGTAGTAGCTGCGAAATTTGAGTCTGATCAAGTAAGGGGAACACGTGTCACACATCAGTAGTACTTATGACAACAAATGTTTTTACTGTTATGTGTAGTCTTTAATCATGATAACAATTTTAGGTGATCAGGAAAAAATGTGTTCGAAGTTTAAAACTTTAAATGAATATATCGATTCTGAAATGTTACAGCACAGATTCACAGATTGCACCTGATTCTTAATCTGTTTGTTGTTTTCGGATTAATTTTTGAACATAAAAATAATTTGTGTGTGTGTGATTGTGACAAACATTAATAATATATATAATTATATATACGGAAAAACTGTTGTTATATATAAATACATATAAGTATTATTTATATATATACCACAACACTTATCCGAAGCATAAACCTCAAATCCAATATTCAGTCATCTAATTACATCTTCAACATTCCAAAATGTCCGCTAACGAATTGTATGAAACATCGTCCATTTTACCTTCTTTAAACCCAATAGACCTGCTTGAAAATTGGCCGGGTCCTGGAAAAGGCAAGGCTGCTTATTTACCTAAAAGATGTGACGCCATAATCCGCTCTCTAGCTACAACAGTCAAATTACTGCTTGAAAAAATAGCAACCCTCGAAAAAACCAACGCCAACTTGCAAATTCAACTTAATAACTGCCAACCACCGGCAGTTTATCCTTCCGTTTCTCAACCAATCCTAAAATCTTTTTCTTCGCAACTTACCAAACCCGGATCAACCACAAACAATGCCAAACTTGATCAGCCCTTTTGTTTTGTCATCCGCAGCGACAGAGTCAAATGCATTGACGTTAGCAAAAAAGTCAACATCAATGGCTTGGAAAAATACCCGTTCATCAACTGGAAAGGAGCGCGCACGGCAGCCTAAACCAACCAATGAGAAGTCACAACATTCAACTCATGACCGTTTCCATATAATTAATAATTTTTCTTCTCCCACTTCACAAAGCAATGCTTCTAAATTGTTACTAAACTGCTTCTATGCAAACGCCACATCTCTAAATCCTAATAAACTCACCGAACTTGAATTAGCAACGTCCCTCTATGATTATGACACCATTTTTATCACTGAAACATGGTTTGACGAATCCTTAGCACCAGCTATTCCCAACTACAATCTCTTTAGAAAATATCGCTTTAGTCGTAAAGGAGGAGTAGCCATATATGTCAAGAACAGCATTATTGCCAACGAAATTGACTACTCTCAACTTCACATCGGTTTCCAATGCAATTTCTCAGAACAGATCTGGCTCGAACTTAAACTCTCACAAGAATCTCTCCTAATCGGCTGCATCTATCGCCCACCTACCAATAATGTTCTGGCCTTTAACGAAATAGTAAAAGCTACCTCCTACGCGAAATCGGCCGTAGAAAACAAAAAGTTTAATGGTCTAATAATCACCGGTGATTTCAACTTTCCCGACGTCATATGGGCCAATACCACCGGCACTGAAACTAGTTTTGGCACTAAATTTGCCGAAATCATTTTTGACCTACATCTACACCAGCACGTTATCAATCCCACCTTCATCCAAGCCAACGATCTGTTCAAAAATACACTAGACCTTGTAATTACCGAAACAACCGATCGATTAAGCCATATTACTATCGGTCCTCCTCTTGGTAGCGCCTTGCAAGGTCACTGCACTATGACATGGCAACACCAGCTGGCCAAAAACGTCTGCAACTTTCCCCGTTTTAACATTTCAAAATTTATATATAGGAAAGGTAATTACGCGAATCTAAACGAGAAACTCTCCCAAGTCGATTAGGTTAGTTTATTTAAAGACCGATATGCCGACGAATGTTATCAAATCTTCTGCGACAAATATATCAAATAATGTGACAAGTTTATTCCGCGTGTCACCTCCAAACCGGCCATACACAGGCAGCCTTGGCTAACCAGCGAACTTTTTTTACTAATTAAACGTAAGAAAAAACTTTGGTACCTCAACCGCAACAGCAAATGGCGAATCATTCTTCTTGTCAAAGAGTATAACCAAACTCAAAACCTTGTCAAAAAAGCTTCCTGCACTGCAATTAGAGCATTTGAGCACAAATTAGCTAGCGACAAATGGAACCCTAAGCGTCTATACGCTTATGTAAACAACAAAAGTGCCGTCAGTAACCAGATAACTTTTATGTACTCACCCGCTGGGGAAATAAATAGCGACCACGCATCCATAGCAAATATACTTAACAGCCAGTTTCAGTCAGTATTCACAATCGAACCATCAGATCAACAACTACCTCCCTTTGTTAAACGTGCAATCACTTTAATCTCCTCCGTCATCTTCAGCTATGATTCCGTTCACAAACACCTATCTGCTCTCAACGCCAATAAATCAACTGGAAATGACGGTATCAGTCCATTTGTTCTTAAAGCATGCGCTGATGCGGCGGCTACCCCGCTCGCCATCATTTTTCAGAAATCGATGGATCAAGGTGTAGTCCCAAAAGCGTGGCTCTTGGCAAACGTGACACCACTGTTCAAAAAAGGCTCCAGACTCGACCCAGAAAACTATAGGCCTATCTCCATCACCTCAGTACCATGCAAAATAATGGAAAAAATTGTTAAAGAAAAAATCATGCACCACCTTGTAGCTCATAAACTTATTGCCGATTGCCAGCACGGCTTCATCAATAAAAAAGCCTGCGTCACGAATCTGGGTGAGGCCATGGACTTTCTGACCAACAACGTTTCATGCAAGCTTCCAGTAGATGTTCTTTTTCTTGACTTCGCCAAAGCCTTCGATAAAGTCCCTCACAGAAGATTACTTCAAAAACTTGAATCCTACGGAATCGAAGGTAACGTTCTTAACTGGATAAAAGCTTTCCTTTCAAATAGATCACAGCGTGTCATATTAGGTAATACGTCATCCACCTAGGTAAAGGTTACCAGTGGCGTTCCGCAAGGTTCAGTGTTAGTTCCTACGCTGTTCATAATATTTATTAATGACTTACCCGAACACATCAGTATCGAAAACTTATGTAAAATGTATGCAGACGATACTAAAATCCTGAGTGTCGTCAAAACCACTGAAGACAAAGCTCGTCTGCAATCCAATATAGATAGCGTTGTTACCTGGACTCGAACCTGGTTAATGGAACTCAACATCAAGAAATGCAAAGTCATGCATTTCAGTAAGTACAATGTTTCCCCGCACATTTATTTAATGAACGAGTACGACGCTAACGGTAGCGTCACTAGAACAGTAATCCTGTCTTCAACATCCAAAAAAGATGTAGGTGTTCAAATTTCCAACGACTTAAAATATGAGAGGCAAGCACAAATAGCCGCTGCCAAGACTAATAAAGTCCTCGGGACATTGAAAAACACGTTTATAAGCAGAGATACCAAAATATGGACAAAACTTTACACCACTTATATACGCCCACATCTCGAGTTTGCAGTTACTGCCTGGTGCCCGCATCTTGAAAAAGACATAAATGTCATTGAGCGTGTTCAGCATCGGGTTACCAAAGTACCGCACGAAATAAAGCGCTTCGATTACAAGACAAGATGCATCAAACTCGTCTATTTAATCTCTCTTTAATAGAGAGATTAAATAGACGTCTACGCGGCGACCTCATTCAAAAATATAAATTCGAAAACAGTATCGACTCAATTAGCTGGCATATAGATCCACCTAACATCCCACCTAGCTACAGTCATCGCAAGCGCTTTCATCTTGAAATGGACAACAACTGCCTCGTTCGCTATAATTCCTTCAACAACCGCGTCGCTCACCCATGGAACGCATTACCTAACGTAGTAGTCAGTGCTACCAGTGTCGATCGCTTCAAAACAAAATTCGATCAGCTTTAATTGTTACTAGAGCGCATCATCTTCGTGCAATTTCGCACAAGCTAGCACGGCTAGCTGTTGATAGGCTTACGGAACACGCCCGCTCCGTGTAATTTAACTTTTAACTTAACTTAACAGATTTTAAATGGTTGATTGTATACCCCTGGTTTGCACAATTAAATTATTTAAAAAAAAAAAAAAAATTTAATTGGTTGATTGTACTTTTATAATATATTGATGGTTTTTCTTATAAAGTATTGATGTTTTTCTTATATATTGGTTGTATTTATTTATATATTTATTTTAATTAAACACAGTTTTACAATTATAATGATATGCAACTGCTAATGCTGTCTCAATTCTTAGGTTCTTATGTTCTTATTTCAAGGTTTACGAATATAAAAGTGCTGCAAACAAAAAAGTTTTTGAATGTATTTAAATTAAATTTCACCGGATAAAATTTACCTCATTGGTAATTATTGTCAATAGGTAATTTAAGGAAAGTTAAATTTAAGCAAGTATTGAGTGTGGTATTTTTTAAACTTCGCGTAGTGAAACGAATTCAACAGAAAAATGCTACCTTGAAAATACAAGTAATATTGTCAACTCCGAAAGAACAACAGATTCCCAGAAGGAAAAATGATATAATGACTATTGAAGAAGATAAATTATTCTTAACTTCGTAGGGGTAATAAAATCGAATTGGATTTATGAGTGTAATTGATTTTAAGCACTATAGGATAGAAAAAAGAAGATAAATGCACGAATGAAATACACTGAAAAGAAAACAATACAGTTATGCTCATTTGAAGAAACACGTAAATTTTATGTTTTATTTAGCATAATAGAAGATTATATTTTGTAAAAAATAATGTACTAATTTTTTAAAAGAACAACAAACCATAGTTTTATAAGATTCTGAAAGTAGTGATTGTTGTGGTAAAGATTTCTGGCAAAAATTGAGCAACTGCATGAAATACTGCAAATAAAACATGTTAATGAACTAGAACAAGTTTTGGGGTCTTCCGTAAAGTACGTACACAGCTATAAAGCAGTTGGGCTTCCCACAAAAACTAATATTATGTTAGAGAACATAACAGAGAAATATCAAATATTAGTTTTGTGATAAATTGGCGTACGTACGCCGAGTGCAGGGTTTGTTGAAAGCTTGCAAATGAATACGAAGGGGGTCTTATATCAGTGCGTACTTAATGGATGCTCCTTTTCGCAGTTTACTGATTTCTTAATTGAAACTTATCAACAACAAAAAAATCATAACGCTGTGATACAACAGCATCAATCACTGGTCAATTAAATATTGCTTGTATTATTTTCGAACAATTGCTAGAACGTAACCTTACGGTGCTGACTTCATTTTAAATTATTCTTAAACTTTCAATGAAAAACTTTCTCTTATCGTCTAGACCAAATGTATTTTCGAAATCCTATTTCGAGTGAAATTAAGTTAACAATTGAAGAAAGCCACGCACTTTCAAGCATCGGCGCATTTTTTGTTAAATTTTACAAGCACCTTTTGCTGTTGAAGCTCTGAATAACAATTTGTAATTGCTAAAAGCACTTTTTCGGTACAAAGAACCTGTTGTATCTCTTGTTGCATTATGAAAATTAATTAATCATTTATGAAACTTAAGGATGAAAATTTCCCGGAAATTTATTAAATTTTCAAAAAAAGATAAGTTATTTTATAAATAATTCATAAAACTTCATATCTAATTTAGGCAATTGTTATGGACAATTTTATGGTAAAATTTTGTGATGAAGATAATAAAAATTTTAGAAATATCTCTTTGAAAAACACTTTTTTTGGTATTTTGTTGAGTTTTTTTATTACAACTAGTAGCAACTATAGTTTTTTGTTTTCAAGTAGTAGCTATAATTGTATAATAGTGCAATATAATTGTTTAATGTATAATAGTAGTGTAATTGTTTTCAAAATTTTCTCAAATTGCTTTTTCCTGTTATATGCTAAACATATTGAAGTTTATTGGCAGAGGAAGTTTTGATTAAAGTTAAACATATAAAGTTAAACATATTATGCTCCATCTATAAAGGGTAAAGGGTATTCGGTAAAATGTGAAGTGCGAACCGCGAACTGCAAACCGGTAAAAAGTGAACCATGGTTCTATCAGTTGTTAATGATGGAGGATTTTTTATTTCCCGTTAGCGGTTAAATTGTTTTTATTTCTATGTATTTTGTGGACTTCAAGCAGAAGCATTAATTATATTTAATGTAAATGAAAAACAACCTAATTTATATTAAATATATCAAATTTCATTATACTTAATTAAAAATTTTAATTAAATATATAGAAATATAAACAATTTAACCGCAAAAAATATATTCCATCATTAACAACTAATAGGTTAGTTGTTAATGATGGAGTTTTATTATTTTAATTAAATATAATGGAATTTTAATTAAATATAATGGAATTTGATATATTTTACTTAAATTAGGTTGTGTTTCATTTAAATTAAATATAGTTTTCGCGTCACGGTAGGGAAGGAGGCGTAAACTTCCTGGTTAAATGCACTTCCGCGGTGCTCTGTGACAAGACCGTTAGGTCTTCTTGGGGCACCTAAAATAACAAAAAATAAAAAATAAAAAAAAAGTTAATGTTTTTGCTTGAAGTCCATAAAATATATAGAAATATTAAAAAATTTAACAGAAAATGTAAAATTTTATGAATTACTATAAATTTAAAAACATAGTTAGCAATAAAAATGAAGAACAAATGATTTCGAGGTCATAAATTCCACCGCTATGTTTAAGTGCTTTTGAGACTTAAGTCTCATTCGCCACAACCTTACTTGGGCACTTTTGACTTTATAAATCAATAAATTATAAAATTATGCTGTACTTTAAAATGGTTTAAATGTATACCATATTTTTTAACCATTACTGCCAAGTGGACGATTTGTGTGTGTGTGCGTGCGTGCGTGCGTGCGTGCGTGCAGCTTTTGATCCAATTGTACAATTTGTGGTTTTTCTTTGACGGATTCGTATGATGTGAGTGTGGTCGGTTGGTTTATGCTAGTGGAACGAGTGTTGAATGTTGGTAAAGACCCTAGCGGTTCGATTTTGAAAACTGATTGAAAATATTCGTTAAGAGTGTTGCAAATTACTTTAGGATCTATTGTAGTTTGATTATTAGTTATTTCAAGTTGACGGATGCGATCGTGTGTTTCTTGTTTGCTTTTGACGTACGAGTGGATTATGTTTGGGTCATATCTGCTATTATTTACCAGTTCCATTTCGTAATCCAGAACATCTTTGGTCACTCATATTTTGTGTTTGTTAGTACAAGAGGTGGTCGTTGATGGGACGTGTAATGAGGTTGCTTCGTTGAATTTATTGATAAATATTTGATATATTTCGGAAATGTTCAAGCTGTCGAAAGCCGAATGCCAGTCGAACATTATAGCAGCCGTGGGGCGGTGGTAGCGCACTTGCCTCAGAAACGTAAGATCCGTGGTTCAAACCCCACCACTGAGCAAATTTTGAGACATCGGTCGGGAAGGAGGCGTGAACTTCCTATTAAATGCTCTTCTGCGGTGCTCTGTGATAAGACCGTGAGAACTTCTTGGGGCACCTTAATCAAAATATATATATAAAAAAAAAAGTGTTTCAATATGCGTAGAGATTATGTTGTAGCTGGCTTTGCTCCAGATCAGACACTTCTTGTAGACGTTAGAGAAATCAGTTATTTCGGGTTCTTTAGTTTTTAAATCGACGAGAGCTACACTTCCCTCATTAAGACAGTGTGCCTGATTTTTGGCTATGTGGCCGAGAGGACTAGCTTCTTTTATGTTCATTATTCGGTCTGGTTTGTTAGTCAGGATCAAGTTAAAAGTAGTTTTTGGAGGTTCCTCGCGAGTAATGCGATATGTTGGAAAGGTTATTAGCTAGGTCAAATGATTTTCTTCAAGACAGTCTTGAAATTTGCTATCTGTTGGCCAATCGTTTTATACATATGCAATAGTCGCGATGCCACCTCCAACGTCGACATTTGAATACACAGTGTTACTGAAGTTTATCATTTAAGCTAAAAATTGACAATTATGTTCTGACGTAAAGTTAAAAAAGCATAAAGTTTAAAAAAATCCCGACGACTTTGATGCTCTATAACTTGAAGTCAAAATATATTATTATTCTTTATCATTTTCATAACTTATTAATTCGCTAATTAAACAATATTAATATTTTCATAAAAAAATGTAAAAAATAAATAACATCGTAAACACCTTCATATAAACTTTTTAAATTTTTTATAATAAATACTCAATTTTTAATTATATATACTCAAAGAAGGTAAAGACGATATGTTTATTGTCACTTTTATAGAGCACCTGTAGTCTCATTAAAAAAAACTTGACTTTTTTTTCAATCAAAAAACAAACAAAAAAAAAACACAAAAAGAAAAACTTTTACTAAATGTTTGTAAAATTAAAAATTTTTACTAAATGTTTGTAAAATTAAAATTAAATAAAAATTCAATAAAACAATGCACTTTTTTTTGTGCGTGAAAAATAAATAACAAAAAATAATAAAACAAATAACGATTTAAAGAAAAAGAAAAGTTTAAAAATTTGAAAACTATTAAGTTGGCGGTACCAGTATTTTTAATGTCAACAAATATAAAATTTTATTACATATGAAATGATAAATAAGCGTTCATTTCAGGTAAAAGGTATGCTCCATGTCGAGAACACAAGTTTGGATGGTTGATTTTCCTTTGTAATTGCACCCTCATGTATACAAGCTTATCTTCCTCACCTGGCCAACAATAATACGAATTCTGTTCTTAACCATTGTCACTATCTCGTAGCTATTAACCACAACTTGCACTACTTTCTCAAAATCAAATAAAATCAAAATCAAATCAAATATATTCTGAAACAAGTTGTTTAACATTTTAAGGATATTTACAATAGTATGAGTACTAATATACTAGGTTGGTTGAAAAGTTCGCGGAGCGGAAATGAAAAAACAATTTTATGATTCAAAAAATGACTTTATTCTTCAGTATATTCTCCCTTAAGAGCAATACACTTTTTCCAACGATTCTTTAATTCATGTATCCCATCTCTGAAGTGCGATTCCGGAAGGCCTTCAAAATACCCATTTACGGCTGCAATGACTTCTTCATGTGATGAGAAACGCTTTCCACGTTGAAATTTTTTGAGATGTGGAAAGAGGTGGAAGTCGGACGGAGCCAGATCTGGTGAATAGGGTGGATGTTCCAAGCGTTCGTACTTTAATTCGACCAATTTCGCCTTTGCAACATCGCTGATATGAGCAGGTGCGTTGTCCTGGTGATAAATGATTTTTTTATGCAGCAAACCAGGTCTTTTCTCACGAATTTTTTTATCCAACTGGTCCAAAAGATTTTTATAATATTCACCTGTTATCGTTTTACCGGTTTGAAGGTAATCTATTAAAAAAATTCCTTTCGCATCCCAAAAAACTGATGCCATAACCTTCTTTGACGATTTTGACGCCTTCACTTGCTTCGGAGCTGAACAACCGGGTTCTGTCCACTCTGCAGTTTGTTGTCGCAGCTTCGGATCATAGTGGTAAACCCAAGTCTCATCCATGGTTACGAATCGACGCACAAAATCTGTTTTATTCTTTTGAAAACGGGCCAAATGTTCTTGAGAAAGTTTTACTCGAGTGCGTTTCTGATCCAGAGTATGCGGCACCCATCTTGCCAACAGCTTTCTCAGACGTAATTCATCGTGCAAGATGTGTAATACCCGTTCATCTGAGATGCCCACAGTCTCAGCAATTTCACGTTTGGTCAATCGTCTATCATCCATAACCATGTCATGCACAGCATTAATCGTTTCTTCAGTAGTAGCACTTTTTGGACGTCCAGAGCGAGGGTCATCTTCAAGGCTTGAACGCCCACGTTGAAACTCCGCAGCCCATTTGCATACTGTTGTTTTTGAAGGAGCATCATCACCCAACACATTTACCATTTCATTATGAATTTCCATGGGCTTTAAACCTTTTTTCACAAAGAATTTTATTACAGCACGATGTTCAATATTTTCCATTTTAAAAAATACTATGACACGTCTAATTTCAATAGCTTGTAAACAAAGACTGAAATGACATATCGACTTGAAATTTTTTATGCGTTCATACGAAGAATGAATACGTTTAATACAGTTATAAATTTGTTTCTACTACTGCAACATAGGTGCCGCTCCGCGAACTTTTCAACCAACCTAGTAAAGCAAATACCTAATACAATATATCAATATAGACATTTAGAAAGATATTAATAGTAATAATAATATTATATTAATAGTGTAGATACTACTAAAAATTAAAACAACAATAAATATTAAATCAATATATATATATATATATATATATATATATATATATATTTATATATATATATATATATATATATATATATATATATATATATATATATATATATATATATATATATATATATATATATATATATATATATAGCAATAATAAGTAATAATGATATTAAAATAGAAAATAAAATAAAAATAAAAATAATAAAAAAGTTAATATTACTATCATCTGAAAACAAAATAATAATGATGAGAATAATAGTCATAATATAAAATTCAATCATAATAATAAAGAATAATAATCAAAATAAAAAATCTTTAATAACGATGATAATATTACCAATAAAAATAAGATAAATAGAAATGAAAATAAAATAAATTGATGATGACAATAAATAAAGATTCAAGAAAATCTTCGTCAATAACAGTGATAATATTAACAATGAAGTTAAGATAAATAGAGACAAATGAAAGAAAATAAATTGATGATGACGATAAATAAAGATTCAAGAAAATCCTCGTCAATAACAATGATAATATACTAACAATAAAAACAGAAAAATGAAAGAAATAAATATATAAAAAGAAAAGCAAAATAAATAACCAAGGAATTAAGGATAAGAAAAGACTAGGTAGATAGAAATTGATAAATAGATAGATAATTTAGAGTTATTGAGGCAAGGAGAATGAAAAGCCAGAGTATTACTAATTTATAAATATTATAGGGAGTTTGGAGTTTGACTGCAAAGATATTTATTTGTATTTTATTAACAAGTTATTGAAAAGCTTGATCTTTTCAATAACTTGTTAATAAAATAGTCAGAGATTGAGTTTAGAAATTGCCCTTATACTTTGGTATTTAATGCTCTTATACTTTGGTATTTAATGGATTTATTTCCATACTTAATAGAATGATGTTTTGGAACAGCTAGGTTTAAATTACTAAACGAACGAAGAGGATATTCACAGTTTAAACAAAGAGGATATTCACAGTTTAAACATTTATTACAAAAATTGTTGAACGATAAGGAAGTAAAAGAACTGGAAGGTTATGGTGATGGTAATTCCAGACAAATTGACAGTTAAGGAATATAACAAGGTCACTCTCCTGAGTTTTATTGCCAAGTCATTTAGATGGTCTTTGAAGGAAAGATTGGAATCAATTTTAATACCAAGATATTTGATAGATCCCACAGGATAAATTTTCTGCCTGTTTCGTCTAAAATTTAAGTGCTTTTTAATAGGTGTCAGACTGGATTTAAAGATGATGAGTTCAGTTTTATTACAGTTAAGAGAAAGTTTATTAGATCGAAGTCATTGAACGAGAGATCATGATTAATATATTTGTTGATTTTTTTTTTTGCGATTTATCAATCAGTAGCATGTTAGTATTGTCCGCTAAGGGTAAGCAGTTGCAAATTTAAAAGAAGTATTTAGTCATTAATAAAAATAAGAAAGAGAAGTAGTCCTAAAACTGAACCTTGAGGAACACTATTTGAGCACTTTTTTATGACAGGATTAGTACCATTTATGGAAACAAACTGTTTTCTATTGTTAAGATAAGAACTAAACCATTTAAGTGGGATGCCTCTGACTCCATAATACTCCAATTTTGTTAGAAGTATTGAGTGATCTATAGTGTAAAAAGCTTTTTCCAAATCTACAAGTACTCCACATGCAAAGTGCTTGTTATCCAGAGCTTTTCGAATCCTCTCAGTAATTTCAATGAGTGCAAGGGTTGTGGAATGTTTGCTTCGGAATACATACTGATGTTGGTATTTACATTTTTCTAGAAACTTGTACAGCCTGTTATGCCTTTTCAAAAAATTTGCTCAAATTGGAAAGAAGGGAAATGGGTCGATAGTTAGTGTAATCAAGAAGAGAGCTTTTTTTGAGGATTGGAACAACTCTAGCTACTTTAAATACATCTGGAAATGTGCCGCTTTTAAATGAGTTATTAATAATAGTGCAAAGTGGCTTTGAGATAATGTGAGATGTAAGTTTTAGAAAAAATGAGGGCAGGCTGTTAGGACCATAGCTTGTGTTATTTTTTAAAGTATTATTGATAAGATTAGATACCTCATCTTTATTCACAGGATCAATAAAGAGAGAACTAGTATTTGGCATATTAAGAAAGTCTCTGAATTTGCGTTTTATTGGTCTGATTTCTCTGTGTAGTTTTTTATTGACAGAGATAAAATAGTTGTTAAATATATTAGAGACAGTAGTATAGTCTGTTATAATATTTTCATTCATATTTAGTTGAAAAGGTGCATTGTGGGATGATGATTTAATGTTAATGACTTCTTTAATGCCTTTCCGTGTATTTTTAATGTTGTTTAGGTTGTTATTGAAATAGTTTATGAAGAAGGATTTTTTGCTGCTTTTAAGTAAGTTGCTAATTTTATTCCTATGATATTTAAATTTTTTAAAGAATTCGTTTTTATTATTAATATTTTCACATCTTGCAAATTTTTTGTAAATACTATTTTTTACAGATATAGATTTAAGTATTCCTTTAGAGATCCAGGGTTTAGATTTGAGTAGTATTTGATTCTTGATTAATGTTTGAAAGGGGGCACGATGGTTTAAAATTTTCTCAAATGTTCTTAAGAAGTGATTGACAGATTGATTTATATCATCGTCTTTTTTAATCAAGATTTCCCAGTTGATTTTAGAGATGTCCAGAATAAATTTGTTGGTGTCAAAGTTTTTAAAACTTCGTCTTGAAATTTTAACTTTGTCAGGTTGACTGGCTGTGTCAGGAACACATACAAATTGTGCCATGTGATCTGAAATAGAAATAGTTAAGTTATCAGAGAGATGATCAGTAGAGTGGAGGTTCATGAAGATATTATTAATGAGTGTTTGTGATTTAGCTATTATGAGGGTAGGTAGGATTATAGAAGGGGTAAAAGAATAAGAGCATAAGGAATTAAAGTAATTAGAGGTAGGATTAGACTCACTATGATCTAGTAAATCTATATTAAAATCAGCCATTAAAAGGATTAATTTTTTTTTTGCTTAGTTTTTCTAGCAGCGGCGTTAAGTAGGTGGAAGTGAAATCCTTTTGACTTATTGATGGGTGACGATATATGCAGCCAATTAGAAAATTTGTTTTGTGGGGCTTAATTATTTCAACAAAAAAAGACTCTAGTAATTTTAGTGCATATATCTTGAGATCATTACGAACTACATAATTTAAATTTGATTGAAGATGTTAAAGAGCACCACCTTTTTTGGCTTCAGTGGGGCAAGCAAATGGCTCTCAAGAAATTATAAAGACATCCGTTTCTAGAGTAATTAAATCTTCATCTGAAGAATATTAACCAGAATCTTTACTGTCGCTAAGCTCAGGAATAGAAATATATGAGTCTGAATCAGACTTTTCATACTGTTTCTGCTTCTATATTTCTTACTTTTTTTTTTCTCTCATTCTTTTTCATTTTCTTTTCTTTTTTTATTTCTCTTTTTCAGCTGCTATTTCTTGTTGCTGCAAGTATGGACAGAGTCCACTCTTGCAGAAACCGTTGGCTAACACAGAATGAGTAACATGCTTATCCAATATTTTATTTTTTATGCAGTTTAGCAAAGTCTTTTTTCTTCAAGATGGAGTTATCTAAATAATTGCTGCGCCATTCATAAACATGTTGCTTCCAATTCTCTTTTAATGTACGAAACATCCATAGGCTGCAAAATGTGTGTAGCATTATGGTAAAAAGTCACTAAAATGATCCCATTTTGGTCGCAGAACTGACTTATTTATATACATTCATTGAATTCATTGTGACTTATTTGTATATCATACATTCAAATGCAAGAAGCGAACTTGAGTCAAGCTCGACTTGAACTTTACATTGCAACCAATAGCGACAGAGTATGGGTTTTCCCCTCAAAAATACTCTGCCGCTATTGGTTACAAAGTAAAATTCAAGTCGAACTTGACTCAAGTTTGCTTCTTGCATTCCACCCTAATATTACTTATTTCAAGCCAATGGTGAAAAAGTTTCAAGCCAAGAACTGCATCCAACCGGAATCACTTATTCCTAGTGCTCAACTGGAAGGAAAGTTTAGCATTATTTCCAAAAGGCAGCTGCTCATATTTGTAAATCACTAATGGTGTTACAACACTGATGTTGAAATTGCTAGTAAGCAGTACTGTGGGACACTCTTTGTCATCTGAATTAACATGTTGTTATGTTGTCTTATATCCCTATCTTGCAAGAACTTTAGTGTCTTTTGGGTTAAGAAAAAAAACGGTTTCATTGCACTTAAAAAGCCGTGAGAAGTTCATTAGGACTTCTTAACTCCCGTGAACTACCGTAAAATATTGTCCTGTGTCACTAATGAACGGAAAACTATTGAGTTTTGGCTAATACGTTTAGATATAGTTTCATTTCTTTTTAAAAATCCGTGGATCCATGTCCTTCCTGGACAATTGTGAGTAAGAGGATTGTCACTACTAAGTTCAGTCATCAACTATTCTACACTATCGAAGTACAGATACAGGGAATCTTGCTTCAGCCATTTCTAGAACCCAGCTAGCAATAACTATTTCTTAGTTGCTAAGTCCCATTTTTCTTTCAATGGGTGACTAACAAAAAGAAAAAATCTTGTCATTTTTTACAAAAACAGTTTACATGATAAATATAAAGTATGAATCAGTTCAAAAAATATTCAAGATCTGAAAAACAATCTTGATGATATCAATGCTGACTTAATGCTGACTTAATGCTTAATGGTGATGACTTAATGGTGCTGACTTAATGGTGCTGACTTAATGGT
Source organism: Hydra vulgaris (assembly GCF_022113875.1). Taxonomy (NCBI): domain Eukaryota; kingdom Metazoa; phylum Cnidaria; class Hydrozoa; order Anthoathecata; family Hydridae; genus Hydra; species Hydra vulgaris. The sequence goes on along the minus strand of NC_061161.1, from coordinate 49,322,456 downwards.
GCTGACTTAATGGTGCTGACTTAATGGTGATGCCTGCGACGATAAGGTTGAAAATGTAAATGAAAAAGTTTGTAAAGTTAGAGAAGAGTTATCCAGCGTAAAGAAAATACAGGGGAAAATTTCGACAGACAACAACGACCTAAAGTTAAAATTTTTTGACATAGAAGGTCGAAATCGAATAACCTGCGTGTTGATGGTTTACCTGAAAGTAGCACTGAAAAAGATTAAGAAAAAACCAAAAAAAAAGTAAAGAAACTCTCGGCAGAAAATCTGAACATTAAAAGAGTGGTCAAAATTGAACAAGCGCACAGAGTTTTGAATTTAATCGTGAAATTTGATTAATAAACAGTTGTTTTGAAACTGCACGACTATGGAGACAAAAAAGCAGTCACCGAAACGCATCGAAACTAAAAGGAAGACCGTTTGAAAATTGGAGGAAGAGTCGCTATTTATTGTCGAAATGGTATTAAGTCCGAACAAGTTGCGGTTACTCAAAACGATAATGATATTGATATTATTTGCGTTGACTTATTCTTTGGAGCCCACAAACTTCGTTTAATTACATGATACCATCCTCCTTCTTATTCCAAAATAGATTTTGACTGTCTTTTCAATCAATTATAATTTAAATTATGATTTGTGCTCCTTAGTTTATTTTTTTATTATTTTTGGTGATTTTAAGTTACCAAAATTGACTGGCTAAATTACATTTCACCAAATGAAATGTGTCATTGCTTATTTTTAACTCAAATCAATAGTCTTGGTATGCATCAATTTGCTCATGAACCATCATGCGAATCTTATATTTTAGACCTTGTTTTTTCTAATAAAATTTCTTTCTTAAGTAGTATTTCTGTTGAGTACTCTTTTAGTACCAGCGTCCATAACGCAACCCATTTTTCATTAAATATTAATGATAAATATCACTACGAAAAAAAATCGGAACATTTTTATGATTTCATCAATGCTGATGTAGATAACCTTCTAATTTACTTTTCAAATATTAATTCGAACTACAAATTTTCTTATGTTTTCAATATTGACGAATATTGAAACTTTAATCATTTTAGGATTGGGATCGACCATTTTGTTCCGGTAAGAAAAATACGTCATAGTAAAAAGAGACATCCTTACCTTAGACATATCAAGAAAATGTTAAGTTGCAAATTATTTTTAAGGAAAAGATATTCCGTTGCTAAAACCATTCCACATAAACAAGCTTACATCACATACACCATCAAACGTAAACAAACCTTGTTTACTTACATTAAAAGAATCAAACTCAAATTAGTTGATGACAATAAAATCAGTAAGTTCTTTAACTATATTAATAATAAACTAAATAATTATAAAAGAAACTACCCTATAAAGAACAAAAACAACAATTTCAAGTTAACTTCTAGCAATAAAAAGACTGCTGAGGTTTTTAATAAACACTTTGGAAGTATATTTACGGATGATAACAACTATTCTTTAAATATTACTAGTTTTGATAACGACTCGATTAACATTAAAGACTTTTTAAGAAATTTAATTTTTCTGTTGAGACGGTTTATCCAAATTTAATCCGTCTCAAACCCAGTATCTTATGGTCCTGACGAAATACCGAACATTCTTCTGAAAAAACACGCTCTTGTTTTATGTATTCCGCTTTCGTTTATATTTGATGCCAGCTTTAAGGTAAATAGTCTACCACAACAGTGACTTCAATCTTTTGTTTCTCCAATATCACTCACATGCACTTATTGTCGAGCAATGAAAAGAATTATTAACTCAGATATTATTAAATACTTAACTTTCCATAACTTAATAGCCAATAATCAACATGGCTTCCTCAAGAAACGCTCTACATGCACTTATCTCATAGAATCTGTTAATGATTGGAGTATTGCACTAGGCAAAAATCTAACAACAGATTTGCATATATTGACTTTCAAATGTATCTCATTCTAAATTATTAGCTAAAATTGCTCTATTTAACATATAAGATAATAAAAAAAATTTTTTTTATGTTGATTTTAGGTGCCCCAAGAAGTTCTTACGGTCTTATCACAGAGCGCCGCGGAAGAGCATTTAATAGGGAGTTCACGCCTCCGACCCAACCGATGTCGCAAAGCTTGCCCAGAGGTGGGGTTTGAACCAGGGATCTTACGTTTCTGAGGCAAGTGCGCTACCACTGCGCCACGGCTGCTTAAAATTGAATTGCTGCATTTCTTAACAATACGAATCAACAAGTTAAGGTTGGAATTTTGTTATCAAACCCAACTTACATTGTTAGCGGAGTTCCTCAGGATAGCGTGTTAGGCCCAACATTATTTTTATTATATATCAATGATATAACTGCTATTGTTAACAATCTTGATTGCTCTTTAAAGCTTCATGCCGACATCAAGTTATACAGTTCATTTTGCAATATGGACCATAGCCATCACTTAGTTAATGCTCTTGTTAACGTAGTACTTTGGTCAGAAACATGGCAACTACCTATTTCTACCATAAAGTGTTTTGTTCATAAGATTGCACATGCTTCTTCAAAAAAATTCATTAACTTTAACTATAAGTTAGAGTAATAATAAAATATATTTGTTTTTTCTTACTCTCTTTCTGAATATCTTTACTCAATATATATACATTTGCAAATACCCCCGAGAGTATAATAAACAGTACAAACGATGGAAACAGAGGAAACAAAGCGATGTTTCCTCGCCATTTTTTCTGGGAGCCACGTTATACCAATATACTATTTTTAACGGATCTTTGCCACTTCTTGCTGCGCTTGATTGTGCAATGGTGACGTTCAACAATTCCATTTCCAGATGGCCTGTAAGCGCAACGAAAACCAACGAGTTTTGAGCGAAAGCTCTTGCTGTTGTCAAGAAGAACTTGCCACGGAGGTGTTCTTTCTCGAAATATTTCTTCTAGATGGAAACACACTGTTGCTTCTTTCTCGTTTTATAGTTTACTCCAAATTGTAAACTTGCTCCTTTTGACACAGTCAACAATAGACAAATAAATCTCTGATTTATAGTGGGTAACGTCAATAGCTAAACGGTACCAGCTCTTTCCAACTTCAAGGTTTCCTTCTTCCCATCTGATTGGAGCAGGATCTACCAATAAACATCTTTCGCAACTTTTTACGACTGATTCAATGTCTTTTCTACAAACTCTCTCCTTTGGATATGTCTGTTTCATCAAATAAAGGGTTCAATTTACTCCAAAGTGATGAAGATTATGAAACGACTTCACATCAGGCGGTACGAGATTTGCTGTCATTGCAGAATGATTTGAATGCAGCCAATTCTGTGGTACCCTCCTAAGAGCATCGGCTTTATTTTCTGCTGACTTAACCAGGAAAAGTTTTAATTGTATACCACACTCCTTCACAAGGTCTTCAATTAACGACAACCAGCGACGGACAAGTGGTTCTCCAAGACCGTGTACTCGAATGGATTTGTCACCGATGATTAAGGATTTCAACCAGCCAACAACAATAGCCGAGTCACACTTTATGGTAATACATTCGAATCCCCATTTTGTTGCTTGATTGATTCCTTTTATCACAGCTTCTAACTCTGCGATAAAAGGAATCAATCTAGCAACAAAATGGGGATTCGAATGTGATTAATGTGAGCCGCATCATTTTGTTTTCTCAGCCACGAGCAGTCTTTTACTATTTCCCCAGCCACTTCCAGAACTATGCCAACAGCTAAACTGTTTGCATCGCACCACACTGTTGCTTCAGAAGTGTTTTTTACGTCCCATGACCCATGAAAGGGATCTTCCTTTGTAAGTCTTTCATTTAAACTGCTTACTAATTTGACAACACGATCGTTCACCAAAGTGTCCCATCCATTTTGTGGGAAGCCGCTCGACAAAAACGGGTGGCTTTCCTTCCACGTTTTTTGAGTTCGTACACTTTTTATAGGAGTACTGGGCCAGATGATTGTCCATTCCACACACAAAGCACCTCTTCTTCTCAATTTCTTTGCTGCAATTTTGACTGATATGTCCATCCTCACCGCAACGGAGCTCGTTATGGTCTTTTTTCCGCGTCCTTTAGGAACCTGTCTTGAACTAATGGCAACCGGATTCACGCAACTGACAAAACACGATTCTTTGCGACGTAAAACTTCCAAACTTCTGGATTTTTCAACGATCTGGCACAGCAACATTGTTGATATTGAGCATACAGTTTGCAGCTGTTTTCTTGCTTCGTCAGGTAATCCAAGAATGGGCACCTTATCCACTCTTCGCTTACGTGAGATGATATTAACTGCTCAGTCTTGTTAATTCTGCGAGATATACGTCAACGGACTCATTCTCTTTAAGACGGAGATTTACGAACTCTTCGTATGCTGTTAGCGGAGAAGCATAGAAGGCAGTAGTCAGTGCAGTTTTCACTTCATTGTAGTCTTCTTTTATCTCATCACTTAGGCCTTGATAAACGGCAAACGCCCCACAAGAAATAAATTAAAAAAACATTCTTTCTGACGCAACACGTTAATAGTTTATATATAATTCAATTATTTACACTAATTACAGTTAGGAGATCATATTTTAGCTTGGTCTTCTATTCCGAAAGATCTCGGTGTGACTTTGGATTCTCAACTGAACTATAAAAATCATATTTCAAACGTTATACATGCAGCTAATACCAGAGCATACCTTAATTAAAATGCTCGATTCTAGTATCTTAGTAAAAGCTTTCTATACATATATTAGGCCTATACTAAAATATTGCTCGCCAGTTTGGTCGCCATATCATGTTGAACTAATAAAGATAGTTGAGAACGTGCAAAAACGTTTAAAAAAAATCCTAAACTTAAACAATTTAACCTACGATAACCGAATTCATTGCTTGATCTGGAGTCGCTTGAGATAAAGACGAGTAAAACATGATTTATCGACTTGCTTCATAATTCTGCATAACTTGGTCTTAATTAAGAAATCTATGTTCTTTTTTGTTGATAACAAAAACAACACGCAAGGACATAAATAAAAAATACACAAACAGTAATGTCAACTAGATATTCGCAAATTTAGTTTCGCTTACCGAGTTGTTAACATTTGGAATCAGTTGCCTTTTAATGTTGTTAATGTCGATAATATCAACATCTTTAAGAGTAAAATTATCAATTAATTTAAAAAAAGTTATGTCGGCGTTGACTGCTTATCTTATTGTTTAGTTGTATATAAATTATTTATCCAATGTTGTATGCTGTTACATAATTTATTTTTTTTTGGGGCACGCTGTTAGCGTCCATCAATATGGACCTGCGTGTCCTTTAAAACATGTACTATTTGTTCTAATAAAAACAATTTAATCTAACAGCAAATATATATTGGAAAAAAAAAATTTCCTTTCAATTTTTATTTTAGAGTAATTCTTGGTACACCATGTTTTTGAGCTGTTGCCAGGACTGGTCTTATATTATTTCTTAAATCTTGGATGACTTCATTGCCTTCTCAGAATATTTTCGAAATTGACCTTTTATGGAAGGCATATTGAATCTGATCCAATATATGACCACCCTCAAAACTGAATACAGATGGCAGTAAACAGATGATAAATAACTTTCAGTTGGTATCAAACATACCTTTTTCAAAATAAATTCATTTAATATGAAAATAAATGATACTTACCTTTTAAAATTAATTTTTTTTTTAATTAAATTTATTTGATGCTTCTCCTTAGCAAATTGCAAAGGAAAACTTAAAAAAATTGACAAAAACTTAGCACATTAACATTGAATTTAAGCCATCTTTGTTCAAAGCTGTCAAACATTTGCCGCGTTCACGCATGTACAACCAAATCCTAGGAGAGTATTTTCCCGCTGTTTTAAAATCGTTTTATCATAAAGCTTATTTTAACAATCTTTCTTTAAAATGGTTAACTGCTAATACATGGTCAATCATTGGTACTGTTATCTTATGTTGTATCATTTGTAAAATAATGTAAACTATAAAATTTATGTAATGAATTAAAAAGGTGCAATTTAGTTTGCCGTTAAAACGATAAAATGTTTTTATGTCTTTAATAATTTAACTTGGAAATGATTACATATTGACGGACCACGGTTGGTATTAAGAAAATTTGACTGCTGAGATTTAATTTTCCATTAGTGGAAGTTGCACCTAGTATTTGATCGCAGATTGTATTTTTCTGAAAATGATATAAATAAATATCTAAAAAAAAACACTTAATAGTAGATTGTTCTCATACTTATACATAAAAATTAATATATGCTAAGCTTCTCAATAACTAGGACCATCATGCTTTTTATGACTGGGTTTTATTAATCTAATTAAATAATCAATTGCTTTGCATGCATGGTTTTTTAGGGTTTGCAATTTTAGCACTTTCGTTTAATGGTTGCTGCCCCATAAAATATTTGCGTACAAAAGTTTACTATGTACAAGACTAAAGTAAAGCATATTACGTAATTTATTATCGAGAAAAGGTCTCGATTAATACAAAAAGATTATTATAGAGGATATTTTTGTTGCAAGAATGCCATCTTTTTGGGACTAATGTTTGATGAAAACACATCATGGTTTTCCCATGATGTGTTTTCATCAAACATTACTCCCAAAAATTATTGTATATTTTTCATGTTTAACTTCATTTTTATGTTTTATTTTATGAAAGAGAGTAAAACTAGTTTGTTTTCAATGAATCAGAGGTTGAAATTTTCGTGTTTAATATTTATAGTTTCTAAGTCTTTGTATTGGTATAATTAAAAATAAAGTTGTATCGTCAGCATACAGAATTGTAGATATTTTTTGGGAAGCTTTATGTATATCATTATGATATATTAAAAATAATAGGATTAAAACAAATTTAAAAAATTATATAAAACAGTAAAGAGTAATTCTTTTTTTAGTAAGCAAAACCGCAAAAAGCTGAACATCCGTTTCCACTAACTACTGTTAATTATTTGAAAACAGATTGCCGTGTGTTGTTCTGATATATAAATATGAGCAGGAGACCCGAGAGCTCTCATGACGCATGGGACATAGTTGCAATTAGGAGCCCCTATAAGCATGCATATTTTTAAGTTGTACAATGACAGTTTTTTGTTTCTAATACTGCAAGTTAACATTCAAATTTTCAAGAAATGCATCTGGAACAATAACACTTATGCAGCATAATCACTAATTAAGATTAATAAACAGGTTCTATGAAATTAATATTGAAAACACTCATTTCTTGCTTTTTTACTATAGTAAAATTTAAATTTAACTATAGTTAAATTTAAATTAAAATACATATAGATTAGACAATAGGCTGTAGAACCTTTGAGTATATTTGGTTGAGAAAGCCAAGTGTTTCCACAAGTAAAAAAATGAAGCCTCATTCAAACTATTAAGATGCGAAATATCGACTCTTGTTCTTTGAACCAGAAGAATGAGAACCTTAAAGAAACAGTTTTTACATTCTAAATTTTAATTGTAAATGATAAGCAATTTTGTATTGTAGTAAGTAAGGTCACTGCGTTCTTCGAGAAAAGTTAAGTCTAATATTTTTAGTTTTTGATCGTAACTAAAAAGTTTATTGAACAGTATAACGCATTATTGGACACGTTTGAGTAGAAAAGTTTACAAATACAATTAGAGCAGCCGTAGCGCAGTGGTTAGAGTTCTGGCTCAGAACCCAGAGGTCTGAGGTTTGATGCCGGCTCTAGCCTAATAAGCGACATTGGTAAAGAAGGCGTGAACTTCTAGTTAAATGCTCTTCCGCGGTGCTCCGTGATATGACCTTAAGGAATTCTGAAAGCACCTACATAACCTAAAAAAAAAAAAAATGTGGACTAATGTACAGATCGTTCACTTTATCCGTAGTTAGAGAGCTCTGACACCGAAATGACTTCTTGAGACAACAAACCTTTCGATTGCCAACCCAAACTGCTTCTATTGGTACTTTGAGGTTGTAATTTTGAGTTTGTAATTTTAGTACTTCAATTTCACCCTCAATTCATGTTGAAACTAGATTTTGTCCGTTACCGTCAATGTATCATTAATTAGTTACCGTCTTGGTATTATTAATTAGTTTTTATGACAACCATCTTGCATTACTTTGCAATTCTTGACGTTGAAATTCACAAGGCACTTGTGCGACCAATTTACAGCGCCGTTGGTTTCCGCTTGCAGTTTTTCATAATCAGAGCAAAATTCATTATAATTTGGTCTGTTTATTAACGCAGTCTGGTAAGTCAATGGTGAAGATTAGGGTTGGCGGTTTTTTAAAACCGGTTTTACAGATTTTTCAAATAAATTTGAAACATTTAAAAACCGATTTTTAAATTACTAAAATCGGTTTTCTGTTTTTTAACATCTTTATAATATATTGTTGTTGTTATACAATAACATTTTGTTAGCTTGGTAAACTAACAAAATGTTAGCTTTATTTCAATTCAATTAGTAAGTTTCCTTTGTTTTGTTTTTTTTTAGTTCAATTCAATTAGTAAGTTTTTTTTAGTTCAATTCCTTTGTTTTGTTTTTTTTAGTTCAATTCAATTAGTAAGTTTCCTTTGTTTTGTTTTTTAACACGCAGCTTTAACTTTTTTCCTGCAGTAGATGAGGATTTCAGTTTTATTTTTGCAAAATGTTACGTAACAATTACCGAACAGAAAATTACACAAATGTAAACACTAAGTTTTTGGGAAAGTTTTGCCAAAATGGCTTCCCAAAAAAGACATATTCTTCTCAAATAATTTGGATTTTAAATTCATTTATAAGTATTTATAAAATATATTTATATGTAAGATTATATTATGTTCATGTATTTAGAAATGTAATAATTTAACTATTAAAATATGAATCAGTAACTCTTTTACCACAATTTGCAAATTACTGAAAACATTTCAGGCCCAGCAAAAAAATCTAGTGCGCAGTTCCTTTAGCTTCAAAAATTGACATTATTAAACTGTCTGAAAAGTTATTGTGGACAATATTTTAAAATTCTATTGTGAACACCAATTGAGATCAAAAGTAAATCAAAGAAACTACTCGTCAGAGTAAAATTTTTTTAAGAGGTCATAGAAAATTAATAAGTTTCATGAAGAGCCTGTAGAAAACCACACTAACCCATACACAATGAAAGCGGAGTTTTCATTATTTGTGGCAAGTTTTTGGTTCTACGCACAGAAGAACCAAAAACTTAGATTTGTTATTTGATGCACTCAAAACTTTAAACCAAGCTTCCCAGCCGGAATTTTGACTAAAAAGACGTTTTATCAACGTTAAAAAGACGTTCTGAACGTCTTTAAACGTTCAAAAGATGTGTTATTAGTACCTAATTCCGGTTGAGTCTGTACCTATATAGGTACTGACCTAGCTGATACGCGTTCACTATAAAATGAACGTATTTTCAATTCCAGGCAATTTTGTGTCCAAATAGAACAAGGTTTGGCCACCGTTCAGTGGACATTATATTTTTGAAAATCCTATTTCCTTAAGAAAAATTACGATAAGTGAAATAAATATAATATGTAAATTTAAGTAATTATTTCTTGTTACTCAATTTTTCGAATTTTTTTATTTATTTTTTCTTCTCAAATTTCTTCGAATTCCAAGTTCCCAATAAAGCCGGTTAAACCGGTTTTATTTTGGGAATATAGAATTCGAAGACCGGTTTTTCAAAATTTGTAATGATGCCAAAATTGATCCTTGGAGTCAGGCTTTTTCACTCAGAAGTTTATTCTCCGATTATTAATCATTGCTGTCCATTACCTAGCCAACTAGAAATACAGTTTAATAGCTTGCCTCAAATGTGATAGACATTAATTTTATAAAGAAGTTGTTGTGTAACATTGTTTTGAATGCTTTGGCAAAGTCATTTAAAATTATGTCAACTAGGTGTCCATGGTAATACTGCTTTCGTTAAAATGTTACGGGATTTAATCAGGTTTGTAAGCAATCTTTGTAATGTACAAACTTATGTTGAGACTTTTAATATTAGAATGTGCACAATTTTTTCCAATCTAAGATAATTCTCTCCATCATCTTGCACGGTATAAGTGAGAGACACCAGCTTGTAGTTATAAGTCTTGACTTAGTTTGCTTTTTTGAAGGTACCGTGACATTTGATTTGCGTTAAGATTTTAACACTTAGTTAGGAGTCGTTATTCTTTCCTTTCTTAGGAGCGTTAAAATTTCAGCAAATAAAGTTGATCAATTTATTTATTTATTTTAGTTTTGCTATTTAAAATAGTTAATAATTTTTTTTAGCAAAATTATAAAAGCATTCCACGGTCGTTTACAAGCGCTGTTTAGGTACGCATGCGTGAGAAAATAAAAAATTTTTTTGAACTTTTAAAATGGCTACGGTTCTTTTAACTACAGAGTATATTTTATATGGCAACCGTGTTATTTGTTATTTGATCTCTAAAAACTCAATGTTGTAGCTTTATTTTTATGTAGATCAGTATATTATTACAAAATTTTCACAAAAATATATATATATAAAGGATAAAAAATATCTTAGAGTACTTAAACTTTATTTTCAATTAACAACTTTTTAGTGTAACTCATAGATTTGTTTATTTATTTGAAATCAGTTTTCTTAAAATCTGACTGTAGGATTTTAATAATTTTTTTTTAAAACTTCAGATAAATATGTTCTATATTTATGATATTTTTCTGGTGATTGCTTCAACTTTTTTTCAATATAAAAATTTGTTTTAACTGTTATGACTATTTACTAATATATATATTATATATATATATATTAGTAAATAGTCATAACAGTTAAAACAAATTTTTATATTGAAAAAAAGTTGAAGCATATATATAATATATATATATATATATATATATATATATATATATATATATATATATATATATATATATATATATATATATATATATATATATATATATATATATATATAATATATATTATATAAGATATATATATTATATTATATAAGATATATATAATATATAAATATATATATATATATATATATATATATATATATATATATATATATATATATATATATATACATATACACATATATGTATGTGTGGGTGTGTGTATAATAATACACATGTGTGTGTGTTATTGTACAGACACATACACACATATATATTTGTATATATATATATATATATTTGTATATATATATATATATATATATATATATATATATATATATATTTATATATATATATATATATATATATATATATATATATATATATATATATATATATATATATATATAATATATGTGTATGATTACAATAATACACATATATATATATTTTACATATATTTATGTGTGTACGTATGTATATATGTATATATATATATATATATATATATATATATATTTATATATATATATATATATATATATATATATATATATATATATATATATATATATATATATATATATATATATATTATAATTCAAGTATGCATTTTTTAAATGTATAAGTGCATATATTTGCATATATAAACTGTTTAAATGCATATATTTGCATATTTATACTTAAAAAATAGTCTTAGATATTCTTTTTTACTGCATTTTTTACTTTTTTGTTGCAATATTCAACAAACTTTAGTACAAAGTATAATTAAAGGAATGGCATTAAGTCTGGAACATCTTCAACACATAAACTAATAAAAGAAACAGTTTTTAAAGTAGTTCTATGTTATATTTGCAGTTTGATCATTATTTGTATAATGCTTTTGTGATTTTTTTTACTAAAGTATAAAGAGCAAAAGTTTCATCTGCAACTATTCTTTGCACAACTTATGTTAAAGAATTGTGCGAATCTTGTATTGAAACTATTTTAAAAATTACCAACTCTTGTTTGTGAACGACAATTGATGAAAATGATGCTTCTGGGAGATCACAAATGCTATGATTGGAATATAACATTAAGAGCCAGAAACCAAACAAAAGATTTTAGACATAGGAGCATGTGAAATTTTATGGAAAAAATTTTGGGAGTTATTATGTTTTTTATTTCTGCAACACCATACATAGTGCAGAAGAAATAAAAAGCAAAACAAAGACATTTCGTTTTTTATTTTGTAATATATATATAAAATATATATATATATATATATATATATTACAAAAAAATATGTGGTTTTTTAAATATTTAATTCAACATATGATTGGAACCATTATTGCACTATATTACTGTCAGCTTATTTATTATTAAGATATTTTTTAAAATTTTTAAATTTTTGGCAGCTATATTTAAAAAAAATATATATAGCTGTCACCTCCTAATGTGTTTTATATGATAAAAAAACACTGGTTTTAAAATTTTTTTGAAGAAAAATCATTTTTGGAGTCCCTTAAACATATAATGAGTTCCTATTATTATCAATTTAAAAAATCTTCAAAAGTGTATCTTGACATTTTGGCTCAAATTAAGCAAAATCATGAAAATTTCAAATATGAATAAAATATTGCCAAAAATTGGTAAAAATGGACATTTTTCTTTTTTAGTTAATAAAATTCATTTTTTATGGTGTTAAATCTAACCTTGAAATTTTCATATAATTTTGCTTCATTTAAGACTCAACATGATACACTCAAATAAAACATAATAAGTTCCTAAATAAATAAAACATAACAAGTTCCTACGGGTTATGAGGGAGTCATCAAAATATTTTTTATTCAAAAAATTTTAAAAAACAGTTTTTTTTACCTGAAATGCAAATATTTTTTCGCAGTAAAATTCTTTGCAAGTAATATAAAAAAATAAGTAATTAAAGACCTGCTTGTTATGATGCAAGTATTTTTTTTTTAACTGTATCAGTGCATATATTTGCATATATAAACTGTTTAAATGCATATATTTGCATATTTATACTTAAAAATGGGTTAAAAAATATGTTAGATTTAACACCATAAAAAATGAATTTTATTAACTGAAAAAGAAAAATATCCATTATTACCAATTTTTGGCAGTATTTTTTTTGAAATTTTCATATAATTTTGCTTCACTTGAGACCCATTATGATATATTTTATACATAATACTTATGATATGACCATTATGATATAATTTATACATAATACACTTATATAATTTTTTTTTAATAATTATTAGGAACTTGTTATGTTCCTAATAATTATAAAGAAAAAATAAGGGTCTTGAGGGTGTCATCAAAATACTTTTTTTTCAAAAATTTTTAAAAGCTAGTTGTTTTTTATTATATGAAACACATTAAGCATACTGTTCAAAAAGGTTTTTTTTTGGGGAAATCCTATTAAATGATAATTTTTTTTTTAACTTTAGATAAATGTTTTATATTGATGATATTTTTCTTGCTATTGCTTCAACTTTATTTCAATATAAAAACTTACTTTTACTGTTATAACTTTTTCGTAATATATTGAAGTGTTTTTTACTTTATTATTTTTGTTACTATATATATATATATATATATATATATATATATATATATATATATATATATATATATATATATATATATATATGTGTGTGTATGTATGTATATATCTATATATGTATATATATACATATGTATATATCTATATATGTATATATATATACATATGTATATATATACATATATATATATAGGTACGCGGAAATCCGTGTTTTACGGAACCGAATTTTGTACTAAAATTTTGTGCCAGGTTTTTTGAACTTTTTTTTAGGTAACGTCAGGCGAACGTTTTTTTATGGCGTTTCTGTTTAGAAACATTACTAAACTTAGATTATTTTTGAAAAAAAGAATAGTTAAACTTGATTAATATATAACATTTATGTGTGGTTGTTAATTTTTGTATTGCTTTTATTTGTATTAAAAACTTGGTTGTTGTTCTCACATTAAATTATTGTTAAAGAAATGCTCAGATAGTTTGCAAACCTATCCAGATAGTTTTTTACATATTTAAATACACACTTCTGTAAAAATAGATATGTACCTTTTTTATTCATTAACAGTGTTAAGTCATTTGTTATAACTATTATTTAGTTTAAACATTTGTAAACCACATTTTTTTAGGGTTTTGAAAAGATGCAAAAGTTGGTTTTGCAACTTTACAAGGGATAGTAGTCGTTTTAAGGAATTTTGTAATGAACCCTGTATATGCATTGCACAAATCTTGCCCATCTTTCTATCATCATGTCCCTCCAAGTAGTTCTCTTACTACTGTTTTTAGTAGTTTAGATAATTCACCACTTGAGCACATAAGTAATTTATCACCACTAAATCACAAGCCTTTATTTTCCAAACATTCTGTTAACAATGAATAGGCATGAATCAAGAGGAGAAATAAGCCCTAGAAAAAAAAGGTTTGAATACCAGATTGTCCTATTTAACTTCTCAGCTTGCTATTACATCCAGCAAGTATTGAAAAAAATTAGTAATAGTGACGGCAAAATTAAAAAGCATGGCATGCAAGTTGAAAGTACTGAGACAAAAATTACATAAAAGAAACAAATTGTTAAAGTTTTAAGAGCTGAACTTAGAGATCTTAAACAAAATTTGCAAACATATTATTACAGTAAGATAATATGCAATCTTAAAGCTTAAAAAAAAGGCAATGAAAATTTCAGAACTTTAAAAGCTAAAATAAGTTAAAGTTGTACATAATATTAAGGCAAATAAAATGCTTATAGCTAGTTACGAATATTTGCTTGCATATATGTAAAGCAGTTGACCAAGCAAATTTTGACCATAATAGTGGAATCCTGGTATTAAAAAATATTTTACTAAAAATTGCAGATTCTAAATCAAATCCAGGTTCACTTTTTAAAATGACCTTGAACCAAATATTTTAGATCCAATAAAAAATGTTTTGTTTGATTGATGAACACTTTATCAATATGACTTTTGCTTGTCTTATTGCAGTGGGAGACGTCATAACTCATCAATGTAAGAGATATTTCTCACTTTCTATTAACCAGACTCTCAAGGAGGAAGTAGCATGTGCAAGGCTGCACGATATAAATAGTGAAGAGCTAATGGGAATGTTTAGTGAGGCTGAAGAAAGATCACCTAATGCAACAGTTTGTTATGTTTCATACAAATTAAATTACCTAGATAGTTTAGATCAATTATCTAGAGAAAATATAATTATGTGGTCGATTCAGAAACCCATAAAAATATAGTTATGTGGTCTATTCAGAAACCCATAAAAATATAGTTATGTGGTCTATTCAGAAACCCATAAAAATATAGTTATGTGGTCTATTCAGAAACCCATAAAAATATAGTTATGTGATCTATTCAGAAACCCATAAAAAGAGATGATAAATTAAATGAAGCATAATGATATATGAGCAGATATTTCAAAAAAACATGTATGCAAATGCCAAAAAATAGATGAAAAAGACAAAAGAAAGTTAAAATGACAGTTGCTTGAACTCTTTTACTATGAAATAAAGTGTTTAAATACATTGTCTATCAAACAACTTCATGACTAAGATGATGTAATGTCAGATAGAATTGTTGGGCAAAAACTTTGCTATGAATGGTACAATAGTAAGTATTCGAAGTATGTCATGTATGATGGTAGAGAAGAAAAACTTGATAAAACAAAACAAGACAAAGTTTACACAATTTCTTATTGGAATAAATTTAATACTGATACTGAAGCTGTTGACTACAACATAAAAAAATTTCAGCTTCCGCTGATGTTGGACTAGGATAGTTGATTTTTTTTTGAAGTGTAATATGTAACAACTTATGATATTACTTGTAATGAAGCTTTGAAAATTGATACTGCAAGTGATAAAAGTTACAAAACAGATACGGCATATGATGAAACTTGTATAAAGGTATTGTAAGTAATAAAACTTGAAGAAGTAGTCATATCAAGTCAGGTATGCCTGGTATTAAACCATATGTTTTTGTTTTACTTTTTTTTATAAATGTTTTTAGAGAAGAATAAAAGTATTTGACTTGGAATGATCTTTGCACAAGTGTTGTGACTTGCAAAATATTTTGATAGGCAGCTCTGGCTTATCTTCACGTGATGTCTATTGTTACAAATGATTATTATAGTGTTCCATTTATGAAATTGACTATTTTAATTATTTACTAAAGGCTAAGAAACTATTTAAACTTAGGATATCTAAAATGTTTTAATACAGAACAATAACACACTGATATTTTTGGTAATGAAATAAAATATATTTAATGAAATATCAAAAAATGAAATATACTAATTTATTTTGTTTGTTAAAGGTACAGTTATTTTTAAAAATTCAACATTTTTTTATTGTAGGTTGTGGGTAACCATTACCACCCTATTTAACAAACTTCTCAACTTAACCAAAGTTTACGAATAGCAGCAAAAAGGCTTTTTTTTCAAAAGTAGGCTCGGTTGTGGTCTTTATCTTTAGCTTGTAGGTTTTACTTGGTGCAAAAAGCATAATTCAGGTTTTAAATTGTTAACTCATTTTAAAATAATTATAATTGTTATTATAAAGAATTATTTTTTTTTTTAGGTGGGGGGGGGGGCAAACACCCCTCCCACAAGTCAATAAGTACACCACCAATAAATGAAATTCTTGTAGCAAAAAAAAATTTTATGCTTTTTATACTGTATACTAGTTTCACTTATTTTATTAAATATAGAAATATTTATTTATTTATAATTAGAGAATTAAATATTTTTGAAATTAGGGTGTGTTAAACCATCACCACCATATCCACCACCAACTTTAATAAACATCAATCATTGATGGTCTGGAATAAAATTATAGCAATTTTTTGTATAAAAAAAATAACCGTTTGTTGAAAAAAAACAATTTTTATTGAAAGAAATATGCTTATTTTTGGGGTAAATGTGGTGGTTCGGCACCCCCTTTAGCCCCCAGGAAACGCTCAATAGGTGGACGATGTTATAAATTTGTAGCCCACAGTTACACCTATCTTTTGATACTAAGTTATAGGTATTTAGACAAGAATTGACAAAGTTATAACATTTTAAGTAAAGAAAAATTAACACAGTTTCTTCAACAAATCCATATATCAAAAATTTGCGACTAAAAACGTCATAACTTTTTGTACAATAGTCCGATTTTAATAATTTTTTCACCTTTAAAATACTGTATTGAAGCACTTTCTAATGATATACAACAATCTAACTTTTGATTAATTTAAAATTTTCAATTCACATACCTAATATATATATATATATATATATATATATATATATATATATATATATATATATATATATATATATATATATATATATATATATATATATATATATATATATATATTATATATATATATATATATATATATATATATATATATATATATATATATATATATATATATATATATATATATATATATATATATATATATATATATATATATATATATATATATATATATATATATATATATATATATATATATATATATATATATAGAGAGAGAGAGAGAGAGAGAGAGAGAGAGAGTCAGAAATATAGTAAATAACAAAATAGTTAATGAAATTGCTCTTATTTAAGTAAATAGTTATAACTGTATATAAGGAAATAGTCATATATATAAGTCGGATATATAAGGAACTTCGGATATATAGTCATAACAGTAAAAACAAATTTTTATATGGAAAAAAAGTTGAAGCAATGATCAGGAAAATATCATACATAAAGAACATATTTATCTGAAGTTTAAAAAAAAAATTATTGAAATCCTACCGTCAGATTTTTAGAAAATTGATTTCAAATAAATAAACAAATCTGATTTACACTAAAAAAGTATTAAGTAAAAATATAGTTTTAGCGCGCAAAGATTTTTGTTACCTCTATTTATTTATATTTTTGTGAAATTTTTGTATTATTTTATTGATTTACGTTAAAAATAAGGCTATATAATTGGCTTTTCAGAAATTAATTAACAAATAAACTGTTGCCATATAAAATATTCTCTGTAGTTAAAAACCGTAGCCATTTTAAAAGTTCAAAAGTTTTTTGTATTTTCTTACGCATGCGTACCTAAACATAGCGCATTTTACTAATATCTAAACGACCGTGATTCAGGGCTGGCGCGAGTAGGTGTCACGTGGGGGGGGGGGGGGTACCATTACAACTTTTGCCGACTAAAAAAAAAAGGTCCTCGTTTTTTTTAAATTTGCTGACTGCCCTCCGACTGACTGTCTAAATTTACTGACTAACTTGTTGAAAAGGTTTACATTTGCCGACTAACTAGTCAAAAAGGGTCAAATTTGTCGACTAAATGAAGGAAAAAATCGTTGATGGGGGGGGGTCACACACCCCCATCGCACTGGCCTTGAAAGCATTTATAAGATTTATGAATAAAATGTTTTGTTTGCATAAAACTTTGTGTTTTCTTTAAAAAATTTTTACTTTTTTTACTTTTTTTTTTCAATTTTTCGTTAAGAAATCTCTTTACGTTTTTTTTTTGTATTTCGCTTTTTGGCGCCCTTATTATCTTGGCGTTATATATATATATATATATATATATATATATATAATATATATATATATATATATATATATATATATATATATATATATATATATATATATATATATATATATATATATATATATATATATATATATATATATATATATATATATATATATATAGGGTAAAGTAGGGTAATTTCGGCGTATTAAGCTATTTTGCTGTTTATAGACAACGGTTGCTTTGATAATATTAAAAAATCATGCATATCGATGCACTGCAGATATATCTCTTAAATAATAGTTAAAAAATTGTTTCCAACTTACAAAGTTTTACGTAAAACCTGTTTTACAAATTACTCAAAAATGACGAAACTAGCGACCTAGTATGGTATTTTTGGCACTATGGTATGGTAAATTCGGCATAGTTATGAAAATTAAGAAGTTTGTTGAAAACGCATTAATATATTTAAAATATTATAAACAGCTATAAATATGTTTTGTATAAAGAATTGTCTCTTAAATAGAATCTGTTACACTTAATTGACACTTAATTAAGGGCGTTTCAGTTGCAAAAAATAATAATTTTTGAACCACCTATTTATTTTATTAAAGTATGAATGTCGTGTATTTTAAAAGTATGAATGTCACCTTTTTTATTAAAGTACGAATGTCACCCAAAACAGAAACCTTATTAAATATAAAGGTGCTTCCAAAGTATAATTGTTAATGAAACGATTACTAATTTCTGCGATTTCGATGATTATTTCTAAATTCTGTTTAAATAAGAATTTATGTTTATAAGCTCATAAGTAGTTCAAAAAATAATATTTTACATAACTTCAATAGTTAAACTTAAAAAAATAAAAAACAAAACTCAAAGGAAACTTTTTTAACAAGAGATTTATTTAAGAAAGTTAAAACACATTTTATCAATTTATGACATATAACTTTTTTTTTAAGAATCAGTGCTTTATACAGTCATCACAAGTAAATACTTTTTTAGTGTAAACACCACACATAGCAGCACATGTTTTATGCCACCATCTACAGCATTTAAGGCATTTATCCCAATTATCTTTCAAATAAGGATCGACAGGATCACCATAACTGTATTGACACTTTGCACAAAGTTGTTTATTAATCGCACCTTTAGCATCAAGGTTTTTCAAACACGTCTTTTGATGAGTAAATATACTTTTTTAATGCACTTTTTACGTGGCTGTCTGTTCTTATGTTTCAAGTTTAAAGATTCCTCTAGCTGAGATTTATATGGTGATCCAGTAATTTTTTCAGCATGATTTACCCTCCTTTTTATACCTGTTCGCTTTGCATTTTTAATGTCAAGTCAAGCTAGTGATCAAAATATAACACCATAAGGTTGTGAGGTTTCATCGTGTGAGGTGGCTAATTCTGATGACTTCTGAAGTGTAAATGATGAATTTGGTGAAATAGATTCTAAATAAAAACTATTTAACTAAAGAGGGTGAATAAAAATAGACAACATGCAAATTATAAAAAATAGTTAAAATGTTTTTAAAAAATTTGAACTTTCTTTAAGAAACCTTTTTTTTAGGTTAATAAAACAACTGATAAGTTAATATTTTGCTTGATTTTAAAAAAGTCATATTTGTATTTTTAATAAAATGCGGAAGATGTTAAAAATAATACAACATTTATGACGATTTACTTTTTTGAGTGTCAATAACACAACCTGTAACAAAATCAATATTATCTAATTCTTTAGCAGAGTCTAACCCATTGTTGAGAGTAGGGTGCATTTCAGAGGTATTACTTGGTTTTGAAATTTTTGATACAACATACGAGGGATCAGTAGCCTTGGCTGCAGCAAAGTCTTCTTCAGTAAACACATTTCTATCAAATGGATATATTCCACATTTTTTGAACCCTGACTGACAATTTTGAACAGTTGCAGCTTTCCCATAGGCTTTTCCAAATAATTCACCAACCTCTAGTTCAGTTACGGGACGACCAGGATGGCGACGAAGCCAAGTACTAACCTCCTGATCATAGAATATTTTGAGGCTTTTAAAAAACGAAACATCAAGTGGTTGCAGTTTGTGGGTGCAGTGGGATGGAAGTGATAAAATAAGAACATTTGAGTGGCGCGCTTTTTTAATAACACTAAGATATTTTTTATGACTTGAATGTCCATCTAAAATTAAAAGAACTGGTTGGTTTCTTGACTGAGGCCGGACTGCTTGCAAATAATGATCAAACCATATTTCAAACAACTCAGTTTTTATCCAGCCATTTTTACTGCCATCAGAAATAGAACCTATTGGGGCTTTATCTAAAAATTCAGATTTTACTCGAATACGTGGATAGATCAACGTCGGAGGGACAAAAAACCCGCTTGCTGATTGGCAACAAACTATTGTGATTGTTTTACCGCTTTCGGAGCTTGTTAAGCCACCAACACTGTGTTTTTCCTTAAGAGCAACAATTTTTCCTGGTTTAAGGCAAATAGACAATCCAGATTCATCTACGTTGAATAAGTTTGATGGTTGAATAATCTGCATCCCATTAGCATTAAACATTATTTTTTCTAGTTCATCGTAAAAACAATTAACTTTTATTCTATTAAAACCAATGGCTCGATGCAATGACGTTGACTCAGCAACTCTAACAGAGAGTTTATTATGGCGTTTCAAAAAACCCCTAAACCATTCTTTTCCTGCTGACTTAGTTGCACAATTAAATTTGTGAACAATTCTATTTTCTTCACAAAACTGAAATACCATTTGTTTTACATCTTTTGGAGACAAACCAAACAATCTCTGTGACATGTTCAGAAGAACTTTTATGAGCTCTTTTTCTTGAAAAACTGAGAGTGTTCTTGGGTGTCCTGCACGTAACTTTTTAACAAAGTTATCAACAGGTGCTCGTTTTATATAGTCATGTAGTGTTTGTCTTGGTATTTTATATTGTTTAGCAGCAGAATATTTCGAGCAACCAATTACCATATTTTACACGTTTTGAACTCATTATATGATGCTGTAAATGCTGTAAAATAATGTTTACATATATATATATATATATATATATATATATATATATATATATATATATATATATATATATATATATATATATATATATATATATATATATATATATATATATATTATATATATACAAATCATTTATTAATTATATACATACTGTTGAATATTATTGAATAATATACAAATAATAATAATAATAATAATAATAATATATATATATATTTATATAAATAAATATGTATATATATAATATATATATATATATACATAAATATTTATATAAATATATATATATATATTGTTATTATATGTATATTATTCAATAATATTCAACAGTATGTATATAATTAATAAATGATTTGTTATATACAATAATAATTATTGTATATAACAAATTATAAATTTATTATATACATATTGTTATGTATGACATAAATTTAAAATATATCGTGGGGAACTATTATTTTGATAAGTTTCACAGTGACACTAACTAAATTCACTTTTTTACTAACTCGTTATTAGTTTAATATTATCTGAGTTACTAAAATCAATTTCTTCTATACATAATATTTAAAACGCTTATTTTCATTTTAGTTTTGGAGAAACAACAGTAGCCGTATTCACGTCTTCCCGTTAAACCCTGCGTTAAGCTAACGGTTGGGTTAAAATTTAACGGCAGTTTTTAAAACCGGCGTTAAAAAAAAATTCGTATTCTCGTGTCTTAAAATAAAGTTAACGGAAGATAGTTAACGGTAAAATCTAACTCTGCTATACCCTACAGTTAAAACCGAAAACGGAGAAATTTTCTAAAATATTAAAAATGGTATCCGAACAAAATAATATGTTGAATTTATCTCAACAATAACAGCTGAATAAACTGTTTATTATTTGTTTAAACAAGTTTAGTTTTAGGCTAAATAAGTTATATTATGTACTATAATATTTATATAATTAAATCTTTAATTATTAAATCGCTAATGTATTTTAATTAGACATTATACTTTAAAATACATGTTGACAACATGTATACAACATTGCTGTATTATCACGTGAAATACTGAAATCGCTACATTTTATTTATATTGTTTTTAATGCACGTACTATAAAATGCAATATATATATATATATATATATATATATATATATATATATATATATATATATATATATATATATATATATATATATATATATATAAATATATATATATATATATATATATATATTAGGGTGATGCAAAATTTGTAGGTTCAAAACTTTAGTTGTCCTCAAGCTTGCCCTTGTTCTATATGACAATAGTAGTTATTGGCCAAAATTTGAATCAAATCGGATGATATTTAGGGGTTGCCATGTTTTGTCACATTTTGGTATAAGGTTACAAAAAGTAAAAAAAATATTTTTTATTTTTACATTTTTTATATTATATTACTGAATTATTTATTATCAATTTCTTATTATTATGTGCTGGACTGTGGATGTTCAATGTTAAAAAAATCAATACTATAGTACTACTATGTAATTGCACTAGGCAATAATAAATCAATCATCTTCATCATTCAACAGTCATCTTCATCAGGGTAGACTTTGATGCAACTGGAAATTCCTTCCGGTGAAGATCAACCAATCTAAGAAGAAACTGCTTTTGGTTTTCATCTTTCGTAACGCTTGAGTTAAAGGATGTTATAAGTGCTATGCCTCGTTCCGCGCAATTGTTGACAACTTTCATTTGACCAACCTTGTGCTTCATTTCAAGATATGTTGAATCCATTTCCCACTCTGAAGATTCTTTCATTAAAAATGATTCAGCTTTTTCTTTTTCATTTTTCAAAATTAGATCGAAAAGTTCTGCGGTGCGTTGTGTGACGAAGGAAGGCAATGGGCTGTGACAATCGAATGTGGCAGCATCAAGTCTGAGAGATTTCTGTCTTGGCTGTTGTTTCAGGTTGTTTGCCATGTCTCTCTTGGTGTTGTTGTCGACTCGGGAATCGAAGAAAGCCAATCCTACTAGATGTTCAGAAAAATACCAGAGGTGGCGATGAAAAGCTTTTGCTGCATTAATTGCAATTGTACGATTTGGATATTCTTGAATCCGTTGAAGAAGCTTGGCATCATTGAATGGTGCTCGTTCAGCTAACGGAGCTTCATTCCAAAACTGTCCGTATACAAATGCCACAAAAAGACTTATATCTGTTATTCCTTTCTTTTCCTTTGCAGTAATAACAAACTGATCCTGAAACAAATATATCTTTATACAATATATAGCTTTTGCCATCCAACGTGCATTGTGTGTTGCACCTGGAGCCCGAAACTTCACTTTGAACTCCGATGTTGTAGTTGATCCTCCAAGAAAAATAAGGCACAAATTCAAGAGTTCTAAGTAATCATCCCTGGGTTGTTGACCTTTAATTGCTTCACTATAATATACTACCATTTCTTCACGGAGTTTGAGAAAAAAATCGCAGTTGTAAAATTCTTTATTCCCTATAGTGAACACCTCCTTGTTGATTGCTGGCCATTGTTTCTGGAAACGGTTAAAAATTCCAACTTCAGGTCCTCCACTGGTTCCAAATGCAGTCGTGAAAATGGTGGAAAGCATGACTTCAAACATATGGTGCCTGCATGCTATCCATATAAGATTACGGTCAAGATTCTGCTCCATTATTGTACAGGCACCAATGTTCAACCCAGTGTTAGATGAAGTAGTGTCAAAAACCAGTCCCCGAACAAGTTCTTTCAATTTCCAGTCTTTAAGAGCCTTCATGCAAGCATCAGCCTGTTGCTCACCTGTACCTCGATCAATCTTTGGAACGCCCAGCAATTTTTCCACCCCACCACCAGTCACAAGGATGGCAATTCTATCCACTTTTTTTTGACCACCAGTGATATCAGGTAAAAGCTTTCCATCCCAATGCAGAAGAAGTGGATCATCAGGAGAGAAATCAACCTTGTCAGCTGTAGTCACCGCTTCACGAACAGATCGCCTTTTTCTGCGGATTGTGCTGTACGACAATGATAAATCTTTTACCGAGTGACCAAGAGCCTGAGACACTGTTCCAACCACGAAGAGTGCACGGCGATCAGAAATATTAACACGATCAAGAGATGATACAACATTATTTGTTAGAACTTTCATCTTCTTTTTCGTTGAACCACTTGTGCTCAGTGTGCTGGAAGCGGAAGGAGTCTGATATACATCATCATCCGAGGAACTAGAGCTACTTTCACTCACAATGTCAACTGCTGATGAAGAAGAAATGAGTTCTGTTTTTTCCATCAGTTCCGCTTGACTTCTTTGACGCCTCAATTCCATTTTAGTTTCTCGGACTCGTTTCCGTGCCTCCCTAGCTGTTAAATTCCGATCAATTCCTGCCATACTACAACTTAATGGATCTTCTTGCTGCTGACGTAAAAATGCTTTATCTTCATCGTTTTTCATAACTTCTGATGCATTCTTGGTTGAAATATCAAAAAGTTCTTCAAGGTCAGCGTGGAAAATTCCTTCTTTCATTTGACAGCTGTCCAATTTTGATCCTCGGTGTTTTTTCAGCAGCAGATATTCGTCATAAAGTTTTTTTAACTTTCTTTCCGCATTGTCAATTCTTTGAGTTGGAATTTTTCCTCTCTCCCATATAACAAGAACTGCTTCAATTGTTGCCCGAATACTTTTTTTCACTTCTTGTTTCTCTTCTATATGATGGAAGAGCAACCTCCGAAGAACATCTCCTCTTGAAGGAAGTCTGGCAGTCGACAGAGTTTGTGTAGGTTTACCAACAAGCCACACCTCAGCAGAAGATCTAGTGGTTGCCATATTATCAATTTCTAAATTATAAATAAATAAACAATGAAAAAACAAATTTGCGAAATTTGAGAAAATCACAAAATTTTACCAATGGTTAATTCATCTTATAAAACATGGCAACCCCTAAAATTGCTTCTTTTAGTCTAATTTTTGGTACACATGATCCTAGGTGATAAAGGAACACAGGCAACCTTGAGGAGAATGTTTTTTGTGACATTTTTTTTTTTCTATTACAATCTGAATCACCCTAATATATATATATATATATATATATATATATATATATATATATATATATATATATATATATATATATATATATAATAATAATTTTCTGATAACTTGAACCTTTAATTGACAAAAAAAAAATAGTTCTACTTGGTGAAAGTTGAAGTTATTTAATGATTTTTTTAAGAAATTATGTTCAACAGAAGTTTGAAAACACTTCAAGTTATTTAATGCTTAAGTTAAGTTAACTCTGTGTATGTGTTTTTTTAACTCATTTTTTATTTAAAAAAATGACTTAAAACTCTTCATTGTTTAAACCATATAAAATTAAAAGTCTATCAATGCAGTCAGGATAGAGTTATGTTCTTCTATCATCCAATTTTCTTCCTGCAATTAAAATTGAACATTCGAATGATGTGCTTTTTGCTGGAAATATTAATACTGACAGTGCCAACTGTGACAAAATTGAATGAGTTCTGGTTTACTTTTTCAATAAGAGCAAATATTAACATCAGAATCTGTGCTAATCTAGTAGCTGACTTTTTCATTGATAACAGCTTCTTCATTTTTAAATAAATCCATAAAAAATTCACTTGAGTTTTCATTATGTATTTTTCTATTTATTTTTTTTCAGGTGACTTCAGAAAATTATTTTGATTTGAATCAAAGGAAGGATGTCTGACTAGGAAAATCATCTACCATGCTGTTTAAACTTTTCATTGCTTCTTTTGTTTCTATTTCTGTCATTGTTTTAATTCCAATTTTTTTAAAATTTGGATCCAGAAGAGTTACAACTCTGTGCATTTCATTTATTGGAAAATAGAACTTTTGTAATATAAAAATATATAAATTGTGTCATTTAAATGTGTCTTTAAGTCTTTTAGGACTATTTGTTGCCACCTGCAAATGTTTCATTATTTATATTTAGTTGCAACAACCATGTCCCAAGTACTTTCATTGTCTGTTGAAAGATATTTAGTAACATGAAAAATGGCTAAAAAAACACTGTGATGACAACTTTCAACAAAGTCTAGTTCAAGTTAAATAATTTTTTCTTAAATTTTTTTAATCTTATTCTCTTGTTATTGCATTTATTGCATGTGCTAATAAAATCAATGATTTTCAAAACTGAAGCTAGGGCATCTTTTGCTTCTAAGCTATAAACCAAAACTAAATTTAGGTTGTGCCCACAACATAGAGTTCAGCTTTCATTTTTTAAAGGCAGCTTTAATATTTAAACCAATCAGTTACACAATAATTGTCAATTGTAAGTTATTTAGTAACATTACTGCAAAAATAGTTGCAGATCTATTTTATTTTCCAGAATAATATATATTTCAATTAATACTTATGTTTTATATATTATATTATTCATTAACAAAATAAAAAATCTCTAAAATAAAAATAAAATATGTATATATATATATATATATATATATATATATATATATATATATATATATATATATATATATATATATATATATATTATATATATATATATAATATATATAATATATATATATTATATATATATATTTATAATATATAATATATATAAATTATATATATATATATATATATATATATATATATATATATATATATATATATATATATATATATATATATATATATATATATATATATATATATTATATATATATATATATAATATATATAATATATATATATTATATATATATATTTATAATATATAATATATATAAATTATATATATATATATATATATATATATATATATATATACATATGTATATATATATTATATATATATATATATATTTTATTTATTTTACTTCACCTCCTCAAGGCCGAGAAGGCCACTACAGACGAGGAGGCTACTTATTTTGTGGCTATAACCCTCTCTCAACTCTATAACTCTGAAACACGAACCTTGACGAACAAGGCCGCTGCGCGGAGAAACGAGTTGAGCGCGGTACTACCAGGGACATGGTGGGGATTGAACTCGGAACCACTCGTTTATGAAGCGAGCGCTCTACCACTACACCACTACCGCATAATATACATATATATATATATATCCATATATATATATATATATATATATATATATATATATATATATATATATATATATATATATATATATATATATATATATATATATATATATATATATATATATATATACAGTATTGGACAAAACATATGCAACCAACATCGAACAATGCTAAAAAGTGTTCCTTATTTTACATGTCCTAAAAACAAAAACGAACTATACTATTACAGCAAACAGTTCAGGAGTCTGGAGTCATAGCATGCCATGACATGAGCAATCAGCTGACAGGTGACAGCACACAGGCAAAATTTCATTGACAAGTGCCATTTTGCAGTGGACAAAACAAGTGCAACTCTTTTGGTTTGTTTCATTTCTTAAGTCTGGTTTATGTCAACGTCAACATAAGTTTTTTAATAATTAAAGGAAGTATCCAGAAGCTTCCAGAAGTTTCCAAAAGAAGCATCTGGAAGCATCCAGAAGTATCCAGAAACATTCAGAAGCATCCTGACACATCCAGGAGCTTCCTTAAGCATCGAAAAGAAACATCTTCCAGAACAGGTTCCCACAGGTTCATTTTACTCTATAAGAGACATGTAAACCGACATGTAATTCAGTCAGTATATGGAAGTCTATCAGTCAGTATTATCAAGACAGTTTATCGAAGTGAGTTTTATCAAAGTGTTTTATCGAAGAACATCAATACAAAAAGTGAAATACAACAAGTGTTTCATTACATCAATACAGTCCACATCCAACCAAGACGTTGTGTTCCACAGAGCATTATTGTATCATCACAAGGTAAATGTAACACGGTAAGCCTTGAAAAGCGTGATTATTTATTTGTATTATTTTTATGACTTCAAGTGCAAAAATGGCTCCCGACACTCTTGGATTGGAACTAAGAAAGAAAATTATTGGCGATTACGTAAGTGTAATGTCACAAAAAAGTATTTGTTCCAAATATCGTTCTACGGGGAAGTTGGCAGCAGATAACAAAGGATCCCTGGATATCATCATACCCTTAGAGCTGCCTGTACCGAACAATCAGACGACGTGCTGTTGAAGCCGGATTGTTTTTTCGACACCCCGCAAAGAAACCGCTGATTTCACTAAAGAACCAGAAGAAAAGACTCCTGTTTGCAACATCTCATATTGACTGGAATGTGCAGAAATAGCGAGCTGTCCTGTTCAGTGATGAATCAAAGTTCAACATCATTGGGAGCAATGGCATTTGCTGTGTATGTCGACCGGCCGGAAAACGCCTTGATTTACGTTACTGCCATAAGACCGTGAAGCATGGTGGAGGCAATGTAATGGTCTGAGGTTATTTTTCTGCTAATGGTCTAGGTCCAATACATTGAAATGATGGAATAATGAACCGTTTCATGTATAAAAATGTCCTGAAAGATGTTATGTTACCTCATGCTAATTTGAATATGCCAATAAAATGAGTTTTTCAGCAAGACAATGATCTGAAACACACTGCAAAAGTAGTCAAGCAGTGGTTTCAAGACAACCACCTATCGGTGATGGTTTGGCTGCCTCAATCTCCGGATCTCAACCCTATCGAGAACCTGTGGGGGATTGTCAACTGCAGAATTAATCATGAAGGTGTTTGTAATAAGGATCAACTGTTTGAACAAATCCAAAAGGCCTGGGCATCTATTCATTGATCACCTGATGGAACCTATGCCTCAAAGATGCAAGGCTGTGATCGACAACAAAGGATTCGCCACGAAATATTGATAGCGAAATACAGCTTGGTCAACATTTTGTGGAGTTGCACTTGTTTTGTCCAGAAGGAAATCAACGCTTTTTAATACTTTTGATTAATTTATTAATATAATATATATATATATATATATATATATTATATATATATATATATATATATATATATATATATATATATATATATATATATATATATATATATATATATATATATATATATATATATATATATATATATATATATATATATATATATATATATAATTTAGACACGGAGAGAATAGATACTTAAAAATCTGCCTACTTGTTAATAGTAGAAAAATGTTGTCTATGGTCCATATGTTGGTAGATATACAGTCTTAATTAAGTTTTTAAATGGTTTGTTGACAGTTTTTCAATCAACCTACAAATTTCTTCTGATGAAGGTACATACAACTTTGATGCAATGGATTCAATAACTTTTGATGCACTGGTAGAAAGATCTATAGTTGCAAAGGTCTAAAAATTTAGAAAACAATTAGATAGTAACTATACAGTTAGATAGTAACTATTAGATAGTAACTATACATCATAACCACCTTCAGCTTTTGTTAAAAAAGCTGAAGGTGGTTATGATGTATAGTTACTATCTAGATGTGGAGTAGAACAAAAAGAAAATTTTTTTCTTATAGATTTTAAAAAACTAATCAAGAATCAACATTTATTGTCTGGTGCAGCTCATGAAGAGAACAAGAGGATTACTTTTATACATGATATATTTTGATTGCCATTTTGATGAGTACCAATTGCAATAATTCCAAAAGAAAATAAATCATTGTTAATTGAATTTGCATATTTATTTAATGTACATAAGTAGGGTTGCCAGATGTCTGGAACACAGTAAAAAAGTTTATTTTTACAGTTTTGGTGCTGTATTTTACTCTCTAAAAGTAAGACATCTGGCAACCCTAGTAAGTCATATCATGTGTAATAATTACAATTTTGTAAAAAAGTACTTAAAAATAATGCATTAATTATTCAATAAGCTCAATTAAAATGAAAACTATCCAGAGTCTCTCAAACTCCCCTAGATGTATTTATTACTTTCGCATATTTACATCAGAATTGGGTGAGCTAAAATACTGACTTCAATCTATATGGTTTTTTTGATAAAATCAGAAAACAAAGAATGATAAAAATAAAAATGATGCCTAAACCCTTAGTTATTATAGCGGCACTCCCTTGCATGTTGTCCCTGGTAGTCTGTCAATGTATATACTGAAGCCATCATAGCTCCCTATTTTAGTATGGTGTGAGATTGCTTAGCTAAATGCTCAATACTATTTGTGTGTTTGTGTTTGTGTGTGTGTGTGTGTGTGTGTGTGTGTGTGTGTGTGTGTGTGTGTGTGTGTGTGGGCATATAAATTCATCCTGATAAACTGATAAAAAATTATTGATACTTCTTACAATTATATTAAAACTATAGAAAATTAATGTTAATAACTCATCATTTATATTTTTTAGGGGTTTATTATAATTTTTAAATGTCACTATGTGGTATATTTACTATGCACTTGTATCTTTAACAACAGTAAACTCAATTGTCCTACCTACAATATATTGGGATCCTCGAAACCCCATGTATTTATTAATTTTTGTTTACTTATATTTCCATTATTTGAACAATTGTACATGTTATTTGCTATTCTATTAAAAAATTTTCAAGAATAGTACAAACGCTATATTATTTTTAGATTTTCAATGTCTTATTTAAATGAATTGTTTTTATAAAATAGATTTTCCTGTGAAGTTACCATTCGGGCAAGGCTTTACGATACTTTAACTTTAGCATGTCCAACTGGTGATCTACCTTATCAAAATTTGTTACTTGATAATAATCAACTAAAAGAGAATGCTTACTTCCTTGGTACTAATGAGCGAAAGTTCAATGAATGTGATGCAACAGGTTTGTTATTTTTCTATTATGTTTTTATCATATTATTATGAATTTATTTATTAGTTTGTGATTTTTTAAAATTTTTTAGGTTCAAATCGACTGCTTTATTGTAGTTATACAAAAGATGAAAAACCAATCTATCCATTTTTTTTTAAGAAAGATTCTGGTGATTCTGCAGTATTATCTTTTGAACCTGGCAAAACTCACTATATTATTGGTATTTCTCTTTTTAATTTGTAAATAAACTAATAATTATATTTAGTTATACATATAACATATATATATATATATATATATATATATATATATATATATATATATATATATATATATATATATATATATATATATATATATATATATATATATATATATATATATATATATATATATATATATCAGGCCTTGTTTTAAATAAAAAAGTGCCTAATGCATTAGCTTAACGCGATTTTGACGTCATAAAATTATCTTTATTTTTGTTTATAGATGTTAAGTGTTTTAACTACGGCAATAAATAAATAACCGCAAACTAGTTTAATTTAACAATTAACTCTAATATAAACTATAAACGTTTTAAATATAAATTTATTATGAAAATTTTGTAATGTTTTCAATTTTTATTTTATTATTAATTTTAGTTCAATATTATTTAGTAATTAAAAATTTCTAGAGTAAACAAAAAATATTAACATTGATAAACACAAACCCATGTTAATTATTTAAACAACGATTTTGTTTTGACTAACAAAGAAAAATTTAAGTTTTTAAATATTTTTAAAATTTTTAAAAGCGTTTCAACTTGCGTTTTATAAAAATATAAAAAAGTTTTGTCTGCTTTGAGCATATTTTTGATACGTAGTTTAGAACGCGTTCGCTAGGAATTTAATTCATAAATTTTTTATGTTATAGTAAAAATATTTAACTTTTTAAACAAATCACAAAGAAACAGAGCTATAGAGAAAAATCGTTTTCAACGATTAAATCTTTTTTTTTTTTTTTAATTTTAGGAAATCAAAAAAAAAATTAAATTAAATATAAAAGTCTTAATTATGCAAACTCTTTTGTTAATTATTCTTAAAACAAAAAAACAAATACTTCTACGCCAAACTTTAATTGTGCAAACTTAAAAAAATACTCAACTGAAATAATTTAAGTATATTTAATAATTTGAATCGTATCTGTTTATAATAAACATTCGTAAAAATTTGTTTATTAAAAATTAATTTCCTTAACTTATAAACAAACTCAAAAGTATTTTCATTCTACGTATAATTACAAAACTCTTTTTTTTTTTTTCGTTTGTAAGCAATTTAACTTAATAAAATAAAAAAAAGAATAAATACGAGCTAATCTTTGTTAAGAATAAATTTAATTTATTTATTGAACTATATTTTTATTTTTAATTATATATCAACTTAATTAAAATATAGTAACATGTTAAAATATTTTAACATGACTTGTATTATTTATAAACCGTTGGGCAGTTGCCCTTACGGCACTATTGTTTTTGGACAATATTTTATTTTGATGAAGATCACATAACTTACATTTGATTTTAATAACGTAAGTCTTCTCTTTTTCTGTGATCATCGCATCAGCAAAGCATCGGCAAAATCCCAAGATTTAAAAGTTTTTAAAGTAAATCTTTTGTCCTTCAAAATACAATCTTTATTCGAACTTTAAACAATTTAGAGATAATAGAAATATACAAGGTTTTTATAGTTTGTTTTGTTTTATAAAGTAAAATACATATTCATTAGTAAAAAATGGAGACTGTCATTAAACTAAAACGTGCCTTAGTATTTATTTAACGGAACCTGTAATGTGCGCGTGCATAATAAAATCTCCGTTATATAAATATATTCAACGTAATACTAGTGTCATCAGCGGATGTTGTAGTCTACTCATGATTACTTGACCTTATATTATAACTTGATTTATGAAAAAAAAACTTATTGAATCGCACGCAGAAGAATTTTAACAAATTGTCTTCATTCAAATATTGCGAGTAACAGGTAATTTTTTTTTTCTGTGCCGACCCCCTCCCCCGCATAACTTAAACTATATACTAATAAACTAATAAGAAAAGCTATATACTATTAAACTAACTATAAGCTATATACTATTAAACTAATAAGAAAAGCAAAGACATTTTTTTTAACATCTCGAAAAAATGTCTTGATATTTTTGTTATCATGAAAACAAAAGTATTAAGACATTTTTTGAGATTTTATTTTAAAAAATGTCAATTCTTAATTACAAATTTTTTTGCAAATGTTTTTTATTATAAATTCAGTAAAAAATTCATAAGAAATCTATATTACAAAAAACTTTTATATTCTGTATTAATAAACATGGAATATAGAATTTTTAAAAGTTTTTTACTAAAAACTTTAAAAAATTACTACTTTTTATTAAAAACATTGCAAAAAATTTGTAGTTAGGGATTGACAAACAATTTTTCATGTTGCTAAATATTTGGATAAAAAGTTTAGCGTCAAATTAATTGCTATAAAAAGGAAAGATATATCGCGATGAAAAGTTACAACAATTTTTATTTTAGTAAATTTTTTTTTTAAATAAATACCTTTACATATCGTTATTTAAAAGTTAATGTGGTTTTTTTCAAAATTAATTACTTCTTTTATGTTACCGCTAATTTAAAAGTTAAAAAATGATAAAAAGTAGCTTAACCAAAACAGCTCTACGCGTACGTAAAAAGCGCTTAAGGCGTACGTAAAACGCTCTAGGCGTAACGCTTTAAAACAAGGCCTGTATATATATATATATATATATATATATATATATATATATATATATATATATGTTTAAACAATTTTAAAAATGTATTCTACAAAATAGAGTGCTCAATGTTCTTAAAAGAACTGAGTAATTATAAATTGTAATAAAGTAGAAAATCTCTAAATAAAATTTTTTTTTCATTAAAAATGAAAAAAAAATTTCGTTTAGTGATTTTCTACTAATTTATATATATATATATATATATATATATATATATATATATATATATATATATATATATATATATATATGTATATATACATATATTTATATATATATATATATATATATATTCTAGTTAGTATTTGGTAACATATAATAATTAAATTATAACAACGGAATCAAATTTCAATAGTTTTAAAATATATAAAAACACCTAATCTTTTGTACACTCTTTTAACTTGATATTTTGATAACTAAAAATACCTTAGATCTTGGTTTATTTTGTTAATTTTAACCTTTTTTTTTGGTAGATATGAACACTTAATTTATGATTTAAAAAGTAAACATCATAGTTCTATAAAATTATAATTATTACAGCAAACAGCCAGTGTTGAAAGTCGGCACTATATTGTAAAACCGTTCTTGAAAAAAGAACTTGTAAAGCGGGTTAGTTAACATTCAGGGAATACCAAAGAACATGTAGTTAACGTTGAACACCCCTGGCCATACAGATTATGGTTTAGGTAATTAAGACTGGACTATCAAGCATTTACTTAAAAATAGGCAAATGCTTGGAGCGCCTAAAAAGCGATAGAAGCAGATCTTTTATAAAAGCAATTTTATTTAGTTAATTTAAAAGATTTAGAGCAGGAAAGGGGATAACAAAAAATTAAACGCGCAACTAAAAAGGAGGATATTTATTTACAAACAAAATTCACAAAGATATTGTACAAACAAAAATTTATAAAGATCTAAATACAAAAAAGAAAAAAAAACATCTACGATTAGTATTTTGTAGAATTACAACCTATAAAATACTGATTGTAGATATATGTAACTCCCCTTTCTTCCCCTTTTCCCCTTCTTTTATTACAGCAACCACCACTACCCCAATAGAAGAAGGGGTAGGGGTAGTCCAGTCCGCTGTTTCGGACTCACACCCTGTGCGCTCTGTAGAATGTGGGTCCTTTGTGCCGACTTCTGTAGTTTAAAAATGCCTGGTATGACAAATCTTAAATGAAAATAAATGATATCAAAACAACAATTTTATAACAGAGCAATATATGTTAGTGTAAAGATAACACAAATACAATAATGTGCCAAAGTGCAAACCACTTACCATTAACTGCAGCAGCTGATGTAACTGTAACCAGTAACTGCAGCAGTTAATGAAGAAACTGCTGTTGCAGTTTCTGTTGTTGAAGTGGATTGTAATAAATTAATAAATTACTTTTAATATTATACAAATCTACAAATTTTGAAAAGTTTTAATAATAAATTTTATAATATAGTGATAATAATCACATCTACATTGACCAAGTGTTGTTGCTGCTACTCTTAATATAAATAATAAAAAATAAAGTTAATTAACTATTCAACTAATTGATCAAATTAGTTATTATACTAATTAAGTTATTGTACTTAATAGATCATTAAATCATTTTGTTGGCAGAGTACCATCTTCAACCACAAAGACAACTGCAACTTCATCATGTGAAGGTAGATTATAGCAACATCTATCACTCCCTTTAAGTAAAGACATTTTTACATCAGAAGCTGAGCGATATAGCCACTTGATGAATTTCTTCATCTTATACTTCAGCCATGTTTTTAAATGCAAGAGCAAATAGACTTTGTTCAGTTATTATAGTTTGCAATTGAAGCATTAAATCACGTAAACAAAGATCATTACCATATTGTTGCATTCTAAAATTAATTGCTGCAAGTGGATCATAAATATAGAGTTTAGAATATATTGGTGGAATTTCTTGACCTGGCCTAAGATTACCTACACGATGAAAAATCTGGCCACATATTTTATAACATGAAAGCCCATGATTTATTGGTTGAACTGCTGCTTTAAAAGAGGCGAAAGAAAGACAAACATTATAATTTTGAATATGTTTTAAAAAATTGACATTACGATCTGCATAACTCCCTGTAAATAAATATTGTAAAACTTGTGTAAATGGTGAAAGTGGAGGCAAAGCTAGCTTACCATTATAGCAACATAGAACATGCGTTTCATCTGGAAATTTCTTAGCACTACAGTGCTGACAAATTTGATTCATTTCTTATAAATTATAATCCGGAATAGCATTACTTCTTGCTATAGAATACATTCTTTCTTGTCCAACAGTACAACCATCAGTCTTCTTACCTTTTGGCGACCATTAACTTTGTCTCAATTAAGCCTATTTCTTTCATTTTGGTGACGATTAATTTCAACTAGTCTAACCACTATTTCAAAATTATATTTATGATCAAAACAAATTTATTCAATAAAAGATATTTATAACCTATATTCAATAAAAGATATTTATAACCTATATATATATATATATATATATATATATATATATATATATATATATATATATATATATATATATATATATATATATATACAGGCCTTGTTTTAAAGCGTTACGCCTAGAGCGTTTTACGTACGCCTTAAGCGCTTTTTACGTACGCGTAGAGCTGTTTTGGTTAAGCTACTTTTTATCATTTTTTAACTTTTAAATTAGCGGTAACATAAAAGAAGTAATTAATTTTGAAAAAAACCACATTAACTTTTAAATAACGATATGTAAAGGTATTTATTTAAAAAAAAAATTTACTAAAATAAAAATTGTTGTAACTTTTCATCGCGATATATCTTTCCTTTTTATAGCAATTAATTTGACGCTAAACTTTTTATCCAAATATTTAGCAACATGAAAAATTGTTTGTCAATCCCTAACTACAAATTTTTTGCAATGTTTTTAATAAAAAGTAGTAATTTTTTAAAGTTTTTAGTAAAAAACTTTTAAAAATTCTATATTCCATGTTTATTAATACAGAATATAAAAGTTTTTTGTAATATAGATTTCTTATGAATTTTTTACTGAATTTATAATAAAAAACATTTGCAAAAAAATTTGTAATTAAGAATTGACATTTTTTAAAATAAAATCTCAAAAAATGTCTTAATACTTTTGTTTTCATGATAACAAAAATATCAAGACATTTTTTCGAGATGTTAAAAAAAATGTCTTTGCTTTTCTTATTAGTTTAATAGTATATAGCTTATAGTTAGTTTAATAGTATATAGCTTTTCTTATTAGTTTATTAGTATATAGTTTAAGTTATGCGGGGGAGGGGGTCGGCACAGAAAAAAAAAATTACCTGTTACTCGCAATATTTGAATGAAGACAATTTGTTAAAATTCTTCTGCGTGCGATTCAATAAGTTTTTTTTTCATAAATCAAGTTATAATATAAGGTCAAGTAATCATGAGTAGACTACAACATCCGCTGATGACACTAGTATTACGTTGAATATATTTATATAACGGAGATTTTATTATGCACGCGCACATTACAGGTTCCGTTAAATAAATACTAAGGCACGTTTTAGTTTAATGACAGTCTCCATTTTTTACTAATGAATATGTATTTTACTTTATAAAACAAAACAAACTATAAAAACCTTGTATATTTCTATTATCTCTAAATTGTTTAAAGTTCGAATAAAGATTGTATTTTGAAGGACAAAAGATTTACTTTAAAAACTTTTAAATCTTGGGATTTTGCCGATGCTTTGCCGATGCGATGATCACAGAAAAAGAGAAGACTTACGTTATTAAAATCAAATGTAAGTTATGTGATCTTCATCAAAATAAAATATTGTCGAAAAACAATAGTGCCGTAAGGGCAACTGCCCAACGGTTTATAAATAATACAAGTCATGTTAAAATATTTTAACATGTTACTATATTTTAATTAAGTTGATATATAATTAAAAATAAAAATATAGTTCAATAAATAAATTAAATTTATTCTTAACAAAGATTAGCTCGTATTTATTCTTTTTTTTATTTTATTAAGTTAAATTGCTTACAAACGAAAAAAAAAAAAAGAGTTTTGTAATTATACGTAGAATGAAAATACTTTTGAGTTTGTTTATAAGTTAAGGAAATTAATTTTTAATAAACAAATTTTTACGAATGTTTATTATAAACAGATACGATTCAAATTATTAAATATACTTAAATTATTTCAGTTGAGTATTTTTTTAAGTTTGCACAATTAAAGTTTGGCGTAGAAGTATTTGTTTTTTTGTTTTAAGAATAATTAAGAATAATTTTGTTTTAAGAATAATCGTCATCACCAAGTTCTCTAAACTTATCATTTACTAATATTCGTGGTCTTCGAAGTAACTTTTCTTCTGTTGAGTCTTATCTCTTGCAAAGTTCACCAGACCTACTTGCTCTTTGTGAGACTAATTTGAGTTCGGCTGTCCCATCTTGTGATCTTAGTGTTGATGGTTATCTTCCTTTATTTCGTAAAGACTCCAATAATCACATGCTTGGCCTGGGCATCTACATTCGTAAGAACTCACCCATTTGTCGTGAAACTAGGTTTGAATCTACAGACTATTCATTTATGTGCTTTCGTTTAGCACAACTTCACTCTATCGCCTTTCTCTTTGTTCTATATCGCTCTCCTTCATCCCAAGATTGCACTATTCTTGATGTTATTTCTGATCAAATTGACAAAGCCCTCTCTTTATCCATCGGCCAATATCGTCGTTGTTGGTGACTTTAATGCCCATCACACCGATTGGCTTGGCTCTAGTGTCAGTGACTCTGCTGGCGTTAAGGCCCTCAACTT
Source organism: Hydra vulgaris (assembly GCF_022113875.1). NCBI lineage: Eukaryota > Metazoa > Cnidaria > Hydrozoa > Anthoathecata > Hydridae > Hydra > Hydra vulgaris. Next base: position 49,283,657 of record NC_061161.1, on the reverse strand, counting down.
TTGCCTTTCTCAATCTCTAACTCAAATAGTCAACTTTCCAACTCGTTTTCCAGACAACCCTAATCATTTACCTTCTCTACTCGACTTATGTCTTGTTTTGGATCCTAGTCAGTGCTCAATTTCTCCACATTCACCCTTAGGTACTTCTGATCACGGTTTGATCTCTCTAAAACTATTATCAAATTCTTCTACTTCATCAGAATCCCCCTATCATCGTACCACATACAACTACCTTAAAGCTGACTGGGACTCTTTCCGTGATTTTCTTCGTGATGGCCCTTGGGTAGAAATCTTTCGTCTTCCTGCTGACAAATGTGCTTCTTACATAACTTCGTGGATTCAGGCTGGCATGGAATCTTTTATTCCCTCTCGACGATTCCAGGTCAAGCCTCACTCTTCTCCTTGGTTTTCCTCACATTGCGCTGCAGCAATTTCTAATCGAAACCGTTACTTCCATATCTATCAGCAAAACAATTCTCCAGAAAACAGACATCTGTTCACTATCGCCAGAAACCATTGTAAAAAGGTTTTGTCTGACGCCAAAGCTCGCTATTCCCAGGTCATTAAATCTCGTATCTCATCACAAAAATTAGGCTCTCGAGACTTCTGGAGAATCTTTAACAGTATCAATAATAAGGGCAAATCTGTTATTCCTTCTCTCTTGTATGGTTCAGACTTTGTCACCTCACCTAAAGACAAAGCTGAATTGTTTGCTAAGAACTTTTCATCAATATCATCTCTTGATTCCACTAGTTGCGTTTTACCTGACATAGCCGTTAAACAGGTTGATCCCTTGCTTGACATTCGCATCACTTCAGCTTCTGTATCTAAAGTAATTTCCTGCTTAGACTCTTCAACAGCTTGTGGTCCTGACAACATTCCTGTTGTAGTCTTGCAGAGGTGTTCTCCGGAGCTTTCATCCATACTTTCTAAACTATTTAACAAGTGCTTATCAGAGTCTTGTTTTCCATCATGCTGGAAAGCAGCATCTGTTATCCCTATTTTCAAAAATTCCGGAGAGCGATCTGATTCATCTAACTACCGTCCCATTAGTCTTCTTCCTGTCATAAGCAAGGTTTTTGAATCTTTAATCAACAAACACTTAATCTCTCATCTTGAATCAAATAACTTACTTTCTGATCATCAATATGGATTTCGGTCTTCTCGTTCTACAGCTGATGTGCTAACAGTAATAACCGATAGGTTTTACCGTGCATTAGATAGAGGTGGAGAGGTTAAGGCTATCGCACTTGACATTTCTAAAGCTTTTGTTAAAGTTTGGCATGCTGGTCTTCTCCATAAGCTTTCTTCTTATGGTGTAGCTGGTAACGTCTTTAAGATTATTGAGTCCTTTCTTTCCAATCGTAGTATAAAAGTTGTCCTCGATGGACAACACTCTTCTTCACATCCTGTAACTTCAGGGGTTCCTCAAGGTTCAATCCTTGGCCCTATACTCTTTTTAATTTACATTAACGATCTTCCAGATATTCTCACATCTAAGGTGGCATTATTCGCTGACGACACTACCATTTACTCTTGTCATGATAAGAAGCCTACACTCTCTGATTGCTTGGAGGGGGTATCTGAGCTTGAAAAGGATCTCACTTCTGCTACAGCATGGGGCTCACAGTGGCTGGTGAACTTTAATTCAGATAAAACTCAATTTTATTCGGCCAATCGTTATCGTAATAATTTAGATCTTCCTATATTTATGAATGGTAATGTACTAGATGAGTCATCTACCATTCATCTTCTAGGATTAACTCTTACTTCTGATCTTTCTTTTAAACCGTATATCAAATCCATTGCAAAATTAGCATCTGCTAAGGTTGCATCTCTTTATCGAGCTCGACACTTTCTTACTCCAGATTCTATTCTCTATCTCTATAAATCTCAAATCCGTCCCTGTATGGAATACTGTTGCCACATCTGGGGCGGATCTTCTGGTGATGCTCTTTCTCTTTTAGACAAGGTGCAAAAACGAATTGTAAACATAGTTGGACCTGCTCTAGCAGCCAATCTCCAACCTTTGTCACATTGTCGTAATGTTGCTTCTCTTTCTCTTTTCTACAAATACTATAATGGGCACTGCTCTAAAGAGCTAGCGTCCCTTGTGCCATCTACTAAAATTCATTCTCGTGTTACTCGCCATTCAATTAAGTCTCATCCTTTTTCTGTGACTGTTCCTAAGTGCTTCAAAAACTCTTATTCTTCTAGTTTTTTTCCTCGAACATCAGTTCTTTGGAATTCGCTTCCTTCATTTTGCTTTCCTGATTCATATAATTTGCAATCTTTTAAGTCATCAGTCAATCGTTATCTTGCTCTACAGATTTAGTCTTTTCTCTTCCAGTAACTTCCAACTCTTATAGTGGTTGCTTGCAGCCTTGTTGGAAGTGAAGATGTTAAAAAAAAAAAAAAAAAAAAAAAATTAACAAAAGAGTTTGCATAATTAAGACTTTTATATTTAATTTAATTTTTTTTTTGATTTCCTAAAATTAAAAAAAAAAAAAAAGATTTAATCGTTGAAAACGATTTTTCTCTATAGCTCTGTTTCTTTGTGATTTGTTTAAAAAGTTAAATATTTTTACTATAACATAAAAAATTTATGAATTAAATTCCTAGCGAACGCGTTCTAAACTACGTATCAAAAATATGCTCAAAGCAGACAAAACTTTTTTATATTTTTATAAAACGCAAGTTGAAACGCTTTTAAAAATTTTAAAAATATTTAAAAACTTAAATTTTTCTTTGTTAGTCAAAACAAAATCGTTGTTTAAATAATTAACATGGGTTTGTGTTTATCAATGTTAATATTTTTTGTTTACTCTAGAAATTTTTAATTACTAAATAATATTGAACTAAAATTAATAATAAAATAAAAATTGAAAACATTACAAAATTTTCATAATAAATTTATATTTAAAACGTTTATAGTTTATATTAGAGTTAATTGTTAAATTGAACTAGTTTGCGGTTTTTTATTTATTGCCGTAGTTAAAACACTTAACGTCTATAAAAAAAAATAAAGATTATTTATGACGTCAAAATCGCGTTAAGCTAATGCATTAGGCACTTTTTTATTTAAAACAAGGCCTGATATATGATTTTTAAGTCAATCCAGAACTCGATTGACTTAAAAATTCCAGCCAGAATTCCTGTACATGCTTAGTTAAATGCAAAAAGTCCACCACACTATATGACTTTTGTGCTTTTAAAAACCAAGCTAAACCATATTTTAACATAGTCTATTCTAAAATCTGTAGATCCCTACTTAAATATCTTCAAATGGTGTCCACTATGCTTTTATAAAAAAAGTTTCCATTTTATCTTATTCAAAACCTGAAGAATTTTGAAATAAACTTATGGAAATTATGTCAAATATGCCACAAAAAATAATACTTATTAAAAATTACAAAGCTTGTTACATACCCAGCTACTCTTAAACATTTATTTTATTTAATGCCCCTCTAAGCTAACTAAAAATCATTACCATATATAGCTCTTGTAATATAAATTATAGTATAATTTATATCTATTTATTTTTCAAGCCAGTAAAATGTCTAACTATTTAATAATCATTAACAGAAATTAACTAATAACAAATTATTACCAACGTCAACCCTGACTACTATACAATTGCTTCTCCTTAACAATCTAAAACACAAATATAAATGGTATATTCTACTAAACAAATTGTAACAAAAAAGTTTTTACTACTTGTCTAATTATTTTGGTAACACATCAAACCATGAGTAGCAGTGTTTTTATTATAAATATTAGTAATTAACTAATTTCTGGTACCGTCAATAACAATAATGTATCTATAAATATATTTAAAATTATATAATATATTTAATTATATTAAGTATCCCTATTTATGTCAATCCAAGTATGTACACTCCCTGAATGTTCTCCTATTGAAGTCAGTTGATATATGTACAATAAGCCACTGTCATGTATAAGATAGCTCTTGGTTCAGCATGGGATTTATGTATTCTATATATAGAAATTATTTGCCACAAAAAAAAAAAGCAAAAAAAACTTTTATCTTTTTTAGAGACATAAATGAAAAATGGGCAAATTTAAGAGTAAATTCTCTTAATGTTCAAGAACAAAACTTTTCAAATGGTAAACAGTTATAAATTAATCAGTTTACAAAAAAACTACAAAGCTTTGTGGTTAATAAAAAACTATTTACCAAGTTATTATGTAAATTAATTGGTTTTTATTTGGATTTGTATAAAATATCGATTTAAAAATGAATTAGCTTACTAGTTATCTTGATAAAATTTTATTTTTACCCTTCTCATGTTTTTTAATTGGATATATAGCATTATTAACTACATTTAATAGTGTTATTTATGCAATCAGTGGCAAATCATGATAAGTGGAGGTCCTTAGTGTCTACGGCTCTAAGCCTAAGAGTCTAAGGGTCCTTAGTGATGGGCTTAAATCGCTTTCAGTTTATCTTATAAATTTCATTTTTAAAATGTAATACAAAAATTATCAAACAATATCACTCACTAGCTCAAATCCCCCCTTAGTCGCTTAGTCTGCGTACCTTATAATATGCCGTATAAATTTAAAAATTTTAAAAAAGTTAAAAATTTAAAAAAATTTATATGGCATATTATATGGTACGTTGTGAGTATATCTGATTGGGTTCGTCAGAGAAGATTTAGGTGTTTTGGGCATGTAAAGTGTAAAGATATAGATGACTAGTTATCAGCATGCAGAAAGTTGGAAGTTTCAGAAAAAAAAGCTAGAGGTAGAAGCAGAAAAACTTTGAAACAATGTGTTTCAGATGATTTGAAAAAGCTACATTAAGGAAAGAAAATGTTCAAGACCATGTGTGTTAGCAAAACGGCATTATGAGAAAAATCCAACCAGTGAAAGCATGGAAACAAAGAAGCTAAAACAACAATGAAGATGATCATGAAGATGATAATGATGATTACTATTTTAGCTAAGGCTGCAATAAGTTTTAAGATTAATCATGTTGCTACAGCTGCAATAGCAACACTTACTTTAATCAACAATGGAGTAGTAACTAAGAATAACAAATCTCAGATAATAACAGAATATAAGGTGTTTTGTTAAAAAGCCAGTGGCTAGTTCAATTGGAACTAAGCATCGTCCATAGGTTTCGCAGCTAAAATTAATTGGTTTGGATGGCAAGAATGACAAAAATTTGTTATTCTATGCGATGAAATGCAATGGGTATTGTATAGAATAACTTAAGATGAACATCACATCAATTTTACTTATTAAAGTAGACTTCTTTCTGCAAAATATCTGACACATGTTGAAGTAGAAAATGGTACAGTAAACAGTATGGTTTCAGCAACACTAAATATTCTTACTGAATATGATACTCACAGCTGTTTCACTCAATGTAAAAACGGGCATTACGTCACGAGTTTAGCAAAAACAATTTCCGCATAAAAAGTATTTAAAAAATTCGGCATATAAAGTATAAAAATGCACAAATTTTAAATTTTCTGTAATCGCTTTTATCTTCAAATAAAAAATGTATAAAAGAAATATCTTTTCTTGTTATATAAATATTTACATTAAACAGAATAAAAGTAAATATTGTTAAGATATTACTATTGATTTGGAATCTCTTTTCTATTTTTTGCGATTTTTACAAAAAAACTGTCTTGGGCCAACTAAGGTTTTATAACATAGCTACATGTTTGATGATTGAAATTTGGAACACTTATCAATAAATGTCTATTCTAACTGATTTTTGGTGCAGAGTTTGTAATTTATTTATAAAATTAGTTTTCAATGCATTAATATTTTTAATTTTATCAATTTAAAATGCAAATCGTCATATTTTTGAACTCAGCACCAAATTATTGAAATTTCAACCCTTTCTACATATAAATATCAAAAAATTATAATATGTACTTCTAGCTATGTTATGACATATATTTTCAAACTTGGCTGGTTTAGAAACAAATTTTTCTAGTTTAATGCGTAAATTTTTGATTATATTTCAAAGCAATCACGTGACGTTAAATACTTTATGTCCCAAGCAAGTATATAATAAATTTCATCAAAACAACTCTTTTAGCGAGTCAAATTTTAGAGTATAGAATAAACAAAGTTGGGCGGTTTTTTTTCTCGAGGGTAATATCAGTAACAGTTACGTAAGCATTACAGTTTCAGTCATCATAAAAAATCTTGTCTTTCTGGTAAAAGAATGGAATACAATATAGCTAACTGCGTGTACAAAGAGTGTTTATATTACCTTAAGAACAAATCATTGAACCAACTGATAACTAAAAAAATTTCTTGTTTATGAGAACCCGCAAAATAAATGATTCTAATAAGCCTCTGCAGTTGCGTAACAGTTTGTTTCAGTCTGATCATAAAGAAAACTTTCATTCATGAATAAACAACAACTAATGCGAACCATCATATTTTATTGGATGGGACATCATTAGTTAAACCTTACTCCATAAGAAGCATGAAGCGCCAATATTTAACATAAGAAGTCAGTAAGACTACGAACAGTATTTTCCATATGAAATGGAAATAAAACTACAAAAAACAAAAAGATAAAAACAAAAATAAAAATAAAAACAAAAAAATACAAAGATCATTTACTTATACTTATAGAACATATATAAATATATTAACTAAAAAAACTATTTATGTCAATCTGCCAAAACGAGTTATCAATTTATTTATATTACCTATATTGTTATATTTATTTATAAAAAATGTGTTATTTTTCTTCAGAAAAGTATTAATATTGTAATATTTATCTATATGTCAGGAAATTATTCTAGACCGAAAGCAAAAATAATTCGAAACTCTTTTTGTTTGTTCTAAATCTTTAAAAAAAAGTTTTTTGCGATTTTTTTATTTCGCCTATTGTAATGTCTGTATCAGTTTGCATTTGATGTAAATAATGTTAATATGCTTTATAATTAGTCTAACTATGTTTATATTACTTATTAGTCAACAGAAATATAATTTTCCTGATTATTTTTGCTAAAAAGTACCATTAAAATTTCGAAATTCTGCTAAGTTCGTCATTTTGCACGTTTATTTATAAATCAGAACAGCCTTGGATTATTATATTGAATAATAAAATATAAAACATTTAATCGGTGTTCATATTCTTTTTACAAAAGGTAATTATCTTTAATATTTTAAAAGTTATGAAAGTTTTAGTAACACCCCCTAAGTAATTATTTTCAAAAAATAACAAGAAGCCGTATGTCCACTCTGAAACAGCTGTGTACTATTGAATGCTTAGAAGCATTTGCTCTTGATAATACAAGTTCCAACACTGTGTTAACAATGATTTAGTTGTTCAATTAGAAAAGATTTTTAAATGTAGCATTCATATAGTGGGTTGCTTACTTCACCATGGTGAGTTACCTCTTCATCATGTTATATCGGAAATAGAAAAATTAATGATCCTAAAAACTATAAAGGCCCTACTGGTAAACAAATATTTGAAATTTTCATTATGAACAACCTTTTATTAATTCAAAAATTGTGTTTAAAAATCTTCAGGGTCACCTCTGCTGTTTTTATCAAGAAAAATTTCTAGATGCTAAGCTGCAAGACGATGAGAAAGTTGTAAGAGCTTGTGCTCTTGATCAAATTCTTCAAATTATGCTATTCAAGAAAATCAATTGGGATTTCAAAAAATCAAAGCTTTACCATTAAATTTCAAAGCTGAAGTTTGGAGCAATCAATCTGGAATTCAAGCCAATCTGGAAATCAATCTGGATTTTAAGCCAATCTGGAAATCAATCTGGATTTCAAACCAAAAATCAAAGTTAAGGCAGTTATACCCTTGAACTTCAAAGTTGAAGTTTGGATTTTGTTGATGTTAATGTTGCTTGGTGTTGATATTGATGTTGCTTTCTTACAATTTGAGCATCCTACTTATTTTTTATTACCTCATGTAAGTTACAACTAACTATTCAAACTGCTAGAAAAATTTCTCTCATCTATGTGCCAAACAACTCACAATTGGTGGAAAGAACTGTAAAACTTTAATCTGAAGCCTTTAAAAAAGTTTATGGAAGGGTGAAGGGGCATAACTGTATGCTGGTTAAAAACCAGAACAGAATGGAAAACAAGAGAAATGCTACCATTGCATACTTTCTTCAAAGTAATTTTTATCATATTTTATGTTACAAAAGTAAATTAAAAATGACAAACATTTCTTTAAAATACAGTTTTAAATAAAAAGTTTTTGTAATGCAGTAATAAATACGAAAAATTAGATAAACCATATGCAGGGTGCAAAGGTGTGAGATAAAAACTCTTCCATTAAACTTAAATTAAATCAAAATCAGAACTCTCTGTAAACCTCTCTGTAAACCTTTATAGTGATTTCCAAAGTTACCTTAGGTCCAAATTAGCTAATTTTTTTGGAACCGTGATTATTTATCTATTAGGTAAATCCCAAAGCGAGCCAATGTGTTCAAAAAATAAGTATGTTTAGACAGTGGTTTAATGTACACTCCCTAAATAAATCAGTTGAAAAAACAAAAAAAATCAAATAAATAAAGTTAGATGAGAAAAACATAAAAATATTCTGAAGGTTTTCAGTTTTTTTTTTTAATTTTTGAGTAAATTTTATATGAAAAGTACACCACAAGTTATTAAACAACAATTAATATTAAGTAGGGTTACTTAAAATTAAAAAAATATTGCATTTTTATTAAAATAATATAAAAAACCATATAAAAATGTGCATCATGTATGTGACTATGTCATTGACTCGCAACAAATTTATTTTTTAAAGATAACAAAATTCACAAATTTC
>NC_061161.1:49192351-49269851 GCF_022113875.1 Hydra vulgaris | reverse complement strand
ATTTTTTGCCATAAAAACATATTTTATGTAAATTTATTTTTATGCTTTTATAGTTGAGCTCATGTTATTTAAATCTTCAAGGGGTCTCAAAATATGGTAAATAACTTTTAAACTATAGGAGTTCAAATCAAAATATTAAACGCTAAAAGGATGGAAAAATTTTACAAATAATGATCTTTTAAGTTATAGGTGTTTTTAATTACAAGAGTTTAACTGTTTGTTTAACAACTTTTATTATTTTTTTTTTCTTTTTGATTGATCTTTTAAAAGAGATTTTTTTTTTTTTTTTTAATGATTGAAAAAGATGTTTGATTTATACTTTTCTAACCAAATTCTAATGAGAGTCTTCAAAATAATAAAGTTTAAATAACGTTTGATTCCAGGCAAATAATTAGTCTTGTTGGAAGCTTTTTAAAGTTAATTAGCTTATTATCATTATTATCATCATTATTATAATATTTATATCATTTATCATAAAAAACAAAGCAGACAAACTGTTTTATTTATAAATATTCAAAGATAGAATTAGATTTTAATGTTGAAATAAATATTGAAAGAATGTTATTAAATACTTTATACTTGATTAGAAGTGTATTGTGAAGTTTTTGTTCTTGATTAGAAGTGTATTGTGAAGTTTTTGTTCTTGATTAGAAGTGTATTGTGAAATTTTTGTTCTTGATTAGAAGTGTATTGTCAAGTTTTTGTTCTTGATTAGAAGTTTATTTTGTGTATTGAAAGTTAATTTGATCAAAAATCACATAGTAACAACAGCAATTAAACAATTAAATGCGTAGCTCTCTGTACTTGCAGTGGTACCTTTGCTAAGCAACTAAAAAACAACAACTTATTCATATAATAACGCTAAGCAACTAAAAAACAACAACTTATTCATATTTTTATTATTACGGGTTAATGTATAGTTTCAAGTGTATTAGGAAAAATTATAAAAAGATATAACATTAGATTCAATTGAATCACATAATCAAGTTATAAGTAACAATTTATACTTTTTCTAAAACGAACCTCATTACATTTAGAGGCACTGCCCGAATCACAAGTAGATTCTATCTTTGATTAGGCAGACAGAAAACATCGTAAGCACTGAAAAACTGTTTTCTTTTGACATTTTGCAACTTATGAGACAATAATGCATGGGATATATATAAGTGTGTATATATCCTCTTGCTTGGGATATATATAAGTGTGTAAAAAGCTCGTTCGCAGAACCAACAATTGATTCTCTAATCACGAATAACCCCTGCATCTCACTCCACCAAGCTATCTTCAACTCTTTCACCAAAAAAATTGCTGGATACCAACTGATTAGAACAAGAAAATAGCCACTCTCTAACAAACTGCAAAACAAACTCTGAAAAACTGTGCAAACAAAACAATGTCTTTAAAACAAATTTTGGAATAATTAACAACCAAGCCATTCCAAGCAATCTAAATAAAGATTTTTAAATGCACTCAAATTGAAGACATAATATTGCTCTTTATAATCAGTGGAGTGGTGCAAGAAAATTAATAGCATTTCCCTTATAACTTTGACAATATAAATGTAGCATGGAATCAGAAGATGGAATTGTTTTAGTTATCCAAATTGCTCAACCATCAATTGTAGCTACAACCCACCAAAAATTTCCAGGTGCAACACTGTAAATAAAAGAATTCCAGGTTCAAATAAAGTCTTCAAAGAGAAACAGCAACCATCCTACCCATTGTAAAGGAATCCAAACAACAGGTTGAAACCTTTGAACAAGCGAAGGACAGGTGATCTGCAATAGATGCCTAAAGGACAGACACATTCAGAGGTCATATTAGGAGCAAACTTTGTTGCAAAAAAAAAAAACACAAAATAATTCTTTCCTAAGTAGACAAGTCTCTGACAACAAATCAAGAAATATTCCTTACTCTGAAAACCGTTGACAAAACTTTGCTGGAAACACACTGGAATTTTATGCAGTTTAAAAAGATCTATGTTTTAAATGTGGGGAGAAATTTGTAGCAAACCTTTTCTTATCCTTATGGATACAGGAGTAAGGTGTAGTGTAATTGACTTGATCATTTATAAACGTATAAGAGATCACATTGCTGAAACTTTACCTTATTAGGGTAGATTAAATTAGAAAATAGAACTCTACTTCATATTGTAGGACAGGTTTTGAGCAATACTGACATAAGAAAAAACATGTTTAAACACCAAGTTATGGTTGGTTAAAATTTGATATGTTTTGTAATTTTAGGCTATTAAATTTTGACATTTTTGGTAATTTTAGGCTGCCTAAAATTCGGTAATTTTAGGCTATGATTTTATATTCAGTATAACGTTGGACTTGACTGTGGGCAACACTTGGTAGAATTTGGACAAAAATTCATTGTCCCAATTATTAAAAAGACAATTCATGATAAGTTCACTATTACAATTAGTGGCAACCAGTATGGAAATATGCTGAAAAATAAAACAGTTAATGTTTTTCCTTCCTTTGACTCCCTTTCCTTATTAAATTCTTGCAAATATAAGCTTGAGCACACCTAGGGTTGTCAGATCTCTAGCTTTTACAAATGAAAACACAGTAAAAAAATTCATTTTTACAGTTTTTTTTTTCTTTTTGGTAATTCACCTCCTCAAAGCAGAGAAGGCCACTACAGATGAGGAGGCTACTTGTGGTTATAACCCTTTCTCAACTCTATAACTCCAAAACAGGAACCTTGACGAACAAGGCCGCTGCGCTGAGAAACAAGTTGAGCGCGGTACTACCAGGGACGTGGTGATAATGGAACTCGGAACCTCTTGTTTATGAAGCGAGCGCTCTACCACTACACCACTACCGCATGGGTTTGACACTGTATTCTCTACCAAAAAAGTTTAACATCTGTCAACCCAAAGCACTCCTAGCTTGAGACAAAAATTATTATTCAACTACCCAAATTGCTGGTCATACCTTCTACACCTGTTTCACTTGACCTGCATTGACATGTTCCTAATAGCTACTATCAAATTTCTTCAAATATATTACATCAAACAGAAAAAGAAAATCATTTTTAATATAACCGAAAGAATACTGCTGAAAAAAATATGATATATTTAAAAGATAAAGGACAGCCCATAAATAGAATGGTATCAAGACTGATTCCTAATATAAATAAATTATAGAAATTAGTTCTTCTTATTATGTTATCATGTGTGATCCTTTTACCAGCATTTTCTACAAGACTATTTACACGTGAAATTCTAGATTGCACTACAGGAGAACCAATAAGAACTAAAACTTTAACCAATAACCACTAAAATTTTCTTTATCAATAACATGTAATGACAATATCTCCAAAATGGAATAAATACCGTTCGTGTAACTTTAAATGCTCAACTTGCAAGCATGACTTTAATGGTAGTGGCAAAAACCAATAGAGTTCATTCAGGAATTGGGTCAATAGAATTCATCCATTGGTTCTTAATTCGTGGATGAAGATGGGAAACAGCTTCAACCATCTCGAGTTTCCTACAGTGAAACTTTGTACTGTAGTGCACCTTACTGAGTCTTTTTTTAATGCTGTTTTGCAATCATGAACTTTATGACATTGTTTAATGATGGTACTGAAAAATGAGTTTCATGAACTTTATTTTATCATGATACTGAGTTTTATGATACTATTTTGCAATGATGAGTATTATGATGTTGATTTATGATGATACTAATTTTTTTTTTATGATACTGTTTAACAATGGTAAGTTTTATTTGTTTTACAAAGAAGTTATGTTTTAAATTTTATTTTAAGGTGATAATAAGTTTTGACGATGATATTTCAAAAAGATGTCTTATATGAAGTTGTTTTAAACTGATAATATGTTTCCATTATGTTATTTTATAAAGATTTTGAGTTTTATGACAATGTTGTTTCAAGATGGTAATTAATTTTGGTGACATGAATGTTTTTAAACAAAAAAACAAGTAAATGGTCTTTCAAGCATAAACCATTTAAATGTTCATAAAATAATATAAATGTAGAGCAGAACACATGGTGAAAACAGATTAGTATACGACAAACAATTAAAATGTTTATGTTAACACAGACAAACAGCAGTAACAACACTAGTCAACTAAAAAATTTGATTCATTTTATTATTACATGTTAATGTATAGTTTAAAATTTATTACAAAAAAATATAAAAAGATATTAACATTAAAGAGTCCTGTATAAAATACTAATTTAAAAAAATGATAACAAGTATAACAATAATGTAATAAATATAATAATAATAATAAGAAAAAAAAGGTAATATTTGTTTGACATTTTGAATTTTTAATCTAGCTGAAAATGCTGGTACTACAACCTATGTAGTATTAGTTGTGTCGTCATTAGTTGCTTTGGTTATTGGTATTGGAATTGGTGCTCTAGGCTTTAAAAAAATTCACAAGAAAAAGTGTAATGCAGTTGATAGTTTCAATAAAATTTGCTATGAAAAGAAAACAGGTGGGATATTTTTACAATTTTACTTCACAGGTTAGCAAAGTTCTCACTATATCATTCTTTTAAATTTTGTAGTTTTAGCTTTAAATATTAAAATATAGAAAGGCAGTGGAGAAAATAAATCTAGTAAGTGATTTTGGTGATACTTGTTAGCAGCCTAAACAGGGTTGGCAAAAACCCGGGTTTTTTTAAAAAAACCCGGCCCAGTGGGTTTTTTTGGGTTTTATTGGGTAAATTTGGGTTTTTTTGGGTTTAATTTTTATTTTGTCTCTGTAAAAATTTTTTTGTGTTTTTGTTTAATGATATTGAAAGTTAGTTTTTTTCTACTTTAACTTTATTTAAAATATATTTAATATATTGTTGTTTAATTATTTATAACAAGAATTTTTCAAATTATTTTGAAAAAGATTTTTAAATATAATTTAAAACTGTAATAGAAAAAAAAAATTTCACGCTTAATCTATATGTATTGATTTATTTTAAATTTAAAAGTATTATTCTATATAATTAAAAATGTCAATGAGAAAATGTGAAAAAGAAGGCTTGAGAATGGGAGGTAGTAACTGAAGTTTCAATTAAACTTTGAACTTGAAATTCAAATGAACAAACTTGTTCCTCTGCGCAGCAGCCTTGTTTATAAAGATTCATGTGTAGGAGTTAAAGAGTTTTTGTTTTTTTTTAAATCAATTTACCTCCTCAAAGCTTATGGTCACTACAGGCGAGGGGGCTACTTATTTGTGGTTATAACCCTCTCTTAACTCTATAATTCCGAAACACGAACCTTGACGAACAAGGCCGCTGCGCGGATAAAGGAGTTGAGCGCGGTGCTGCCAGGGACGTGGTGGGGATTGAACTCAGAACCTCTCACTTATGAAGTGAGCGCTCTACCACAACACCACTACCGCAAAAGAGTTGAGAGAGGGTTGTAACCACAACAAGGTAGCCTCCTCAACTGTTGTGTTGGCTTTTCTGGTCACTACTACTCATTTAAATTTAACTTGGGAAGTGAACAACATAAAGTAATAAAAATCTCAATCGATAAAAATATTTGAATAAAAATTGTAATAATGTATTTCCAAATAATGATTCAAATAATAGTAAACCTGCTCTGATAGCTGTTATTGTTGGTTATAATAGTTAATAATAATAGTTAATAATAATTTAGTTAATAATATTAGTTAATAATTATTTTAGTTAATTATATTATAGTTATAATGTTAAAGTTGGTTATAATAGTTCATAAACTTATTAAATATCTTTAAAAAAACCCAATAAAACCCAGATTTTCCAGGGTTTTATTGGGTTTTTTTAGGCGGGTTTTTTTGGGCTTTATTGGGCGGGTTTTTTTGGGCGAGTTTTTTAATGCCAACCCTGAGCCTAAATAAATTGCTGATTATTGTCAACACTTGTCAATAATGTATTTTCTAGAACTAATTCAAATCTTGATTGATGATGATCACAATAAAAATAACAATAAGTTTAAATAAGTTTTTTTAATAGTACTATTACCAAAAGTATTTTAAAACTTTGGCATATAAAATTCGCCAAGTGGTCACACACAAAGTTTTTAAAGAAAAACCAAACAAAATAGGAAATTTAAAATTTTAAGTTAAATTTTTTTTTTAAGTGAATCACACCAAATGACAAATGGTGGATAAATGTTTTTTTTTTTTTTTTTTTTTTAAAAAAATCCTGTTTTCAGTATTGAATTAGAAATAGAGTATTGTTCAGTATAGATAGATTTACAACTTAAGCACACAAAGAACACTATTATAGGGTGGCCACTGGACATGGAAATCATGAAGATATCATGGAATTTCATTTGGTCATGGAAAAAGTCATGGAATTCCTAAATTTTCATGGAAAGTCATGGAAAATTCATGGAACTTTTTAAAATTATCTTTACTTTTTTCTACTTGTGATATTTTTAGGATGTTAAAAAAAGTACTAGTATGTCTAGTCTCTATTTATCACCATTCTATTTATCTATTTATCTCAATATTTTTGAATCATATTTAATTTCTAGCTATTTTTGCAGTGTAAGTTATTAGAGAAGTAAAAAAGAAAAAGAGTTTTTTAGACATGATTTCAGGACTTTCTACCTATTAGTTTATGGTTCGCATGTTTTATAATGACCAAGTTGCAAGTGCTTAATTTTACTCTAATGATTTATCATAGAAGTTTATGAAGAGTCATGGAAAAGTCATGAAAAAGTCATGGAATTTCATTTTCAAAGTTGAGTGGCCACCCTGTAATACCATTGTCTCAAATAATGGTATAAGTGTTGGAAATATTGCAGAACTAAGGGTTTAGAATGTAACACCCCAAAAGAGAAGCGTTTGAATTAAAAGAAAATTAGAGACGACTGCAAGTAAGTTTAAAACCTCAATTTTCTGTTTATAAACAAGTTCAATAATGAGACCACTGTTTTTAAGACAACTATTACATGCTCTTAATATCTTTTAGATTTTAAATGCTTTTAGAATGTCAGAAAGTGATCGCATTGAGGTATTTATTTTATTTAAATTTTGTAATTATGAAGATAAAGATGCCGAAGATTATTTTTAAGCTTCTAAGAAATCCGTGGCTTTAGTAAGGAGAATATCAAATAAAAAAGATTTCCAAGGTCCAAAAAAACCAGGTCTGACAAATATTACAATAATAATAGTTCAGAAAAGACAAGAGTATGTAAGAAAGCTTTTATATCTATTCATGACATAACAAATGATAGAATCAAACAATGAAAAAATGCAAGGGAATGCAAAACCAGTTTCTATTATTTGTACTGTTTTAGAATATATACATTCATGCTCAACAAAATCAAGTCATTATCTTTTATAATAATATGGAATATCTCAACAAATAACAAAATACTCGAATAATGCACAATCAATACAAAATTAAGTACTCTGAAAATCCTCACAAAGTATGCATACTACCACAAAACATTCAAACAACATTTTTATTTGTCATTTGGAAGACCTCAAGTAGATACCTGTTGCACATGCAAATATTTAATGAAAATATTAAAATAAAAATTTGAATGATAATGCAAAACATAAAGTCATTGAAGAATGTTCATAAGATAAGAGCTAAAAAAATTTTTGTCATTTATTTGTCATTTAAATTTCTATAACTTCTTTTTGCTAAATATTCTAGTTCAAGAAGTATTCAATTTTTGACAGTTGATTGAGAATGTTTTCAATATTCATAATCTTAAAGGTTCTTAATGCAAATTCTATGTTTACCATGAAGAAGAAACCAGGAAAAGTCCCTATCAAGTCTGCAGTTTTATCATGAATTACATAGAAAATAAGATGCAAAACATAGTATTTTTGAATTAAAAAATCCTCAGTATCAAAAAAAAAAATCCCGAAAAATAAATACAGCAAAGAAAATATTGAAAATTCTTTGAAACATCATGGAAAGCAAAGAATATTCTTAAAAATGTGTTAAATAGCAAAGTTGACATTTTCAGCTTGATGAAAATAAAAACAAAAGTTTGATAGAAATTAAAGTGAAAACATGGAAGCTTAAGGCCAACAGCTTTATCTGTGTTTGCCTATTCATTCAATTCAACGTTTCAGTGATTTGGGTTTGGTTTTAGGCTAATATACTTTTTTTTAATTATTTAATCCTATTTGAAAAACACAAACCAAGAGTATTATTTTAAATATATCGTTTACCACAATAGTAAAATGATTTTACTATTGAATACAGATTATACAAGATAACATTGCCTCAAACTGTCATCACATATAATTGACAATTATTTTAATAAACTACATTATACATGCCAAAATTGAAATCTTCATTTGGAGATATCACAATACTAGTTTTAGTGGTAACCATGGAAAAATTTTAATTTTATACCCAAATAATAAGTACTTTAGACAATAAGTACTGTTGCAACAATACTAGTTTAATAAGTACTATTGAACTTATTAGCAACATTTGAAAAAATAGTTATACTATAATAAATATACAAATTATTATAATAATATATTAATTATGTATGTTTAAAAATTAAATATAATTTATTATAATATATTTATTATTTATAAAATAATTATAGATTTTATAAAAATTATTTATTAACAACTCACCAATGGGTAAGGTTTTTTGTTATTTATAAATCAAAAAGATACTTATATTAATTATGATGCAAAGCTTGTCAAACTGACACAGTATATAAAAGACCAGATTTAGGATTCATGGTGAAATAGTTATTTGTTCAATGGTTAGAACAACAGTTAAAGCAGTTTGAGAAAAATACCTTGTTAAATTAGATGGTCACACCACTCATGTTTCATTAAAAGTTATTTGATTATGTAAATGAATTACCCTGCAATTGGTCTGTCTATTGTTAATATACATATTCCAATATCCAGTGGTTTTAAATATTCCAGTGGATATTGGAATATGTACAATCCAATATCTAGTGGAATATGTACATCCACTGGATATTGGAATGTTGTACATATTCCAATATCTAGTGGTTTCTAAGTTATGTTTTGCAAACAATCTATATAGAAATATAGTTTTGTTAAAGATACCTGGAAAAAGGTATTAAAATCATATTATGAATTATGAAAATGCAAAAATTTTGATAAAGCTAGTTTTCCAAGTTTATTAGAATTTCTCAAAAAAACATTTCTGCAACAAACAGGATTGGGAAAAACCCGGCCCAGTGGGTTTTTTTGGGTTTTATTGGGTAAGTTTTTTTCGGTTTTTTTGAATTTCATATCTGATAAATTTGTTTTGTTTTTTGTTTAATGATATTAAAAATAATGTAATTTTCTACTTTAACTTTATTTAAAATATATTTATATTTAAATATAATGTTATTTAATAATTTATAAAAAGAAATTTTTAAATTATTTTGAAAAAGATTTATAAACAATTTAAAGTTGTAATGAAAAAAATTAATTTCATGTTAAATCTATATGTATTGGTTTATTTTAAACTTGCTTTTCTGCGCATTGGCCTTGTTCATAAAGGTTAGTATTTCGTAGTTAAAGAGTTGAAAGAGGGTTGTGACCACGACAAGGTAGCCTCCTCAACTGTAGTGACCTTCTCAGACTTAAGAGCTGAATTAGGGTTCAGACTGTTGTAATTGTAATTGTAAAAATTAAACGCAATAACACATTACCAGCGTGTGAACTAGCCTTGTGGAGCCCCATCAAACTCGGTATTCCCAAATGCTCACAAAATTAAAATTACCAATTTAAAAGTGAAAAAATCTCATTCTCCAAATAAAGTTTGCTTAATTAAAGTTTAATAATAATTCTAAAAGTTATTGAAATTTAATAACTGTTGAAAGTTTTATTGAACATAAATGGCTATATTACTTTAAAAATCGCCCTTTAATGTCCACCAGTGAAATATATATATATACATATATATATATATATATATATATATATATATATATATATATATATATATATATATATATATATATATATATATATATATATATATATATATATATGTATATTGAATATATTTAAAAAATATATATATATATATATTGAATAATTCAAAAATATATTTTTATTGAATAATTCAAAAGAATACTTTAAACATGAAAGTAACAACGATATATTAAGATTAAAAGTAAGTTAAATATATTGTTTTTAATAATAATTAATTAATACACACTGATTCTTTTATAATATAAAGTTATATAATTCTGAACATATCTTTAAAAATCAGAGCTTAATTTGCCTTGTTGTTGTGAAACCACGATTGTTGATTTCATATTTATCTTCAATAAATGTTACAAGCGGTATTTTGTTTTATTTTTGGCACTGTCCAATCAATGTATGCAGCGCTAAAGTTGAGTAGAAGAAAAAAGAATATAAGAAAAGGACCCCACACATTTTCGGTACACATTTTAATTTCAGGGGAGGGAGGGGTGGTTATATTTAAGAAATTTTTTGACAAACTCCGAATTTCATCAAAGGGCTGTATCAAATTTATTCCTAGTTAACACCCTGATTACAATACAAGAATTTTGTATTGTAATCAGGTGTAAGGATTCATCCATAATAGGCGTCAAACAGAATTTAAATAATAATTAGAAGTAGAAGATTATTAGCTCTCTTCCACTGAAAGTTTCATTAAACATAAATGGCTATATTACTTTAAAAATCGCCCTTTAATGCCCACCAATAAAAAAAATTTTCAAAAGAATACTTATAATTAATTGCTAATGAATAATAAAATACGACATGGTGAACAATTGACCTGGGTACCCAGTTAGCACATGACGTTTTTAAAACGTTTAAAAAACTTGTTAAAACGAATATTAACGTTTTTTAAACGTTTTAAAAACCATCTGTGCTTACTGGGTAATTATCGATTAGATAATTGCCAGGGCTAAAAATGTGAACTACTTTTATTTTGCAAAATTTCTTTATTTTCAGATTACTCCTCACCTATCAGACCTTACTGGTAAATTTTGTAGAGAATCATTTTTAAAAAAATGAGGCAGTTTAGAATACCAAAAAAACATTGTTCTTGATTTATGTAACAATATTCTTGTATAACTTTGCAACTTAATCCAGAAGTACAGTTATTATAAGAAACACATACAGTCATAAAAGCCTCAGGGAAACACAAGACAAATTTATATTAAAGTAAGTGTTAGTTGAGTAAGTTTACAAACAATTTGGATAGGTGCCTAATGTAAGTGGAAGAAATGGTAGTAATTGATCATGTCTATCCCCAGCAGTAAAAGAAGTACAGGTCAGATCAAACTCACTTTTATAGAGCTTTATAAAGTTTGCAACGAGGACAAGTGATATTCAGTAAATAAAATAGAATCAATAATTATATATTAGTTATATTTCCTTATTTCAAGGTCGCATATCTCAGATACTGGACTGTTAAAGCATTTATTAAATTTTGACATTACAATAATTTTTTTTATTACTTAAACAATAAATTGTTATTGTATTATAAAAATGAATTTCAATATAATATTTATTGTTGTTGCAGTGGGTCATTACAATACCTATTTTTTTCAGATATTGTTATTGTATTATGAAGATGAATTACAATACAATATTTATTGTTATTGTATTACAATTATTACAATTATTGTAAATTACAGGTATTGTTATTGTTTCTAGTTAATACAATAACAATATTTATTGTTTCTGTTATTGTTTTTATAACAGTTACAACAGTCTGAACTCTATGCTGAAAAACATGAAAGATAAAAAAAATCGAAATCTATGAATCTTGTGATAATAGGCCGAGTGAATAAAAAAAAGCAATTGCTCACAAGTAATTGTTTTGAGTAAAAGTAAAAGCTAAAAACGAATACTTATACTTTAAGCAATTGCTAAAAATTATGTGAATAAAGTTTTGCTTTTACTCATAAGCAATTTTACTATTTTGTGATGATGAAAAAATACTGAACTTGATGACATGTTGGAAGCTTCATCCCGAAAATAATTGAAGAAACAGATCCCACAAGAATAATTCCAAGTACTTGTTTGTTTCTCAATTAAAGTAAGCATTTACTCCTAAGCTTCCGTTTAGGAGTAAATGCTTTATACCAATAGAAAACAGTTGCTACCAATGCCGCTACCAATAGAAAACAGTTGTTTTTATTTTTTCATTGGCTGCTTTTAGTGTAAATCAAACAATAATAATAAATAAAATGAAAATAATGATAACCAATCTGAAGATGAAATATATACGCGTTTGTGTTTGTGTGCGTATATATATTTGTGTGTGTGTATATATATATTTGTGAGTGTGTATATATATATATATATATATATATATAATATATATATATATATATATATATATATATATATATATATATATATATATATATATATATATATATATATATATATAGATATATATATAGATATATATATAGATATATATAGATATATATATACATATATATATATACACATATATATAGTCAAAAAATAGTAAAATAAAGTATTAAAATAATAAAATGAATGTTCAATTATGAAAAAATAAAACATAAATTTATTATTTAACTGTTATAGGTGCTCGTAAAATTTGAAACAATTGCTTGCCATTTTATGAATAAAGCTTTTTTATTCACGCCTTTTTCTCTTATATGAGTAGGGGGTAGTGGTAGGGATGAGTAGTCCATAATCATCTTTTTTTAGATTTTTAATAGTTTAACCAATTTTTCTTAATTAGTTTTTCATGCTGATCTGAAAATCATAATCATTTTTTTTCATTTTAATTATTTAGCCTTCTACTTCGATTTTAATAAAAGTAAATATATTGACAAAAAAAGGCATTGTCAAAAATAGATAAAATTATTATTATCATTAAATATAAGAAAAGTATAAAAGTAGAAATCTTTTTCTATTTAATTTATTAATAATATACATTATGACTTATAAGTAACAAAAAAAATTAGGCATTATATATGAAAATAATTCATACAGTTTGTTATTTACTATTGAAAGTCATCATATATGATAGATATTGCTGCGGGAACTTTCCATGTTGAACATCTAGGTTATGAGCGTGTTCTTTGGTAGACATAAGATGGAGGTTTGTATTTTTATATCAACAATCATGTATTTAAACAGAATAGACCTCCGCGACAATGACCCTAAAATAAAGAACCTCATTTTTCGAACTTTTTTTTCATTTTAACATATCTTTATCTACTTCAATAATGTCTAGTTCACAGCTAAATGGGCTGCCTTGTAACTTTAATTAAACTAAAATAGAACTCATCTTGCACACCTGATGTAGGTAGAGTTTGCTGCTCTTCCATTGTTATCCATTTGCTTTTGTAACTGGTTTCAACTATATTCCATAGTTTCAACTTTTTGGATAAAAAAAATATTTTTGAACTATGCGAACCTTCATTTTTTATATGGTTTAAATAATTAAGTATACATCTACTGTTGAAATTAAATGGGTTTTTTCCAAAGCTTTTCAACTGCAAACACCTTAAATAGAAAGTTAATACTAATCATATTCCGTCATCAACCAAACACATAATACTTATCTCTTTTTTGAAGTCCTAAGGCTAACTTTTGCCAAAACACTCTAGCAAGAATGATACAATCATTCAGCCTCTTTGAGGTATACTTATTAACTGCTTCTAGAATTTTTTTTTAACTAGCTATTCACTGCGTTTTAGATTAAAGCAAAAAATTTCAAAATTTGATCACCCAATTTGTTTTTTTATAAAACCTTTTAGGTAGCGGTATCTTTAGAGTTGTTAAACCTTTAGAATTTAACTGAATTTCTACTGACTGGCACTTTAAAAGAAGATTTTGTTCTTGACATTAAAGAAAAGTGAAAAAATAAAAAAAATGAAATCTTGAATAGCCTTCTTGATAGCTTGAATAACGATTAAAAATAAATAAAAAAAGGAAATTTAGATATTTTGAAGCATCTGTTGTTTTACTTATTTAAAGCCTTTTTTTAGAAAAAGACTTCAGATAAAACTTTTTTTTTCTAAAACGGAACGATTAAAAATCAAATTTATCCAATCAAAATATGAAAGAAAGGTTGCATAACTTTATACGCAAAGAAACTTTTGCAAAGACTCTTATTTTTTATATCTTTAAATTATTAAAATAGAATTAGAAGGTCAACAATAAAAAATTAGCAAAAACTGAATTGTTTTTTTTAATTTTTCTCAAAAAATTAATTAAGAATAACTGGTTAAACAAGAAATATAGAATTTTGGATCCCCCCCTAATATGAGCGATTGCTTAGAGTAAACACTTTCGTGCAATAGCTAAAAATTTATATTCACGTATTTGCGTATTACTTCAAAAACTTTGAGTAAAAGCAATTGCTCAATTTTATTCACCTGACCTAATATATTTCCAAATAATGTTTCAAATATTTGTAAATCTACTCTGATATAGTTGGTTATAATAATTAATAATAATAGTTAATAATAGTTTAGTTAATAATTAGTTTAGTTAATAATATAATAGTTATAATGTTAGTGCTGAGTCTTTAAAAAAACCTAATAAAACCCTATTGCCTGTGTTTTATTTGTAACCCTATTGCCTGTGTTTTATTTGTTTTTTTTAAGCGGGTTTCATTAGGCGGGTTTTTTAATGCCTACCCAGGCAACGAATTAATGACTCTGGTAAACGTTCTAACAAAGCAAAAAGAATCAATGCAGCAGTTTTTTTTATTCCAACATCTTCACTCCCAACAAGGCTGCGAGCATCCACTATTAGAATTGGAGTGAAAGTTACTAAAAGATGAAGTTTATAAAGTGAATTGGCGATTAACAGACGATTTAAAAGATTGCAAATTATATGAATAAGGAAAACAAGACAAAAGGAGCGAATTCCAAAGAACTGACGTTCGAGGAAAAAAGCTAGACAAAAAGGATTTTTGATACATTTAGGAACAGTCACAGTTAAAGGATAAGACTTAATTGAATGAGAAATAACACAAGAATGAATTTTAGTAGATAGCACAAGAGAAGCTAGCTCTTTAGAGCATAATAGTGCTGTCCATTGACAACTTTTATGCTACGTAAAGCAACTTTTATTAGTAAAGAAGGATTAAAAAATCTTAAAGACGCTATCTAATACACTGTACAAATGTGTGCCAAACTTTATCAAAGGCTTTAGAAATATCAAGAGCGATTGCTTTAACCTCCTCATATCTATCTAATATATGATAAAACCTATGGGTTATTGTCGTTAACAAATCAGCAGTAGTAAGAAAAGATATAAATCCATATTGGTGTTCAGAAAATAAGATACTAGATTTAAGATAAGAGATTAAGTTTTGTTAACTAAAAATTTAAAAATATTATGGTTGTAAGAAAACTAATGGGACGGTAATTAGACGAGTCAGATTGCTCTCCAGAGTTTTGAAAATTAGGTATAACGTTTTCTAGCAGGCTGGAAAACAAGACTCTGATAAGTACGTGTAAAATAGTTTTGAAAGAATAGAAGACAGCTCCAGAAAACACTTCTGTAAGGCTATAGCAGTTGTCCGGACCACAAACTGTAGAAAAGTCTATATAAGTTGGAGTGATATGAATATCAAGAAATGAACCTCTTTCTTGGCTATTTCAGGTAGGATGTGATTAGTGGAATCAAGAAATAAGATTGATGAAAAGTTCTCAGCAAACAATTCAGCTTCGTTTTAAGATGAGGTAACAAAACTGAACCATGCAAGAGAGGTGAAATAAAAAATATTCAAATGGTTAAATTCTAAAAGCCGAGGCCAAGCATGTGACTATTGGAGTCTTTTCAATTTTAAGAAAGATAACAATCAACACTATGATTACAAGATGAAACAGTTGAACTCAAATTTGTCTCACTAAGAGCAAGTAGATCTGGTAAACTTTGTAAGAGGTAGAACTCAACAGATGAAAAGTCAAAGACAAATATTAGTGAATGATAGATTAAGAGATCATGGTGATGACGATGGTTTATTGTTTTTGGCACTTCAGTCATTTTTGGATTTGTTAAAAAACTTGACTCAAAGCACAGATAGTACTCAGTACATTATTTGACAGTCCAAGCAGTTTTCTCATGACCATTGATAAACCCTAAGCCGTAACAAAGAGCTTCAAATGTGGCCTCGAAAATACGCACCAAAAGTGTATATTTACACGATAAAACACCTTGCACAACATGGCACTGTTGGTACTCTGATACTCTACAGCTTTTGATGGAATCAGCCTCACTGAGAGCTACTACAAATAGCCTTATAATACAAACAGAGACAAATTCTGGATTTTTTTGACTCAATGCAAAACCCATGCATTGATTCAAAAAGATCCAGCATTCAACATCCTAAACTGGAAACAATGTAAAATAAATACATCTGTACCAGCCTAATAGATGCAAAAGTGGTTCGAAACTGGTCAACAGACAAATTCTGTTTACCTTTAAGTCTTTGCCTACTACTGCTGCTGCTGCTACTACTACTACTACTACTACTACTACTACTACTACTACTACTACTACTACTACTACTGCAAACAACTATTTCAATAATGTTAACATTCCTATATTGATGAATAGCAGCCCTCTCATCAAATCCTTTACTTTATGTCTTCTTGGATTATCAAAACAATTCTCCAGAAAACAGACGTCTGTTTATTACTGCTGGGAACCATTGTAAAAAGGTTTTGTCTAACGCCAAAGCCCGCTATTCTCAGATCATGAAATCTCTTATTTCATCACAAAAGTTAGGCTCTCATGACTTCTGGAGAATCTTTAATAGTATCAATAATAAGGGCAAGTCTGTAATTCCATCTCTTTTGTATGGTTCAGACTTCGTCACTTCACCTAAAGACTAAGCTGAATTGTTTGCTAAGAACTTTTCATCAATATCATCTCTTGACTCCACTAGTTGCATTCTACCCGATATAGCTGTCAAACAGGTTGATCCATTGCTCGACATCCATATCACTCCAGCTTCTGTATCTAAAGTGATTTCCTGCTTAGACTCTTCTACAGCTTCGGCCCAGACAACATACCTGTTATAGTCTTGCAGAAGTGTTGTCCGGAGCTGTCGTCTATCCATTCAAAACTGTTTAACAAGTGCTTATCAGAGTCTTGTTTTCCAGCCTGCCGGAAAGCAGCATCTGTTATCCCTATTTATAAAAATTTTGGAGAGCGATCCGATTCATCTAACTACCGCCCCATTAGTCTTCTTTCTATCATAAGCAAGGTTTTTGAATCTTTAATTAACAAACACTTAATCTCTCATCTTGAATCTTATAACCTATTTTCTGATCATCAATATGGATTTCGATTTTCTCGTTCTACGGCTGATTTGCTAACAGTAATAACGATAGGTTTTATCGTGCATTAGATAAAAGTGGAGAGGTTAAGGCCATTGCTCTTGACATTTCTAAAGCGTTTGATAAAGTTTGGCATGCTGGTCTTCTCCATAATCTTCCTTCTTACGGTGTATCTGGAAACATCTTTAAGATTATTGAATCCTTTCTTTCCAATCGTAGTATAAAAGTTGCCCTTGATGGACAGCACTCTTATTCTTATTCTGTAACCTCAGGGGTTCCTCAAGGTTCAATCTTTGGCTCTATACTCTTTTTAATTTACATTAACGATCCTCCAGATATTCTCACATCTAAGGTGGCATTGTTCGCTGATGATACTACCATTTACTCTTGTCTCGATGAGTCTCCTACCCTTCATCTTCTAGGATTAACTCTTACTTCTGGTTTTTCTTAGAAACCTTATATCAAATCCGTTGCAAAATTAGCATCTGCTAAAGTTGCTTCTTTTTATCGAGCTTGACACTTTCTTACTCTGGATTCTATTCTCTATCTCTATAAATCTCAAATCCGACCTTGTACGCAATACTGTTGCCATATCTGGGGCGGATCTACTAATGATGCCCTTTCTTTTTTAGACAAGGTGCAAAAACGCATTGTAAACATAGTTGGACCTGCTCTTGCAGCCAACCTTCAACCTCTGTCAATCGTCGTAATGTTGTTTCTCTTTCTCTTTTCTACAAATACTATAATGGGCACTGCTCTAAAGAGCTAGCGTCTCTTGTGCCATCTACTAAAATTCATTCTCGTGTTACTCGTCATTCAATTAAGTCTCATCCTTTTTTTTGTTACTGTTCCTAAAGTGCTCCAAAAACTCTTATTCGTCTAGTTTTTTTCCTCGAACATCAGTTCTTTGGAATTCGCTTCCTTCATTTTGCTTTCCTGATTCATATAATTTCCAATCTTTTAAGTCGTCTGTCAATCGTTATCTTGCTCTACAATCTTCATCTTTTTTCATCCAGTAACTTCCAACACTAATTAGTGGTTGCTTGCAGCCTTGTTGGAAGCGAAGATGTTAAAAAAAAAAAAAAAAAAAAAAAAATCATTCACTACTGACTTTTTATGGAAACTATATATACAATCGATTGCAAAGTGAGCCTCTGCTGAGTTTACTCCCCTTAATTGATATTACTTTCCACTTTCCTTTTATCTATCATCTCTAGTTTCATCAGTCAAAATTTATTCCTGCTTGACTCGTCATTTATATCTTTTTACTGTAATGTATCCCATCATGCTCTTTTTTCATATAGTTCATATAATTTAGTCATCAAACTTATTCATCTTTTTTT
The DNA here is from genome assembly GCF_022113875.1 of Hydra vulgaris. Taxonomy (NCBI): domain Eukaryota; kingdom Metazoa; phylum Cnidaria; class Hydrozoa; order Anthoathecata; family Hydridae; genus Hydra; species Hydra vulgaris. Next base: position 49,251,266 of record NC_061161.1, on the reverse strand, counting down.
TTCTTGCACTTCAATGCTTTCTCTCCCATCATCATGTTTTACCTGCACTTCAATGCTTTCTCTCCCATCATCATGTTTTCCTGACTCATACAACCTTCAACTTTTTAAGTTCAACATTCAATTTTTCAAGTCAACCTATTTCCTTGTTTTTTAACTCCATTCTTTGTTTTCTAAACTCTCAACTTAATAGTGGTTAATTGTAGCCTTATTGGGAGTGAATCAGATTGAAAAAAAGAGTCTCTTTAGTTCTTTCCGATTGTTCTTTAAGATTAAATAAAATTCGCTTCTTTAGCAATCAAAAATGCTATGAAAAAGACTAAAAGAAAAATTGAATCGTAAAGAAAAATTACTTTACTAATCATTTTATTTTCATTAGTCAATTTCATTTTTATAAGTCATTCATTAGTCAATTTCATTTTTATAAGTCATTCATTAGTCATTTTCATTTTTATAATCTAAACAGGCTAAGTAAATTAAAAAACAAACAATCAACAACAAACAAACGCTTATTCAATAAAGCTACTATTATTACTACTTGTACCTGCTACTTATTATTAATTATAAAATTAAACAAAGAACTACAACTGCTCTCCTTGAACGCTAAGAAATATTTTTAGCATTATGGCTCGCTGATTATTTATTGGTTTCCCAGACATATCCCACTAAAAAAGCTCATATTTACCCCATACCAGCTAACCGCACGAATCCTTTATGTTACCCGTATGTAGTGTTCGGCTAGGAATTATTTAAGTAATATCTTTTTTTAAAAATCTGCCTCGATATCAATTAATAGTACTTTGTTTTTATTGCTTTCCCATGCGGGTTCCAGACCTATCCCACCAAAAAAACACCTTATGTATTCCATATAATCGGTATCCCATATAATCGGATCCCGGATATGTATCTCCTAGATATTCGTACGGTATGGGGTCGTCCATAAAGTATGTACGCTTTTTTTCTCTTTTTTTTATGGACGACCCCTATGTATATGTATTGGTTGGCTGGATATTGAGTGATTTGAAATGTATTATTTTTTTATCAAATTGTAGCTCAAAAGTCTGATCAATGTTTTGTAAGCTGCAATGCAACGGCAAGTTAATCTAATATTTACAAATGTTGTGAAGGTAAATATAAAAATAAAATTGTGAAAATATTTTTATGACGTATTTTTTTTTTTTTTTTTTTTTTTTTGTGACGTTTTGGATTTTCAGTTAGTTTTTTATATATATATATATATATAACAAGGTTGGCTTTTTTCATTTTTTTTCATTAAAAATAAAAATGTAGTTTAAAAAAATGTTTACATAATAATATATTTGTAAAACTTCAAATAATTAAATATACTTGTCAGATATAAATAGATATATATATTTTTAAAAGGATATATTTTTTTAAACAGATAATATGATGTAACTTGTAATAATAAAATTAAAGAAGTATTTTTGTAATAAATACTATTTTTTGTCATGTAAATTTTTAGTTATAAATAGATATAATATAAATATATATAATAAATTTAATATAAATATCTTCTTTTTTTTTTTATTCAACCATATCAAAAAAAATTTACAAATCTCATCGTAAATTAATAGAATTTGTTTAATGGTCACTCATATAGTTACAAACTAGTCAGTATATATATAATATATATATATATATATATATATATATATATATATATATATATATATATATATATATATATATATATATATATATATATATATATATATATATAATAACACGATAATAAATAAATATAATATAGATAAATGATAAATAAAGTAAAAATCACTCTTTAAAGAATAAAAAAGCTCGCTCTTTAAAGTATATATATATATATATATATATATATATATATATATATATGTGTGAAGACAACTACAGTACAGAGAGAAATTATAAAGAAATACACTCCAACAATATATTTTTAAATTGAATTCTGTTGAGCCGTAAATAATTCGTAACAATAGGATATTTTTTTTTAGACTTTTTTATTAATGCAGAAATACACTGGTGTCAATCAGAACCAGTGTATTCCAGTTTACCATATTTAATTGTGTTTAAAATAGAAGAGTATAGCTTACCATTTTCTCTATTGCTGGTGTGATGATTATGAATTTCATTTGTTTTAATAAAAAAAGTTTAAAAAAGAGTTTGGTAGTTTATTTTTAAGAAAGTAAACTACCAAACTCAAAGAAAACACAAAAAGACAATTGTAAAACTTTACAAGATCATGGAGTTTTAGGATTTTTAGTTCAGAATTTTTTTTTTGGATATCAGATCTCATTGGGGAAAACGTCATTATTCTAATAGATGCGCGTTGTAAACTAGCAATTCTATTAAGTAAAAAGTTACTTTTTTGACCCCAAACAATACAATAATAGCGAAGGTGAGAAGAGAATAAAGAAGAATAAATCATTCAAAGAATTTAGATAGGAACATAGTAACGAATTAGAGAAAGCATACTGTTAGCTCGTGTAAGTTTTTTTTTTTAAGATAATGCAGTTGATTATACTAAGATAAGTTTTCATCAAGATATATTCCAAGATACTTTATATATTTTGACGGGAAAAGTTTTTTTCCGTTAATTTTAATATTATCAATAGTTTTTTGAGGGGAAATAATGTATTCAGTTTTATTGATATTCAAAGATTACTATTTACGATTACTATTTAACCAGTTACATAAGCAATGAAGATCTTGATTAACTTTTTTACAAAGAGTCGTAAGTGGTTTATAAAAGATTGGTATCATCAAAGATTTAAAAAATTGATATATAAAAGATTGGTATCATCAGCATAATGATGTACCGTAGAATTTTTTAATGAAAAAGATAAATCATTTATATATAATAAAATCAATAACGGAACCTTGTGGAACGCCATATTTATTAACTTTATGTGTGGATTCAAATCCATCAATACACGATTTTTGAAATTCCTAAAAGTTGTAAAACCTACTAATCAAACTGTTTTTTTGAATAGATTTTATATTTTGATATGTTTTTGCAAACTGAAATGATTGTTTTGAAATAAAAACTGCTTAATACACTAACTATTTTGATTTATAATTTTTGCTTTAGTTTTAATAAGTAGTTATTGGTAAAATGGCATATCATTGCGTTGTGAAAAATTGTTCAAATGGACGCTATAGACTTATGAAATGGAAATATGAAATATGCACTGAACATAAATGTAGAAGAGAAGATATTGGATGTAATTGTGCATCGTCTTTTCATTTATTTCCTTTTCCAACTATCAAAAAATCTCCCTCCCAATGTGAAATTTGGATCAAACTAATTAACCGCTTAAACACTACTGGGACAAATGATTTTTTTCTGCCCAAAGAAAGATGCACGAGTTTGTTCTAATCATTTGAAAGATAAAGAACCTAATATAAAAAATCCTTATCCCACTGAGAACCTTGGATATGATTCTAGGCATAAAGTTGCTCTTTTGTGCCCTAGCTCTCGACCTCTAAATAGAAACAGTATAATAAATACTGACTCCACACAGCCTTTACTTAAAAAATACAAATCAAATATAAAGTCTAATACATACTTTAATACAATTTTTGATCAAAATCAAGACACCATTTCTGTTAAACAGTTATGTTCTAGTTCATCGTTAGTTAGTGTCAACTTCGCTACAAAAAAACCCTGTTGACTTTACGATTGAACCAGTACCAGTGGTAGTAGTAGATAAAGAAGAAAATAATATTAATTCACTTTTTAATCATAATGAGTTCACTCAAGCTCACGAATCAACTTTTTTAATAAGTAGCTTAAAAAAAACTATTGACAAATTACAAAAATTAAATCACAGTCAAAAATAATCTTTAAAAAAAAGTCTACAAAAAATCACTAACAAATGACAAGAAGTGTAACTTTTACACAAACATTCCATTCCTGAAAGTTTTTCACATTCTTCACAATCTTATAAAACCGATTGTACATCGTCGATATAATTACAAAACTGAAATGAAATGTTCTCCTAAAAAAAACCCTAATAGAATCACATAAAAAAAACTTGGAAGATGCAGAAAATTATGTTCACATGATGAGTTTGTACTTGTTCTTATGAAATTACGTCTCGGACTTTTAAGCAATGACCTAGTTGATAGATTTAGTGTTTATCTTGGCACTGTTTCAAAAATATTTAAATCGTGGATTAGAGGCATGTCACAGTATTTAAAATCATTCGTTTACTTTCCAGACAAAGAAAATGTTCGCTTGAACCATCGTTTTAAAAAAAATCAAAGTCTTAGGAATATTTGATTGCTCTGAAATTTTTATTGAAACACCAAAAGATTTAGAACTGCAATCTGCAACATGGTCTGAGTACAAGCACCACAATGCAATGAAGTTCCTTGTATCAGTTACATCTAGCTCTTTCATAAGTTTTGTTTCGGAAGCATATACTGGAATAAAGCAATACAAAATCTTACAAAATTCTCACGGCTGTTTCAGAAAGAGCTTTACGGCTTCTTATTTTTTTTGGAAAATATTTACTTTGGGGGTGTTACTAAAACATTTATAACTTTTGAAATATTTGAGATAATTTTGTTTTGTAAAAAGAATAAAAACAAAAATAAAATGTTTTGTCATACAATATTTAATACAATAGTAAAAAAACTTTCTTTAGTTTATAAAAAACGCGACAAATGATGAACTTGGCTAAATTTTAGTAATTTCTTGTTACTTTTTATCAACAAAAAATCAGAAAAATATATTTCTGATAGTTATTATCAGTTACACTCGTTGTTTGACTATTATTTAAATAAAAAACCTTACTTAATTGCTTAAAGTTAGCAAAAACAGTTACAATTGAAGTTTGCAAGCAAACCGCATTTTTTGCAAAATTATTAAAAATGTCGTTTAAAGAGGGATTATCTGTTAAATGAGTACGTTTTTAAATATGAAAAAAATTCACTAAGTTGATAAATTCAATGCATTACAAAATAAAGCCATGTCGATTTTGAAATATTTAGTCTTAACATTCTAAGCTAAAGCCTTTAAAAAACTTTAGCAATTTCTTTCTTTCTATGCATAGAATTTTAATAATATGGTGTTAAGTTGTTAAAAAATTAAGACTCACTAAGACTAATAAAATTCATGACCACAACTGTGTTAAAGTTTTTGAATTAACCTCGCTTTTGGTAATAGAATTATTTTATGGCACTTGACTTAATCTCTTTTCACAAAAAATAAACATTTGTTTAAATAAACAAATAGCTAATTTTATTTGTTTGATGTGTTTTTATTCTCATATAAAACTGTTTTATAATAAGTTGATCTACTGATTCTGTCCTTTAAGTAGAAAACGATCTTTGAACACCCAGTTGATATTAAATTCATGCTCCATTCTAAACCAGAAGATTAGTTTTTGGAAAATAGTTTTTGTTCAACAAGATTAGCAGATGGCTTTCAACAGACTCACAATAACTTTTACAAATTCTTTATTTAAACTGTATCTTTACACTAACTTGTTATTTATGAGACTTAAATTATATTCTTTAACCAGAAAGATGGTATGTTGAGGAGAGGAACTGCAGAGGTAGAACTAACTTCTGATGATAATAATTGAAAGGGCATCTATTATTTAAATTAAATGTTACATATAATAAAAGACAATACATTTTTTTAATTAACTACACAAACTAATATTTTATATCATAACCAACAAACTTACCAGTTGCTCTGCTCATAAGTTAAAGTAGTAAGCTTACACCCATTTGATGCAAGACTTTACACCCATTTGATGCAAGACTTATGTACCATTCCTTAACCTCGATGGTATTGCATAAGTATAATTAACTTGTGAAGATAAGAATGAAATGGGCACCTATCTAATATATAAAATTAATAATAAAAAATAATAAATATTTTAAAAACTTATTTTTAAATTATTTAGACTAAATTTTATGACCACAAACAAGACAAAGGCCTCGTCTATAAAACGAATTTTCACCACGCTCAGAACACACAACACACTTTCTCACCTTAGAGGCTTGAAGCTTCCTGTCAGCTTTGCTGTGCAATTCAAAGCGTTTTAAAACAAGACGCAGCTTCTGTTCCTGATTTCTTACTGAATGCAACTATCTTAATTCCTTATTTATTTATTTTTTATTTCTTTCAAAACGAAAGTATTTTGCATCACAACATACGAAAAAGAGTTCTTAACGGAAATAAAATTACGAAACGTGCCATAATAAATATATATAACGATGTTTTTTGAACTCATTACGTATAGTAAAAATAAGAATGGTGGGTAGGAATATACATGTTTGTTTTTTTAAAGCATATGAAATTTTAAACAGGTTCGAATATGCTTAAGCAAATAGTAAAAAGAGACTCAAAAATATGCTTAAACTTTAGCCTATTTCTGATAAAATATACCTATTTCAATAATTTCTAAAAGTGTGCACGTTACTAAAGGTTAATGGGTATAAGAAAAATAAAAAGTTGACTTATGCTCTGTATTTTTGTTTTGGTTTTGATGTAGCTGAATTTATGTTGTTATAAACTTTTTAAATGGTTTTTCAAGGCTCAGGAGTATGCTTACATATTCTTATTTTTTTTCCAAGTCTGAGCCTATAAGCGTTATGCTTATATAAAAAAAAACGAATATATACAGTAGAATTCCATTATCTCGGTCCCTGGATAAGTAGGACTTAGGGGCTATCCATAAATGATGTCAGTAAATATAAGGAGGAGGGGTACTGAAAAGTTTGACAAGAATTGACAATGGGGAGGGGGTCTTGAGACCAACATGATGTCCATTTAAGAAAAAAAAATTTAAGTTCGAGCAGATTTTAAAGGTATGTAGAGTCCTGTTTGAATACGCTTTTCGAAGTATAGACCTTAGAAAATATTGCTTTTTAATTTTAATAAGATATAAATTTAAATTTAAGATCGTAGAGCTCAATCAGTTAGATACGTGATAATTCGCCGCAGAGATCCGGGTTCGCATCCCGCTGCCTTCGCGACTTTTGTTCATCAAACTCTTTTTACTTGAGATAACATTTTTGACCTCCATGTTCTATATTACAGATCTTTCGTCATCTTCATAATAGTGACAACCTCTCTTCTGTTAGTTATTTTTTTAAGATTGAGTTCATTGTGCTTAATTCTACGCGCTTCCCTTACTTTACGTACATTTCATCATAATTTAAGTTCTACTTAAATTATGATGAAATGTACGTAAAACAACTTTTTCAAATAATATAAATCATTTTGCTTTAAATCTTATTAAAAATTTATTTGAAAAATTAAAAAAACACTCAAAAAAAAACTATTACTGCAATTTATTAGAAAATTATTGCGGTAACACTAAAAAAACATGGGGCGTAATAAAAGAGGTAACAGGAAAAAAAAAAGATGCTACCAAAGTGTTCCCGCAATACTTAAAAACAGATGAAAATGATACAGTAGCCAATAAGGCAATAGATATTGCAGAGAAATTTAATAACTATTTTATAAAAATTGGGGAAAAACTAGCTAATAAAATAACTTGTGGAAAAAAATGCTATAAGCTGTATCTAGAAAAAAAAGCCTCAGTCATGAACGAGCTTGAAATAACTCCGGATGAGCTTAAAAATGCATTTAATACCTTACAAGAAAACAAAAGTCCAGGACTAGATGACATTAGCGTGAACGTTGTAAAAAATGTCTACGATATTATTGAATATCCCCTTCTGCATATCTGTAATCTGTCTTTAAAAAATGGGGTGTTCCCTGACCAGCTAAAGCTAGCAAAAGTTGTTCCTATATTTAAAAGCGGAGACAATTCGATTGCTTCTAACTACAGGCCTATTTCTATTTTGCCATGCATTTCAAAAATATTAGAGCGCATAATGCACAATAGGTTAAACAATTATCTAGTAAACCACCACCTACTAAATAATAACCAATATGGCTTTCAAAAACACCATTCAACAGAACACGCTGTAGCCAAACTTGTCAATGAAATTTTAAATGGGTTTGACAACAATAAATACACTCTTGGGGTATTCCTCGATCTCTCAAAAGCGTTTGACACTGTTGACCACAAAATTCTTCTTTATAAACTATATAATTATGGAATAAGAAATAACAATTTAAAATGGTTTCGCTCTTACCTTAATAATCGGAAACAAGCTTTATCATATAACAACACTGTAACACGACTTGAAGACATTACTTGTGGGGTTCCACAAGGATCAATTCTTGGTCCATTATTATTCCTCGTTTATATTAACGATATCTACTTATCTTCTAACATACTTAACTTTGTCCTTTTTGCTGATGATACGCAAGTGTTCTTTAGCCACACAAACATTAGCCTATTATTTAACACTGTTAATCAAGAACTTGAAAACCTGAACGAATGGTTTAAGGCTAACAAACTCTCCTTAAATGTCGAAAAAAGTAAATATATTCTTTTTACAAAATTATCAAAATTTGAAACCCTCCCCTTAAAACTACCTGATTTACTAATTGATAAAACTAAACTTAAACGAGAATACTCAATCAAATTTTTAGGCGTAATTCTTAATGAACATCTTAGCTGGAGTAACCATATCAAAGTAATAGAAAATAAGATATCAAAAATTATTGGTATTATGTATAAAACAAAACATCTCCTAAACACAAATTGTTTAAAAAATATTTATTTTGCATTTATTCATAGCTACATCAGCTACTGCAACATTATCTGGGCAAGTACCTATCCTTCAAAGTTAAATATGATCTACAAAATACAAAAACGAGCAATTCGCTTGATATTAAATGCAAATAAATACGCTAGTGCCAAACCACTACTAAGAGAAATTGGAGTGCCTAATGTCTATGAAATAAATATTCTTAATATACTTATTTTCATGTTTAAGTTTAAAAATGGTATGCTACCAAGCATTTTCCAAACTTATTTTTTTTCTTTAAACCACAAATACGAAACTAAATACTCAACAAATAATTTTATTATACCAAAAACATTATCAAAACAAGCTGATTTTTCGATATCTTGCCGAGGGCCGCGGTTATGGAACTTGCTTTTAACAAACAATATAAAAACTTTAAATTCAACTCAACATTTTAAACGTGCAACAAAACAACACTTATTTGGTTTTGACACAAAGCAATTAATATCGTATTATTAAAAACTTTTGGTAATCTTAGTTATTTAATGTCTTATATATTGACTTAACATCACAATTATATTGTATGGTACTTAGAACATGTATGATATTATTTTATTTTACAATAATAACGTAATTTGTAAATGCAATATTTATTATAACTTACGCAATTTGTAGATGGAATGTAATACAGTTTTATTTGATTTGTATGTATATATGAACGGACATATATTTGTGTGTACGTGTGCGTATGTGTGTGTGTATGTGTGTGTATGTGTGCGTATGTGTGTGTGCGTGCGTGTATAATAAAAATAAAAGTCGAATAAAATAGAGAATTAAAAAAATAAAATAATAATAATGAGAAGAAATAATTAATATATTTTTTACTTTTTTATTTTTTTCTCTTTCTGTAAATAATAATTTGATTTTTAAGTTCTTTTCTTCTTAAAATCAGTTCTTGCTTTAGTTTCTTTTTTCCTTTTTCATTTTTATCGGCTGAATTTTTTAGTTATATTAACGGGGCTGGATGATAAGATCATGTCTTCTGCCAGCTCCGGTCGAAACTTTAATGTTATAATTTTTATGTTGTAAAAAAACATTGTAAAAGATTATTCATTTAATGACGAAAATAAATAAATAAAAAATAGATAAAGATGCGAAATTTTCGCAAGTTTTGTTTTTTTCGGCGAACAACCCTAGGTTTTACACTTTGTGTACTTAAATGCTTTAGCAACTAAGTAAAACATAAAAATTTAATGTTTTACGCAATTCTCAACAAAGAAAATATTGAAGAATAAAAAAAATATTAATTTCTTATAATAATTTTTACATACTTTTACATCCTTTCAAATATTTTTATTTAATCACAAACTGAAAATAAAGCTTAAACAAGGTAAAATCTCATTGTACCAGTTTTCATATTCAAATTTAACTAGCAGTAAGCAACCCGTAATACGCGTTGTTAGTAAATACAATAAAAAAAAAACCGCGTATAGAAAAGCCTAAAAACTACTTTAAAATGGAAAATCCTAGAAAATGACGTAATTCGACTAATAATATTAAATTAGCGTATTAATATTATCAGATTGATTGCACAAAAAAGTCTTCATTTTTGTATAGACCAAAGTCAATTTCGCTTTTTTCTGTAAAAACTTTGATAACTTGACATTAGTAAAATCAACTGTTTGATTTTTAGTTTTTGCTGTCTATTACTTTTTCCATACAGAAAGTTTTATTGTTACAAGTTTTTTTACACAAAGATTTATTTTTAAAAAAGAGCACTTTACTTCAATTATTTTGTAGCTGTCTTAGTTAATACACAACCCATCAGGGCTAGAACCAGCTATGGCATTTAGGATTTATAACAAGATTACATTTTTTAGCATCCCAGTTAAACTTTTTAAACTTTCATGAGCAATATCTTCATTTTTAATACTCTACTAACAAGATTGTTATTGCCAACTACTATCGCCGTTTCTGATAAGCTTTTTAAACAATGAGGTTGGAGAAGTATTATTTCTACGGTTTATAACTGTTCCAAAACTTGATGAAGTAAGTTTTTTACTTTGTTCTTCAATCCATATTTGTTTTTGTATTGATCTTTTGTTTCTGATTTAATATGAATTATTTTGTTAAAATTGATTAACATTATGGCAAGCATTAATTTTCCTCAGTTAAAGTAGTTTTAATTAAACAGACTATGTAGAAATTTTTCCATTACAACTAGGCTTAAACTTTTCAACATTTTTTCATTTACTCGTTAACAAGTAGTTCAAAAAATGAATTTGACGAAATTTAATTTCAATAATTAACACAGCCGTTGTCATTCCTTGGTTTAATTCTATAACGTAAAATATTTGTTTTAACTCTAATTTATTTTACATAGTTCTCTTTGAATAAATAAAAACCAGCTCTTCTTTCAAAATATCGTCTATATATATGTGTATATATATATATATATATATATATATATATATATATATATATATATATATATATATATATATATATATATATATATATATATATATATATATATATATATATATATATATATATATATATATATATATATATATATATATATATATATACATTATACTATATAAGTAATTTTATGTTTTATCAAAGTTACATTAATGCATTAATAAGTGTGGGAATTTACTTTGATAACTTGATGCTGCTTTTTAAATTATTAAACTGATCGATTACTTCTTCTATATCGAATTTCTTTTAAAGGAAAATTTTCAAATTTAAAAGCGTGGCGGCGTTTCCGTTTCACGTTTTCTATCGAATTGGTTTCTGGTTTTACTGGTTTCAATTTCAGGAAAGGGAAACAAAGTTGAGGAAAGGCAGACATTCATTTGAAAAAATAATTTCCGAATATTTTAAGTAGATTTATAAACGTTCGTGGGCTTGTGGCGTGATTGCAACAGAATTCATATCTAAAAGAAGGACGAGGAATCCAATTCTTTGTAATTATGAGATTTTAAAAAATTTTTTAAAATATTTAGGTATATCAGCTGCTTAGTGATCTATTATTAAAATGAATTGTAAAAAACGTTTCACTAGTTTTCCATCGAGTATTAGACACCGAACATCAAGTATTAGACACCTAACATCGAGTATTAGACACCCAACATCGAGTATTAGACATCGAACATCGAGTATTAGACACCAAACATCGAGTATTAGACACCGAACATCGAGTATTAGACACCGAACATCAAGTATTAGACACCGAACATCGAGTATTACACACCAAAAATCGAGTATTACACACCGAACATCGAGTATTACACACCGAACATCGAGTATTACACACCGAACAACAAAAATAAGTTAATATAAGTGCGACACGTGATTTTTTATTGGTATCAGTGGCGAAGGAAGGCTTTTAAATGTTTGAAATAACCAACTTATAAACAACAAGAATATTCCAAAATTTTTTTACATTCATATTTATGACGGTAAGATTCAAAAAAAAAAAAATTACTGTGATAGGAGAATGGGAACAACAATCGCTAAAATCTTAGCCCCCCCAACAGGCTATAAAGATAATAATAAAATATAAATATAATTGAAGTGTATCCAGAGGAAATATTGTGACATTTCGCAAAGTTCCAGCATCGTCACGGGTTTCGGGATTTGAAAAATCATTGTCGTTGACGTCTCTTTTTTGTTGATTTGTTTTAATGAACTCAATCACTCCATTACTTTTTTTTTTTTTTTTGTCATATAAATTTTTTCATAACATAAAACATATGTAAATACAAATAGAAGGGGCAAGAAGAAGACATTTGTCTTATCGTCAAGCCCCCTAATCTATACCGTAATATACAATAAATAAAATATAAAAATCGTAAAACTACAGCACTACAGCATATAAAATATTGTTAAATAGACTTTTTATATTTATAAGAAACAAACAAACAAAAGTACAAAATTCATAGGTCCTAAATGCCCATCTCTAAATATAAAAATCTACTTTTTTTCTTATTTTAATATAACAAAAGGACAAAAATTAAATACCAAAGTAAAAGCAAATACTATAGTATAGCAAAAAATTATATACTTAAAAAGCATGCACGCAAATACTCGTAATCCTGAAACTTTTCTTTTAAACCAGTATACACCTTTACATATGCATTAGAAGAAACCATGTGCTACGTTGCTAATTAACAGTCTTTGTTTCAATTTGGTCTTAAACTCATTAAGAGTTACAATTGTTTTAAGATTATTAGTTAATATTTTATTTCATACTTTTGGTCTTCTAGTTGAAATTGAAAATTTAGAAGCCGCAAAATAATTTGTGGGCTGATGGTAGTTGTTATACGAGTATTAGTCCTGTAGAATTTCACCAAAAAAGGGGTCAACCTTGAAAAAATTATCATAAAGACATGTTATATATCGTTGGAAAACTTATCCTTTCTTCTTTAAAATGAGTAATTGGTATTTTTTTTTATTTTGGGGAGAAAAAGTAATGATTTTACAAAGATTAAGATGCAAAATAAGAATTTTTAAATTTTGATAATGAATTTTAAACATGCTATACTATAAGTTGCACTGTAACTGTAATAACACTTATATTTAAATGATATAAAAGTGTTGAGTATATAATCTGTTACTAGATTCATGGCTCCGGGAGCCGCGGGGGCCACGGCCCACCAGAGGAACTTTTTTTATTTTTGCAAAAGGACCTTTTTTTAGTTTTTGTTTATTTTTGTCCAACATTTTTGTTAAACTATGTTTCTGTAAGTAAAAATGGGCAGAGGTATTAAAAAGTTGCAGTTCTGCATTTCGAATTCTAAAGTTTTTAGAATTTAGTATTCTTTATGTGTTCGAAATATAATTGTTTGTTTTGGCAATTTTAATAAAAAACCTTTTTGTAAATTACTTATCTTAGTGTTTATGAAATTATGTAATGATTTGCTATTTTAAGATTTTAATTCAAATTATCTAATCATGCAAATGATAATACAAATAATTCAAAATATATTTTTTAATTGCAAAAGATTTGATTTATAAACGCTTTTAAAATTAGTTTCTAGCAAAACTCAAAAATTATGGACTTAAAAAATGAATCCTCTGTATGTTTATTGTGTTGTAAAATGAAATTAGGAGATTCGTTGAGCCAAGCGGGGGGTTTGGAAGAGAAGTTGTCAATCAAGAAGCTCTTCAAAAAGATTAATTGAATATGCTTCAAAATTGGATTTAAATGTATTGGTTTATGAACTGTATAAAAAACAAGAGGCAGGAGAAAAGGTTTATATTCACTTCTCGTGTCGAGCTAAATTAAGAAACCAATCAAAATCAATTAAAAGATCACAAGCATTAATGGAAACTCCTATAGAAACAAAACGTTCAATTTGATCAGAACAAGTTTTTTTTATTTTAAAGAACAATGTTTTTGTTGTGGAAATATGTGCACACTTGACAGTCGCCATCCTGAGAAAAATAATTTGATAGAAGTAAGAACAAAGTAAACAAAAATTTATCATGCAACTCTAAAATTCTGCAAAGAACGTAACGACTTTTTATCAAAAACGATTGAAGCTAGACTTTTGAATATAAACGATCTTGTAGCCGTTGAAGCACGATAAAGATATTTATCAAAAAAATAAACAAATATACTTTGCGAAATGATAATTTTTTAAATGAACCATTTTGTCGTACAAAGTTTAATCAATTTTGTATTGGATATCGTGCACCTTATCTCTGCAACAAAATTGTTTTGAATAATTTTGATTTATCAACTTTATTCGAACTTTTTAAAAATAAACTAAAAAAATTTATTTTTTCTATAAACGACATAATGACTTACTTCTAATATGCAATAACGCACTGTATAATATTTAATTTCTTATTTGTTTTTACTGTTTTTGTTGCTTTTTACGCTTTTAAAAGGTTCTGACGACAAGATCAATGAGATCTTCTATCAGAAACCTTGTTTATACACTGTAAAAAATGTCACGCCAAATTGTCTAATAAAATTGCCATGTCACGAAGCCCGATTTAACCCGCGACATTTAGAGTTAAAACTGTCACGCGACTTTTAGATATTAAGTTTGGCGCGACACTTATAATTAACTCAGTCACGCGACTTTTAGCAATTAAATATGGCGTGACATTTATAATTAAATTTGTCACGCGACTTTTTAAAAATAAGTATGGCGTGACAAATTAATTTCTTATTTGTCACGGGACATCTAAAACACTATCGTTTCGCATGTCACCAAGCCCGATTAATCACGCCACATTTAAAAAATTTAAATGTGGCGCGTTAAATCGGGCTCGGTGACATGCGACACGATAGTGTTTTAGATGTCCCGTGACAAATAAAAAATATAAATGTCACGCCATACGAAATCTCTAAAAATCGCGTGACTAATTTAATAAATGGCACACTTTACTTAAATTAAATAAATAAAAAGACCAAAGAAATAATGAAAATTATATTTTATTTGTATAAAAAGGAACCATCATCAAACATAAATATAAATAATTAATTTTAAATTGTCTTAATGTTTTTATTCGAAGAGTTGAACAGTTGCAAAATACAACAAAACCTTTTACAAGACTTGGCATTTTTTTAACCAAAGCTTATTTGTACAAGCAAATGGTATTTGCAAGACGTAATGCTGCAACAGCCCCAAAACTCCCCCAAACGATCTTGGGTACGACAAGTCCATAATATAATAATAAGCAATTAATTGAAGCACGTGTAGGGAATCATTATGCCGATGACCAATCGCAATTACTTTCCCTTTATTAACAAATGTTATTTTCTCTCCTAAAATGAGTTGCAGGAGAAGAGACGTTATCTTCAGACTAAAAATTTGTTAAAAAATGAAAAATTTAAATCTATTTTAATAACATAACATTTCAAAAATAAATAACAATTAAAAAAATCCAAAAAGAAACAACTATATGTTAAACTTACACTAGCAATAACAATTGGACACAACACTCCTTTTCTGGTAGTGTTCTTATGAAATCGTATTAGGGCAGACGGAATATCTGAACCTGGATACAACTTTTCAACAACTTGCAATAGCCTCTCTAATGCAGCTTCTTTGGAAACAATCAAATTCATATATATATATATATATATATATATATATATATATATATATATATATATATATATATATATATATATATATATATATATATATATATATATATATATAATTTTTAAATAAATAACAATTTTTTTTTAAATTGTTATTTATTTGAAAATTATTACTAAATTAGTGCTACTTAGACCATTTGGAAATATATACATATATATATATATATATATATATATATATATATATATATATATATATATATATATATATATATATATATATATATATATATATATATATATATATATATATATATATATATATATATATATATATGTCAATATTATAAGTATTATTTGCTTACAATTTCTGGATGGAACAGGTGCTCTTTGTGTTCTGAATATGGCAGAGAACACTTCATATTCCTAACCAAACAACGAATATGATCCATATCAGGAACTCTTTGTACCAAAGCAAACTAACAATCAAAGAAATTGCAATAATTCTAAAGTAAACCTTATTAAATTCTTCCTGTATATATTAGGTAATAATAATTTTTATTTAGAATATACTGATTAAAAACATTTCTTTTAAAAAGAGGGCTCATCTGTATAACCTGTATATCTTCATCAAATGAGCTGTCGTTTATTCCAGAGATGTTTAGCATTCTGTTTTCATTTTTTACCTCAAGCAAACTTTTTAAACGACGCTCACGTCGCTTCCGAATTACATTTAGAAACGCGCTTTACAACTCCACCCTAAAAAAGAAAATTTACCATTGAAATAATATCTGATGAATTAAAAAAGTGGCATATTTTGTGTAACACATGGATGTGTTACATGAAACATGCATAAAACTGAATATTAAAAAAAACTGAATCTATATCTATTTGAATTTAATTTTACCCTTATTTGGAGTAATTATCCATACCTTATGTTCTGCTTAATTAAATATCTTATAAAATTAAAGTTGTGAACTATTTATTGGTTTTTATAATTTATATTTGGGTATATAATTTATTTTTGGGTAATATTTCACTGATGTTTTATGGAAAATTTACAAACATTAAAGTTCAAACTTACTGCACCCTCTTCTCCAAAAGTACAGATTGGGTACGACTGTTTCAAAAGGACAGTTACACGATTATAGAACCTTTTTCTTATTGAAGGGTTTCCTTCTGGAAGACACTCTTCAAGGTGATGCGCCAATTCACTACAAACATCTTTTAAAGTATGCTTACGGCAAAGCACCAAACCATTTAAATATTTGCTGCACTCCATTGAAAAGATAGGTAGCTAGTATTAAATAATTATATATAATAACATGTATATATATAAACATATTATTGCTTAGATAACACTTTAGCAAGTATATATTCTGTATGCATTAATACGCTTTTATATAAATGAATGAAACACAAACTTCTCTAAAAAAACAGCAAAAAATTAAAAACAATATATATTCATATTCAAAATATTTATTTAGAAACTATGAGACAATGTTTTGACCTAGGCACAACTAATATTGTGCCATCTACAGTAAATTTTGTCAATGGCCACGGAATTTGGAGATTTTCTAAAACAATTGATTTAAAAGTATTAGTACTTCTAACATGAAAAGCCAGTTTGTGAGGAATATAGCTGTCAATTGTCATGATACAAACTTTTACGCAATTAGGTTGAAGGTCAGTGATCTTATAAAGTTGATAAGAATCATCAATTGTTGAAATAATATCACCAACTTGGTATACAATTGAACCAATTACAATTCTTTTTTTTAAATGTTGAGTCTTTGCCGTAAAAGGATAAGGTATCAGTTGACCATTATCATCAAGGAAGTTTGAAATTGTGTTCCATCGAAGATATTGACAAACTGATTTGGCAATGTTTTTAAAGTTATGCCATCGTACACTTTTTATTTTATTGTGCTTTGCTTCAAAAGTCATACAAAATTGATTTTTTAGTGGACCAAATCGATGCATTTGTCCAACAAAATGAAGTAAAAAATGATGTTTTGGTATCAGATTATTTGGCCACAATAAAGTAAATGATTTGTTATGCTTTTCAATAAGAGTTTCTAAATCCAAAATAGTTCTATACGTAGTTATTGGTGACAAAGTAAGTTGAAGAATTTGTAAAAGATCAAGAAAATTAACATAATAAGGATCATTGGAATTGCTGTATTGTCCAATAAAAAGTCGAATGATACGAGCAAGAACCAAAATTTGAGCAGATGTTTGAGACCCTGAAATATCAAAGGTAGTTGGACAAATATTGGGCTTATCTCTGGCTTCAGAGTATGAATAAGGAAACTGGATAATAAAACTATTAAGTGCAGCTAATGAGTATATACATTTTTCACAAATATGCAATTGCATCAGAAGACATAGTTCATGGGGCACTAGTCCTTCAAGCAAAATGTGCATGGGATCGTGTGGTGCGTTTTCAATAATATCAAAAGGGGTGATTAGTAAAAGTGCACTCTCATAATTTATGCCATAAAATCTTGACCAATAGAATTTAGATTTTTTACTTTTCACACTCTTGAGATCTAAGATATGTTGCTGGTGGTTTGCTTGAGTATGTAATATACACATATCTTCTCTGTAAATTGATGACATTTGTATATTTGTGGTGAGACATGTACGACAGCATCTAAATACATTTGGTGTGAAGCTGGTTTTAAATCCACAAATGTGATTTGAAGCTAATGTCCCAAATATATTACAAATTTTAAAAATAGTTTTACACAACCAATCGTTGAATTAAAAGTAACACCATTATTCAAAAGATTACAGGAAGTAATAAAATCTTCTAAGTACTGAAAATAAGCCCCTTTTTTATTAGACTTAAATAACTTTACAGGCACAACAGCAAGTGGAAAAACTGATATTAAAGTAGAACGCATATATGATGGCAAGGAATGAAATTGAACAGAAAATAGTTAGTTTATGAAGTTTTCTGTGTTTGCCAATAGGGTTAGCTAATTCTATATCGTCACAATATAAGCTAAGAGAAAATTCTAATGGCTTGTGGGTAGAGAAATCTGTACAATAATTTGCTTCAGCATCTTTCCTACTTAAAAGTTGTACAAACTCATCAATTTGCAAAAGGAAATTAATAATGTCAAATAGTAAAAAATTATAACCTTTGCCACCAGCAAACAAAACTTCATTTATTTTCAAAATGTCAAACAAATCATTTAACAATTTTTCTCTTTGATATTTATTACTAAGGATATCCACTTGTGAAAAATACTTGTCAAAAGTATGAAAATGCTCTTCTTTTATTAACTTCCGAATATTAAGTAACATATTGGCGGAAATACTAAATATTGTATTGACAGTTGTTGAAGGCACTCTCAACTGACCACAGAAATTAATTGCAAATTTTTGTTTGTGAGTCTATTTTTATCTTTGGAAAGGGTAAAACTGCTATTTCATTTATTTTGCAAATGTGCCTTGATACTCCTCTTGTTGATTTAAATGAGGCATTACAAATTTTACAAACAATTTTACATATTGAACTTATACCTAAATGTCTGTCCATACGTGCATTATTTTCAGACATAAATCCACAGCAACATACCTTAACTATAATCTCTAGAGAAAGTGGAGACTGGACAGTAGCTGGGACATTCATAATTTGTGGCTGCAAAATGAACGATGATTGTGTCGAGCTTTTACTTGTACCAGGAGAATCCCCTGAACTTTCTCAGCTATAAATTGGAACAGAGTTCAACATTTCAAGAAATGTCGGTTCATATGTTACTCTTTGGAATGATGGGTCTGATTCTGAAATATAATTATCATATATTAAAACACAAAATATAATTATCATATATTAAACATAAGATAAGCATAAAGAAAAATATTATTAGTTTAGAACAAACTTTTAAAATAATAAGAAAAAACCGGACATAATGATTTCAGACTAATTTATAGTAAATTTTTACCAATAGTCTTGACAACGATTTCACATGGATTAGGAAGAGCAACTATCATCTCATCTTCTAAGACCATGTCAGAAAACATCAAATCAAAGTCATCTGGCAATACATTGATCTTTGAGGACACTACAACAAAACATTATTTTCATATATTTTATGCATAAATTGGGTAAAACTATGACAATTTTATTACAAACTATGTTTAACTAAACAACATTAGATAGCAATATCTTTAGACATAGAATACAATAATAGTATAAAAATAGCAATTAGATTATCTAATAGATATTATTTTATAAATTGTATTTTAAGCTTATTTTATAATTTTCCTTTAAATAAGTAAAATTAATAAATAACTTTGATAATACTATTGTCACAAATTTTGAAAATATATACTGAAAGTAAAATTGTTATCTTAAAATTGTAAAAACATTTTAGTAACTGTAACTATGTATACCTAAAGATATTAGCATACGTATCTATTGTAATTATTACTATTGTGTTTTGGCTTGATTAGTTTATACAATTTTCTGTAAAAATATTTAACAGAAAAAAATTGATTCAATGATTGATTTAAAATGAAGCTGGGTTTTCAACCAATTCATTTCTGCCAAATGTAAATGTTAAATTATGTAAACTCTACAGTTTAGTAGTTTGGATTATCTTAAACAAAAATAAAAACCAAAATAAAAATTAAAAACTAAACCTGTAATAAAATTATCAAAACAAATTCTAGAATAATATAAATCAAAAGATAACTTTTCAGGTTTTATTGCAATAAACCATTTACTTTTAGTGCAATAAAAGTAAATATTTTAGTGCAGCAAAAAACTTCTTTCTGTTGTTGTTGAAATCCTCACAGAAACTCTGACATAAATAGCCTAATAAAGTTTTTTTTAAACAATAATAATTGTAAATAATTGATTGGCAGTCTGCTAATAATAGCAATGTACACAATGGCATTGTGTAAAGATAATCGTTATCGTAGCGTATAACATTGTAAAACGAGCTTGAAATACTCAATGATGCATTAAGAATAAGAATTATAAATAAAGAATAGGTATTCCTAATATATCATTAAATTTACTTATCTCAGATTAATTATCTACTTACTTTACTCTCATAAGTTATGACAATTTATGATAAATTGTCATAACTTATGAGAGTAAAGTAAGTAGATAATTAATCTGAGATAAGTATTTTTAATGATATATTAGGAATACCTATTCTTTATTTATAATTCTTATTCTTAATGCATCATTGAGTAAATTATTTATGTAAAGTGCATTTTTACCTAATATTTTAAACATTAATGGTAAAAAAGTAATAAAAAGTAAAACTTGTTGCAAAGAAATTTTTACCTTTAGATTTAAGCGTGAACAAATTATCATCTACAGCCAAAACCACTGGCATAAACTTTAATAAATAGGAAATTTTAATTATTTTAGACATTTTAGTCACAGAATGAACCACGAAAAATTAATTAATGTGATATTTCTTTTTTTAGCTGCGGACACTCATATGTTTTATTAGTCACGCGACATTTAGCGCGTGGCGCGAAATTTATTAGTAAGGCGTGACATTTAAACAATTATACTCTCCGTGACATTTTTAATTGCGTGTAATCTTTAATGTCGCGCGACTTAGATCATTTCTGTGTAAAGATTTAAAAGTGGCGTGAAATTTAAACATTTTGCTGGGACATTTAAGAATTTGGCGTGACATTTTTTACAGTGTATTTGTAAAGCTTTTATTTATAAAAATTTTACAAATATAAACAAGGTTTTATTTATAAAAATTTTATTTTTGCGTATAAAAATTTACTTATTATTTTTTGTTAGTCATTTATTGTTTTATTTTTTAGTTATTTAATTATTTGATAATTAAATAGCTAAAAAATAAAACAATAAAATAAAATAGTGATATCTAATTTTTTATACTGTTATATATTTTTTTATATTTATATTATTTGCAATATACTTCGGTTATTATATTATAAGAAAAATATATTTAATAAATCTTTATAATTTTTTTTAGCAGTCGTTGTTTTTATGTCATCGTTAGTTGTGACGTTCTGTCAGTTTATTAATGTTTGTAACTGTAACTTTGTATGTAAAAACGATTGTTGTATGGAAAATTTTACTGATTTATTTAAATTATTTTAATTACTATATTTTTATTATTACTCTTGTTAAAATAAAATGTTATTATTATTATTAGTATTATTATTATTATTATAAATATTATCTTTATTATTTTTACTATTTTATTCGTTATCATTAGGTGTTTACGTGATGTTAGTAGTTTATACTATTTGTAAACAACCTTGAAATGTATGACCAAAAATATTTCAGAAAATATATTGATATTGATTGCCAGCGTGAATATTATGACATTGATTAGATTATTGGCAGTACAGTAAAACAATATTATTTTCGCGTACGCGTTTACAGGTTGTGATACAACATCAGCAATTCACAATTTTGGAAAGACTTCAATTTTCAGAAAGTTTGAAGCCAAAGATTTGTGCAATGCAAAAAATATTTTTTACCACGGTAATAAATCGCCTGATGAGATTGGAAATGCGTCAGTTCGTTTTTTTCAGCTGCTACATTCCTCAACATTAAATCTACAACAAATACGAAAGCAAAAGTACGAGGAAATGGTAAACTCTGATCGGACTCACATAGACTCTTCTGTTCGTCCACCTTTTCCTAGAGCTGCTTACTACCATGGATTGAGAGCATACCATGAAGTGTGTATTTGGAGATGTCTAAGTGACAGTGATCTTGACCCACTTAATTGGGGATGGAAAATAAAAGGCTTTATGTACTCACCAATAGCAATAGACAAAAACGCAGGTCCAGAGGATATCCGAAAGGTTGTTCGATTTGGGTGTAAAAACTTATGGCGATGTTCCTCAGAAAGATGGAACTTCACTGCACTTCATCGTGTTCTGCCTGCCACGGAATTAACTGAACAAACGTGGAAAAAGTACACGAAGAAAATGAACCAGCCGATGACCGTCACTTTTTTCATAAATTAAATTTTGATTCACTTAGTTACTTTTTCAAGGTTTCCAAGATAAACTTCTTTGTAAATATTTTTAAAATTATCTTGGTATTTATTTATTTATTATTTATTTGTCATTAAAAAATAATACAATGTTGTGTTATATAAATAAAATCTACATGACCGGGACTAAAAGAAGACAATATTTGCTTTATCACTACACCCCGAAACTTTAACTTGGTAACTTTACCGAATTATCACGTTTAACAGTATTAATTAATAATAGAGTTTACTTGAAAGAAATGTTTGTTTTATACACCCATCTTTACGTCAAATTTTCGAAAAATTTGCTAAAATAGAGTCCCCCTCCACCCCTATATCATAGTATATAATTATATATACTATGATATAGGGGTATATATTTTAGTTATTATTTAGCTTTTAGTTCATTATTAAACCAACTACTAATATTTAGGAGTAATAAATATAAAAATTATATTACATTTACTTGCTTAATAGAATGATACTTTTCGGACAAAAACGTCAATTTTTTGTGCTTTTATACTAATCTTTGTGATCTTGCAACTTTTTTTTCCCAAAATAGAAAAAAATACCAATTACTCATTTTTTAAAAAATACCAATTACTCATTTATCCAACGATATATAACATGTCTTTATAATAATTTTTTCTAGGTTGAGTCTAAATTCTACAGGAGTATATCTGGTTAAGTATCTGTTCTGATTTATCTTGAATAGCGGGGTAAATATTTTAAGAGATAAATTTTTATTAATTTTGAATAAAAATATAAGAAGTTGATAGATGTTTATTTGGTAGATATCCATTATTTTTAGCTTAATAAACAATGTTTGGGAATGTGTAAAACGTCCCACATGCATCCTACTCATGCATCATTTTACGGAGTAAAAAGATGCATGAGTAGGAGTCTTATGCGCGTAATCAACAACAAAAATTTTGATTTTGCATCATAATTTATTAGTCTCACCAGGCAAATGTTGGCGACATTGATGTAAGCACTAAGTAAATTTAAATTTAGTGTGAAATACTAAAAAAAAGTATAAAACAAGTTAAAAAAAGCGTCACTTTATATCACCCCATATGGGTATTAAAACTCAACGTGGGAGAGGATGACAATAAGTTTTTGCTTTTTATCAACAAAAAAAAATAATTTTTTCAGTTGCAGACTGGTGCTATTAATTCTAAAATTTGATAAAGTTGCGGAAGAGCGGTAGCTTCTGGTTCCCGAAGATGCGGAAGGTAGCGGTAACGTTTTCAAATATTTCGTCGTGATGCCCAGCTCTGCAATTTAATAAGTGTAAGTTTGATACTAAAAAAACATGCCAGTATACTGATTGTTTAATGATTAGAATCAATGATTGATTATACTCAATGATTTATTAGGAAAAAATAAAAATAAACCTTCTTCACTACCAAGTAGAATAATTATTAAAAATATTAATATGTTCTAAACAAAGAGGTAGCAAAATTAGGTCCTACAAATGTATGAACTAATTTTTCTAAAAAAAAATTACCGCAACTTTTATTTCTTTTAAATTTCATCTAAAATTGTTAGATGAAATAACATTGTATGGTTTTTACTTAATATTAAAAGAATTTAAAAACGGTTTTTTGCCTTTATTAAAAAAACAATTCGCTGAGGTTTGATTATATAACCGTAATATGTTAATTTCAAATTAAAAAATTTTTAGTAGACCTCTCTTTTATATATAGTAAAACTTTCCTTTAATCAAAATTTCCTGTAAAAAAATGTAATAAAATTAACAAGAGTATAGAATATTTAGAGATTTATATGAAACACTTAAAATCACGTGTGTAGTACCATAAGATTTGGTAATTGGTCCTCTCTTATTCTTAGGGATCGTCCATAATTTACATAACACTAAATTTAACTATTAGTAGTAGTAAACAAAATTTAACTAGTAATAATAAAAAGTAGTAATAATAAAAAGTAGTAATAATAAATAAGTAGTTATAATAAATAAGTAGTAATAATAAATAAGTAGTAATAATAAAGTACTTACTAAATTTAACTAGTAGTAGTAGTAGACAAAACATAAAATATCAAAAGTTTTCCCTCGCAGAGTCTTTAATTACACCAAAATTTAAAATAGTGCTTTAATTTACATAAATGACTTAAATAATGCACCAGTAAAATTATACCCAATTATATTTGCGTATGATATCAACTTTTTTTCATTTAAAAAAAACAACTGGAAAAACACATATTAAAATGTTTATACATAAATACGGACAAGTCAGATTTTTATTGATGCTTACCTAATTTTGCTGTTTTTTCACCCTTTTGATTGAGTTTTTGCTTTGAATTTTTAAAAAGAATTTAGTGATACCAGGAAATACCGTTTGCCACACCTAACTATCCAAGATGGGTAGCAATTATAAGAAAATATTTGTTATACATATTTTATAAATTAATATTTATATTTATATATATATTTGTTTAAATAACGAATACATGTTCTAAAGAACACGTAGGTCCATACAACGATGGACATTAGCAGTGTGGTCCTAAATAAATTAAAAATCACAAAAAAATTAAGGTAACACAATAAGCAGATATCTAAAACAAATATAAAATTTAAAGGTTTAATTTTATTTTCAAATTTAGAAATTTTTTTTGCATATACAACATCCAAATTTAAATTATTTCAGATGTCAGAAACCCGGTTTGAAAAATTATATTATCGCGATTCAAAGCAATTATTTTTTATAACCAAGAGTAAAGTTTTTGTTAATAACAAGAACATTAAAATTTTAGTCCAACCAAGATTGCAAAGAATGTTAAAATATTTTAAATTATCAAGATATGTTAAGACTAATTTCAGATGAGTCTAAATCGACGAATATAGTAAGACACAAATAAAAAAGGTTCTTAATTTTCCTAGTGAACTTTCTTTCTTTTTCAAATGTCTTAATCAATCTAATTTGGTATGGTGACCAAACTGGAAAATAATATTCCAAAATTGACCTGATATAGGTAAAGAAAAACTCTAACTAGAATACGTGATTCTGGAGTTAACTTGATGGACAACTTTTTCATTATGTTTTTTTAAATTAAACTTAGAGTTCATAGTTACATCTAGAACTTTTTAGAACCTATTTAGAGAAACAGGTAAATCTAGGGTATGATTCATGTTGTGATAAAAATTATATGATCCGATCCGCAATATGTTTCAAAGATTAAGATTGTTTGCTATGGTTACTAAATGATTAACATATAGCAAAAATAATGTTGGTACTAAATAATGGTCTTAAAAATAATGTTTCATCTTGAGCAGATGTTAAACGCATCCGGCTACTGTTTTTTAGACGGCCTCCTAGGCAAAACCTTAAGGAGTAAACAGATTCTAACTGTTGATCTTTCTCTTTGACTGTTCCGAAGTGCTCCTAAAACTCTTATTCGCCTAGTTTTTTCCTCGAACATCAGTTCTTTGAAATTCGTTTCCTTCATCTTGCTTTCCTAATTCATATAATTTACAATCTTTCGTCTGTCAATCGTTGTTTTGTTCTATAACCTTCATCTTTTCTCTTCCAGTAACTTCCAACTCTAATAGTTGTTGCTTGCGGCCTTGTGGAAGCGAAGATGTTAAAAAAAAATAATATTGTGTCCTAACACACCCTACGGCACTTCAGTAACGATGCAAATTGGGTTTGATAGAGAACATCCGACCTTAACTTGTTGATGTCTATCGTCGAGAAATGCGGAGATCTAATTTAGAAGATTATCTCTTACATTATAAGATGCAAGTTTAACTAACAGTCAAACGCTTTTTAGAAATCTACAATATCCGTTATTAGATGATTATCGAGTGTAATACTCTAACCATTTCTAGATTTTAAAAGGTTTGTAGTTATTATTTTGAAGCTATTAAGCTATGAGGTCTTCTGAACTTTGTCTATCCAATCGTGACGCTCTGTATATCACCAAGTCCACACAATTTGTTGGGTTTAATCTCCTTTAAAGATTTATTCACTACTTCACGTGAAATACTTACTGTTTCAATGCTTATTGAATTATTTACACAACTATTAATAAGTAGTTATTATTAGCGGTTACTCGTTATAAATTTAACATCATACATAAAAATCTTGCTAAAAAATCTTTTTTAATCTTTGGTTGGTGGGGTCCGTGTGCAATAGCACACCCTGCCATGCCTAAATTTTGACTTCCGTAATAACTAACTACAAATTTTAAAGTAATATTTCACAAAATCTGTCATTACCTTAAATTCTCATTAAAAATCAATTTTTTACAATTAGCTCTATCTGTTACATGCATGGGATGCTGTTTTCACACTGTTTTTTATTTCTTTTAAGATGTTGCCATAGGTATCGACTGGACTCTCCTCTTTCCAGTCATCATGACTGACCCTAAATTTAAATGGACATTTTATTCTTTTAATTCAAATGTTATAACATATACAATTAACAAATATATCATGACTTGCTCTAAAAAATTGGATTTTCAATATTATTGCGTAATCCAGCACCAGTTGAACGTTTTCGTGCTTTAATTCTGATAGAGCGTTAAAGCACTTTCTGGTGTTTTCATCATTTCTTTTTTCATAGCAGTTCGGGCATAGCAGTTATATAACGTCGATTAGATCATTTGGAAGCAGTGTCATTTTTTTTTGGCAGTGATAGAAAATAGATCTTGCGAGGGCAATTCAGTTTCTAGAGGGTTATTTTACATTATCTTTATCATTAAAAATTTGAAAACATTTTAATTTTCTCCACATAACAAACTTTCTTAAAAATATTTAAAATTTATATTTATATTACATTAAAGCAGAAACACTGTTAGAGAGGCTCTAAATAAATAATGTTTGCCATGATAACGTTTATGCGGCCTAAACTGCGGTAGTTTGAGCAGTAGTTCTGGCTCAGAACCCAGAGGTCCAAAGTTCGACGCCGGTTTAGCCCAAAAGGCGGAAGGAGGAGTAAAATGCCTAGTTAAATGCTCTTCCGCGGTTCTCTGTGATAATACCGTAAGGACTTCTGAGAGCATCTTAATAAAATTAAAAAAAAAAAAAAAATCGCAATAATAAGAAAGAATAAGAAATAAAAAAGAATAAGAAAAACAAAACGCAATACCTTTGTCAGGGAAAAGATTGATGTGTGCTCTTTTTAGGGTTTGCAGGGCACTCTTGGCCTGTCACTATTTTCTACACGGAATAAGTATACCGTGGTAAAAAAAGTTTGTATACCATAGTAAAACTTTAAAAATTATAAAATTTAAGTAAAAAATAAATTATAAATTTCTTTTGTAAAAGTAATTCTATAATTCTATTTAAGTTCCACGAACGGAAAATTAATTTAGAAGTTGTTTCACCTCAAATTAAGTTAACTAGTTTTTTCTATTTGAATAACTGGGGTTCGCAGTGGCTCTTGAATTTTAATTCAAATGAAACTTATTTAGTATCGCAGTAATCTTAAAAAAAATGTTATTTATGAAGAAATATATTATTAATATAGCATATTTTTATACAACATATTTTGTATAACATACATAATATGTTGTATAAAAATATGCTATATTAATAATATATTTCTTCATAAACAAACCCTATTGTCACCTAAATGCGGTTGTGCTCCAAAATATGTTGTATGAAAATAAAGATACACATAGTCATTACAACAAAATATCCAGTGATCATATTCAACAACAAAATAGCAATATTAGTTGAAATTCTTTATTTTGTAAAAGAATTTAATGATATAACAGTTTGCCACCTACAATGAAGTATATGGAAACAAAGAAATTCAAATCAGAAATTTCTTAAATAAATTAAACTACTTTAGTTTTTGATAATATTATATTATTATATATTATTAATATAGTCAAGGAAGAATCAGTATATATATATATATATATATATATATATATATATATATATATATATATATATATATATATATATATATATATATATATATATATATATATATATATATATATATATATATATATATATATATATATACATATATATATATATATATATATATATATATATATATATATATATATATATATATATATATATATATATTTATATGTATATATATGTATATAGAATATGTATATGTATACATGTATATATATATATATATATATATATACATATATATATATATATATATATATATATATATATATATATATATGTATATAGAATATGTATATGTATACATGTATATATATATATATATATATATATATATATATATATATGTATATATATATATATATATATATATATATATATATATATATATATATATATATATATATATATATATATATATATATATATATATATATATATGTATATAGAATATGTATATGTATACATGTATATAAAATATATATAAATTCTGTTTTTGTGCTCTCATTTGGAGGAGACTATAAATTGTCATAAAATATTTATTATGAATATTATAATTATTGTTTTAAATATTTTTTATGATTAATAATAACACAGGTCTACAAAAAATTTATTGTATTAAATTTGACACTTGCTCTTACATAATTTTGATAAGCTGAGTTGAAATCTGGCATCAGATTTTTATAGAAAGCTAAAGATTTTTTGCAATAAATGTTTTTTAATTTTGCAAAACATTAGAATTAGTTCTAAAATACAGATTTAAAACTCATTTGGAAATGCAAGGATATATTTTTTACAATAAAAGTTGTTTACAAAATTAAAACCAAAAAAAGAAAACAGATGAAAATAAAATGAAAATTTTATAAATATCCAAGTCCTAGCAATGTTATTAACTCTTTATTGATTAATAACAAAATCATGTTTTACTTTAGTTTTAAAAAAGAATGCAGATTATATTATTTAGTTAAAACTGTTTAATTAGGAAGAAACTTTTGCTTGTTGCTCTTTTGTTTGCAAACTTTTCCTGAGTCTTCTTGCTTAATGCCCCAACAGTAGTCTGCCATCATGTATATGTCCCAATGTCCTAGGTAATGATCTTCAATTGATTTAAAAAATTGAAGAAGCTGCTCTCCTTGCTCTTTACTCACATCTCCAAGATTTTCAGGAAACTGGTCAAGATGACTATTTATATAATGAAGTTTTATACTTATTTTGCATCCAAGATCACAAAAAGTTTTCAATATTTTATCAACTAAATCTAAATAGTTTTCTGCTTTTTTATTTCCAAGAAAATTTTTTACAACAATCACAAATGACAACCAAGCCATTTTCTCTTTGATATTCATTGCTTTAATGAATTATTTATCTTTTATAAGATTGCAAATTTGTGGCCCATCAAAAACTTTTGCCTTTTTTTTCTTTATTGACAAACCTGGTAATGATGTAACTATATACTGAAAACTATCACTATCAGTTTTTAGTGCTTTAACAAATTGTTTCATGAATCCAAGTTTAAAATGGAGTGGTGGAAAAACTATTTTATTTCGACTAACAATGTTTTCATTTACAATATTGTTATGCTCGCTGTGAGAGTCTTTTGAATGAGCCATTCTTTTTGTATCCAGTGTTGATTTCTTGCTTGACTGTCCCATATACAGAGATAAAAGGAAACTTTGTAAAACCTTTCTGCTGACAAATTTGAAGGTTAACCATTTTTAGATAAACACAAATAATCAAGTTGTGTTTGTGATATTTAATCAAGTTATGCACCATTTTAATGTCATCATAAGTTTCTTGCAAATAAACAGAATGACCAATTGGTACAGATAATCATTTTGCACAATAAAAAATATTTCCATTGTGCAAAATGATGCATTTAAGGCTTCGCTTTGAGCTAGTGATAAAAAGTCTCCATTCTGTTGGATTATATACAGAAATACCAAACTGTAATAGGAGACCTGAAGTATCATGACAGTAAACAAATAAGTTGACTACTGAAAAAAAGTTAACAAAAATTTCATCTTTTATTCTAAAGTAAGAAACTTTTGCAAAGCTATTGAGTAGGTTTTTTTCCTTTAAACATGACACTAATACTTCTGCAAAGAAGTATTAGCGTCAGAAGGTCAACATTCCTTCTTACACTAATACTAAAGTATTAGGGTAAGAAGGAATGTTGGGATAAACTATTATTTGCTTCTTTATTTTGCCAATACCAATAGTATCAACAAGACTAAAATAGCAGTCGTCAATGTGAATTAGTGGTTCCCTCCAAACCATGGGGACTCCAAAAGGTAAATTCTTTCTTTTTCATTATGTCCAATCTTGAAGACTTTCTTCACAAATATTGATTGCCAAGTTTAATATCGAAATATGTTTTGTATGCTAGTTACCACAGATATAATAGAATGACAGATATAACAGAATGAGTTTAGATTATGCTTGCGCTTATGTGGACTTGAAGAAGCCATCATATTATATATTTGATCTAATAAAAACAATGACATGGTTACTTTTTTTAAAACTATTGAATACAAATACCTATGATGTGTATGATAAATAACTAAAATCATAATTAAAAAATAATAAATAAATTGGTTATTGCAAAAAAACTAGAGCTTGCCAACAAAAACAGACCTTATATTTGGATTCAGCATTTAAAAATACATAAAAATCAGTTTAAATATCTCATGCAACAGGAAAAAAGTTTTTTGTAGACCTGTGTAATTATTATTATTATAAATATACAAATAATCATTATAAAAATTATCATTTATTATTATTTTTTTTAATATGCATTTTTACAACCTTTGTTTTTTTAAAAATGAAATATACAATTATTTTAGGCCGCTATATATATATATATATATATATATATATATATATATATATATATATATATATATATATATATATATATATATATATATATATATATATACATATATATATATATATACATATATATATATATATATATATATATATATATATATATATATATATACATATATATATATATATATATATATATATATATATATATATATATATATATATATATATATATATATATATATATATGTATATATCAACCCTCGGAATTAGGGTCGGCATTCTGCAATGCCGACCTAACTGCTAAAATTGCCAACCTCGTTTAGATGTTTTATGGTTAAACCTTTGTATTAAATTTTTTTAGCCCACCTCTAAAAGATTGAGGTCGGCAAATTATTGCCAACCTTTATTTTCCTAATTCTAAGGGTTGATATTTATATATATATATATATATATATATATATATATATATATATATATATATATATATATATATATATTATGTATATATATATATATATATATTAAGGTGCATTAAACGCCCCATATATTCAAAAATTGTTCTGTCCCTATTCTTAAAACTTTCTATTGGTTCTCACAAGACTCTGTTAAATTTTTTTAAAATTGAATGAGATTTAGGGGGGCCACCTCAAGTCTGAAACTTGCAACTAGACCCTAAACATAAGAAAAAGTTTTTCAAATGTATGTCATGTTGGATCTCAAAAGAAAAATTTTATAAAAATTTCAAAAATAATAAAAATTTTACACAAGAATTATTATTCTAATTTTAATTGCATAAAAATTGTCATTTTTAAACAAAAAAATTAAAAAAAAACAATTTTTTATGGTTTTTGTCTAAATTTTTTTTTCAAGTATTTTGATAATTATTTTTGATAAAATTTCGCTTCTTTTGAGACCCAACATGACATACATTTTAAAAACTTTTTTTTTTCTTTGTAGGGTCTTGTTGCAAATTTCAGACATGAAGTGGCCCCCCTAAATTTTATTCAATTTTGAAAAAATTTAATAGAGTTTTTTTTAGAACCAATAAAAAGTTTTAATAATAGGGACAGATCAATTTTTGAATGTGTGGGGCGTTTGATGCACCCTTATATATATATATATATATATATATATATATATATATATATATATATATATATATATATATATATATATATATATATATATATATATTATATATATATATATATATATATATATATATATATATATATATATATATATATATATATATATATATATATATATATATATATATATATATTAAGATTATTATTATTATTATTAGAGTGGACCTTAAAGCAACTATTTTTTTAGATGTCTGCTCTCAACATCTCGATGTGTTCTATATAATAAAATAATACTAGAATTAAAAAATTTTTGAAAAAAAATTATTTTGAGTAATAGCTCAAGACTCTTAAACATCAGACAGGTCCCAATAATTATCAAAAAAGAAATTCTTCAAAAGTACATGTTGGATTTCAAAATAAGCGAACTTATATAAAAAAAAATTTAAAACAATCATCGTTTATAAAAAAACATCAAGGAAAAAAAAAACTATAATAAAATTTTTTTGAAAAAATGCATATTTTGATTTTTAAGTTTAAAAATGTCGTTTTCTGGGCAATGAAATCTATCATAATAATTTTTTTATAAAATGATTATTTTTAAAGATGTTATTTAATTTCGCTTCTTTTGAGACCCAACATAATATACTTTTGAAAAAATATATATTTTTGATAATTATAGACTCATCTGAGGTTCAAAGGTCTTGGGTAACCTCTAAAAAATTTTTTTTTTTGGGTGAGAGCAGACATTTTAAAAAAACATTGTTTTAAGGACCACTCTAATACATACATACATACATACATACATACATACATACATACATACATACATACATACATACATACATATATACATATATGTATGTATGTATATATATATATATATATATATATATATATATATATATATATATATATATATATATATATATATATATATATATACATATATATATATATATATCTATATATATATATATATATATATATATATATATATATATATATATATATATATATATATATATATATATATATATATATATATATATGTATATATATATATGTATGTATGTATATCAATAACACCTTAAAACACTTTATTGCATTTCTAAAATAAATTTATTTTAGAAATAAAATATTTTATTTTAAATATGTATTTTAAGCAAACAAATCTTACCAAAAGATTAAAACTAATTAATTAAAAACTTTTAAATTTTTTTTTTTCAAGGTTAAATTATATGAAAAATAAATAATATAAAAAAGACATTAACAATTTATTAAATTTCAAACATTTTCCAATATTTCAGAGTATAACCTAGAGAAATCTGCAGTTAAAGGTAAGATCTTATTTTGCTTTAATTTTTTATGTATCTCTTAAATATATGATATAGGTATAATTTATTGAATGAGCATTTTTATTTTCAGCCCTTTTGGTTGACTTAAAGCTTTTTTTTTTATGTTTATTAAACATGTACTCAAGCTTAGGTCAAAGTTTTTATTTAAATTAATGATAACATTTTTATTTCACTCTTTGTTGTTATAACACCTAACAAACGCTAACAAAATAAAGTAATTTTAAATGGATAACTTCGCAATAGTACATAAATGGAATACTATTTATAGGAGTGATACTATACAAATTTGAGTTCATTTAGTAGCACATATGGGAGTAGGACATGTTGAATTTTTAAGATAAACTGTACTTTTTCAAATTTAGAAAAAAGTTTATAGAAAAAACATAACTTTTTTCATTTTTTTTTAAAGTGATGTTTTCATAAAGGAAATTATTTTAGTGCTAGCTTGGTAAATTTTAATTTTACTTATTTTAATTATTAACAATAATGTGTTGGTATTTATAAAAATGCAAAAGAAAAAAGAAGCTTTACAAAGAATTCTTTAGATATAGGGGGCAGGAGATGAGGTAACTCAAGTTAGAAATAATAGGAACTCAAGTGTAACTGAGCTTCCACTTTCCTGCACTCTTACCTCTGCCGCAATCAAAAAAGTTTTCTCTCCTATGGATGTTCTTAACTGGACTTATCTGATGCAATTAAAAGTTGTGTCAAATTGTTAATTAAAGCTACAAGCCATTTTTACACACATGAATATAGAGAATCATATATATGTGTGTTCAGCTTGTCAGTAGATATTTAATGTCAAGAAATAGAAGCAAAAAAGATTTAGTAACATTTTTAAAACTGCAGGGGTAGTAGCTAAAGACTTTGAAAGTTTTTGAAATAATTAAAAACTGCAGTTTTACTGTTACTTATTTATTTTCTTCTACAGGGGTTAAGGGTCTCCTTTTTTGATAAATAAAGTGTACAATTGCAGAGGGGAAGAAGTCACTAAAAAGGTACAGACAAAAGGAGTCTTAAGTCAGTTATTATACTGTGTATATACTTTATATTAGAGATGCCACAAATATACAGCGACTATTCAGTGTTTGGCGTAATTAACTACTTTTTTTATAATTCAGAATTTAGCCAAATATTGCAAACTATTTGACCAAAAATGGAATTCCAGATTGTAACAAAAAAATACTTAAAAAAGGATTAGATATAACTATTTTTTATTTTAACAAATAATTAGCATATTTGATATGATTTTTTTCTTTAAGATCTTTACTTCTAACACGGCTTCAAGCAACCACTATTAGAGTTGGAAGTTACTGACTTTAATGATTGCAAAAATTAGGAAAACAAGATGAAGGAAGTGAATTCCAATGGACTGATGTTTGAGGAAAAAAAATTGGTGAATAAGAATTTTTGGAGCACTGTCACAGTAAAAGGATGAGACTTTATTGAATGGTGAGTAACACAAAAATGAAATTTAGTAGATGGCGCAAGAGATGCTAGCTCTTTAGAACAGTAGTATTTATAGTATTTATAGAAAAGAGAAAGTGAAGCAACATTGTCACAATGTGATAATGGTTGGAGGTTGTTAGGTCCAACTATGTCAACAGTGAGTTTTAGCTCCTTATCTAAAAGAAGATGGGCATCATTAGAAAATCTGTCCCAGATATGGCAACAGTATTCCATATAAGGGCAGAGATTTATGAGGTTTATAGAGATAAAGAATAAATCTTGAGTAAAAAAGTGGCAAGCATGATAAAGAGATGCAACCTTAGCAGATGCTAATTTTGCAATGGATTTGATATATGGTTTCCAAGATAGATCGGAAGTAAGAGTTAATACTAGAAGATGAAAGGTAGATGACTCATCAAGTTCATTACCGTTCATAAATATAGAAGATCTAGATGATTGTGATAATGATTAGCCCCATGCTGTGTTGGTGCTTTAGTATTCGAGTATTCGAAGTAGTGGCTATTCGATATTCTGCAAAGTCACTTCAGATAACATCTCTAATATAAATATATGTCTAATAAATCATCCAGTAAAAGAAAAACAATTGATACATTTCAGCACAGCTGAAATTTGCAAACTTTGATTTTAAATGATCCAATTGGAGCTAAACAATTAATATCATTAGTCATCAAGACAATGAAAAGGTCGCCTTATTGTGTCATAAGACTCAGCCAAAACACCAGTGGCAAATAATATATTTAAAAAATTGGCCTATATAGGGCATTTATAATGTATATATATTAAGGTGGTGCGTGTGCACACGCACCTAAGTCATAGTAATAGTAAAAATACAAATACCTTAGTGTATCTACCTTGCATAAAATGTACATATATTGGCTAAGGGTTTAGATAGATATCATCTAAAAAATGAAGAACCTTTACTCTGGAGTTCCTAATAAACTTCTGTCTCCCCCCCTCCCTGTTTATTAGTTTTTGGATATTTTTCCCACCCACCCTGAGCTTATTAAACCCCCCCCCCCCTTCCTGTTTATTAGATTTTGACTGAAATTCCCACCCATCTATTTATTTTATTGTTAATTATTGATTTTTGGGTATAAAATGGAGGCTGTCACCAATATAAAAATAAATTGAATATAAGTTTGTTTTTACATCATTATTTTAATTAAAGTTTACTTAGGATAACTAGACCCATGCTTTCTAATATTTGATCAGATTATGCATTCAATAACATCTTTAGAACTTTATTAAAATAAAATTTGTAACAAAAACATTGAAATGTATTTTAAATATATATATTTTTAATAAAATATCAATATGCAACATTAGACACTTAAAATAATACTATTTAGTACCTAGTTTAGGACATATTCATAGTTGTAGTAATATAGTATGTCTCCTGTACATTTATGCTGGTTTTGTATTTTTTAATGAAAGTGAATTGATAATGAAAAAATGTTTCTTGAATACAATTTTAAAGCATAGTGAAAAATTTATTTTTGTATGTTTTATAAATGTATATTACAAACTTAGTATATAGTTTTTTAGAAGTTAAATTAACCCTTTGAGCGAGTAATAAAACTTAAACGCCGTACTGAACTAAAAAAAAAATAAAATCGAAAAACAACTATTTTGAATTTTAGTTTTTTTTTGTGTAGTTTTTAAAAGAATTTAAGAAATGCGATGTATTTAATTCATAGCTGTTGTGTGGTAATTTGAAAAGCATCAAAGGCACAATCCAACACAACATGACTGACACTGCCAACTGGTGCAAACACGGGTTTGGTGCCCAGCTACACTTTTTTTTTTTTCTTGAACCAATTTTGACAAGGTATGACCATATGTGACCATAAATGACCATATAAAGGATTGTTAATCATTGTGTGTTGAGGAAGTGGATATGGTACAATTGTACTTCTTGCCACTTTCATATCCCTAGATGTTCGTCATTTTGTTACTACTTTTACTGGTTGATACCCTCCAGCTAAACTTTCCACAATTTCCATCATAAAACTTATTCTAGACATAGGCTTACGTTCAATAGTGTTAAGCATATACAATAAGTAGCTGGTTAGGGATAGAGATATCTAAAAATATCTAGATATATAAAAGTTGAAAATGGTCACGATTAAAGTGAGTAACAAACC
Organism: Hydra vulgaris; assembly: GCF_022113875.1. Lineage (NCBI taxonomy): Eukaryota > Metazoa > Cnidaria > Hydrozoa > Anthoathecata > Hydridae > Hydra > Hydra vulgaris. Next base: position 49,213,768 of record NC_061161.1, on the reverse strand, counting down.
AGGGAGTAAAATCAACAACACCAAGGAATGCCTTTATTTCTAAAAGATTTGTTTTTCCTTGCTTTATCCATACATTTTTTTTTTTATTATCTTCGCTTCCAACAAGGCTGCAAGCAACCACTAATTAGTGTTGGAAGTTACTGGAAGAGAAAAGATGAAGATTGTAGAGCAAGATAACGATTGACAGACGACTTAAAAGATTGCAAATTGTATGAATCAGTAAAGCAAGATGAAAGAAGCGAATTCCAAAGTACTGATGTTCGAGGAAAAAAATTAGACAAATAAGAGTTTTTGGAGCACTTAAAAACAGGATGAAAAAAAAAAAGAAAAAGGATGAGACTTAATTGAATGACGAATAACACGAGAATGAATTTTAGTAGATGGCACAAGAGACACTAGCTCTTTAGAGCAGTGCCCATTATAGTATTTGTAGAAAAGAGAAAGAGAAAAAACATTGCGACGATGTGACAGAGGTTGAAGGTTGGCTGCAAGAGCAGGTCCAACTATGTTTACAATGCGTTTTTGCACCTTGTCTAAAATAGAAAGGGCATCATTAGAAGATCCGCCCCAGATATGGCAACAGTATTCCATACAAAGCCGAATTTGAGATTTATAGTTCTCAATAAAGAGAACTTTAGCAGATGCTAATTTTGCAACGGATTTGATATAAGGTTTCCAAGAAAGATCAAAAGTAAGAGTTAATCCTTGAAGATAAAGGGTAGGAGACTCATCGGGTACATTACCGTTCATAAATATAGGAAGGTTTAAATTATTGCGATAACGATTGGCCGAAAAAAATTGAGTTTTATCTGAATTAAAGTTCACCAGCGACTGTGAGCCCCATGCTGTAGCAGAAGTGAGATCCTTTTCAAGCTCAAATGCCCCCTGCAAGCAATCAGAGGGAGTTGGCTTCTTATCGTGACAAGAATAAATGGTAGTATCATCAGCGAACAATGCCACCTTAGATGTGAGAATATCTGGAAGATCGTTAATGTAAATTAAAAAGAGTATAGGGCCAAGGATTGAACCTTGAGGAACCCCTGAGGTTACAGAATAAGAAGATGAGTGCTGTCCATCAAGAACAACTTTTATACTACAATTGGAAAGAAAGGATTCAATAATCTTAAAGATGTTTCCAGATACACTGTAAGAAGAAAGCTTATGGAGGAGACCAGCATGCCAAACTTTATCAAACGCTTTAGAAATGTCAAGAGCAATGGCCTTAAACTCTCCACTTTTATCTAATGCGCGATAAAACCTATCGGTTATTACTGATAGCAGATCAGCCGTAGAACGAGAAGATCGAAATCCATATTGATGATCAGAAAGTAGGTTATGAGATTCGAGATGAGTGATTAAATGTTTGTTAATTAAAGATTCAAAAACCTTGCTTATAATAGGAAGAAGACTAATGGGACGGTAGTTAGACGAATTGGATTGCTCTCCAGAATTTTTATAAATAGGGATAACAGATGCTGCTTTCCAGCAGGCTGGAAAACAAGACTCTGATAAGCACTTGTTAAATAGTTTTGAAAGGACAGACGACAGCTCCGGAGAACACTTCTGCAAGATTATAACAGGTATGTTGTCTGGGCCGCAAGCTGTAGAAGAGTCTAAGCAGGAAATCACTTTAGATACAGTAGCTGGAGTGATACGAATGTTGAGCAATGGATCAACCTGTTTGACAGCTATATCAGGTAGAATGCAACTAGTGGCATCAAGAGATGATATCGATGAAAAGTTCTTGGAAAACAATTTAGCTTAGTCTTTAGGTGATGTGACAAAGTCTGAACCATACAAAAGAGGTGGAATTACAGACTTGCCCTTACTATTGATACTAATAAAGATTCTCCAGAAGTCACGAGAGCCTAATTTTTGTGATGAAATAAGAGATTTCATGATCTGAGAATAGCGGGCTTTGGCGTTAGAAAAAAACTTTTTACAATAGTTCCTAGCAGTAATAAACAGGCGTCTGTTTTCTTGAGAATTGTTTTGCTGATAGATATGGAAGTAATGGCTTCGATTGGCAATTGCAGCAGCACAATGTGAGGAAAACCATTGGGAAGAGTGAGGCTTGACCTGGAATCGTCTAGAGGGAATAAAGGATTTCATGCCAGCCTGAATCCACGAAGTTATGTAAGAAGCACATTTGTAAACAGGGAGACGAAAGATTTCTACCCAGGGGCCATCATGAAGAAAATCACAGAAAGAGTCCCAGTCAGCTTTAAGGTAGTTGTTAGATGTATGATGATAGGGGGATTCTAATGGTAAAGAAGAATGAGATAATAGTTTTAGACAGACCAAACCATGATCAGAAGCACCTAAGGGTGAGTGTGAAGAAACTGAGCACTGACTAGGATCAGAAACAAGACATAAGTCGAGTAGAGAAGGTAAATGATTCGGGTTGTCTGGAAAGCGAGTTGGAAAGTTGACTATTTGAGTTAGGGATTGAGAAAGACAAAAGTTGTGGGCCTTAATGCCTGCATAACCTATTGACAATGGATGAGATCTTAAATGCTGTTGGTTACTTTATCCATGCGTCAGAATACTGGTTGGTATAAGTTACTAACTTTTCCAAAAACTCTATCGTGAAAAATAAGTCAACATAGTCAATGGGCTTTGACTCTAGTGAAATAGTATGTTTGGGTCCTGGTACACCAGTAAAAGCAAAAACATTAGGGCCATTGTCATCTCCTACAACAGGAAACCACAAATCTAAAACATTATCAACACCAGCATCATCATCAGAACGGAAGTCTACATAAAAATAAAAACTTCAAATGCTTAGATTTGGTGATATATTTAAATTAAATAATTTTGTATACAGTTTTTCAATTAAAAATATTGCGCCTTCATCAAATAAACTATCATCACTGCTACTTAAATATTCTTAGCTTGCACAACTTTCTTCTTAAGTAAAACTTTCTTCGCTGTCACTCATCTTTAATACAAAATATACACAAACAATATACCAAAAAAATGTGCTCTGTTTAATGGTACCATTTTTAAATTATGATAAAATTTTAATAGCGTACCGTTATGGGTCTGAAAATAGAATTTTTTCCAGAAACGTAAGGCACTTTGGGATTGATATTTGGACAAACATTGCACAGAAACAAAAGAATTTCTTAAAAAACGCTAGTAGTTGTGGGATTGATATTTGGACAAACAAACAATTTGACGTCACCATAACGGTACGCTATTGTATTATTTAAAATCAGAACTATGACTTTAAATAATTTTAAAAAATTATTTAAAGTCTGATGAACACTTTTAAAGCCACGATAGCTCTACGTGCTCTGACGGTATAGCCACGATCATAGCTCCCCGTTCTCAAAGGGGTAATTTTTATTTTTTGCTCCAAATAATTTAATGCTTACCATTTATTACATTGTCACTCGATTAATTTTAGAATAAATACTGAAGTTTTTTTTAAATTTAGAATAAATACTACAAGGATACTGTAGAGAGGTTTTCAAAAACAGTTTAGTTATCATATAATATTGAAGAAGCTTCTATAATAACATAAACAACAAATTCAAGAAGATATATCTAAATGACATCAGTTGTTCTTTTAAAAAAGTTATTTTAAAATTAATTTCAAAAGAGGAATCAACGGAACTAATGGCACATTAATATATCAAGCGCAGAAATATATCAAAAACAATTGTAAACAACAAAAAATAACTTTTTCCATTACTAAAGTATTTGCTATTATTCAAAAAATAAAAATAAAGAGATTTTCTTAAAGAACTTTATGTGGGACAAGTCCTGTAATAAAAGTCCTGTAATAAAAATTAGTCAGATATAAGTTTTTTATAAATTTCTTGTGGATGGTTTTGTGAGAGACATTTAGAGTTAAATTCACCTAGAACTTGCTTGCAGATGATTTTTAAGTCATTTTGAAGCTATAGCTTTTTTGCATCTTTTAACGCAACTAATTTTGCACAGATCCACATGTGTCACATGACCCACACATGTCACATGGTTCACTTTTTTTATGTATGCAAGTACAGCAGATATGATCATAATATAACACAAACTTTATTTACAAAAAAATAATTTAAGATATTTTTAAATTATATTACAATTGTATAAAATAAAACCATTAAAATTAAAGTTTTGTTTTTTTGTCGAACTATGTATGTGTATAACATAATTTTGTGTATGTTTTAAATATTTAAATATTGAATCTATTTATTGTTGAATGTATGTATTGTTGGACCTATGTATTTGTTTTGTACACTTTGAAAGCTTAGATTCATTTAAATTTCAAAAACTTTGAGTGTCACTAAAATTATAAATATTTAAGTTTATTTTCACGCTTAAAAAAGATGTTTTTTGATTAATGCCAGTTTCTCTATTGAAATGTATATTGTAACACATGTCATCCACATGTTATTCAGCTGGTTACTAGTTTTTAGTATTTAATAATTCATTCATTGTATAACATTTCATTCAAAGCTTTAAATTTAAGTAGTTTTTTTGGTTGTTTGATTTCTTTTATTCCTTTTAACTTTTTTTCTTTATTCTAAATCAAAATGCTGAAAGATTGATCTGGCGTAAATTTTTTTGTATCAAATTTCTCACTAATGTTTATTTCCTTCTCTAAATTGTGTAATCTACTTGCTTTTTTGTTTAGATTTTGGTTGGATGTTATTTTATTATTACTAACTTCAATATGTTTTGAGGAAATCTTGTATGAAAGATTATTACAGTATACACTTGGAAACACGCCATTTAGCTTAGCACTCCCTATTACCACTGCTGAGTGACTTCTTACATGTTTAACATAAAAGTTTGGTTTTTTGAAGTTTAATATGGGCTCGGTGTCTTTCTGTAATGAGTTAAACATATTGTATGTGCATACATCATGAGGATTGTTTAATGTTGCTTGTATGTCGGTTACAAATGCATTATTGCTGAAACTTTTCTTTCCTATAAAAATATTTTAAAATATTTTTTTAGATAAAATAAAGTATAGACATTTTTATTTTTATTTATTAAAATATAAAACAGATGTTGTGATACATATAAAAAAAAAAACTAATATAAAAAATAAATAAATAGTAAGTCTACCTTTTAATGTAATTTTAATATGATTTAAACACTTTTTTTTATGATAATATCTAAATGATACTGTGCCTATCAGAAACCCAGCAATTAACAGAAATGCACCAACACCTCCAAAAGTATATAGATTTTGTGAATTTTCTTTTGAAGTAAACTTTTCTAAATATATTTTAATATATATATATATATATATATATATATATATATATATATATATATATATATATATATATATATATATATATATATATATATATATATATATATATATATATATATGTATATGTATGTATATACAGGGTATTACCCAGGAAAAAACTTCATACAGCGTTTTTGCGAAATTGGGAATTTAGGTGCAGCTTGAAAATAAAAATAAAAAGTCCTTACATTCTGCAATTAAATTTTAATCAAAAAAACTTTCTATTTTTTCTGGGATTTACATTTACAGCAGGATTATTTTTCTACTTTATATATGTTTAATTTTAATTAATCAACTTGTTTCATTATGAGCAATCTTCTAAAGTTTTCATTTAAATCGCTTCTTTTCTTCGTTTTTGATATACTGCAGCCGTTTTTCAAAACGCCTTAATTACCTATTTCGAGAAAAGCGCAATTAAAAAAAATTATCAGGAGAAACTCCTAATAATTTTTTTTTTATTTCGAGAAAAGCGCAATTAAAAAAAATTATTAGGAGAAACTCCTAATCATTTTTTTTAATTGCGCTTTTCTCGAAATAGTTAATTAATTTTTTTAAGAAATGTTTGTAGACATCTAAACTACCATATTTTGTAAAAATGTCAAAATTGATTTTTATTACCCTTTTGAAAAATGGCTGCAGTATAGTAGAGAGAAAACAAGAACAAAAGACAATTGTCTGCAGTTTTAATGAATAAATTATTAAATTTCATTGAAACTTTGATCTATTTAAATTGCGTAATTCGCTTTTTAAATACAGGTTCAAACGATTAGTTCTGAAGAAATATATTTGAATATATAACTATTTAAATACTTGAAAATTTAATCGGCATATTTAAATATCTAGTAAATTAGGTATTTAAATAAGAAATATATTTAAATACAAAATTATTATCATTTTTTGAATTTACAAATATACATTAAATATCTACATAATGTTTGTATTTGTAAATTTTTTAAAAAAAATTTGTATTTATAAATATTGGCTTATAATTAATAATATTATAATAATATTAATAATATTATTTAATTATCTTCTTTTATGTTTTACGCTAATATAACATAGATAAAATGTTTCATTGAAGTTTTATTTTTGATTATTTTCGTTGTTATTTTTGGTTTACTTTACTAGCTGGTTTATTTTACTAAAAGGAATAATAAATCTTTTATTATAAAAATGTTATTAACTTATTTTGAAGTATAACATTTATTAATATTCGAATTTCTTTGTCACTTTCCAAACTTAACTTAAATTAATAAAATAATTTATTAAACTTATTGAAAAATCTGAACTCGAGAATAAGTGACGTCAATAAAAATTAAAAAAAAAAGTTTCTTCTACTTTTGAATGAATGATCTTGTTAAGGTTAATGACGCTTGTTAATGACAACACGTTTTTATACATAAAAAATTGATCAATTTAGTTCATTTTTTCGTCATAATTTTTACTAGTACTTTTACTACTTACTTTTATTAACCTTTAGGAATTTTAAACCAATTGGCTTTGGAAATTTTAAACCAATTGGGAATACCGCGTTATACACGGTGCTATCAGGCTGGGTAACATCCTGATATATATATATATATATATATATATATATATATGTATATATATATATATATCAAGCCTTCTCAAGAAACTCGTGTGGTCACATGGCCACACGACCACACAAAATATTTGTGTGACCACACAAAATATTTTGTTTTGACAACTTGGCCACAAAACCTTGCATGTTTTAGGTTAGCACATCCAAAAAATGCGCTGAATAAAAAAATGTAAGCTTAAACTAAAATTAAAAATAAACAAACTTTAAACTAGAAAGAGAAATAAAATTTTAAAAAATGCAAAACTGAACTTAAAAAGTTAAAACCTTAACAAATGATTAAAAAAAAAAAAATTAATTTCTGTGTTTGAAAGAATTAAAAAATATTTGAAGTTTCAAAGTTTTTTAATCCATGCTTACTTTGAAACTTAATTATTAAAAAATTTAAAAAACTTTGAAAACACTTATTTATATATCTGGGTTTGAATTACTAATTGCTTCTGTTCTTTGGTGTTTAGGAGCTTATAACAAACTTAAGGGTTACATTGAAAAATAAAATACAGAGGGTTTAAAGTTTTGAAACCTATTATTTTTAATGTAGAATTTCAGAGTCCGTGGCCACCATTTTGCATAAGAATCCTAGATTAAAAAGTATATTTCTTGTATCCTAAATGTTCTGATTTTTTTCCCTTCAAAATAGTCTACAAATCTCTCAGCTTTATTGAAGCTTCTGAACATTAAATACCAGGAATAAAAAGTAGTTTTTGTCTTTTAAAATACGAGTCTTTTTTTATACATCCTTTAACTAATTATAATACAAAATAATGAAAGCATTTTACTTTTAACAAAATTAAAATATTTTCACAATCATAGCATTAATTTGTATTAATTGTATAATTACAAGTTATATCAAATTATATTTGTTTAAATTTTTTACCTGCTTTTAGAGCTGTGATTACAGATCTGTTATTTGAAACATAATGACATGAAATATTCATATTTTGAATTTGTGTTGTAGAAATTTTGGTCAAAGGGTTTATGCATGCACGTGTTTGCTGAATTGCACAGTTTTCATTTGTAAAATATATAATTTTAATCTCAGGATTCCATGGTAAACAAATATTATTTTGACATTGAACAGTAGCAATTCTCTCCTCTGTATATTTACTTGAACCTTGTGAGCAGATTCGTATTTGCCAAACTAAACAAGAATCAATTTGTAATTTGTATATTTCAGCGTTTTTTGCAATCCAAGTTGTGCAGTTGGGTTCTGTGCATTGCGTTTCAAGCAGTCGGCTTTCTGTATATTGCTGATTTAAAAAAATATTAAAGCATGTTCGATTTTCTTGTATATTACATGTGCCATTTTTTTCTACTATATAGTCTTCATTTCTTTTCCAATCTGAGCACTTATTTCCACAACCTAAATAATAAATGCACCAGTTCACAAATTAACGTATTTTGTTCTGATTCATTAATATATAATTTTTATATAATATTTGTTTATATTTCTTAATTAATTTATTTTTTTTGTTAGTAAAAAAAAATAATTACAATGCTGTGTTATATAAAATAATATATACACGACTGGAACAAAAAAAAAGACAATATTTGCCTAATAAGTTATTTGTGTAATAAAAAATATCAGATTTAAGAATGTGGTTATTTTATTCCTATAGTATGTCTCAGCAGCCTAAAGATTGAAACTTTATTGAAGCTGCCTAAATCAGATTGATTGATTTATTATTTATTTATTAATAAAGCTGTGACTGTATTATACAGCAAGTGTGAATTACACACAGATGCAGCCATTCACAACAGCCATTCACAAAAATAAGTTGCTTAAATTATAGTTTTTTTGTTGATACTTGTCAAGATTGTTTTTGAACTCAGTTAAGGTATAAGAATCGACCACTTTATCGGGCAGTTCATTCCATGCGGTTGCTGCTTGATTAAGGATATAGTTTTGTCTGGAAGCACTTTTAGTAAAATCTAAAGCTGTACCTAAAGATGTGTCCGTGTGTCTTAATCTGATTATTTTGTATGTTTATTTGCTCTAAGAAGTTATATCCATGTAAGTTTAGAATTATATTATCTATTTTATTGTCGATTTTAAAAATTTGTGTCAAGTCACCTCTTAACCGCCGAGTTGAAAGTTAGATTCAAACTCATGAGTCTTTCTTCATATGTCTTCTTTTTAAGAGAGTGAATTAGCTTAGTTACTTGCCTCTGTACTGGTTCTAATACAGATATATTTCCTTTAAGGTAAGGAGACCATACAGCGATACTGTATTCAAGATGTGGATGGACAAGTGTAGTGTAGAGTACTTTAAACATCTCTTTATTTGCTTTAGACGCAGAGCTAATTGCGTGTTGTTTCCATTTAAGATTAGCAGAGAAATTGATACCTAGATCCTTCTCATACATAGACTTTTTTAAAGTTATTATATTGTGATTGTTCATATCAGGTATGAAGTAATCGTGCTTTGGATTGTTTTTCCGTATATGCATAACATGACACTGTTAAATTTTTTTTACTGTTAAACTTGATCAGCCATTTTTTGACTATTCAAATGCCTTGATAAGATCATTTTGAAGAGCTGGTATAGAATTGTTGTTGTATATTTGATTGATGACTTTAGTATCATCAGCAAACAATTTAGATAAAATAGTTAAGTTTTTTGGTAAGTCAAATGCTTTAAAAAAGTCAAGGTTAAAAATATCAGCTAAGTTATTGTTCTCCATACAAGTTGATAGAAAGTCGATAGTCTCTAACAAGTTTGTTATACATGATTTTCTAGGCAAGAATCCATGTTGTTGAATATTGATCAGACTATTCATTATTAAGTGGTCTAAAATTTCTTTGCGTATTATTAGGCCGGATGAATAAAAATGAGCAATTGCTTTTACTCAGTAATTGGTCAGCTTTGCGTGAATAAAAACTTAAGTATTTTGCTTAAGTTTTTATTCACGTAAAGTTGACAAATTACTGAGTAAATTGCTTAACTTTACGTGAATAAAAGTTTGAGCAAAACTGCTTTATTAGTTTTTATTCACTTAAAGCTGACCAATTACTGAGTAAAAGCATTTGCTCAATTTATTCACCTGGCCTATTGACTCAAAAAATCTACTGATAATAGACATCAGCGAAATAAGTCTATAGTTTTCTGGCATAAGTTTATTACCTTTTTTAAAAATAGGAGTTACATTCTTCTTCTTTCCAATGACTCGGCACTTTGCTGGAAGCTAAGGATTCTTCAAAGATTAGTATGATTGGATAGGCTAGTGATGACAAGCATTCTTTAAGAATTCTTGGGTGGATCTTGTTTCTGCCAATAGATTTGTTTATATCAAGGTTGTTCAAAAATTCTAATATTTCATTATATTTAATAATATTTTACCTTCATGGTTTAGAGATGTAAATATTTTTTAAATCAAATTTAGGAATTAGATTTGAATACTCTTTGACAAATACGGAATGAGATTGAGTATTTAAGATACTAGTAGTATTAAGAAGATCGTTGCAGATAAAATCATTTGTATCTTGAAGTGATTGGATGCGGTTATTTATATTTTGCTTGTTGTTGATGTATTGATATAGAAGCTTCGGGCATAGTTTAGCTCTGGAAACTAGGTTTTTCTCAAATTTATATCTTGCTTTCTTTGCCTCACATTTGAGAGAGTTTTTTAGTGCTTTATACTCATTAATTTTGTCTTCTTGTTTCCATCCACTGCCACAATTAAAATAAAAATGGTTTTTCTTTTTTCGAGCTAGATTGACAATATGTTTATTAGACCACGGATTAACACAAGGACATGTAACAGAATACAGAACAAGTTTTTCAATTGCGATATTATAGTAATATAAAATTACACCATACGTTTGATTGACTGTTTTAGAGTCCAGTTTATATCTTTTCATATCTTTGTAATTTCCATGATTAAAAGCTAGTTTTGGTATTGTTTTGGAACATGAACTACTAAAATCCATTGAAAAAACTAATATCCAAGTCAGTATTAGATGACCTTTATTGCAGTCTCCAGTATATCTAAGATTGCAGACCCGATTATGTTGTTCAGTAAGAATCAAATCATGTGTTCCTATGAAAGTGTCATCTTGCACTTGAAAAATTGGGACTTCGAAATGTAGATAGCAACCCGGCTGGCTCTTCTACCATCACATCTGTCTTGAATAGTTATTCAGATTAGAAAGCGAGTCTTCTTTAAACCATGTTTCAGTGACTCCAATGATGTGAGGTTTCTATTTATTAATTGCTTATGTAAATTCTTTCGAATTTATTTACAAGTGATGTTAAATTGGTATACCAGCAACGCTAATTCTCATCCCATAAGTTTGATTTTAAATTTGAAGATTTCGCTGCTACAAATGTGGTGTCTTAAAGGCGAGTCTGGAGTCAAAGCAGCATTTAATCTATTGTGCTTGGTTCTAAGCTTGTAAGCTAATGATCTTTCTGCGTCAGTCAAGTCCTGATTAATAAAGACTTTATCATACGATGTAGTTGACCTGAGTTGTCGAGATCCAACAAGTAGTGGGTTTCAGTAAGATAAGTCTGGAAGCTCTACTTTTATATTAAGTCTACTAAAAGGTTGGCTGAAGCAGTTATACATTAAATTCAATTTATTTTTATTTAAATACAATTTAATAATAGCAGTTTAACTTGTTTGATTTTGTTGTTGTGTGGCTAATTAATATACTTAATTTTTAAATAACAATGTTTTATGATAATAATAATAATAATAATAATACGTGTTTAATAAGGTTTTTTAAATCTATAATACATTAATATATATTATATTTAGATAATCTATAATATTTGTATATTAACCCCCTAATGATTTTTCATATTATAACTTTAAAATAAATTACTTGAATAGTAGCATGCATCAGTTTTGCACAATTCACAGTTTCCATTTTGCACATCAGCATCTGTACAAACATAGATTTTCAGTTTCATCTTGAATTCATTGATATTGTTTGTATAGTTACAACTTCCTCCCAATAGATTATTAGAGTTTTCTTTCGTTCTGAAACTAGTTGCTACAAGATTAAAGAATCAACATATTTATTGAATCATTCTTTTAATTTTTGACATACTTAAGAATATTTTTGTATTTAATTTTAATTTATTTTCAATATAAAAATTTCATACCAACAAAATGAAGTGTTTCGCCTGGGTTAAATGGTAAACTATCGGAGCTCGTCACAGCAAATGCCATGCGATAAAAATTCTTAACTTTTTGGTCTGTACATGATAAGATTTTTTTACCTTCTATAATATAATGGATATTCATTTTTTAACTTTCATATACTTTTTTACTTATTTTTTCAAGTTTTTAAAATTAGCCTTAAAAAAAGGCATCATGAGATGAAAAAAACAACAACAACAAAAAAAAAAAAAAACAGAAGAAAAAAAAATCAAACCTGAAGCATCACATGACTTGTATGTGCTATTATTTGGAACAAAATACATGGTCTCAAAGAACTGAGGTTGAGTATTTTCCGTCAAGATGTATGTATGCCATTGTTTATCAGGACACATAAAATTGATTTCATCATTATATTGAACTTTGATAATTGGGTCTTCACATAAAAATCTTTATAAAATAAATGTACTATAATTATAAAACAATGTACACACACATATACACACACACACACACACACACACACACACACACACACACACACACACATATATAAATATACAGGCTTGGACATAAATGGCGTGCGATCGTACTCTGTAACTGACCACGCTAATTTTTTTTTTTCTTTACAACTTGACCACGGCTATTTTGATGTTTTAACAATTTAAATGCAATAAAAATAAGTGTTACGTTATGAATAACATTTAATTGTTGATCTTTTCTAAGGTATTTATTTTTTGCAAAGGCTTTAAATAAAACCATAACAAATAATTATAATGATTGTTTACACAAACGCGTAAATTAATGTAATAATGCTTAAATTAAAAAAAAATGTTTTATATAAATTTTTTTTATGTAGGCATGTGTTTTTTATGATAAATTTAAATGTTTGAAACTATTTTTCAATGTCTTCCTAAAAATCTTTTGAACCATTATTTTTAGAAAGAATTTTTTAAATAAGTTCAAGTTTTGTGACTAATAGCTTTTACACATTTTATGTAAATTATACGAGAATATAAAATAACTTCATTTACTTATATCTTGTTGATTAAAATTTTGAAACATTTTGTAATTTTCATACAATTAATTTTTATAATTAAACTTACGTTTTTTAAAATCTTTTAAAGAAACATTTTATTTTTTAAAGAAATTTTTTTTTTATTTAATTACGATAGAAATGAATGAGTTTAAATCTTTTATAGTAATTTTTAAATTTGTTACTTAAAGCACTCATTTATAGAGTTGTAACGCTCTTTTAAAAAGACTACATTATTTTTTTAATTTTTTTTTTTTTTGCAACTTTTTAATAAATTTGATAAAATTTGTTAATTTATTACACAATTTTTAGTACTAATTTGTTACTTAATTTAAAAGCCTTGCGTAACTTTAATAAAATGTTTAAAAAATAAGTTATAATAACATTTATTTCTAACGTAATAAAAAAAATGTAACAAAAAGTTTCACTTAGAGTTTAAGTTTTTAATTTTTATTCTTAAGTGCTTATAAAATTTTTTTTTGTTAAGGAATTTTTTTTTTCGTTTCTTTTTTCGTAAGGATTTTTTTTTTTTAACTTTTTTCCTAGTTAAGGTTTAGCTTAGCGTTTTTACATTAAACGCATTTCTGAAATGTTTTAATCATCAAAACATATAAACAATCGTGGTCAAGTTGTCAAAAAATAAAGTCCTTTGCGTGGTCAGTAATAGCGCTCAATTGCACACCATTCCTGTCCAAGCCTGAATATATATATATATATATATATATATATATATATATATATATATATATATATATATATATATATATATATATATATATATATATATATATATATATATATATATATATATATATATATATATATATATATATATATATGTATATATATATATGTATATATTCTAGGCCTATTCTAGGAAATTTAGCAGAAAATTGGTGTTTTTTAGCAAAAAAACAATAATTGCTGTAAAAAAAAAAAATCCTCAAATTTTAATTTGGGTGGCACCCAAATACGGTTGACGCTGTTGAAAACGGTCTAGAATAGCCCCTGATATATATATTTATATATCTATATATATATATATATTTATATATATATATTTATATATATATTTATATATATATATATTTATATATATTTATATATTTATATATATTTATATATCTATATATATTTATATATATATATATATATATATATATATATATATTATATATATATATATATATATATATATATATATATATTTATATATATTTATATATATATATATATTTATATTTATATATATTTATATATATTTATATTTATATATATTTATATATATATATATATATATTTATATATATTTATATTTATATATATATTTATATATATTTATTTATATATATATATATACATATATATATATATATATATATATATATATATATATATATATATATATATATATATATATATATATATATATATATATATATATATTTATGCACAGGTTAAAAAAAGCAGCAACCAGGTATTTGTCATTTTCATTACAAGTTAAGTTACACGACACTTAAAGTTCAGTTTATAGTGAAAGCCTCATTTTCTTTTGTGATATTGGTACCACATGTGAACCAGAAAACAGCTTTTATGCTAAAACAGCATGTTCAAGAATAAAAGAGATATCCAATGTGCAACTTAAGAAACTTAAGTTGTTGTATTGACTTTTCCACATGTCAGATATGACAGATTGTGGAATTCTTTTCTTTAGAGCAAATTCTATTATATATGTTTGGCAATAATTTTTTCGGTCATGTAAGTGCTGCAACAAGTCTTCCTGGGAAGCGCATGCGGTCACATGCCTTGTTCATTCACGCTTAAAATAATTTTTTAAGACAGCTTGACCACATTTATATATAGTAAACATTTTAAGAATTTGCGACAAAATAAAGTTATAAGAAACTAGAGAGAATAAATCAGCAATACTCAAAGAATGAAAACAAAGACTATAGGAAATAGAAAATCGACATAACATAAACTAAAAAAAATATTCTAAAAAAAAAAAAAAAAATTTTGTCAAAAATATAATATACCTTAATATTTTACTGTTTTTCTTTTCTGTTTTTGGGGGCAATTTTTATTTTCTACTCTCAAAATTAATACATTAAGGAAAAAAAAGATAAAAATATAACAAAAATAAAAACATTTTTTGATATACAACTTCTTCACGACTTTTTTCATTCAGTATATTAAAAAAATACTTTATTATTTGGGCTAGAAACATGGGCCATTTTTAAATTTGTAATTGTTAGTGCTAAACTTTACTGTTTAAATTAACGCACAGGAAAGCAAAAAAACAAAAAGCTATTTATTAGGAAAAAAAAAAATTTATTTTTAACAAGTTTTTCATGTAAAAAAAAAAAATACATTTATAAAAGAAACCATGTTATACTTTTATTTGAATTCTTCCATCATTACAAAATTTATTAATTAAGTAATATATTTTACAAATAAATAGCAATTTATTTTCTTATTATATAAGTATTGAGAAAAAACGTCAAATATAGCAAAAACATTTTTAAAAAGATGTCAAAACGAATAAAAGAAAAGAAAAAAAAATTAACAAAATTTCTCATAGTTCTAGGGTACATAGCAAATTAGATTCTTAATTATACAGACTGATATAAATCATAAATGAATTGGATATCAAAAATATTAAATTGCTATAAAAGATGTTTTTTCCTCAAGTTGTATTAAATTCATTAGCTAAAAAAACAACCACTCTAAAAAAAGAATACACAAGTTGTATAAAAAAAAATTACTTTAAATGTGGATAAACCAGCCCGGGAAAATTTTGCAAGGCATTTTGTATTTTGGTACTGCCTTTTCCATAAGCTTGTTGTCTAATGCAATTATTTCTCTGATTAAATAATGATATTATATTGGTATTGAATCATTAATATCCCAAAGCAATTTCCTTTTAGTTGTTTCCTGTAGAAATCTGCACCCTATATCACCAAAATTTTTGAAACTTGGCACAAATGTTTATAGACATATGTTAGGAAAGATTGTAATTTTTTTTCATAAAATTCCTTACCGTTTATAATTTACAGCAATTTGATTTTGACTAAAAACTGAGGGGGGAAAAGTGCCGAAAATCATTCCGTTTACTTTCACCTTAATATGGTGCTTGTAGTAATGCCACAATTCTGAAATTTTGTACCAAAAGAGTTTAAAACCTGTTAAATCTGAAAAAATATAGCTTTTATATGTCAAAACAAGGGAATGTAGCTTATTTTAAGATCCATAAAATACACTTTATAACGCCGAGAAAAAAGGGCATTGACAATTATAGCAATAAAAAAAATCTGACTGTTATAAAAAAAATTTAATTTCGATTTTCTTAAAAATAAGATCAACACCTACTTTTTGAACCAATTTTGTTTTGGACTTATGTTTACTTGAGGAATTATTGATGTTTGATATAGATACAAAATTTTTTATATTTTTTAAATTAGACACTTAATATAACCCCACCTTTTACCAGTCAATCAAATTAGAAACTAAAAATTTAGTGATTTTATTATCTTTTTCATTTTCATATGATATTTACAACAAAATTTAAACGTATATAAATTTTTTTTAAAAAATACTAAACTTTAGTAATTTTATATATGCTTTACATTCACATTATTTACAAGTTGGTTCACAAAACATAATATTTAAAAAAAGAATGGATAAGACATAATAGACTCATAAATATAAAAATCTCTACTTCCTTAGGAAAATAATTTTTTTTAAGTCCTCTTTGGCTAAATAGTAGCAAAGTCCTGTTTTTGTTATCAGTACCTCAACTTTGCAAATAATGTGGACATCATGAATCCAACATTGGCTTTCCTTTGGTGGCCATTTAAATGACCATGCAGAACCATTAGGACACATAAATTTTACAAGCACATCTTTTTCTTTTAAATTAATATCTTCAATGACTCCTATCCACCACTTTTGCTCATAGGAAACACAGGCATAATCACCTGGTACTAGATTTACAGTTGTTATCTGGATATTTCCAAAGTCATGAATTAAAGCAAATTCTTCATCAACACTGCATAGCTTAGTGCCTACCTAAACAAAATATTAACATATGCAATTATTCCGTTTTACTTATCAAACATGTTTTATTAAATGCATAGGTAGCAAATGCAGAGGAAATAAAATAAAATACAGATATTTTTGATAATGATTCTGCAAAAATCAAATATCTATTTGAGTTTATCAATAAAAGTTATGCGTGTATTTTAAAATATGGTAAAAGGTAAAATTAAAAAATAATAATTTACCTTTTGATAGCCAAGTGGTAAAAACTGATGGTAGCTACATGTTCCAGGTATTGTGTTAGCAGTATCCAATTGTTCTTTAAGAGCGGTTCTCGCCAAAGTTAAATTTTCTGATGAAATATATATGAAATTTATGCCTTCAATGTTTTCATTGCAATATTTATACATTGTTTGTGGTGATAAAATATGATTATCCATATCTCTTTGCAAACTTGCTAGTGTTGCCAGACGTTTGACTGTACCACCTATCCCATCACAAGGTTGCTTACCATGACTAGTTGCAAAAAAGTTCCATTTAGCAGTAAAACCAAAATCTTCACAATGGAAACAAAGATTTAACATATTTTTGCAATTCTTATATTGACCTGCACACCCATCTGAAAATTATTCAATTTTTTTTTTTTGAGGAAAATTTGTTTTTATATCATTGCAAACAACCTCAATAATTTTATAAACCATGTTCACATCATGGATCATATCATCCGAAATAATACAATAGGATTTGTGCTTGAGAATGCCTTCTTTTTTGAAATAAATAATCACTGGATGAAGTGTACATTGTAAATTTGTTCAATGAAAGCTTTGCACTTCATCCTGAACTATAAATTTATAGTTTTCTAAAAAATCACCCAGAAATAATGCTCTTACCTCATTCATATCTTCCTTTCTTGATCTCAGGTATAATACTTGACTCTTTGCTAAATATGAATGTGGTGCAAGTTTTTCCAGTTTTCTACATACTAGTTCAATATATTCAAACACTGGCTCTTTATTATGTGTCAAGTTTGACCTATCTGTTGTTGTCCATTGATCAAATTCAATCTCATCATCATCTTCAAATTCTCCAAGTATATCATAAAGTTTTTCAACCAATGCATTCATAGTTGCTGAGCATTTTTCACATTTCCTCATCATACAGTCTTTATTAGTTATATCACAGACAATATAAGGTAACAATTCTTTGTATGTCACACCAAGAGGATGTAAAAGCAGTTTCAAATTCTGATGAATAGCACAGACGCATACAGAATGTGTTCCTGAGGCACCAACAGTAATACACCATTTAGGTCGCAAGGTGCAAAACCTTGAAAATCCTATTTTTATTTCTGAGTTCTTGGTTTTAAAGGCAACAAACAATTCCTTTAAATTACATAAGTACAAATGTTTTTGCATGTGGACATTTTTCTTTATGCTTACATAGTCCTTTTTATTATATATATTATGTAATTGTATATATAATTACATAATATATATAATTAACATTAATTATATATATTATGTAATTATATTACTATACAGTTTGTTATATTAATAACTATGAAACATCGAACAAATCTTATTACCAAAAAAACTTATATGACTTATTAATAATGATATTACCTAATGAAATATAAATATATAAATTTTTACCTCTACACACCTTTTGGTGACTCAGAAATGGATTACAGCAACTTTTCTGATTACCCTCATATCTTACAACTAACATATCATGATGGTGTGTGCATATATTAGTAATTTGTTGTTGTTTCAGATTTGTTCGTTTTTCAAGTAGCTTACGATCATTGCTGTCAATATCTTCAATCAGAATTCTTTCTTGAGTATATGATTGTTTATAACAAGCTCCATAATTATTTACAAAGCAGCAATTTATTTTGTTATCCATATAAAATTATAATGAGGAATCTCTGTCTAAACACTTAATACAAGAAATCTTAAATAATCTTAATGCCCCTAACAAGAAAAGTACACTTGAACACAAACAATATCATATCAATATGTATTTATAAAGAACATATTGCTTGAACAAGTAGCTATTAGTTTAATAGACATTTTAAATGCCTAACTATCTACTAATTATTGTAAATTCTCCATTAACTACTTACAAAAAGTTGTGTCAAAGTAAAAGATAACAAAATATAATTTTATTTAGTTATGTAACTTAACATGGTGATGTTAGTTAGACATTATTATATCATTTTATTACTTTTTTTATTGATGATAATAAATGTTTTATTACAATAAAACAATCAACAACAAAAGTTACATAATATTGTTAAATTTAATGACATGATATTATGTAATGAAAATGACATTATTATTATGTAATGAAAGTAAAAAGAAACAAATTTATAAAATGTTCAACTATGTTTTGTAATAACTTTGTAAATTTTTTACAAAGCTATTACATAACAAAAATAATTGTATTTGTATTCAAAATATATTTGCAAAATTTTTTTTTTTGCAAAATATCTTTAGAGAAATTGAAAAACTAAAACATCAATAACTCCTTGATAAAACATAAGGCCAAATAAAAATTGGTTCGCAAAGTAGATATATGTTTAATATTAAAATAACGAAAACCAAAACTTTTTTTCATCAGTCAGATTTTTTCTAGAACTATAGTTGTCAATGGCCTTTTTTATTGTGATTAACAAGTGCGTTTTGTGGATCTAAAAATAAACTTTATTTTATTGTTTTGAGAGATATAAGTTTATGATTTTCAGATTCAGCAGGTTTTAAACTCCTTTGGTACCAAGTTTTAGCTTTGCAACATTACTACAAGTTTGTTAAAAGGGTAATGGTAAATTGACATATTTCCGGCATTATCCCCCCTCTTTTTTCAGTCAAAAAAAAACTAACTTCAAGTTGCTGTAAATCTTAAAGGTTTGAGAATTTTTTGAAAAAATTTAACATTCTTTCCTAACTTATATCTTTAAACATTTGTGCCAAACTTCAGCGAATTTGGTGATGCGGGGTGCAACCCATTGTTTTTTGAGAAATTTTTACCCTAGAGTTAATTGCTTCTTTTTTGATATACTTGGTACTCCTGTTTTCTTAGAATTGTTGGAATTAGGCTATTAATTGCTTTCATTTTTCTTCTATTTCCCAACAAAACCCCACATAATTTAGTGTGCTGCTCAGAATGTTTGTTTTGAAGGTGATTTTTTAAAGAAGTTGTAGCTGAAAATAAAAAGCAAATAATAAATAACTTAAAAAAAGATATCAACCAAGTTATAAATCTAAACTTTTTTCTGGTGTCATTTTTGCTTCTGACGTAGATAATAAGTAAATAAAATCTATTTAAAGTAGACCTTATACATTCAGAACAGACCTGGAGACACGTGAGGACAATTCCAAAATTGCATATCTAAAGATTGCAACCGCATTGTACCTCAATTGTATACCCAGAGTTGAGAGAGGTGAGGTGTGGTCTTTAGTCATTAACTTATTAAAAGGACAGAGGGTTGTTGCAGAAGAATCTATAGAAGCAACACTATCAAAGCCATAAATGAGAAAGTTTGTCCTATTGGCTGTTTCATCTGAGTCTGATTCTGAACATAAGGAAGACTCAATTGAGAATGGTATGCGTTGATACAGAGGGCTGTCCTTTACCCTAAAGGTTCTCTTGCTAGTCACATTGTACAGATAAATTGAGTTTCTTAATCATCTGAAAATGTGAATGACTTCCTGTGTCTGAGTAACTGTCTTGGTGCAGATGAGTAAATAAATGTAAAGTTGGAGAAATGGATAAATGCAGTTGAAGTTCATTCGAACTGCATCACTGAAAGATTTTTTTTTTTTTTCCTCAGTCTCATAAAGAAGATTAATGTTGTTGCTTGGAAGGGACTAGTTAAAATGTTATTATAGAGGTTCTGGACACAATTATCAATTATTTTTTTCTAAAAACTAAATAAAACTTTAATTTTTTATTTAATATTAGATTAATGTATTATTTAATGTTAATGTTCTATTTAATTTAATTACATTGATTTAAGATTTGCAAAAAATGTTAACTGCTACTAACTTTTAGCTGCTGTAAAAAGCAGTTATATGCATATATATATATATATATATATATATATATATATATATATATATATATATATATATATATATATATATATATATATGCATATATGTATATTTTAATTAGAATTCCGTTCTGGCCGGATTTTGTAAATTTAAGGTCATTCAGGTTTCGGCCGGAATTAACATTTTTCAAGCCAAAATTTCGAAATTTTTTTACCTTTATTTTTTAAGACATGTAATACAGATTCTGTAATAATTTTTAGAAGTTTAGGAATATTGTGGTACAAAAGGAGTTGCTATCCAGTTTTGGGCA